>JAGQAX010000007.1:16454877-17154877 GCA_019142605.1 Cephalopholis sonnerati | reverse complement strand
CCATCCATCCATCCATCCATCCATCCATGTATTCATACTTCCATTGACCCATCCATAAATATTTTACTCCCTTTGGTTTTATTTCCTCTTTTAACCAAATAACAGAGATAATTTCTTATTTCTGGTGTAATGAATTAAAATTAAACCAACTTAATTGTCTTCTGACATTTTAATACTTGGATGTCTGAAGAGTATCCGGCCCCACCTCTCATTATTTCCATATTCGATCCTCCCACCACCATCCACTCCTCAACATCCTGTCCACAGTTTTATCACTGAGGAGCTCTACGACACCGAAAAACAGATTCTGCCATGAGACCATTAAAGTTGCATTAGATCGAAGTTCATGCCTCACTCCACTCTTACATGGCAGCAAGAGTAACTACCGCATTGTGCGCTCGTGCTCTTATCAATATTACATGACTGTTGAACCCCTATCAGTTATAAAACCCATTGCAGATGCATGCAGAGTATCCATGTGTGTTGGGATGGCTCACTTAGGCATGTGTTATCGGTGAAGTACCGCAGGAAGTTCATACATTCCTCTTCCTGGTTTCCACTGCCCTTACAGGTGCACCATGGAGAGATGGTCCAATTGGAGAAGCTGCTGTCGACATAGTTGGGAGTCATGTCTGTCCCTGTGAAGGCATCCACACACAAACACAGACACAAACACATACACAAATTAGGACAAACAGTTACGGGTCACTAATGGACAATAATGGACTACATTTATTGCAAATAGTATATAAAATGGATAACAAGTTGTTAGTCATAGGAATAGGCTTGCACTGTTTGAGTTTATGGGGAGGTGAAGCTTTCTGTAATGCTTTATTTTAGATGTAAAGAGGCCATTATGTTATGAATATTTTGCAAAGTAGGTGCTTTGGGAAGTGTGTGTGCTGTTTGAATATAGCACTGCTGTACCAAAACATTTTACTTTTCAAATGTCTCTCTGTGTCGACGCTTTCAGCTGGAGTCAGGGGTGTTAGATGCACTTTGTGTAGCATTTTCCAGAGAAATCCAGGAAGCGCCATGGCGTATTATCACTTCATACAGCACCAGTTATGACACATGGTAGGGAGGCAGCGACTGATACTGAAATGTGGACACTTCAGCAACCACTATACAGAAAAAAAAGTTATTTCATGTAAATTTGCATTTGGAACTTTTCACAAGCTCTGTGATGCCACTGCAACATCACCAAGGTGCTGTTATCAAACACCGGCTGGGGTTGAAAAATGTGCGTGTACTAGTCCAGGCACATTGTTTGAGCAACATTTACTATGAGCAAACAGATGGTCATCAAGTGTTTTAATTAAGTAAACGCTCTCTCCGTGCCTCTGCTGCCTAATTACTTCTAGTAGTGAACCGATGTCCAGTGTGCTGCAGGAGATTTCAGGTTTGGAGGGGAAAAAACTGCTCTCACTGCTCTACCCGCTTCTCATGATAACAGTGAAGGTGGAGCAGACTGCTGCCACACTGTCTGTAGTCATCATTCTTTATCTCAACATGTATCTGAAATTTGAGACAATTATTGTGAGATTTGGAGGTAAATGTGCATGTCTGTAACCTTCTGACCATTTCACTCTCCCCCTCCCTTTTTCTCTCTTAAACACACTCTCACTCCATCACTATGTAACCCACAGCCCTGGCTGTACTGACCGATGAGCCTTGCGTAGGAGGCCAAGCAGGCTTGGTGATTGTCTTGGTTGGGACAGGTGCTCACTGTGTGCGGAGTCACCCAGCAGTTCACAAGGTAATCAGCCAGCCTAGACCTGCACGACAAACATGAAGCACAGCACAGACAGAAAAAAAAAAAGAGAGAAGCAAGGGCTCAGTCACAAGCACATGACAGATGAACACACATACACAAATTCAAAGCACAAGGACCTAATTTTTTTGGCACAATTTTTACTCTGGAGCATCTGTCAATTGAGACCAGCATCCAACAGGGAGAGTATATGGAACATCTGTTTCTGGGCCGCCACAACAGGTGTCCTGAATAGCAACCTCTCACTCATACCTCTGTACCAACAAGCTATTTATGATCTTCACAGCATGCAACTAAAACCCAGCGATAGCGCATTAGTGTAAGAATTATAAAGATATTATATGCCTCTTTTGGCCAGTATTTCCACGCTTATCCTGGACATCTCGACCATCTCCCAAACTCAGTTTCCCCACAAACCCAGGGAACTGATAAAAATAGTATGTTTTGTTTCGGTGTGTTTGTGATAAGAGCTTTAAGTCTGTGGAGGCCCCCAGGGTGGCATTGCTAATCCACTTAAGTAGGTTTATTGGGAGTAGCGTGTGCAAAGTTGCTCTGTCTGTACTGTTCACATCACGGCTGCCCACTAAGTGAATCACAATCCATTGCACATTTCTTTCTCTCTCTCTCTCCTTCTCGCTGTCTCTCCCTCCGCCATGACTCATTCTTTCTGACCTGGTCTGACCACTTTTTGCAGCCTTAAGTTCAAAGGTACTGCAACGTGCCTCGGGCTGTCTTGTCCTTAGTGAACACAAACAAGCGTGAACACACAAAATCAGTACACACACACACACACACACACACACACACACACACACACACACACACACACACACACACAGAAACATGTTTGGTAAGGGTAGTTGACCGAATTTATTTTCTGGCTGGTATCCAGTTGGTTGCTAACTTTTGGGCAACTTAACGGCTGATAAACAACAGTTGACTTGACTCATTCATGATAGCTGCTCTGATAGCCTTCTCTTCTTTCCTCAGTCTGTTATATACTCATTTGTTATGGTGTTTTTTAAAGGGTGCCGTGGGTGAGGATTTTCAATACATCATTGTCAAATTAATTGTGACATTTTAATTACCATAAAGAAATGAATCGCCATCCAGATGCCAGCCAGAGTGCCAGTCTTTATTTCGTGCCAGTGGCGTTGGTCTTCTTTGTTTCTCACAATTAAAGGTGTTGTTTGATATGTGAAGAAATACCTTCATTTATTTTCTTGCAGGTTATAAAAAGAACAATACCGCTCTTACTGTAGCTGGAGCCAAGAGATGGTTAGCTTATGTTAGCAGAAAGACTACAGATATTTGAAAACAGCTAGTCTTGTTTGGATATTTGCCTTTATGCAAAGCTAAGCTAACTATCTCCTGGAGACATGAGAATTATTTTAAAGCCAGTGTGTCTATTTGCACCCGGGTGAAAATATTTAAACTGCAGCTTTTCAGCTATTTACACTCATCCCTACATAGCTCTATTATGGATCCCACTGTGAATTGTAATTGGCTAGTACCATAACAGATCTAGCTACAATAACATCACCTATTGGTTTGTGGACTGCTGTTTTGAAGCCTCAAGTACAGCATTTTGGCTGTCACCATCATGGGTTTTTGGAGCCAGAAGTGATCATATTTGGATGAGAGGATGGAGCTGCGGAGGAGCAAGAGGTGGATCTGACTCAGAAACTTGGGCAACGCCCCACAGATACCCAAGCATACCCTTAGATATGTGCAACTCTGGGCTTTGATAAAATGTAAATAGGTGAGTAAAAAACAAATTCACCCAAAGTACAGTTGTCATGAATGTTCAAATTACATATAAAGACCAAAACTGTTTTTCGTCCCAGGCTGTAAACATGTTTATTTTTCCTGTAAAGTTGGGCATTTTAACACGGAGGTCTTTGGGGATTTACTCTGTTTTGGAGCCAGCCTCAAGTAGCCATTTGATGAACTGCAGTTTTTAGCACTTTTGACAAGGAGGGTTAGGGCATATAGGTCATGGTCAGAGCTAGTATCAGCCAATCTCAGATATTTTCAAGTGGTAAATTTTCAAGAAAACTTACAAATGTTCTGCAAGAAAGTCAAGTGACATAGCGTAAAGAAAATCAGAGTCTACAGAGGAGTAAGAATGGGTGGATGAATGGGTTAAGCACCAGACTATCATACAAGATAGGTTTGAGTCTTATGTGAGTCAGTGTCTGTTCAGTTTAGATTAGTTGACTTACTATTTTCAGATTCTAGGATGTATAAAGCTGCTGAATGCACACTGTGTACATAAACTTGAGCAAAATAGCTGAATAGACCTGCTCATGTTCACATTATATTTCGATGATGTTAGGACGCCCAGGATTATACTCATTTGTAAATAGCTGCATTGGGTATTTACAACCCGGGTGAAAATAGCATAGTTGGCCACGAACACCTGGGTTGCTAATAACAACCTCCTTAAATTTCTCAGCTTGGCAATTAGGCCAATAAATGTATTTCCAAAAATTACTAATTATTCCTTTGAGACGGCGTTTGTGTTAGCCACTTTTTTTTTTCTTCCTGGTGCCAAAGTTTCAGTCAGAGAGGTTCTCTTTTACTTTGCCAAGGAAGGTAATAGTTTTTTTTATTCTGACAAACTCTAACAACCTATCCACACTGGAGTCAGACGTGTTTTAAATGGGCTTTTCATTCGTTTGACAGAGCAGGTACACTTTTGTGCTTTTAAGCAATGCAGCTGTCCATACCAGACACATAACAGCTTGTGCTTTTCTTGCGCCCTCGGCTCATTTTTTTTGCTCATTCTTTTGCTGTGCAAGGTGTAGACAACGTGTAAAAAAAAATTTAAAAAGTGTCTTCATTTGTGTCACAGGAACATTATCATCTTTGCTGATTTATTCCATTAAGACACTCTAGAATAGTTATCACAAAAAAAAACAATTCGCTAAGGGAAAACGTGTAGAGTCTTTTTCAGTTAAGTAGTCATCCCAATGTCTCAAAATGGATGTGCTAATAATCACAAGGTAAAAATGCTAGAGATATCACACCTAAAGCTACATATTTTCTCAATAATAATCGCATAACAGCATATGTGTTTCATGTATTTGCATGTATTTACACATTCACATATCACTGATTAGCAAAACTGTGAAGGATTCAGTATGTCTTATTGTTTGTTTATCCACTGAATTACAATGTAGTTACAGAGACTTTGACAGATGCATCTACAGCATTGTATTCAAGCACAGGGATTCATATTAAAACAACAAATTGCTGATGATGCACACACCACAGCATGCCACAGTAGCCTAAACAGGTGCAATGTTAATGTCATAGAAATTTGCATATGGCTTGCCTTTAAATACGCATTGTGGCTATATCATTAATTATTTCTTCTACATTGGCAGTGTTTGATCACTTATTCATCACTATGTTCCTTTTTGTTAGGGTTCCATGGATTGCAATGATAGCGACCCTTTACCTGCGTGTTTATCTGCAAACACTGAGACTATTGCTTTCAGCAGGAGGGACATTGTTGCTCAGGAAACTCAGGGAGGAGGGTGTATGTAGCCATAACGCAGTCTATGAGAGAGACAGAGTTCTTGTGTTGTTGCAGCAAGTTAAAAACCAATGTTCTTACAGTTATGCTGCATCTCAACTCCGCGAGTAAAGAGAGCGGAGACAAGCAGATTTGGCTGAGGGGGAATGTGGGGTGATGAGGTTACAATCTCTCTGTCTCCCTGTGTGTGTGCATGTGTCTCTCTCTCCCTCTCTCTCTCTCTGCATCTTTCACTACAGCAGAAACGCAGCCAGTGTGGTGTGATGGGCTTGGGCCTCCAGCAGCAAACCCCACTCAGACTCACTTCATTACTTCAACTCCATCTCCATCCGCCCTCCTATCAAATCACCCGGAGAGCCTCTCGATGTGACATGCTGCTAACATCACATCTAAAGCCACGCTTCAGACATATGGTCGCTCTACCATGGCTGCAAAGATTGATACAGATGCACACACACGCAAACACACACACGCTCATATGGTGATAAACAGTGCATAATGTTAATTCACACAAATACAAACCTATCCCTCTCTGCACCTTTCCTCCTCACTCTAAGCTCCTCTCTCTCATCCGTTCCTGTTCTGAGTGAAAGAAGGTACTTGTAACCACAGTCATGCCACAGATGATAAAAAAGATACAACAGACTGAGGGAAGAGAGAACAACTCCATTGTGTCGATACAAAGCAACCTTTAGAACCACATTTTCCATTTTTCTATTTCTTATATGGGCAACGGGCCTTTTACTTTGGTGCTAACAAAGAATGTGAACGTCAGATTTTTTTGTAGGAAAGGCAAAGACCGCGGAAGATTAAAGAAACTGAACAAGCACTGTGTTTCTTTTTATGATGCAGAGCTCTTTCAGACAATGATGGCTTAAAAACAGTAATTTAAAGTTTAGAGAGGTGTCCTGAGTGTTCAGACAATGGTGTTCCAACACCGGGATTCAGCAAATTTCATGGCTTCCACGGGCTTTCCATTATACCTCGGCAAAGCGCCACTCGCTGCTGAAATTACAGGCTGTCTAGCTCAACAGAGTTTTATGGTCATTTCAGCCACTCAGCCCCCAGGGAAGTGGCAGGGGAGCCCCCACAGAGGTAGACTTCTTTCAACCAACCTGACACTTTAAACACAGTGATTCGGCTGAGCGCTGAGTGCCTGTCCATCCAGCTTGGCAGTAATAGAAAACTAATGGCTTTTTTATATGGATTCTTATTCCTATCACTTGATGCCCGTGACAAACAATGTGACTCAAATCAGATGAGTGTCAGTCTTGGAAACCATTTCCTCATGAAGGAGGAGGGGCAGGAGGAAAAACAGTTATCAGACTCCAAAGTCCTCTGATAGCTTCCTCTCTACATTAAAAACAACAGTCTATTGAGAGTCCTATCTGGTTTAGAGACTTCCCCTCTGTGCTCTGTCTACAAATATGAGTTCTTCTATGGATGATAATTTCTGTTAAATGTTGCAGCTCTTCACTCTTATCACTTTCCTCCGTCTTCAGCCTAGAGAGGCTTTAGAAACCGTATCTTTCACTCGTCTACAGAAAGCATAACAATAACCATGACACAATAGCTGCCAACATAATAGCAGTTACATGAAGCACAAATGAGGAGAAACAAAAGATTTTTCTCCATGCTTTTTTCCCCCTCTACTCTGTCTTAGCCTTTTCTGTTGTGTTCCTCCCACCCTATCTCTCCTCTCCTCTCCTAGCCTTCTCTCCTTTCCTCTCCTCCTCTCTTCTTCTCTCCTCACCTCTCCCAATAATGCCCTGTTGTCACCATCGCATAAACTGATTGTCATTGCAGTCTTAAGTGCTTGTGCGCACACTCACGGCGAGATAGTTGACCCTGGTTCAATCAATAGGACTCAACAGCCTTGTGTGTCCTTTTGTCACTTGATGTTAAATGCCAAAGCAAACAGTAAGTCTTGGCAAAGCTGAGATTTCACTATTAGTCTGTTTCAACACTCAGAATTTTCTGCGTTGTGCAGCATGCTTCATTACATCATAACAATTATTATGAAAAGCCTAACAATACAGCACTGACCTTGTGAGCGGAGTGCTATGAACATATTTTGATTAAAAGGGCACAACATGTGTCAGTCATTTTTCTTTTTCATTAAAAGACACTCTCATGCATTCTGCTACCTGCTTCCACACTTAAATTTCTGCTGGTGACCCAGAGACAGTCTCTTTGTTGCTGTGGTCAGAGTTGATTGTCCATTTTACCCGCAGCTATTTTCTCTTGAATGTGCCTGGATAGACGCCTGCCTTTTCTGGCAGCACTGTACTCATTGGGATTCCCAGTCAATACTCTAAAAGGGCAACGTGGACAGATGGCATTCAGTCAAAACACAAGGCAGTTTAGCTTAGCTGTCACATGACATAACCTTTCGCCCCCTTACTCAGCAGAGAATTGAAACCAACAAAAACTGTCTGGTGAAAACAACGTCCCCTGCATCCTTAAGCAGAAAATCCAACGTAAAAAAAATAAAAAAGCAACAATCTGAACTTGCATTTTCATTTAATTAACCCACTTTTTGTTTTATTTTGAAACAATTACTTATGCATGATTGCAATGTTCCTTGTTTGGTGACCAGAAAATTGGCTTGCAAGTCAGTGTTTCTTTTACTTTCTCACTTTCTCCCACTTTCTGTCTACGCCACCCGCTGCAGATGTCTCGCAACCCCCTACTGAATGTTATGTCATCGGGATGAATGCTAAATCAAGCGTGCCACACACAAAACCCAGCACTGTGTGTTTGGTAAGGGGGCGAGTAGATTATTCAAGGTTATCTGAACTCCCTAAATACTCTCTGAACAAGGCAAACAGCCCTCCCCCAGACAAAGTGTACATGTCAAACAAATGGATGAACTGTCCCTGACGAAAAAAAAAAAAGAAAAAGCAGACTTAGCTGTGCGCTGCAGAACAGTTAATTAAACAGCTGTTAGTCACATATCAAACAGTTCTGTGGGAAAAGTTTAAAGAAAGGTAATCGCTGCAGCTATCAGTGAGACTCCTTAAGTACAAAGAGAAGTTCAGAGAGGGAATGATGAAGAGTGAAAGAGCAGGCCCTAATTGACACAGTCAAAACCACACATCTATCACACTGTAGATAAGTCCTATTGATAATGTTTGCATTAATAATAGATACGGTACTGTTGGCGTAAGAGATTGTGAAGGAAAGCATGAGGCCTATGGAGTAATGACTGCAGTTTTCCGCTATACCATGTTCCCTTAGAGATTACGGTTAGGAAAGTAAATGGGCATATACTAATCCATGTATTGGAATTAAATGCACAACTCTTTCTTTCCACCTCCTGTCCTATCCCTCTCACTACTTGTCTCTCTCTCTTTCTCTCTTTTACTTTCCCCTAACCCCATTTGCCGCTCTCTTGTGTAGCCAGCAGGCTGAGCACGTCTCCACTGAAGCTAAGGCCTGATTAAAGCCGCACACTGCAGCAAACTGTACTATGTATGAGGAAAAGGTCACCAATTGACACATGCTTCGCTTGCAAAACCAGAGCTTTGCACTATCAGAAAAGACACTTCACTTTGATATCTTGTATTGTAACCACGGAGACAGAGACAGTCCAGGTATCAACTTCAGGGCAGACTGTAAAGGCATCAGAGAAATCCTGTTGTATGCTTTTATACTTCTGTCACTGTGAGGGAGGACCATTTTCAGACCTTGAGAGCGAGGACAGATTGGTCAGTCATCGTCTCTTCAAAAGGATGTTTGAGAGTTAACACTTTGTTTTACATCAAAGAGCAGGGTGAGATTTCGGTTTAAATCTGCACTAATCAGTCAATGTTCTTATATTAAGAATAGATCAACTGACTGTGTGTAAAGGCTTGTCTGACAGGAAGCATTTTAGCCTCATTTTTCAGTGGTCCATCTCACGTGTCTGTCAGAACAGATACGCTTTTATTTTAATCAATACAATTGTCTACACAGTACTGTGCCTGAATGCATCCTGTGTTGAAACTGATGAAGGACTGAAGCTGCTGCTGTTCTGCTAACTTGCTGCTTTCACTACACAGGCTGAGCAAAGTGAAATGTAGCATGAAATGATAAAAAAAAAAGGTAGAATTACCACCTCACGGTCCTAGGTGTAGATTTTGGAGAGGACGCAGGGGGCATAGCCCCCTCAATATTTATAACATGATAGTAGCAGAGGACTTTTATTAAAAAAAAAAATCATCATAAATTGATGCAGAAAAGGTACACATTACATAAAAGTTCACCAGAATGTAGGAACTAAAGCATTTAATGCTGGAAATTTTCTGGTGGTGGATTCTCAAACCCCATTTCATATGTGCCCCACCCAATATTGAAACAAAACCTATGCCCTTGCTCGCAGTTGCATGCTTCTGCCATCCAGTAAAGTTGCTGTTTAAATCCATGTCAGTCCAGACTCTTATAATATATATAATGAAGACTTTGAAGGAATTTATTTAAAAGTATTAAGTATATTTTTTTGGCAAGATGTGGATGCTTCACAAACATTTTCAATCTATACATTCAGCACAGTTTGAAGGTGTGCACCCAAAATTATTGTCACCCATTCAGTATGTGCCCATTTAGTATGTGAGTTATGACACTGAATGCCAGCCAGAGGTCTTTTTGCAAAAAAATTATGATGTCACAGTGAAGTTGACCTATGACTTTTTGGATATAAAATGTCATTGCTTTTTTTAGACATTTGTGTGAAATGTTGTCATGATTAGCATATGAATTCTTGAATTATGGCCAAAAAATGTTGTGAGGTCACAGTGACCTTTGACCTTTGACCACGTAAATCTAATCAGTTCATCCTTGAGTCCAAGGGCAGGCCTGCGCCAACTTTGAAGAAATTTCCTCAAGGCATTCCTGAGATATCATGTTCATGAGAGTGGAACGTACGGATGTACTGACAACTCAAAAACATAATACCGTGTGGAGGCATAAAAAAATAATGAATCCACGTTGAAGATAAGGGTGTAGGTACCGTATGTAGTTGTGATGATTAATGCCTTGTGCACACATACAGAAAAAGGCTGTCTGTTGCCTCTCATGAGTCTATAGCTTCAGGCGTATTTGGGTTGAGCATGTAATTTACATACTCAGCTCTGATTATGCACTTACATCCTAGTACATTTCCTGGGAAATTGTTTTCAATAAAGTCAAGTCCTCGTTGCTCATTAGAGTTACAGTACATCACAGAAAACTGACCATATGTGTGAACGTGAGGGTTGGCAAAAGGTTAGTGAGCAGGGAATACACTGAGGGTCCTCACAAGTTCAACAGCACAAAGGTTTATCTGTATGCGAGTGAATGTGTGTGTGTGTGTCTCTGAGAGGGAGAGAGACTGATGATAAAAGTGCAACAACAATCCTGATTTCTTTCAGCTGTGTCTCAGAGGCTACTGAGTAATGCCATCTGGGCCAGTCAGTCTCCTTATACTGTCCCCCCTCAGTGGAGGCTGGAGTTGTCAGATACAACAGAGAAGACTGTTGATTTAGGCCAGTGTGTGTGTATGTGTGTGTGTGTATGTGAAAGAGAGGGTGAGTGAAGGAGAGAGAGCAGAGCGCCCTGTGAGTTTTCTGTGAGCAAAGGCGGCCTGCTGCAGAACATCTCCCAAACTGGGTCAGGTTACCTGCAAGTGATCGATTGTCTCTCAGCTCCCCACTTTGATAACCAGTGGCCAAAGAACTCAATCAAAGAGCACCCAGTGAGCCTGGAGACCAGGGGATATTAATCAAAGATAGAAGTGTTGCATTGATCCTCAGACAATCAATGCAGTACACATATATACAACTCAATGCTATTTGGCTTAGGCTTCATTGGCCTTGTGTTGCGTGAACTTAACATGGAAATGGATAGGGAGTTTATCTGCTTGCATACATGCACACACACACACATGCTCTCACTACCCAAAACAGCACATCCAAATATAGCCCTATTGTCACTCTGTGGACTCAGCAGTCCCAAGTGAATAGATGTTGGATCCATTGGAGGGATGGTGAGAACACAGAGTGGAGAAACTGAGAGGAGAGGAAGTGAGCAAAACAGCAAAACAGCAACAAACACGGTTTTGTTGTCTGTCGTACATCTGTTTTTTTTTCTCAGTTTGTGAAGGATTATGGAAGGAAATAACGCAATAACTGCAGCAGAAGTACAACCAGGTGTAAGAAACAAGAGCTGCACCATATAACGCTTGTTCTCTGTCCATCTACAGACCCTAGATCTCCAGAGTATGTCAACAATTGCCTCCACAGAGACCAGTGAGGGAATGAAGTATTCCAGTGCAATATGCCACCTAAGCCCAAGCCAAAATTATATATTTGAAATCCTTTCAAATATTTATTTTTTGTTTGATTGAGCTCTGGGCTCCACCTGGAACAATCTGAACAGTCTCCAAAGGTAAGATCACAGCCAATCTGGCATCCAATGTGCTCAAGGTAAAACTCAAAAAAGAAAGTATTTCAAGGCATTTTTCCTGGTGTACAGCAAGGAACTGCTGGCCTTTCAAAGTCTAAAATGAATAATAAACTAGGTGAGTATACATTTTTAAATCCGTTTTGGCTTGGGTGTGTTTTGAGCCGTGACCCTTTCTTCATCAGAGTATGTTGCAGCGAGCTAAGCTTGTCTTTGAGATGGCCTGCAGAGTCTGCTGCAGAGATCCATAGCTGTGTGACCAAACCACTGACCTCCAACCCGCTGCAGTAGCTTTACGGCCCGGATCGATTCTGCGACCCTCCCTCCCTCCCTCTTCTCCCTCTCTCTCTCTCTCTCTCTGTCTCATTATCTCTCCTTCCCTCTCTTCCTCCTCCCTTTCCCTCCTCCTCTCTCGATCGGTCCCTTGTGTTAAAATGAAATAGGCTTGGGCTAGCTGTGTATCCCCTGTTTGGACTCAGGCAGGCGTCCCCGGGGGAGACAGGCCTGTCGTTGAATGATCTTCCTCTGCTTTTATCAACACATCTCTGCGATGGGGAAAAACAGAGCCAAGGAAAGTTTCCTCTGGTGTTGTACTTGAGTGCGCTGTGACTTCAGTGTTTAAAAAGTTTTGGAAGGGCTCTTTCTAGGGATGCTCAATTGCATTTCTCTCCAAGGCTGCACAAAACAAACACTAATCTGTGGACTTTGTCTCCATTAGCACGACAAATACGTTTTAAATTCAATTTGCTTGTACAGCATACTGAAGGTGCAGAACAAATTAAGAACATAACGTGTTTGGGTAATGCAACATCTCTATATATTATCACATCAACCAGAATAATAAGTCAGTGTTGCCAAGGTCTTTGCGGACATAGAACTGTCCTGTGATGATGCCTGACATCATGTACCAGACAGAGGACACTGAGACAGACAGAGGACAAAGAGACAGACAGAGGACGCATTACGAATGTCTCACAGGATGGTGTTCATTGTGAACACCCCCCTCAAGGCAGGATAAAATCACCAGTCAGAGAACATTTTCAGCCCAGCACTGACCAGTGACATCTCAGTTTAATTGAATCGTAGTGACACTCTCTTGCATGGCAGCACTTATTCACTGCAGGAGAATGCACCACCCAAACAGTAGATTATTAGAGTCACGTTCAAGCTCAGAGTGGTTGTGTGGGAGTGTGTGAGTTTGTGTGTGTGTGCTGAATGGTTGTTAGTCTGCGGGCCAGCGTGTGTCCGTACTGTATGAGTGTGTGCGTGCTCATCGAGCTGTTGACCTCAGCGGGGCATTACGCAGCCACAGATAATGAGCTTTAACGTTCTATTTCATCTTTCTCAATAAGGAGGTGCACAGCAGACACCTGAGGGCCTAAAGGTCAGAGAAAGCAACTCAGCCTGAAAACAGATTACACAATGCAGGCAAGCAGGTAATTATCAAGACAATCATAAATCGGAGAGGAGGCGATAGAGTTTCCCTACTTTAGCAGTGTGCTGGTTGGATTTAGTGTTGGTGGAGAGGAATTGGGTTTTTGCCATTAATGCTCAGCCTCAGAGGCTGCTACCTCTGTAGAAACGGGATAAATGTGACGCACCACAGATATACTTCTTACAAAGAATCAGTGTGCATGGCATAGCAAGACTAATTTGAATTTCATGTGACTGTAAATCATTCTTGCTTTTTAGAGAAGCACGTAATTCTGGTTATATCCCAAACAGAGAAAAACAACAAATAATATAAAAGTGGTTCAAAATGTTTTCACACTTAGATTAGGGCTTTTTTATGACTCATATTGTGCAACTTATTCATTTTAGTGCACAAAATATGAGTTGATTGACTGATGGTTATTATGTCTGCCACAAATTCACCAAATTCAAACTGGATTCAAATCCAAACCTGTCACATTAAAGCAAACATTCACAATAATTGAAAGTTCTTTTCTGAAGAAGCGGCTGGTGTCTAATTTTCAGGCAGTTACTGCAACTAACGAACCAGGAAGTGTGCAATCATCGCCCATGACTGCTGAGGTTGGACAGCTACTTGGAGCATTAAACCCACAAACTCAGTCAAGACCCGTCACTGATTGTCACTGAATCGTATCAGCTGCCTAATCATCTGTCACACTGAGACATGAAAAAGTAGCCAAAAGTTTCCCATTCTTATAATTCACACATCATGAGTATTATTTTTAGTAGTGAGCTTTGAAGGGTCTAACACTTGGTCGAACTCCATTAGGCTCATTAATGAGCTTTTAAATGCTTAGAATTATTCAAATGTCCCACATTTTTTATGCTATTAGACTAATGAACGCAGAGCGCATCTTCTTCATCCAGCTGGATGTGATGGCCAGACACAGCGCATGTGGTTCTGGAGGGGGAAAAGATCTTGACAGCTGATTTGGCTGATAGTACAACCGCTGTGTTTTACCTGCTCTCAGCAGCACTAACACAAGGAAACATGTCACGGCTGGGTAGGTGTGAATTGAATCCGGCCGCTTGAATCCAATAGAGGCCCCATGCAGCCAACGTGATCCACTAATGTTTTGTTCAGCTTAATTGAGCGTTGTCCCTTCAACTTAGCCTCACATCTTCATCCCGCGTCTAATAGCCACAGCTTCCCCGAAAGTCTAATTACTTCACTGGCAAAGTTACAGCAGAGAAATATACAACTTTAGGATGCCACGGGAGGGAGGAAATTGCCGTCAAACAGGAACTCTCTCTAACACAAGGATTCAATTTTCTTTTTTCTCATTTTCCATGAATATAAGAAGATGTTAATGAATCTTCAGATGTGTTTGGCCGGAGCTCATCTCATGCGCGCGGCACTTAAATCCGTCCATCAAACCAACAAACCACAAACATGCATCCATATGAAATGAAAGTCTGCCCTGTCTGCACTACCTACCCCTTCACTACACATACACACACAGGACACTCTTTCTTCACCCTTTGCATCCCAAAACCTCCCACCCCCCACCATTTCCTTTTCCGTCACCTGCAGAGAGCGTCCTGGCGGCAGACCCTCCGTAGCTCCAGACAGTTGGGTTTCTCCTTATCTTTATAGGAGCAATCGGGCACAATTGTCTGCCTGCGTCGTTCGGCGCAGCCCTCACTCTGGCAGGGGCAGAAGAGCAGCCGGTGGCTGAACTCAGGGGGCACACGGTCCAGGAACAACCTCAGCGCTTTATGGCAGCGCTTCTTGCTGCACGCTTCACCCTTGTTGGGGTCCTCCTTGCTGCAGGTAGCAATGTAGGCGGAGCGTTGCCGCTTGCAGCTGCCGTTGAGGTTGCAGGCTTTGGCAGCATCAAGACAGGGGTTGCAGTTTCTCTCTGCATCGAGACAGTGGAAACCTTTTGGGGCCGCTGTGAGCATCCCTGTCAGAGAACACAAAGAAGAGAAAGGAATCAATGACTTTAGTCAACCCAAAGGCAAAAAGAAGTGTCAGACATAGCAGACACACTTGAAATAGTCCTTTGTCTTATTATATGTCTTTCCAAAGAGGCATGAATAGTTTGAATTTATAATGCTTTTTTGTGATTGTTAGTATCTCAGCAAACACAACCTGGATCACTTACAATCACAACAGATGGATAAAAATCTTTCCATTGATCCTCTGACTCAACATCATCAATCTGATATAGTTTGCGGTCGGCTCAGCTGCAAAGTATGATCAACAAATTCAACAATAATCCTTGCATCTCTACCCGTAGGGGAGTTCACTGCAAATGTTAGACTTGAACAGTGAAGGAGACTCTTCAATATCACCCAACAGTAAGCCACAGGAGGGATGCCTGCAGCTAGCCCGCATCCACTCTAACTGAATTATTGATTCAGTCTGTTTCAGACCTTGAGTGAAATATGAATGAATTAAGCGATGATTCCAAATTGGATGTTAATAAATTATTCATTTCCAGGTAATACTATGATGTGATTATAATATTAGTGCATTATTAACTTGTCGTGGCGAGTTGATTTCCATACATATAACACTCATTATAATGCTTTTGTTATTTGACTTATAATGTAAGTAAATCTAGATAAAACCAGGCAAACAAGATATTTTAATTATGGAACTTATGTAAATATAAACCTGAGTTCTTGGGAAAATACTGACAAAAATGCTTATTCATGTGAATACTGGTCAGTAGGAAACAACACTAAATACTGTAACATCTTCCCCGAAACATACTAAGCTCAAGGACTTGGCAAAGACTCCACACTGTAGTGCATGCTGTGCTGTAAGATCCACTTATTTGGATGGTTCAAGTACAAGATTAAGTTCCCTTATATATATTTCTCAGCATAATCACAAAATGAAACATTGCAATTAGCCCTCAGGCTGCACATCATATTTGTGAAAAACAGATTATGTCATTAGGTATGTCTGGGTGTTCTGAGATACTGCATATACCACAGTGGCAGTAAAAAAAACACACTTTCTCTGAGATATACCGGTAATAAAGCAGGATCATGTTCACTTGTGGCACCCCTCTCTTGTATTCAGGCTATATTAGAGAAGTTAACCTCCCTCCCCTGTAGATAATGATATTTCAGAGGTCGTAGCGGCATGGTGACACCCAGAGAGATTCATCTCTTATTCAACAGAACCAATCTCACTCTGTGTCTATCAGACGGCCTGGAGCAGGAAGAAGACCATTTATTTTAGAGGGCTGTGCTGGAGATGCTGTGTTGTTTCCAAGTGGTGCATCTCCCGTTATAAATCCTAGAAATGGGGATACATAGAACACATCACATCACAATGGTGGGGGGGATAAAAAATAAGCAAACCCCCAAAATTAATGATTTTGTGCGATTTCAGATCACGTCAGATAAAGCCAAACCTGCTGCCACTGAGGGATAGCAGAGGAATATCGGAACGTCACTACAGAGAGACGAAAGTGCACTTAAACTAGCTTTCCGTTAACCAGGGCTTTCATTTATATGTATCAAGGTTAAATGTAGCCGGCGCTTTGATAAACAAGCAAAGGCATGTTCTGAGTTCAACATATGTAGGTGTTCAAAACAGTGCTGTCTTTTTTCGGTGTTTGTCACAGGCCACCTGGGAGAACCTTTCCTTTTCCATTCGAATAATAACAGCGTTAACTTTCATGACTCTTATTAGAATAAGACATAACTGTATCATCAATTGAAACTTGTTTATCCTCGCACTCTCTGAGGGATGAGGATAAACGATCCACAGCAGATGTCTGGCAGCATAGCAAACTCAGTCTTGTTAGTGTAAGTGACTGGAAAGGCAGACAGAATTGTGCTCAGATCACATCTCAGATTCACTTATGCGACAGTAACAAACATCAAACCTTAAAGGCAGGATGTGAGACAATTAGTCGACCTCGTCAGGAGGGAGCGGCTTGGCTAAGCTGTGATTACAATGAGAATCAAGAAGAGAGCTGACTCTTGGCACAGGGCATGAAGAGGCCGAAGCAGGGCCAAAGTTGTACTAAAGTGGGCCAAGCTTGGCTGAAGCGGGCCTGAACGGGGGCAGAACGGTCCAGCTGGAGGAGAGGTTAGCGGGGCTGCTGTCCAGTGGTTCAGGCTACATTACATTGATGGATTGCAGCTCCTAAATCTCCCCTGGCCATCTGCAGGCTCTAATGTGGGCCACTGGGGGGGTCCAGGATGAAAAGAAAATAGGAGAAGGATGAGCTACTAAGATTTATCTGACCAAGCAGGGCTGAAGCTGCTTTTGAGGCTGCAGCGATGGACGGGTTTTTACTACCTCTGATTGGGGAGCTGAGATTGAATTTGGTGCTCAACCCAAAAAGATGTCCTGGGGCGAGCATAAGACACAAAGCCCACTTGATGGCTCTGACGTGCTTACACACAAACAGGATGATGGCAAAAGCGGGTGGAGAAGAGGAAGGAAGCAAAGGAGTGGAGATGGGAGGGGAAATGTGCAGTATTGTGTTACAGAGTTATAATTGATTTTCCAAGTGCATTACAATGAAGGTTTTCAGCAAACATATTCCACCATAATGCGAGGAGAAAGGGGTTGATAAGCTAATGATACGAGACGTATAAAAATGGAAAAAGCTTTAAGAGGGGAGAAGAGACTTGAGCAGTTGATTGCAGCAGCTGATCATGACAGATAGAGAGATGAAATGAGAGGACACAGACTCACAGATTGGACAGCCACTTACGGAGACATGTTGGAGAGCTTTCAATTAATCCAGCCTCATTCAGGAGAGATGTGCAACTCTTGCTCGGAATAATTAACCCAGCCCATCAGCAGTGCAATCAACAGCTCACAGCATCACAATAGTTTACACATATCTATCAACTTATACCTTGCTGACTGTTGTACTATGCATTCATGAGCAAGCGAGGCACTGACTGAATAAATGAACAGATAGATGGGCGGGTGGCTGCATTGATTGATTAATGGATGTCATAAACACAGCACATCAGTGTCACTAAGTGCAGCAAAAGTCATAAATAATGTTTTTCCCATTAAATCTTGGCACCTGTTGGCTGCAAAATAAACTAATATGAATGTTTGCGGAGGTTTTTTTCTCTCAAATGAATTCAGGGAATACAAAACAGGGATTCACAAAAAGAGTTTCAAATGGTCTTCTGTTGTTTACTGAAAACTGCCTCGTGTGCCTCGGAAAATGCGATCTCATAACTGTTTAGTCGATGTCAACAACAGTTAAAGCATCGCCATTGCTTTTGGTGATCCCGCCGTTTGACTGTAAATAGGCTTTTAATAGGGCTCTCTACTCTATGGGTATCATAAATTAGACCCCACTGATGGCAATGTAGTGGAAATAACCATCTATTCTTCCCGCACATATAACACACACAGGGGAGAGAAAGAAAGAGAGAGGAAGGAATAAAGAGATAGATGTGAACAAAAAGAGGTAGAATGTGAGATAGGAGACACCTATAGAAAGACAGACTGAGAGAAGCAGAAAATTACATAAGGCATATGCTCCGGTGAGAAAAGAGAAAGAGGGATAATAACGAGAAAGAGAAAGGTGAGGGAGGTGGACGGAGCACGTTTGAATGAGAGGAAGTGGATAAAATGTTCACGTACACTGTATCTGGATTTTGATGGGGTTTTTCTTCTCAAAGAGTAAGGGATCTTCTTTCCTCAGTAATTGCTCTCTGTCAGCCTAATTTGAATTCTGCATTTCATATATCATCCCATACTCAAGGGACGCTGCGCTGCAGAGGGGAGTTCAGCCCAGGTTAGGAAGAGGCTTTTGGCTCCGGGTCTGTTCTCAGTAATTAGGAAAGGTGCCAAAGTTTGGATTTAATACGGCCCTGGGTGAGCGTGCGAGAGCTTGTTAGGGAAGTCTTTAGTCTGGACCCTGAGGAGCATGTCAAGCATTTCCGTGTCAAAGGGCTCATCAGTCATTAGCTCTGTACTCTCTGTCGCTGGGGGGCTTCCAGAGGGGTGGAAGAGGGTGCACTAGATCTACAAAATCATTTCCCTAAGCCTTACTGAGCAAGTTCGACGTATGGACGTCATCAGAGGAAGACCGGCAGAGTTCATGGAGTCCTCTGTTCTCAGGGATCAGCTGAATTTTACCTCCGAGCATGATATTATTGCTGCGAAATGAATCGGCGCGCAGATGAGAGGGAGAGAGAGTAAGGGGAGATGGAAGTGATGAGAGAAGACTAAATATTTGTATGTGAGAATAAATGCGTGTGTGCGTAGGTGGGAGAGGGGTGTCCAAAGGAATTTTAAATCATTGTAAACACACTTCTAAATACTTGAGCTGTTTATGAGCATCTGCCTTCAAGTTGAGCTTCCTCTGGTGATATTCAAAGCTTGAGCGTCCTCAGTGGCCCCCTCAGTCTTAATATGCATAATGTTTAGCTCCTTCAACCGTCACTGGCAATAATGCATAATGTATTGAAAATAATCTAACAGGATGTTTGTGTCTTATGAATCTACACAATATCGATAACCTGCTCTCTTGTTCATAACCACGATGCAGAAAGTTAAAAATACTAACAAACTGAAACAAGAAACATTTTCTGTGGATTATTCACTGTTGTTTAATTTAAACTTGTTAGAGGAAACTACAAAACGCTGACTATAACAAAGGTTCTTAGATAAGTGAGCTTCGAACAACAGCTCTCATTACTGACCCACAGAGAGACAAGCTAAGGCTGGGCTAAGGGTAAACTGATTAGAAAACACAGAATAATGAAGCACATAAACAAAGTATTATAAATACACTGGCACAATCACAGGAACGCACAAAGCCAAGCTTGCACAAACAAACACAGGCACAGATACTTTCAGAAGCCTAAAAACTGTGCGCATGCTAAAAAAAGATCTCAGTGTTTGCCTAAGTAGTAGTAATTGTTATGAGACAATGTAAAAATGTCAAACATTTCAACAGCATGCTGAGCACGCCTGTTGCACTGGTCCTTTTTTCCCCAGCTGTAGAAACAGCTTTCTGGATTTAATTGGATGGTGGGCACACTGAGCTGAGAGCTGAGAGGTGAGAGGCTTAGTGCTGAGAGTTAGAAGGTCTAACTAAGGGATGTTAAACTTAATTCCTGGAGGGACCTCTGAGTGCAGGATTCAACGCCGCCCTCTGCTCCTAATAAGTTAATTAGCTCAGCGCTGGGTCAAGAGAACAGAATACATTTTACGTGGGGCATATTAACAATTACAGTTAATGATATCTTTGCATGCTGTACGTAATATGGAATTCATTTGGGCTTTGATAAGGGTCCTGGTGCATTCTGGGGGTAGGTTTCTCTCCCATATTCTTCATACATGACGTGTTATTGATTTGAGTAGAGGGCTATTGACTTGTACTGTACAGCAACTCTGCCTTGAAACCAAGAAAACAACGGTTGTGCATCGTAGCGCTATGAACATGGACAGAGCTCTGTCATGGGGCTCTGCATCCAGGCAAAAAACACAGGCTCTGGTCATGCATTGTTCCTATGTATACCTACAAATGTAATGCACCACACTTTGTATAGAACCCACATAATCATGAGCCAGTATATCGTGTATAATCAAAGAACCTGGAATCAAATGACCAATGTGCCAGTGGGAGTGAAGAAGGAAGTAGTATAAAGAGCCACATAAGGAGGCAGGTTGGTGTGTTGAAAGGGTGTAACAACACAGGACTTACCCCCAGGAGACCTGGGTTCACGACCATGTGAAACCAAGTGAACTTTGAATTATTTTTACATACGTCGTCACCATGTTTCTACCTAGTTCTCAGCATTATTTGTTATGCTGTTACTCACGATTTCACACCCCACTCAGTAGATGCCATGCCCCCCCACGCTGGATCAAAGACAACAAAATACAACCTGAAAAGGTAAAAAAGCTCTGAATCTGAAAAAAAAAAAAAAAAAAATATATATATATATATATTTTTTTTAAGAAACAAAATAAAAATTAAATAAAATAAAAAATAAAGGATTGAAAAATAATAAATATAAAGACTTAAAACTGCAAAAAAAAAACAAACATCTGAATCTGAAAACACAAAATCTGCCACTGAAAAAAATAAGACTTCAAATATCAAAATATATATGAAAGTCAAAACAACAACAACAAATCTCTTCAAAAGAATCACAGAACTGAATCAAAATTATATTTAACCTGATTTTTTTTTCTACACTTATTTTTAGTTTGAATACCTTGTTGTATTTCTCAAAATTTAAGATCAAAACTTAGGTTTCAGTTTCAAAAAATTAATGGTTTAATTAAAATAGCTTTTTTCAAACAACAAACATTTTGGCCCTGATTTAGCTCCATCTCCCTAAACCTAACCTATGTACCATAACTTTCCTAAACCTTACCTGCGTAACCACTTGCCTTCACCCTTGGACACCCTATCTAAACCTACCTACCTAAACCTAATGTTTATAATATGTCATGTGAATTGTCATTTTAGGATTTGTTTTTCCCCCCCATAACTTTTAAATAGACAAAAACAAGCTACTGAAGACATCATCTTGCACTCTGGGAAATTTTGAGTAGCTTTTTTTTCCAACACAGTGTTTCTGCATGCATCAAACAAACTAGTAGGACCACATCAGGCAGCAAATGTGATTCATTTTCTGAACTAACTAAACTTGGTGGGGCGAGGAGATGTCTGTCACTGGCAGGTGTGGGGCTGTAAACAAGACAAATGTTCCTTCCTGTAGCATCTCCACGCTTCATCTTTTTGTTTGATTTTGTTAGTTTCCCCATGGTGTTTGGTCCAATTTGATTAGAACAGGGAAAATATGCATTATTATTACTTAATATGCTCAATTCTTACAGCAACTGAAGGGGTTTTTGGGTAGAGAACTGATTATCAATAGATTTCCTCTGGGAAGAACTCACTCAGCACTCCCTATCATTTGAAGATTTTTCAAGCTGAAAAAAGTTACATAGGTGTGTGTTTCTTTTTACAAGGCTAAATATACCCAAGCTCTTCCCTGAAGACAAAACTCCTACTGTAAGTGTCCCTCAGCGTCAAGTAAAGTCCATGGATCTATTACTGAACGAGCCCTCAGGGCACAGGCCCATGCGCCCAAAGTGTCAGGGCCCCCCCCCTGGCCTTCACTTGCAAAATGTCTCTCAAATTAACATGTACTGACCTAGAAGAGACATTAAAAACACTAAGAGATGCAAAGGAACTACAAAGAGACACAAAAAAATACATAAAGGGGAAAACAACCACAAAAACACACAAAACCACTACAAAGAGACATAAAACGACCAAAAATGACACACAAAATTACTACAAACGGGGCAAAACAACAAAAAAGAAACACAAAATAATTAGAAAGAGACACAGAATGACCAAAAACTACACACACTTGCCTAAAAAATACCTCACAATTACCTCAAAGAGACAAAAAATCTAAGAAAAGACAAAAAGTAACTCTGAAAAAAGGTGTAACACAACCAAAATGATAGAAGGGAGACATTAAATGACCAAAAAGACACAAAATAACTATAAAGTGACACAAAGTAACTCTAAAAGAGGAATAAAACAACCAAAAAGAGGCACAAAGTGATCACAAGGAGACACAAAACAACCAAAAAAAGACACAAAATGACTAGATCAGAAAAGAGGCACAATCACCACAGAGTCTGTGTGTGTGTTTCCTGGAGCACATTGTCTCACAATCAACCCATGGTGAAGACATACTGGGGGAGTTCTGGTTTAAGCTGGACAGCTAACTTTACAGAGTTCAGCCTTTAATGTTTTTATAAACATGCAGCAGCAGACTAAAATACATTTTTGTGTCCCTCCTTCGACAAGATTACTGCTGTAACTGGGGGGAAAAATCCAATCTGTAATACATGATTGGCTGATACAATCACAATGGTCTGGATTGGACCTGTTGCAAGCTTAAATGCCAAGAAGAAAACACCACCAAGATAAGTTAATGAAATGGTGGTAAAAGGCAACTCAGAGCAGCAGTAAGGTCAAAAATAAAACAATATTGTGCTGAGCTGCTCAATACTGTTATTGCTCATCTTGGGTTCAATGGAGAGCACCTGTGAAGTGCATTTTACATGACTCCTTTAATTTGCTGCAGTGTCCTTTGCTTCTATCATTGGAGCAGTTTTCATTGTGATAATACTACAGCTGAGACACTGATAATAAGATCCAGAGTTGCCTAATCTCTTTCTCTCTCGCTAACTCACTCTCTGCGATGGCTGAAAGGCATCCACATTTGCTGGTATTAATGGATCTTCTAACTTCTGCTATATTTAAGATTACAAATAGTGCCGTCTGTGTTTTTGTAAAATAGAGGTCGTGCTTGGTTGTTTTTATTACCACTGTAAGCTCTTACAAAAATGTTGGTGATAAAGCAATTTGCACATACTCTGCCTGTGTTTCTCAGTGTTTCACTTTTCACATTTCGCCTGATGTATGTAACAGCAGCCCTGTCTTCCAGAAATTATGTTTATATAGGCCTACAATTAATTTGAAACAGCAAACACATTTTGAGGGAAACGTAATGCAGAGCAAATTCATTTCTATTCACATAATGAGGAAATGTTGCTAATTAATGTCTCTGGCAAGTCGCAAAGATGTTGATACTAAATGTATCTGCAAAATGTTCACTGGCAACATATTTTAGTTGATTTCTGCCAAAATAGGCAAACTTGAAATACAGTATCCACTCGTATAATTTTTTTTTTAGGTATTTTTTACTTATTTTAACCTTTATTTAACCAGAAAAACCTCTTGATATTAAAAATCTCCTGGCCTCTCCTGGCTAAGATGGGCAGCAACATAATTATAAAATACAAAATCATATTATTCACCTCAAAAACAAAAATTTAAAAAACACAAAATAAAATTATAACAAAGAAAAACTAAAAAGTACTTCAAAAAAGTAAAAAAAACTAAGAAAACAGGGGCAGCGACAAAAAAATTATTAATAATTTTTGTTACCTTTTTATTAAGATGAACATCTTTATTGACCAAACTGTGTTTGTGAAACACTGCATAGATGTAAGTATGCGTAAATCTTCTCTACCAGTTTGGACTTGGGAGTGGTGGTTGTCCTGCATGCACTAATAACAATATACCGAAACCAGGATCTTTCTCATACTTTAACCAAAGTACTTCTGTTACCTAACCCTAAGACATTAGTCTGGACATTGAACTCGCAGCTCTGGTGTCAAGATTCTGTACTTTGTGGGCACGCCATCCTCCCCAAACAACTCCTTCCAAAGCCTTTGTGGTACATGATTGTAGTGTTTCGTTACCTGAAAGAAACAATGTCTCTGAACATAATACGGGCAGCAATTATGTTGCCATGATAACGTAATTAAGGAAGCAGTTTGGTAACTTACAAACATAATTTCTAGGAGACAGGGTTACAGGTATGCTACAGTGACAATAAATCTTGAGATAGCACGTTGTGTTTAAAGGATATCGTCGGAATCAAATGTGATTATTGCTTTAATTTCCATGAGGGTGACTCGCTACAAATCCCTGCCTGTGTAGGTTTACAACACACAACAACATCATGTGTAAGATACAGGCTTTAGCATTTCCAACTGTGGGACTATACTGTGCGCACTGGAGCTGTTGACAGCACTCCCAAAGGAAAACACCAGTGTTTTTCACAGCATTCCTACTTGCTGGTAACCAGAGGTCACTTCCACTTTTAGTCAGCTTTCAGTATTGTCCTATTCACGTTTCAACCCTATATAACCTCTGCTCTCTTTCCATCTATCATTTCCATCATCTATCAGATAACCGTGCCCTCTGCCCTGACACTGACAGCATGACATAGCGACTGAGAGTCACAGGTCAGAGGAGTGAACAACATCCAGCAATAACCAGACTGCTTAAGCAGAATGTACAACGGTGGGCAGGTGGGCTTTGTGACAGAGGGCCGAAAGGTGGAGGAATCTATCTTACACTGCACTTCTTGGGAGGGATTGGGAACAAGTTTCTCCCAGCTGATAGCGAAGCCGTGGTGCCCTGTCAACTGGGTTGTGTGTCCATTTAAAGCAGGCATATGGAAAGGTCTACAAGAACCTGCTGCCCTCGTAGGGCTCCTCTTTGGAATATATAATTCCCTACGCCTGGGAACCAGAGAAACATTAGAGTAAGCATTTTCACACAACCTGGTAACTTCTAACAGCTTCTCAAAGTTAGCCAATTGGCAGTGCTTGTAGAAAAATGACAGTGGAAATATGCTTCTTTTGTGACACTGAAGGCAGTCCAGCTTGTCACAACACAAACTACACCTGCTATCACCCTTATCCTTTAGTGGTGTGAGGCGTGGCACGAGAGACCACACTGTGCCTGGCTGCCATCACAGCAAAGAGATCAGTGCAAAAAGGCCCACTGATGTTGACAAAGACACTCCGGTAAGCCCTGGATGCAACTGTGCTGAGCACTGAGGTGATGAAACACTGCTGATGCAGGTGCACAGTGTCAACCAGTCCAGGGTGGGATGAGCAGAATTCATTGCAGTCCTTCTCACAAAGCCATCCTTGAGTATACATTATTGAAGGGCAGCCACTGCCCTTATTTAAGTGACAGACCCCAAAGGGTTAAATGTGCCCATTGTCTTTTTGTCTGTGTTTGTATAGGGCATGCAAATTTTCAGTTTGAAGATATGCAAAACATGAGTGGCTAAGACTACACAGTCCCATTAGAAGGAGAAGCCTGTGTGAAATAGTTTTGCAGGTATCACTTGGGGCAATGCAGAAACTGAGTCTCTATATGTTCTATTTAATTTCGACTTCAGAGCGTGAGTGCATACAGTAGTGTATAATTCTTTTTCATTTCTATCACAACTTCTGTCCCTTATCTACCTCCCAGACAAAAACTTTTAAAGTAGCAGATTATTTTTCAATTTCCTACCTTCCCTCTTGGAGAGTATACATTCCCCTGTCCTCATCAACCAACCAGATATCATATATTCCCCGAGTCTCCATGCAGTTTTACATTTATAGACGTGATTATGAATACTTTTGTGTGGTTTAGTAATCGAAGTGAGAAGTATTTTCATAAAACAAGTGTGTAATTACTTATCCGTTTGCCTGTGGTTTTCTCTCAGCGCCACAATCAATTACTCTGTCCTCAGAAATGATAAATAATGAGGAAAGCTTGCGGCTAAACAGATTTCAGAGAGCAAATCCAATATTTCACCTTGGAGAGAATGGAGGAAACAGCTGAAGCAAAATGGATGCAGTAATGAGTCCCCTGTTGTATCTTAATATGTCTAGGTACACTGTACTGCGCTCCCCGCTTTACCAGAGCACTGCTTGTACACTGCCAGGCTAAAGATGAGCATCTGTACTTTGATTATTATCTTGCTTAATTGTTAGTTAGCAGGGAATTTCAAAACTACTGAACTTACTACGTGAGCTACGTCAATAAAATTGTGGACAGTACTTTATGTTTTCACTCATAACTTCTGAACTGGATTCTGCATATTTCTGCCTTCACAGATTTTCCAACATTTCACAAATCTATGCAGTTTTTCAACCACAAATGTCATCCAGCTTTTAGCAATTTTAGTTCATAACACATTCGGATAAAAATATTCTTTTCCTCTTTTATATTGCATTCTTTTTTACTCCAACTGGTTGCCTAATCATTGAGGGTCTATTTGACATACATGCAGCTGCAGCTTTATTCAAATGAGGGGTGCACATACTGTAATAACTCTGATCAAAGGTGTAGGTTTTGTTTCAACACTGGGGAAGACACATGTGAAACAGCACCAATTCTGTGCCTTTCTGCATCAATTAATGGCATAAATGTCTTCTTTGTCTTTTGCTACTTTCATGTTTTTCCTCAGGGAAATAAATGCAAATATTTTAAATACGGAGCGGGACATGACGATTTATTTTTGCAGTATTTGATGGCAATATTTGAAATGTTATATTTGAAAACTCTTACTCACTTTAAGGTTTACTCCTTTACAAAACCCTTAAAAATTATAACAGAACAGCATGATTGTTGATAACTGCAAATATTTTGGTGCAGATCCCAAATTCAGATGCAACTTCTAAGCATTTTTATCATTAAAATCACAGTTTTGGAGGATTCTGCAGCCCTGGTGGAAAAATGCGCTTCCTGAATGCTTTCTAGATGAATATGCACTTAAATCAGGGGCGGCAGTTTGCCACCATTTCCAAAAACTCCAAAGTCATCAAAGCCTGCATTTTTTTTTATATTTATTCTGGTACTCTCTCCTTCTTTGAATATATATCAAACAAGCGTCTTTTCAAAAACAAGTGATACACTGCTGATTTCAAGCTAAGGGGATTATACAGAAAGCATGTCTTTTTTGTACCTCCCAGTTATAAGACAAAGCAAGATACATCAGCCAAAAGAAAAGGAAAATGTGCTGCCTTCAGTGTTTGTAGATTGCTTTTGGCAAAAAAGAAAAATACATATATAAGAGAACATCCTCCGGAAATTTCTGTCAGAACTGGATGAAAGAAAACGATTGAATTTTCAAGTGACTGTAGCCTGTGGCTCTGGCAATGGACAGGCGCCGTCCCTGTGTCCAATCACACCTATTGTATAACTTGTTTCTCTGCACTGCATTAACCATTGTAGCTGTGTTTTATAATAAGATCTGCATTGATTAGTGATACCATGACGGTAATAACCACTAAATTAAACAGCATGCTATAGCTCCCCTGCTGAGTGCTGGGCTGTTTAATTAGTAAACCAAAGAGGAAATCAAACTGAAAGCTAAATCAATAGCTTGGAAAAAAAAAGTGGAGTAATACACCGAGAGTATATGGTTTAGCTCAGAAGCTCACAACAACCGTCGTATGTTACAAGACAGATCAAACGATAAGCACCCAATTTATTCAAAGGCGAAGGACAGTTGACTGGGGGGATGCCAGTGAGGAAAGATCGACACAGGCTCTGTAGACCACTGCATTGTTATTCATCCCAAAGGAAACTCGGTTTCACCCTCTCTAGAATAAATATTTCCACTCATATGATAAACTGCCAAGTGTTTAGTTAAGATCAAAACTGTGATACCTGAAGAGATGGAGGCCAAGCGGAATGCATCGGGGTGTCGGTTTGGTGCTACAGGTTCGTACGGGGATGAGTCATCTATGTCTCCACCTGAAACAACAGCAAGGATGACAAAAATGCATTATTACTCAAGAGGATGACGTTTCTTTCCCAGCAGAGCAGAGCAGAGCATTTGAGCAGTTCCAAATAAAACAGAAACAGGAATGCATCCCAGCTCCAATTACCTGAAAGAGCGCACAAAAACAGAGAGGAAATTCAGTTCATCGTTCCTGATGGAAACACTGTAATAAATAAGCTTTTTACATGAATGTTTTGGATTAAATTGTAACAGCTGTACACTGTAATGATAGCCAGTGTCGCACTGGCTGACCAACAGCTGACTCCCACTATGAGCGGTTATTTATTTTTTCATATGGATCAAATCATTTCCTTTTGGAGAGTATTTGTTCCTGTTGTGGTTTGATTTGAGGCAGCAGCTGAAGGACTAAAACATGAGCAATACATCTTCCCTGCTAACAATGTGTTGCCAGTTTGTAAAAAAAAAAAAAAGAGAAAAAAAAATTAAAATCAAATTAGCACTCAACTGACTGAGTCTCTCCCATGTGCCTGCTCCTCTGTAGGCCCTAATCCCGCATTTAAAATTCATAGCCATTCGGTGTGATTGAGACAAACCCTCCAGTGTGTAATAGCTTTGCATTCTGATCCCAACAGAAACACAGTGAGGGTGTTGTGAGGACGGTTCGGAGGCCTGCTGCTACAAATGAGAAAATCTGAAACCTGTTGGAACAAGACTGCACCGCCTAGACGACCAATCAGTAGATCCAATCAATAGATATAGTACATTTTGTTTATCAACATCCTCCTCGAATGCTTTCCCAAAAGACAATTCAAACTGATAAAACGTTGGCTTGTATAATAGGTAAGGCTATTGTGGAAGGTCAGGGTGTGTGTGCCGGTGTGTGTGTGTGTGTGCATGTGTTTACCAGTACAGACAGTCAAGGGGTGAAAACCAGAGGGCCACAAGTGAACAACAGTTTGACATTTATTTTAAGAATATTTGTAAGTGAGTAATTGAACTTTTGCCCTTTTTGGCCACACATAGTTCATTGTGTTCAGTGTTAAATCTTTTGGTTTGTTTGGATTATAAGCTTGGGATTGATTTAGTATCAAGCCAACACAGGGGCCAACACAGAAGTGCCAAAAACTGCAGTTCCTCGAGTGGCCACTTGAGGCTGGCTCCGGAAGTGAGTTAATCCCCCTTAGAGACCCATGTTAAAATGCCCAACTTTACAGCAGGTATAAACATGTTTACAACCTGGTACAAAAAACTCTTTTGGTCTCTACAGCTAATTTCAACATTTATGACACCTGTACAGGGGATGAATTTTTTTCCAACTCCCTCATTTACATTTCATTAAGGCTTAAAGCTGTGCATATGTAAGGGTGGGCTGTTTTGAGTGACAGGCTGTTTGAGAGGTGTCGCTACAGTCTGTGAGTCAGATCCACTCCTCGTTCCTCCACAGTTCCAGCCTCTGATCCAATTACAGTCACTTTTGACTCCAAAAAATCAAGATGGCAACGGCCAGAGTGCTGAACTCAAGGCTTTAAAAAAGGGAGTCCACAAACCAATGGGCAATGTCACGGTAGCTACTTACATTATTTCATTCAGTCTATGTTTAGAATTCACAAATGCTCTTTTGGCAGTAGAAAGTGCACATCAACAGCTTTTATTTAATATATATCTATAACTAATTTTCACCCAAAGTGTCTTGAATGCACCTGTGGTTCTCACCCCTTGCAGTACAGTGTTATTCATGAACCCTGTGAACATACTTAATCATCAAATAAGAGTCAGAAATCAAAAATAAAAGCCATGATAACATCACGTGTTGATACTTCACTAAAACTGAAGTTGTACAACTTCAATTGTTCATTAAAAGCACAGGACGATGTACACTCTGGCACATGGTAAAAAGGAGTGACTTAAGTTAGATAATTAAGTGAACAATGGACTTTTCTGGCATCATTTGTCCGCAGAGTAAAGAAAACCAACCTCAGACTTGTGTAGATCTGCAGAGTCATTCTACATCTCCCCTCTCCATCAATATTGACAATCATAACAAGATGGAGCAGCTCAGCTGGCCATTCTCTGAGCATATATAGCTATTGACATCTGGCACAGTTGAGGATTGTGTGTGTGTTTGGGAAAGAGAAAAAGAGCAGAGGAGAGTCAGGCCGGCGACACAAAGGGGAGAAAAGAAAAGACAGACAAAGACGGAGAAAATCTGAGAAGGGGAGAGGAGTAACGCATAAAGGGTGACAGGGAGACTTAGAGAAAATTACCTAAATCCTCCAAGTTTGAGTGCACTGTATGTGGCTTTCTTGTTTTTCCTCCTTGTTTGTGTATTGAAGGATACACAGGCACACGAATTTATTTGAAAGTGTATCTCTGTCTTTTTTTCCTGTTGCCATTGTGTCACTCACATCTCTGCTCATATTAGTCTTCACATTTCTGTTAATAGAGAGGAACTACAGATGCTACTGGACTCGAGATCTCTCAGTATGTCTAATTATAACAATTACCCTTTAAAGCTATAGTGCTTTAGAAGCCTTTCAGGACTACAGTAGAAGCCTCTCAAGACTACCACTTACTCAGCGTACAACCACCTTAACCCTCCTTCCATGTCTGTTTTCAGCTGTAGACACAGTTATTGTGTATTTTAAAAAAAAAGAGGCAAATATTCCACCACAGAGAAGTGTAATGCTTCTTCCACTACACCAAGAACACTTTGTGCTCTTCAGAGCAACATGGAAATAAAGGACGCCCTATCTTTTGCCAAAAGCAAAACATCTTGTTATGAGGTTGCTGAGCATTTTGTTCAGGCAGCTTCTTACAGTGCAGGGAAGCTTCACTGCACAATCAGCCTGGGATCAAACAGTGTTAAGGCACATTACATTTCATAAGTACAACTGTACAGTGCACACTGTGGTGATCTCATAAAACAATAATGTCAAACCTCAACAGTAGTTGTACTTAATGAATATTAAAAGCTTATTTACATGGATGTTACAAGCCGTGCTGAATCATAAAATTGCAAAACACACTATAATCACACACACCCTTAGGATGTGAAAAACCCCACAGCAGGAGGCGTTGTACTTTGGAAAAAAAAAGTGCTCTTTGACAGTCATCCTGGACCCAATTATGCATTCATAATAGAGAATTCTTCCCAGCTGTTTAGTGATAAGATGTTTTTAGCCACAGGGCAACAACTTATCGCTGTAATTAAGCCTCCATTTGACTTCATTTGCTCTGACAGTATGGAGCATGACCGGCACGACTCAGACAGACATGCATGCCTTTCCCTTGTTGTAGCATGAGAGGAATACTGCTTTTAAGTGGATTCACAGCCCTCCCCTTTGCCATAAGGGGTTTTATGAAGCTGTTAGGCGCTATCACTCATCCTTTTCATATGCATTATCAATGAAGCTAAACTCCTGAGGTGATGGAAACTGTCCTATGGATTTTTTCAGCAAATTTCTTGGCAAACCGTTTACGGCTGGAAGCAAAGTCAATTTTAATAACTGTCATTCACCTTGTTTTGTTTTTTAAAGGTGCTCTGTGCTGATTGTGTTCGTGTTTATTAAAACTGATTAAATATTGTTCACTGTTTTTTTGCTGCGGGCAATTTGAGAAAAGACTAAATAGTAATATTACATATTACTTCTTATTTAAAAATAACAACAGATATAGCACTTCTTCTGTTCTTGTATTAATCACATACAAAGGCAGCTTAATACAGCTTGAGCAGCCTGGAGCACAGCCGGAGGTCCTCTGCAGAGACCTGCTGGTTATTGCATGCTCTCGGCTGGTAACAAAAGGTGACCGAGCCTTTGCTGTCAAAGCTCCCAAAGTTTGCAAATGAGCTGTCAGTGGAGATCAGGCCAGCCAGAACACCTTGCACTTTAAAGAGCTTCTCAAAGCACACTTATATTCTATTGAAATGTATCAGAGGGGACACTGGAATATAGGCATTCACATCTTTATTACATTAGGATAAATGCATTAATCTTTCCTCTCGGCTTCCTCCCATAATGTGCTCATTTCAACAAAGAAAAGATAAAGTGATACCAGGAATGCATCTTTCTTTAAATTGTGCTTAACAGAACACAAGCTGAAGCATAAATTCAGTTAACGGCTCGGCGTTTGAAGTGCTATTGACATTTTAAACTCAATTCCAAACCATACAAATAGAATATTGGATTAGCTCAGAATAATATTTCAAGTCACAATTCCAATCCAGCATGGCGTGGTGAGCAAACACAGCTGAGAAAATGAGCACTGAAATTTCCAAGCCATCCCTTTGGCTATGTGAATGTAGCGTTAATATGAATAGTTACACACTCGCTTACCTAAATCAGCATTTTAATACCTGGTGTCAGGTAGTAAATGTTGAATATGGTGTAAATCCTGCAAAACTTCCGTAAAAACGGCTATCATCTTTATGGCATAGCAGCATATTGGGGAGAACATTAAAAACAGGCAGCAGCAGTACAGCCCAATATATCAGCCTCTCCTCACCATTTTATATTTTATATCAATATGAGTGAATAGAAAACCCCATCATTTTGGATGCTGTAAATTTACAACTGCTTAAACAGCCGATATTAAGCAACTTAAATATTTACTGTAAACATAATTAGTACTGCTGTATTGATAACTGAGGGATAACGACCCAAGTGATTCATCTAAATATATAAAATGTGTTTGGCTCCTAGTTGTGCTTTGAAAAACTTGGCTGACTTATTTCAACAAGCAGCTATTTCAATTAATGATGCAGAGAGTGACAAACTGAGAGGCAGCGCGAGGGAGAGAAAGAGAAGTACCCATGCTGTGATGACAGCCGCCGGGCCTGGTAGTTGACTTCTGCGACGCACATTCATTCAGCACCGCTGTGAACCTTCCTGCCAGGAGTGAGTCTTAATGCCCACATCATGACAGTATTCACTGAGCAGAATGGGCCGTCACTCACTCTCCCCTCTGATAGAGAGCCTGAGAACTCACTCCGCTATAAAAGGCTAATCTAAACCCCGCTACCTGGCCCTCATTTCAGCCACACTGTCACACTCCATACAGCCTCATAGTGAATGGGAGTCATCTCGGGCACTTCACCTTACAGGGTAGAAAATCATTAGACAGATTTACGAGGACAAACAGCACCAGTTTTTTTGCCATATTTCACTGATCCTTTTCACATTTTGGGATGAAAGATGAAAGGAGAGAAGGAGGGATGAAAAGGATGAGGGGGGGGGGCCTGAAAGACCTTATTGATCACATCCTGAAGCTATCGACAGGTCCCTTTCTCTGATGATGAAGTAGCCACCTAGCGAGTGCCGGCTGGGTTCCCAGCGACGGGAGGGAGAAAGCAGAGAGGACATATTCAGCATGCAGGAGCCTGCTTCCCCTATCCCCTGACATGCGGGGCAGGCAGGAAAAATGTTCTGCTTATGACAGTGGATGGCTAAGGTAATGGCCGGTGACTGCTACCATTGCTCATAGTAATGATGGTTTCACCCAGGAATACTGTGTACCTTTGTAACTCCCCCTCCTCTATGGCTTCCCCCCATGACTCTCTCTTTCTTCCTTTCGCTCTTTCATTCTTTGGTTTTCTCCATCTCTCTCTCTTAAATTCTCTTTCCCCCTCCTAAAATCATTTATCCCTCACCTCCTGTCCTCACCCCTGTCCTCTCCCTCACTCTCCCCATTTCTCTTCCTCCCTGCCTCTCATGATGTGCACAGCATTCTCACACTGACCATTTCATTTAACTTCCCACACCATCAGGGGGCCAACTTGTGGTATTAGCATGACGCAGTGACATATTCAGAGGGCGACCTTTGCAACGTGACGTTCATGAAAATGGAGAAAATAAATCATTTTACAAAATTGTCTCTCGTCATGGCGTATTAAGATACAGTCTTCTCTCACAATGAACTGGTGCAGACTGGTGTGGAGCACTGGTGGAGCTCTCCTCTCTCTCTGCAGTGAAAGTTGGCCCAACTAATTAAACTGCTCTGAAAGGTCCTCACAAAAGATCTCGGTTTCCTACTTTGAGACCCAGGCTGTGGTTTCATAGCTGAGGCTGTGAAATAATGTATGTCAGAGGTGTGGAACTTATCGTTTAAATTACCAATTCTACTGCAATCCTGCAGGGCTATATCCGCATGAGGCCCAGGGCACAATTGAAAGAGAACCGCAGCCGCCTATACAATATCCCTGTGTGTAGCAGCCAATGTTTCTTTCTTAGTAATTACTTCTCTTATAGATTCAAACTGCTAGACCTCATTGCCTCACACCAACGCCCATTCAGAGCAGAAACCACCCATTATCCATCAGGGACGGCTGCATTGACACATTGAAATCAGCTGCCATTTTCCGTTAGAAAACACAATTAACAGGTCACCATTAGCGCCATTACTGATAGCTCAAAGACTGGCATTATAACACCCCTTAGCTTTGGTTTTTTTAGCCAAGCAGGGCAGTACAGTTGAGCCTACAGGCAGGCAATAGCAGTACAGGGATCAGGAAGGAAATCTAACACCACAACATAGCTGTGGATTAGCACCAGTATATAATGTGTTTCAGAACTTTAAGTGTTGCAGAAATATAGCTGCCACCACCTGCTAAAATGTTCTGGTATTTCAGCGAGACACATCAAGCAACACGACGGTGACGGTGTTGAGTCACGTTGTTGTCACACTGAGTGTTTTCTCAGCAGCAATGTACTGTTTCATCGCACTAATTGTCAACTTTGAAACACCTTTCAAACATTCAGGCCTCTAACTCAACTTTAGTAACTGGAGACACTCATGCTGCTCCTGAGCATGTGGACCTTGTTTACTATAACTAATGTAATTTACAGTTACATCTCATGGACACAGGACACACTGCAACTTGAGGGCCTTTCCACCAGGGCATTTTATGGTGAGTCTGGTTTGACTTGGCTTAAGATTGATTGCTCTGCAGTGTCAGGGTGGACTCTTTGCTTTCAAATAAGTATGACATTTCAGTTATCACACTGAAGGAGAAAGAAAGGTGCACGCTGCTCAGTTTAACACAATGTTTTAAAGCCTGTGCATGAAAAATATCTACAGTATTTTAGTCTGAAATTCATTGTGACAGCACTGAACTGTGCCCACTGACGTCACACCACCTGAGTGGTGGGAACAAGTGATGCTGACACTTGGCTGATGGTGTACCATTTTAAAAATAATTAACACACATCTCACACACAATGTGACATCCCTCCTGTCCTTCATCGTTTTGAACCATTGTTTAATGTCCTTTCATTAACTACCTCCACTATAAATGAAAAATTGAAATAAAAATAAGAAAAAAAAACCTTTTAAATTTGCAATCAAAACATAATTGAACTATTTTCTCGTTTTATTCTCTATTGAATAAAAAATTAAAGTACTAACCATCACTTCAGCCTACTTGTCTTGTTTCTGACATCAATAGAGGTGAGAGAAGGACAAGTGGCGAGTTATTTATTTATTTTTTTTACTTTTTAAACTTTATGACTAAACACACACCAACCCTAACTTCATCACTGACCATAACTGTTTTCAAACTGCACATGTTTAATCTCTACATCCAAATCTACTGAGGTTCACCAGAATAAAATGTCGGCATTATAAGCTTTTGCAAAAAAGGGATATGTTCCAATACATATCATATCGATTTTTTTAAATGATATAGTTCAGATTACATCAGCTGAGTTTCTTATCATGAGGAGGAGGGGATGGTCGATGGCGTGACACCTCAGTGAGACGACTGCCAAGCAGCAGACCACAGTTTAAGACCAACAAACAACAAAAATGGTTAGTTTGAACAAGATACCAGAACATTTCCAGCCATGTTTGGGATAACAACACTAGGTATTTTTTAACAACACTTTGAGACTTTCCCAGCCATGCTTGTGGTGACAAAGCCAGGACTTTTTTTAACAACATGTCAAGGCTTTTTCAGCAGTGTTTGTGGCAAAAAAGAAGGTATTTTTTTAATGAGAGTTTGGTGCATTGTCAGCAAAATGAGGAGACAAAATAGAGCATTTCTAACAAGACACTGGGACATTTCCAGCTGTGTTTGTGGGTATTTTAAGCCAAAATATGACCTTTTCCTAACTCTAAGAAGTGTTTTTTGTGCTTAAACCTAACTACACATTAACCATAGCACTGTCACCACATAAAATGGAAAACTGAAAGATAAAAACACCTAGTTTCAGCATATCTGCTACAAATGAAAAGTACAAATTCAACATATTTGTGGTTTATAGAAATGCAGAATGCTGACATCTATTTTGCTGATTTGGTTGGTATCTACTTGAAGACAAATTGCAAAGAAAATATGACAAAGAACTCACTTGTCTGGTCTGTATGGACCCTTATCATTACCATATCATTATTATTTACCAAACAAGAGCAAAATTAATTAGATTTAAAAAAAATCGGACATACTCCTAAGTTATGGGTTAAAATTTAGTTCTTACTGTTGGCTTATGCAACCATTGTGTAGCTGAATGGCATAAACCTCGGTGGAAAGAGAAAGAGACGAAGCAGCAAAGTAATGAACCTGGAGAAGCAGATCTTTCCAAGGTTGTGTTGAATCTCTGAATGACTGATATTCTTCACATGACTGAAAGCATAGCCCCCGAGCTGATTCACATGGCGAGTACTTCTATGTGTTTTGGTCTTTCATTTGACAAAGTTCTTCAGATCCAGAAAAAAAGATCCTCCATATAAAGAGTGTAGTAATGTGCACATTGCAAATGCAATCATCTCTTATTCAAGTCCAAACCTCCATAGCTCGAAGGCAATCCTTCGTTCATTCACACATGAAGAATAAAAAAATCTGTGGTCTGATTATGACAAAATCTGAATTCCAACCGAGGTAAAGAATTGAACACAATCCTACAAAAATGTATTACGGGTTTTTTAAAAGAATTTCAATATTTCTTGATGGTGAACATTTTGGAGAACAAAATATTATGTAAAGAAATGATCTTACAGTTTTTTGATTGCCCTTATTTAACAATAAAACTACAAAATCATCAACTTTCAGAAAAAACTGGTAATACTGGAAGCCTAATGGTGGATATAGTCCAATAGGAATACAATTTCATAACCATGATAAATGAATCTGTCCATTATTTTCTCGATTAATCAGTGAATCATTTTGTCAAAAAAAATAAATAATAAAGTCAGTAGTTAAAAATGCCCTGTGTAATCTTCAAAAGCCCAAGGTGACTACTTCAAATGATGCGTTTTACCCGACCAACAGTCCAAAAATCCAGCTTTTTATCATGAATCGTGTGACAAAGCATCAAAGTCTCGTAGTTCAGAAGCATGAAACCAGCAAATGTTTGGCTTTGTTGCTTACAAAAATACTAAAATGATTATTTGATAATCTATAGAGTTGCCACTTATTTTTCTGTTGATCAACTAATCAGTTAATCAACTAATCATTGCTGCTCTATGTTCCAAGCTTAACTGTGTGGTTTCTTACATTTCACATTCATAAAGCTAAAACAGTAAAATCGTGAATTAATTTCTTCTGACAAAAAATAAGAACATAAAAGCCCTTTATCATTCTGAAGTTATTAAAATTTAAGACATTTGATGGCCTTCATGATTATTCATGTTCACAGGTGCCCTTTTTATTGAACTGTTTACCACATCCCCTTGGTTCTGTATTAAAAAATAAAGAATATTAGTACACGCCCTAAATAAGGTAGCGAGCTAACCTTGCCTGGGGCAGTGGAGAGTCTGTGTGCCGTTTGTGTAGAGCTGATCTGGGAGCAGGGCATTGTTTCAAATCCCAGTCCATCCCTGGTCGACATCAGCTTTCTCTTCACAGACACAATGGTTTAGCCCTCAAGCTTGCAGGCCAACTTCCCGCCCCTGGTCAACATGGGTCATAAGAAACAGCCCAACTTATAGCTGGAGCCTGATTTCTAGATGGCTCTCTACACTTTATAATGGCCTTAGGTTGCAGCAAAGGGGATATATGTGCAAAGTGGCTAAATACGTTTGCCCTTAAGGCACCAGACCTTACTTTTCATGTAGAGCTTATCACATTAGTACAAAATGACACAAGTCTTTAACAATCTCTGCCCTCTTCTGTGTGTCCATTCACCTTCTCTAGCTCTACTCTTCTGCTTTTAATCCCTGGTTACTCATTTTTCTTATCTTTCTCTCTCACATATTTTTGCACTCTTCAGCCCTGCACATTAACATGAGTTAAATAAGACTTTCAAAGCTACATTACGCGTAATCTAACCCCACAACTATGTTGAAACCTTCCTTATTTGTCCACAAATGATTTTTAAAGTGGTTTAGCACCATTTCGAGAGGGTGTGTTGGGATTCGGCCCTTCGTGTTTGTTTCCAGAGATGGATGTTGTACATAGATTGTTTCCAGTTAACAAAAGCCTGCTTGACTGCACAATGGATCGTGATTAGATTAAAGCTGCACTATAAGAGCTTTTCGTTTGTGTTAAAGCCGGTTTTATCTCCGAAGGCGACAGGGCCAAAACAGGACAGTGCTGAAAGGCGTGTGCTCGAAAAGGAACACGGGCTCTGTGAAGGGCATGCTGCAGGCACAGGAGGTCTCTATCCTTGACAGCCAGACAACTTGCATGATGCATTCAAACACAAACACTTTGACTGATGTGGCCGTTTGTTGGTTTAGAGGAGAAAGAGAGTGAGAAAGGAACAAAGAGGGAGAACAGAAAGATCATTACAAAGGGGAAAAGAGTTAGAAAAAGGAGAGAAAGACAGGGAGGGAGACAGAAGGCCTGGGGAGCATCCATGTCATTACATTTCCCTTGAACTCATGTCAGGGACCCTCTGCTGCCATCAGTCTGATGAAGTGTAGCTGGTGCTATGAGCAGTCAGCCCGGCGAATCACTTCACGGATCACAACACAAAAGCCCAGAATGCTCAGAGCTCAGAGACTTTGCAACGTTTCCACCATTACCCCACGTGTCAAAACAGCTGAGCACATTATGTCCTCCATGTTTACATGGCATGACACTTGATATCAGTCACAGAGTCTCAGGCCATGTGTACAAGCATGAAGAAATGTCACTCGTGGGTTACGACCTCCCTTAAAGCTGATCGCCAGGGCACGGCATCTCCAGGAGCTCTGATTTGGTCGAATTTGTCTTCATGTGAAACACTGTGACCCTTAAGCATGGACCAAGAGCCACGTCATTTCAGGGGCCTGCTTCATGCTCTCTAAATCTATTGTGACGTAACAGCCAGAAGGTTTCAATGTTACAACAAGAGTGCTATTTTACGTCCTACATAAGTGGGCACATAAGGGCCACTGAGCTATACGATTGTAACCTAATTACATGGTAATATGGAACACTTTAGGTGAAAACCAATAAGTCTACCATAACAGGTCTACCTAATGTAATCCCATTATAGCTCCATTACCTTCGAGAGGGTGAGGAAAGTAGGAAAGCATATATTTTTCATCAGGGGCTTCTGGGTATCACCATAAGAGGGCATTAGGGAATTGGGCATCAACAGTGGGTGTGGTGTACATCCCTCTTGTCTTTGCCCGGAAAGTATACTGAGATCGGAACATTAATTTCAAATAAATGTTATAATGCCAAAGAACCCACTACGTCATACACATTAATATCAATAGAGGCATGTTACACATTTGCAGACAGAGAATTTACTGCAGCACTGTTGCATTGCCTTGTATTATTGTACATGACCATGAGGCTCATGTAAAGCCCTGCTATATAACAAAACCACTGAGCACAGTGTAAGCTGAACTCACTGCCACCGACGGAATACAGAAGGAAACAAATGACACTGAAGCTCCAGGTAGTTCATAATAAAATGACAGGTAAAAGCGTGAAAGAAGCAAGTGCTAATTTAACATGAATACATTTTGAGTTTTACACAGAAACTGCAAGACTTAAAAGGGTGTATTAGAGGATGTGAAATTGCCATGCAGTTAAACATGATGTGATATGAGTTTTGTGAGACAGAGAATCGTAAAACCATCTGCCTCTTACCTTCAGTGAGTCCCATGTGGATGGTCCAGTAGTTCTGCAGACACTGCAGCTCCTTCTTCATGCCCCTCTTGCAGCGGCAGTCATACAGAGGACTAACCAGCAGCACTTCCAAAGCAGCCTGGCACTCCCTGTTGTTGTCCAGCATTGCTTCCTTCTCCTTGCCCACAAGGCACTGGCGCATCACCCGGTACCGAGAGCTGCAGTAAGGGTTCTGGTTGCACATGTCACTCGCCTGGATGCAGTCCACCCATTCTGGCTGAGCTCCGGGCCCAGACCCGGTGCCCGGAGATCCTGGAGAACCATTGGCCAAGGACACAGACAAAGCTGAAGGACCCTCCCAGGAACTTGCTGCCTCATCTAGGTGGGGACGAGGGGACAAAAGTGGGGGTGATAAGTGACATGGGGGCTCAGGAATTGCAAATCACCATGTGAGGGTTTTGTGACTGCATGTGTGTGTGTGTGTGTGTGCAAGTTCAAACACATATCATAACCCTGCTGTCATTGATGTTTTCTTGATGTGGGACCTATAAACAGGTTTGATGGCCTGTCGCATGCTCATACATGCCAAGGCATCTGTCAGGGAGACAGTCACATTCTTCACGGTTCACACAAGTCTCTACACAGGGTCTTGTTATGTCTCATTTAATTAATATTCTGTGATTTACCTCTGCTTATCTGTGCCCACTTTAGTGCATCTAAAGCCTCCAAAACAAGTTAGACTGCAGCTTTCAGTTTCCTATTAAATGTAATTAAAGGAAGACTTGATCACTGAAGTGTATCTAATTATCTTACCTTAAAAAAAGTGAACTACGCTTAATTCACATCTAGGTAACCAGAAAATTACAGCTTACGAAGAGTAAACAGTGATCCACAGAGCAGAGACTCAGGTGTTTGACAGGAGTCAAGATTCAAACGCGCCTTCAGACACACACACACTCACAAACACACACACATTAGAGAAGAGAAAATTCTGGTCAAATGACAAGAGAGACCCCTTGTGGTGATGTTGAGCATTGAGCTCAGAGAGGAGGGGATACTGCATCAGTATTAGGGAGCAACGGGTAAGAGAAGAGTAATGTGAAGTTCACTGTGAAAATATTTGATCAGTCAGATGATTTTAACTGAAGCACTGGCGTTTGTGGACACTTATAATGATAACTGTGCTGATAATGATGATGATGATGATGATGGTGCTGCTGCTGCTGATGATGATGGATTTTCTCATATTTAACCAAATACAAGTGTGTAACTGCAACGACCTCAGAGATTTTCCCCTCACTGACTAAAAGCTGTTGAAATAGTGAGCTTTGTATTCCTACAATGGAAGCTGTGGTTGGTCAGTGCATCCATTATAAGTGATTCACTCCCATAGAGCAACTTAAGTTTTCAGCTATGGATGACGATTAAACATAATCTAATCAAACCAGACGTCTATAGCATGAACGCCCATCACTAATGCACATAATAAAAACCAAATCAGGATAAACCCTGTGCCCTCAAACAACTCCTGCATGTGGAAAGTGGATATTCCAGAAAATGCTCCCTGACAATAATTACTGACCTGCAAAAAAAAAATTATAATTTGCACATAAATGTACATGTTATTCCCACATATCACTTCTCACCTAAAAGCAGGAGAAAGATGTGAACGCACATCCACACAGTGACAGACTTCATGTTGGACTCAGCAGCAAGAGAGATGAGTTAGGGTCCAATACGACTAATATTTCCACCTTGTGAAAGGTTAATTCCCCCTCTCCGGATCCTTGACCCAGGCGTAGGATCACTGTAAAAAAAAAAATCTATATCCTCATTAAAGACGCACCTCCGTAAAAATCCTCGACTCCCAGTAATAATAATCCACGATTTGGGGTTTTCTTTTTTAATTTTAGAATAATAGACTAACCACGACACAGGAAAAAAAATCCTCAGATACTGAAAAATAAAAAAAATCAAATGCCAATCAATCAATCAGTCAATCCATGAAAGCAGTTTCTCAGGGTCCGTCTGCGCTGCGTTCATACCGACAAACTACTGAGACTTGATCTCTCCGCATTATAAAGGCTCAGACTGCCCGCTCCAATTGCCCCTTGGAGACAATTTGTCCCTAAAACATTCCTTAAACTGGCGTCAGATGATCTGTCAGCTATGCCAATATCTCTAACGAGGTAGAAGAACTCATCTGAAAGTGCTACAAAACGCTGACTGGATTGTTTTTCTCTCCCTCACCACTGGCTCCCTCAAAAAGCTGTGCGCTCCTCTGGAGGGAGTGAACGCTTCTTTTGCACTGACTGCATGTGTGTCGAGGCATCACGGCACTTTATAAAGAGGAGAGTTTCTGCGAGCCAGCAGAGGGCGCTGCCGCAGGGTGCTCTCATTGGAAAACGTGGGACTCGGTCACATCGAGGCCCCAGTAATAAATGTTACCCTATAGAAAAATTACCACGATGTTCCTGTAATCTTCCTGCAGGGAGCTGAGGGAACATGGACCTGTGGTACTCAGAAGTGAAATTATAGTGACCTTACTTGGCCTGTGTGGTGTTTCCTCGATCTACTGGGGGTATTGCCACAGGATTCTCAGTGAAAGCCTATACATTTTGGGAAACAATTTCTGTGATTCATGTATAATATCCTTCTTACACGATCACTATCTCTTTCATAAGGGAGTCTTTACAGTCTTGTAAAGAGAGATAAGGCCACAACTGCAACACATCAAGGAAGGAATTGGGAAGCAATAATAAGTGTGTTGGCTACTTGCACTCATAACAAGAATATCCGGTTCCACCAGCACATAGTGAATCTTTTATTACAGTAGTTAGCAAGGTCACTTGGCCGATTCATTTCTGGCTGACATTAGATCTTTGTACCCACAACGCATAGAAATTTGCAAATGATTTTTAGGGACAGAGTTCAAGGGTGGACTCAACAATGATGATGAAAATGTCATCATTCATTTCAGCAATACCCCAGCACTTCTCATGACATCTGTGTTTCCTCTGATTGAAAGAAAGATTAAAAAAACGGGCACAATGCCTCGTATTATATCTGTGCTCGGAGGAAATAAGCCCACAACCCGCAGAATCTGCCATTTTTCAAAGTGGCTTCGCATTAAACAAAATGACTTTGTTGTGCATCATCGCTTAAATAGTGCCTGGAATGTCATAAATCTTTACAAATCTTGAAAACAAAGTCTCTATTTAGAGGCACTGACAGTGACAAACTGCAAGGCCACTGGCTCATAATGATGTTTGACTGTCAGCCCAGGCTTCCATCCAAGAGGGAAAAGAGCTCGCCGCTATAATGGCAAAATCAGCCTCATTCTGCCTATATTGGCCCGGGCTTATTCGTGTCTCCCCCCAGAGTTTGAAGTCTCTGTCATTATGAGGACACTGAAAAGCATCATCCTCCACCATGAACGTATCCTGCATCTGTCCTGCATTAGGGCCGCAGTGACGGATGCAGCCTAGTCTTCAATTGTTCTTAAGCAGAAATGCATATTTCAACACATAATGGCAACCTTGTGCCTTTCAAGCAACTATTTCCAAAACCAGACCAATTTTCAGCAGATAGCAAAGAAGACATTTAGTTGTTTTTTTTCCCAAGTAATTTCTCACTGAAGAGTAGTTGCGTAAACTGCATAAAGTTTACAGTTGCTTGAGCAGTAGGCTCAGGAGGAAGAAGACATTTCTTGTAACACGAAAAGGCATGAAACCAAGAGAGAAACATTAGCTGCAAACACAGTGAATAAAATAGCTACATTTGCATTGTGGATTCTTATTCGGGCATCACATTATTTCCATCCATGATTGTGCAATATGGATAAATCCTCTCTTCACATTTATTTTTTCTTGAGCCAGGCTGTCAGGTCTATGGTGGGACATTATTCTTGTTGTCACTGCACGACTCCCCCCCTCCGAGGGTATTTAATTGCTCTATTCTGACTTCATAAAGCATCTGCAGTTTATTTCACATGTACAATTAGAGAGAGCCCACAGAGAAACACACACAGATGCATGGCTCTATACTGGTACACTCCTTCATAAATAAGCATATGTGCGCTTGCAGACACGCACGCACGCAGATGCACATAATCTGTATGTCAGATAACCGTGCTTCCACATGATGGCTCAAGACCGTGAAGATAGGGAATGACAAATCTGGATATAGAAGACATTGTTCTCACTATTCAGGGAAATCAGGGCCTGCCTCTGAGAAGTGTGTCTAATATGGTGAATATAGATGATAGCATTATGAATTCATGGGATATGAAATAATGATACAGATAGCAGTCAAAGTTAAGACTCTCTGCAATAACTTGTGCTTACGGAGACAGCAGGGGGGGTTGAGAGTGAGCTCATACATACTCTCATGGGTCAAATAAGAGCTTAGACAGTCTGAAACTGTCACCTTGAAAGCAGGACGGACAAACTTGCATACAAATGTTGTGTATGCCAGTTTATTTGTGTTACAGTGCACATAGGTGCCAACACACGCATTTTCAGAATGGCTGTAGTAAGTGTGCTTGCCTGTCTGTCAAACTTGACCCAGGTGAACCGAATACATTCAGTCATCACAGAGTTAAAGCTACAGTACAGGTAATTCTCTCAGCAAATATGACAACTGTCACATTATCCTGACAGGCAAAACATGGGGCAGATAATCTGTTGAAAAAAAAATGTCCCTCTGCCTCCTCAAAGTGCTCCTACTGGTATTTGCAAGAATTATGAAAACAACCAATCACAGCCAGACAGTCTCTAACACAGCTCTCAATCATGACCATCACTGCCTGTGAACTGCAGTCAAACTGTCAAGCCAGGCAGTGCTGATCAAGTATGGATCAAGATTCTGTTACTGCGTTGCCTCAAATGTTTTCAGAAACATAGTTAGTGTACGGTTTAGCTGTAAAGTTTGTGATTTAATATCTAAACTGTACACTAAAATATGTGTCTAAAAACATTTGAGGCAATGCAGTAACAGAATCTTGATTCATGTTTGATTAGCACTGCTTAGTTTGACAGTTTGATCACAGTTCACGAACAGTGATTGACATGATTAACAGTTACCCTCTATAAATGGCCTGTGATTGGCCAAAGTCTCCCTGTTACTGGTTAGATTTTCTGAAGCCTGAAAACAGAGACAAGCATGGCTGCCAAGCAGCAACCTCCAGGGCCTAAAAAATGAAGCCAACATGAAGTGCCTACAACTGCAGTTCCTTAAATGGGCACTTGAGTTTGGCTCCAGAAGCCAGTCAATCTCCCGATGATCCCCACATTAAAATGTCCAGCTTTACAGCAGAAATAAATACGTTTACAGCCTGGTTCAAAAAACGGTTTTGGTCTTTATAGCTAATTTTCCTGTTTATGACAACTCTACTGGGGGTGTATTTTTATATAACTCACCTGTTTACATTTTATTGAGGCTTTACATTATTTAATGCCTTTAAAATTAAGGCTGGGCCACTTTGAGGGACAGGCTGTCTGCAAATAGTGTCCTCGGCTGCTCAGTCAGATCCACCCCTTGCTCCTCCACAGTGCCAGCCTCTCAGCCAGTTATTGTAATTACTGGCTTCAAAAAGTCAAGATGGCTGAAATGCCAAACTCAAGGCTTCAAAATGGGAGTCCACAAACTGATGGGTGACATCAAGCTTGCTACAACTATTGTTCTTACAGTCTATGGTAGTTGCAGAAGTCTAGTGTGTTTTTAGGACCACTTGAATTACAAAAGGCTGAAAGTTTATCATGGGATTTTCTGCCCAGGGATGCCAAAATTAAACTGTCTACAAAGGCTTTAACTATCTACAACAACACATTGAACGGACCATTGATCCCCATGCTTAATGTCTCACCCAGTAATGCTTTAAATTAAAAAGGTGTTGGGCAGCATTGATAAGGTTTTGCTTCCTCTCACAGATTTGCAAAAACAAAATTTAGATTGAGATTTATCTGAGGGCAAAGGTCGCTATCTCTCTCTCTCCTGGTCATGCTTATTGGAGAGAGTACTAATGAACCTGAGCATACAGTACACACACACACTGAGGTTAAGCATGACTGATTAGATTAGGAATTATGGGTTAATTAATGTGTATCCTGGGAGACCTGTACAGCATGCTTATTAGGAGACAAAGCCCGGGTTGAGCAGGGAACATGACAAAAACATAAGTGTTGTTAATTCACTGTATTAAATTAATTACAATAAATTGAATTACAAACAGCACACGATGGCTCTGTTCCCTCCAGTGTAATAAGAGAACCTACAGATGAAACTTCAGCCTGTGTGTACTGTACAGCCATGAATTATTGACAGTTAGCTTGCAAAATATCTTTAAAACTTAAAACCCACCGTAAGTCTTGACTGAAAGACTATTTTGAAATATTAAAAAAGGCAAGAAAAAAATATGGGTCATAATATATTTGAACCCTCTCAGCTTTCACAAACAGCCATTAGTGCGTGTATCAGGTGCAGAGCCCCAAGTCAGTTCAAATCAATCTGTTCAAATCAATGTGAGAGGGAAAACAGCCGATGAAATAAGCATCAGTAAAGTCAATTGTTGAGACGGCGGCGTGACAAGTGCAGCTGTAGGCTACTTCACATTCTGGGTAGGGTCTGTGTGTTTTATTCTCTTCTGTTTAGTACAATGAAAGAACAACCAGCTCCCGTTCGTACACAAGGTCCTACTTGTCAGTGTTTGTGTGTGTGTCAACTTTGTTTTGGGTTGTTTTGAGCGTATAAACAGCACTACGTTTCTGATGTGACCTCTGCTAGACTCTCTGGAGGCTATCGACCAGTTAGATCCATTTGTTTTCCAGCCATTTCAGACGTTGTCCATTTCTATCACATTACTTTGACAGAAATTGAATTTCCTCTGATGCATTTTTATGTATCCTAAGTGCTGTTGTGTTCTCACTGGGAGTATAGCGTTTCCAGTGGCATGAGGATGCAAAAACACTTTGGGTTTAAACAGAAAAAAAAGGGGAAATGGATTTTTATTTCAATGTGTGTATTGACTTTCATATTTTGTTTTGTTTTTTCAAAATGTTTTTAACGTAAAGTATTCCAAGTAAGCACCATCCACATGGGACTCTGGCCATAGTCTAAAGGCTGCTTCAAAATCTCACATGAGCACATAAGAACACTTAGAGGACAAACTTTATCAGTGTGCTGATGCCACGCTGGGCTTTCTGTCTTGTTAGTCTCCAAAAGATTGCCATCTTTCTGACTGTAATGGCAGCACACAGTGAGGACATGCACCTATTCCTATCAAAGAGGCACAAACAAATACCATGAGTCTGCAGTTTTCCCCAAGCAGCTCTTATTTCTTTTATTCTTTCTTTTACAGTTCAGGAATTTTACAGGCAGAGACATCAACAGAGATATTCTGTTCTGTGGATAAAGTGGCTGGTTGCTGGTTCAATTTTAGCAATTTGCCACAGAGCTGCAAACAGTGGCACATCTAGCCCATCTCATTAAACACGCCGTGGGTCCCGTATGGGATATTGACAGGGACCTCTGCTCTTCCAAGCTCAGTGAAGGTCTTCGCATCCAGAACGAGCAGGAAAGTACTTTTCTCCTGGAAACAGAAGACGTTAAATACAGAAACAGGTCACATATTTCTCACAGTACAGTGTCAGAGTACGCTGTTACAATCTGATGCCAATATAAGTCAAAGTAATGTTGTCACCACTCAAGTAACAATGTCTGCTGCTGCTCTAGATTGTTTTTGTGTTGTTTTTTTTGTAGTACTGGTTAACTTACTTTTCTGGGTGTGATGATGACTGACAAGACCACTCCATCATCTTCCTCAGTAGCTCTCGGCGACGCAACAAAGACAGGCTCAGACGGGTACAAGCCGGGATAACGCCACACCTAGACAGGGAAGATTACATAAACATCCCTTTCACTCGGAGCCGTTTCATGTTATAAAACCAACTCCCAACCCCCTGCCCTCAGTTATAGAGAAGCGGCAGTGGAAATAACTTTGATGTGAACAGTTAACAATGAGGTCTCCCTAAGTAGTCTTTGATTGATAGAGACCTTAAGCTCCTTGGTGTGGACATCCATTTTGAGCAGGGAGTCACTGAAGACGTGTCCAAAGCCACAGGAGTAGAAGTAGCGGTAAGGTCTGCCATTGCACCGGTCATAGTTGATGTGAGGGAACTCGAGGCCACCGTACTGCAGCAGTTCATCGTCGTGAAGTTCCTCGTGGGTCATGTAAATCTGGAGGGTCACAGGAGAAAGTGAGGATTTTACTTTCAGTGCAACTTCTACATTTTAGCCAAAAAAAAAGTGCCCAGTTAATGCACACCAACAGAGCTGATTTACTGTACACTGGTGAGGGCTGGAATCAATACTGCATTATTCCCTAAAAACACGTAAATGGATACCTGCACAAGATCCCAGGCATTCATTTCTAACTTTAGTTAAGAATGAATCAATTTCTTTTAATTTTTACTTTGAAATATATGTGCCATCAATTGCAATTACAAACCCATATTTTTTTCTATTTGTCCTCAGTGACTGTGGTAGCCGGCAGCACTTTCACAGCTGCTTTTCAACTGTTACATGAACATAGCGCCACTCTGTCTGAGAACTGAGGACAGTGTCACTTAGGTAGTCATGACAACTAAAACATCACATTTTCTTTCAACGTTTCAGCTTTATTCTGCCATAAGAAAATGTTGGATAGTGTAAGTGTGTGTGTGTGTGTTTTAGCCGGGGGGTGGGGGTTGCACAAGCTGTTAAATGGCAATTGTTCAGCCGCATTGTGGACTCTCATTTTGACATCATTTTATCTGCCGTAAGTCACAAAATTACAATCTTGCAGAAAGCACCTTCAGTGTTTCATCATGCTGGATAATTGCATAGAGCGTGTGGGAGTGAATTGGCTGTATTCATCATGATTATAGGCCTCAATTTTTACTCGATTCTAGGAAAACCAGGTCAATGTACAGTTAAACATATTACTTTGTATACAGAGTGACCGCGTGGCACTCTGTGTTTAAAACCTACCTCGTTTGGGTTTGTCTTCTTTGCCGTGGCTTTATAGTTATGCAGAGTGACAAGGTTTTGGTCCGAAGGAGTTTGTTCGTCCACAGTCAGGGGTAGGACATATCTCCTTGGGAGGTTTCTGCACAACGAGTTGTAAAACTGCCAAACAAAATCAGGCAGACATGAAAAGCTGTGAGTCGGGCTGCTTTGACTGAAAGGTGCAACGCAACCTCAGGGACAATCAGACCCGAACAGACACAAAATACTGACACAAAATCATGTTGGCAGTAATATTGTTTGGAGGAATTTTTATATTATTTTTAGGTGAGTGTGTTTTGATTAAAGTAACACACTTCACCACATTTGGAAATTGCAGAGATTTCAAAAGCTTATTGCATCAGAAACTCTAATTTATGAGAGAGCAGAGGAAGTAAAAGGAAAAATAAGAGCACCTCAGATACAATTGAACTATAATGTAAACAAGAGAGAGACAGAGACAGATGGGTCTTGTATCTAAATCCTTGCTGATTCATGTTGTATGTTTTTTGTTTTTAAATGTATATTTTTATGTTTTTGTTTAGTAGGACCTTGATTAATGTAAGTAAAAACTTGATGGATGAATTAATGTCAATATTAAGAATGCAAACCAATATAGTGGCTTAAAAATGGTGAAACCAGAAAACCACTTCAGATGAAATCATTTAGTACTCGAGTCTTCAAAAGGGGGTTCGCGGCCCCTAGGTGGTCCTTAGAGTTACTGCAGAGGGGCTGCCAAATTATTGCTTTATAATTTAAGTTTGAATTTAAGTTGTTTTTTTCCCAAAAATTAAAATTTGTCTGAAAATGCACATTAACATGAATCCAACATATTGTGGCGTGTTGGGGGGCTGCTGAGATTTATGTTCATGTATCTAACAATAGTTGTATGGGTTAGAGTTCATGTTGTGACATATTGCGTCGTGAGTTAAGATGTGCACATGATTGGTGACCTCCTGCTTGTATTGAGCTCAAGAGCGTCAATGTAAAGTGCATGACTGTGACCAAAGGGCAGTTTCTATATCACAGCTCAGCTCCTTGCTGCCTGCTTCATAGCAAGAAACTCCCGGTTTGGTATAATATTGTTAGCAAGATAAATCTATTGATTAAAAAATTACATTACTGATGTATGTATGTATTACATGATGTATGTTAATCTGCCAATAATTATATTTTGATTGACTTGGTATTGTGTGCACCATAAAAATGTATGTCTATATATATATATGTTACTGTAGGTCTAGTTTAATATGCAAGTCCGTTTTTTACAGTTTATGTAGTAGGGGGTCCGCTGCTCTGTCCCTCTTTCAGCTAAGAGATTATTTGCCTGAAAAACATTGAAGACCCCAGAACTTCAATCTGACATGCTCACTGATGACAAACTATTAAAACATGAGTATGTCAGCCTTTTTTGGTGTGTGTTTGCATTATTCAGAGTCAAGCTGTTTGCATTTACCTTGTCCATCTTCTCTCCTGAGCCACTGCGAAGGTTCTCCAGTGTGAAGTCTCCAATGACCTCACCGTCGTCCCCACAGCACATGTCCATAACCAGGAACCCATTGTCTTCAAAAGCATTGATTTGATGCAGTGTGAACATGGGTGCTGCACGGTACTTCACTTCACTCTTCTGTTGGAGCAAGCAATCAGGAAAATATTAGCAAAATATCAAAGGTTTATAAAGGCTTGAACTAAACAAAAAGGAGCTTCTGTGTTGGTTTTAACATTTGAGGACAAGCGTCCTCCCTGGCACTGCCGTTATTGTGTTGTACCTTCACATCATGAAAGTTGGATATTGCATGCTTAATGGGTATGCTGTGTAATGAGATGAGAAAATTGAGAGTAACAATGTATGAGAAAATGCTACACCATCAGAGTGTGACTTCATCAAAATAAATAAGGAAAAAGCTCCACCATGCGTGAAGAGATTAGCTTGCAGCTTTCCTTTTTTGTTCTGACTATTCAGCAGATGGGTGTGTGTTTCCTACCTCGCACTTTTTTTTTTTTGTATGAGGAAAGTCTGCTGCTGCGCAGTAAACTAACCCACCTTGCCAGTGCGCCTATCGACCAGGTGGAAAATGGTATCATACTGAGGCTCCCAGGACATGACTTTATGAAAGCTCTTTCCCATGATTCTGTACAGCATGAACTTCATCAGGTCCAGCTTGATCGGCTGCTCAATGAACACAATGTAGTTCTCTGACATGACTGGAGAGGGAGGGCACACACAGGACAAAATGTACACCATTGACACATCTTATTCATCATATTTTCATCATATATATCTTAAATCACATCTTTAATCTTGTATGGAAAAGACCTGCTGCCCCATGGTGGGATGATACATTTAAATTAGTTACAGACAGATGAGTGTCGCTCATCAGTGCAAAGCTGATCATGACAGAGTTCATTGCTTTTTATTGCTCCATTGATATGCCCTGTAAATATTTTAATAAACACACATGAAATGGGTCAGAGCTCGTTATTATGAGGCCATGTGACCTGCCAACATGATTCAGTGGTGAACCAAATTTGTTTTTAAAAAGGTGGGGCATTTATGTTATGTATGTAACTGAAAATGAGTTCCCAAGTGGCCCTATGTTGTTTTAATTGGACCAGGAATGGAGGGTTTGTACATAGGAGGCAATGGTACTCTTTTTCTGAATCCTTCTTATCCACTGCACTCTGCTTTTGGTCTGTCAGTTTGCAAAGTAAATTGCCTTAGCACCAACCTTTGAGACAAAAATGTTGTGCTAGCAGATAAATACATGGAACGGGGGCTAAACATAAATCCCTATCTACTGTAACTCTACTGACAGAAGTAATTACGTGGTGCCTTGTATAACCGTACAATGTTCCATCACTTGTGAGATTCCTTGGTGCCAGACAGTCTGGCAAAACAAGGGTGGTCTGCCGGAAATATAGACAGAGATATAATCAGGAAACTAGTGCAGTACAACAACCAAAGAGAGCAACATTGTGTTAGATTGGGCAGAGCAACAAAGTCTTTCTAGCATTAAGCTGATTGCCATCAGCTTAATGCTTCACTATCAGTGGTTTCTTCCTCAACTGCTTGGCTATCCACTGACCAGTAATATCCAATCATATTTATACATGTGACTAATCTATTCAAACGCATCTGTTTACTTCCCTGAATCAACAATCAGTCAGTAAATAGTAAGTCCTCCCAGCAGAATCCTTGTTGCTTCTGGGATTCTTGCAGACCTCCCTTAAAGGGACAGTTCACCCCAAAATCAAAAGAGTATGTATTTTTCCTTGATGTAAACATTAATGGTGACATCCTACGCAGAGCTGTAATGTTAGCTAGCTCAGTGATGCTAGGTGAGCTAGCAGTAGATACATGCTTCCTTCTGCATGGTGACACAGTTGACGGGTGTAGTTTGGTAGAGAGAAAATAGTTCCTACATAAAACTGGTCACAGCAAGGTCTGTGGATTATCTTGAGTTCTTAAAATGAGTGTCCCTGACTGAGATACAGCAGTATAACAGTAAAAACTGATTTACATACAACAAAGAATCAAACACTGTTACACAGACTGTGTGTATGTTGGTAACAGTGCTCTCAGAGTTAAGCCATGGAAGAAACTAGCAGTAAAAAGTTGATCATGTGCCTTTATGACATATTTAATATTTTTACGAGAGACACCGAGTGCAAGAGGAAGTGTGTACTTTTGTGTGTGAGTCAAAGGCAGACTTATAGACGGAGAGAGATAGTGAAAGCTGAACAGAAAGACAAAGGAGCTGTGATTGTCAAAAAGAAGCAGGGCGAGACTAGAATTCAAATTAGTAATTAATAAGAGCACGGAAGAACTGTGATGCTCTCTTTCAGTGAAGAAGACTCACCCTGTCAGTGCAGGCGAAAAACAAAATCTCTCATAGAACTCATTAATTCCACCTCAGTATACATCCAGCATGCAGTCAACTTAAAGAAGGTGTTTGTTATACTGTAGTAGTGTCTCACCAAAGCTGTGATAATAGGAGGGTTTCCTGGGTTCACTTGCAGGTATGGAGCAGATCACTTCAGCTCCATTCAGGTTTGCAGAGTCCTCTGTTGCTCCTTTCTCCTCAGGAGGAGGAACACGGATGATGTTGTAAAAGAAACCTGAGGAGGCCCAAAAACAAACATGTACAGTGTGTATTAATAAGGATAACATAAGGATATTTGCATAAATACAGACATATGGTGGGAAGAAAGATTACCGCCTCTTCCGTAGGAGTTTCCCATGTTGTATGTGGCTCCATTACGGTCATAGTGTGGGTGAGCTGTAGCCGAGTTTACAGCAATGTATTGAGTCCAGTCCACCTTAAAATTGACCACATCATTATCTTTGTTGTCCTCAACAGTCGCCCATCTTCCTCGTCTTTAGCCTCTGACTGTTTATCAGCATCAGCATTCAAAAGAGACTTTTATATTCATTGCACTGACTCACCTTCTCCTTTGTCTCCAGGCTCTGTGGATCGACTCGTCTCATGTAGTTGGTCTCTGTGCTGACATAATAGTCCCCCTTGTACTTGACAAAGTTCACGCTGGCGTTATCTGTGGCCTCTGTTCACACATACAGATGTCAGGAACACATTAAAATATAACGCTTCAGCAAAAGTCATCGTTCTGGTAGATAACACTGGAAACTGCTTTCCCCATCTATTCCTTCCTGCTTAGTTTTTCAGAGGCTTTTTGTCACATACACACACACATACACACACACACATTGACTTGTGTTCACTTTACCTCAATAAAAAGACAACATAATGTAACACTAGCTTTCATTAGGCTGAGAAGGCAATAAACAACACAGCACATACAGTCAAGGCTGAGCAAAAAAGTAAAGAATAAGAATATATTTTTCTCTGACTATTTGTTTGACTTCTCCTTTGCCTGTAGTAATCTGGCACAGCTGCCTTGTTACCTTCATGCAAAAATGAATTGAATAATTTAGTAATGCATTTGGCACTGCTGGTGCTACATTACGCTGCGCTGAAGTGGATTACCCATGGGAATATGCAATATGTAAAGAAGATACACATACTGGGAATCTGAAAGCGTGAAAAGAAGCGTGCAAAGAAGTTCTTGCAGGGGTCAGGCATGGCTAACGTTCCGAACTCTGACACCACGATGCGGTTCTTCTCCGAGTTGCTGACGTAGGAGTCACTACGCAGGAAGCGGCTACTGTAGGTGACATCACCCTTAGAGATGTGGAACCGGTGCATCATGGCCATGCCGTCAAACCAGTGGGTGTAACTGAGAGGAAAAAAAGACAAGTAATTTGTCAGCAGGGTAATTGTGTAAGCCAATTTTAGAGAGACAGGAGGACAAAAAAATTGAGAATTTGTCATGGGCAAAAGAAAAATAACCCTGAGTGTTGCTCAGTATGTGACAGCTGAAACTACATGGTTTTAATACCACTGACGCTTTTTCAGATAAAGCACTGAATATCTCCAAACTGCATATTATAAGCAATCCTGGTATAAATACACAGATACAGGCCATTTAAAACTATTATATACATGTGTTAGCATTTAGACTGCTGACTCGTACTGTTTGCCACTGTTTCCTGTTGTGTTAATGTACTGTAAATTCTTCAGGGGTAATTTTTCACCACATGTAACTGCTATTATTGTTTTCATTAAAAAGACCAAGCTGTAGTGTTTGAAAATATAGATTTGTACTATATGTGTTGTTGTTGTGCTAAAACCTGTCAGTCAATGTGGGAGTGACAGCAGGTTTCAATCCTGTTCTTGGAGCTGTATAAATTACTGTTGTGTCTACGTTTTACTTCCTTTTAATCAAGCTAATAAAGCTCTATGATTTGTGATCTCCTTAAATTGTTCCTTTTCTATGGTATGTCTCAAAGACCTGTCATTTCCAAATTCAAACTTCCCAGGACCATTCCTTAGGAAGCTCCCGTTGATCCAGGTTGGAATGTGTCCGGTGATGGTGGTGGGAATGGGATCAGGGGTTTCCTCCACAGAATGCACCAGGGCCGCTACGCTCTCCAGCCCCCTGGCCTGCGGACATCGCTGCCGGCTGGATACTGAGGAGAGGAGAGGAGAGGAGAGGAGAGGAGAGGAGAGGAGAGGAGAGGAGAGGAGAGGATGGTCGCTGAATGGCTGATTTCAAATTAAAGTACACTAAAATCTATGGAGATAAAGCAGAGAGGAAATATTTAGATACAATCATGATACCACGCGGTACTTGAGCAGCAGCTGAACCCCACAACACCACACCTTTTCCACCTTGCTCTCTTGCTTTGTCTCTCTCTGTCTGTGTTTCACACACAAACACTGACACACAGGTCATGTATCACTCATGTGCATAAACACTAGGCGTGGTGCTGTGAACCAGTGGACTTTAAACAAGTGTGAACAAGGAAATGTATGTATGTACTGCATGTATCTCACAGGAAATCATTTGTTATTCACCCTTGCAGGCCGGCACTGTCAGTGTGGCCTATTAACTAATGTCAGCACAATCTTTATCTGGTCAATTCAGCTGAATATAGTCTAATTTTGAGACGTAGTAAACAGTATGTTGCCCTTTCACACTTCTGTGGCTGTAATTTAAGCCATTAACCCCCAAATAAAATAATCAAACAAGTGATTAGAAAATGTTTAGTGAGATAGTTAGCTCGATAGTGAGAATCACATTATCCCTCTGTGATAGAAGACATTATGTGTTTCAACAGCTCCTGTTTGAATGTTCTCTCTTGGGTCATGCACTGTGAATGACACCTGCACTATCTGCTGTCTTATCTGTTATCCAATAACCAATTCCCGTTCATTACCCCATATCTCCACACATAATGGAGATTGTAAAATATATATGAGAGTAACGTGATTAAAAAAGCAAATCATTGCGGTTCAATATGGAGCCCCATGCTGAGCTCAGGTTACAATATCAGACTTGAGTTGTTTTTTTTGACGATGTGAATTGTTATTGCGACCAATCAGCAGAACCAGAATTTTGTTCATTCCCATGACACTACTACAGCAGACAATAAAAATGAGAATGTGCAATAGAGAGATAACCACTGTAGGCTTTCACAATCTCCCACAATGTAGACTTTGTGAGTTTTGATTGTGATTACTGCAGCATTGCAAATGATGCCTGAATGTGTGCTGTCATTTTTTTAGGGCGGTATTTCATGTACTTTCTCATTGCTGCATTGAAAATCATGTCTCTTGAAAACAAAACAGCGACACTGACGAGCCCAGAGCTGTTGTGGATAATAGATTCAGGTATTGCTTTTTTTTTGTCTATCTCCCATTTTTGAATAATCACAATTGCAACAGTAGTTTATTTGTAACAGCTATTACTCTAACGAATTGTTTTCCTCACAGCACCAACAGTATGTCAGTGTACAAATAAATGACCTTGTTGGGATTAGCTGTCATATTCATACATGTCTTTTTTTTCTTTCTGTTCTTTTCATTTTTGCTGTGCAGAGACCTGTCAGCCAGTTTTCCTCTTATAGTTAACAGCTGAGAGTGACTAAAAGCTTTTAATTAGACATTGTGCATATTCTTTCACCAGCTCTGATTCAACAGGAGACCTTGGAGCAGGAACAATAGAAAATGCCAACATGTCATATTGTAACTGCAGCTTGGATTTTGAAATGCAAGAAAATATCATTATGACTAAACCACAGTTTTCAATTCTTTGTGTGTATGTGTGTTCCTGTTTGTAATTCTATAGGAGGGATTTTACATTTCATGCTGTTGCTATGCTGTGAATATCTACACGCTGTTTTTGGGGGTTAAAGTGAAATGTTGATTTAGTTAGCCAAAAATCAATGGTAAGAAAAAAACCTTGTGTTCAGCTCTTGAACAAGACTGGTGTGACTTCAACTGTGTTTCAATATTTCATGGAATTATGTGTTTTGTTATAATGTAAACATATAAAATAACATGACAAGTAAAAAAAATGATGACCAGAACTATCCCTGTTATCACTGACAATTCATCTATCCCAAATACAACAAACCAAACAGCTTTACTTTTGCTTCACGTTCATATTTTTAAATGAATTATGAATGAAATCAATCTGCTAGAATCTGGCCACACATCTGAAAGTAGTGTGTACTCACTGCTGTGTGTCTGGGTCTCTGTTGTCTCGGACATGGCTGGTCGTTCTGCAGATTTGATCAGAGCAACGCGGAGGCTTTATACAAGCCCTGAGGAAAACCTTTGGACCTTTGGTTCCTTGCCAAGTTAAGGAATTGATCTCAGGCATGAAACAGAAGTACGGTGCACTGTTGACTGTATCATTAAACCAGTAATAAAAGTGACAAGAAAGGCATTGTCTACTGCTTCATGAGCAGGCCACTGTTTACATAAGGTGACATAATACATAATGTATTATGCCATGCTGTGCAATCAATAACCTGCATCATGAAGCAGCAGGCACTGTGGATTATACATTATAGCAAAGAAATAAATACATTTGGTATATTTCCCTATATCTATTCTGGAAGAATCAGTTATTTGATTGAATTATCGATTGAATCAACCATTCACAAAGTCTTATTATTATTGCAGATTATCATTGTTAATATTATTGTTATTATCAAGAGTTTATTGCTGTTATTATCTACTGTAAACAAAGCTATCTGTAAAAATTATCTTTCGATTGAATATAGCAGTTAGTCCACATAGTCTGTGCACGTTAGCTGCTTTTATCTGATCTCACTAAATACTGTTTAGCTTCATGCAACCATTTAAGGTTGATGTGTCTCACAGCTTTCAAGGTTTCCACACATTTTTGTCTCATTTTTACTTAAAATGTCCAATTTACTGTAAATATTTCAACATGTAGCAGCAGGATTTCTATGCCAAAATGCTGCAATGCCGTTGAGCCAGATACAGCAGCGTTCTTTTCGTCTGAGTGATCAAAGAAAACACGGCAAAATGCTTGACCGCTGTCAAAATAAGCATACATATAAATAAAGGTAATGAGGATTTTTCTCAAAGACCACTCAGTGTTAATTGGCCATGCAGTACTCTGTCCAATTCTGATAAGCACTGTTTTCAGGTTTGTGACTATGCATGCTTCCTCACACACCAAGTCAACCCTGTAGGCAGGTCTCTCAGATGTGGAACAGTTTTGGTGGTCCCCAAACCAAATTACTATGAATAGCTCTTCATATGTGTGTGTAAGTGTAAGACGTATTATGCAGATGAACAATACACACAAGGAGAAATGTAGAAAAATACAGAGTAATGAAAACTAAGTCACAGGCAACACTTTTTTGTATACAAAAAGTAAAATAATAACTGTGGACAAGATGTTATTTAAAGTAGACAAAAAATTACATTTAAGACAGAGTTAGTAATACATTGAATTAAAGCTATTCAGGTAACTAGCGCAGTGCCCTGTTCAGAACAGGCTGAGTGCTTGGCCTGTGGTGTTGCTGCTTGCTGCTTTTGAGAGCTGTTACTACAAAAAGCTTCCTACAGCTAGATTTATTATACAGCTGGATTTATTAGGATGTTTCGATATGAAAAAGACTGAATTATGTTTCTATTCTAACTCCTTGTACCCCAACATAATGTACAGAGAGCTCCCAAAGTACTTAAAAACATGCAACTCAATGGTATACTACGTAATTAGCACTTCTGTTTCAGAGGAAAATATTTTACATTTACCCGACTGACACATGTTGCTGGTTACATTGCAGATTCAAATTTTTTATGGTGGCCGAGACGGTCAAAATGCTTTGCAAATTCGAAAAATACAACCTCTTTAATAGAAAACAAAAACGCAAAAGCTACAACATTTAAACAACAGCCAGCACAGACAGTTGTTGTACATGTGTTTTTAATGTTGTTACCACATATTTATGGACTGATCAGCCCCCAGTCTGTCAGTGAGCGGCTGATTCCCCTCACTTACTACGGTGGGCTGGAAAATAAAATCAATGACTAAACAAACACAAACACTGTTGATTTCTTCCCTGGAGCTGACATAAAAAATATCTTGATTCAGTAAATATCTGTTGTCAGTCAGCCTGGTTGAAGGCAGTTTGACCGGCCGCTGTTCTCTCAGCTACACAGGAGCTGCTGCTGACAGACGGCTGCTTCTGTGGTCAAAGATACTGTTGCTGTGGATTGAAAACTAGCCTACTATCTCAGGTGATGTTAGTAACACTACCCATTCACCTAATCTGATGGCAAAGTATAGAAATATGAAATGGGTCCAGTGTTTTTTTTTATATCAGACATGTAAAAATAAAGATATTGAACTACACTGCTAATTTGTGACAATCACATAGCAATAGATAGCATAGTTAGCTAACCACTAAGGTCCACCTTCTCTTCTTTTGTCCTTTTCTTTCTTGTCTTTCCCTTTTATTTCTTTTTTTTATAGTAATTTTTGCCTATTTGGCATACCCAACTGGAAAAGCTCATGACAAAAGAACTGTAGGGCCAAAATGCAAGAGGCTTCATTTGAAAGGTCAGTTCAAACATGGCTCAAAAGAGACGTTTTCTTTTGTTCCTCCTCTATTATAAATCATATTTTAGTAACAATAACTAGGACAAGCTTTATGCCAGACAATGCAAACCCCCCTTCTCTACCTTCTACATTTTGTCAACTACAATTGTTTAATATGTTAGGCCTCTAGGTCTAACCTTATGGGAGCTGTGGGGTTTTTAGTTTGTAGTGACACAGGTGTCCCTGAACCTCTCCAAAATGATTCCCAGTGCCACTCTTTTTTACTCACCTCTGTGACACTGAAAACATACTGAAAAACATACTGAGGCTTTTGATAACTATAAGTCCTTCACACAAACAGGTAACAGGCAAAACACCATTTGAAAGCGACGTGTTGAATTACCAGTAAGAACTCATTCTACCATGGCCAAAACACATGACAGAGCCATGGGAGCTGGGAGCTGAATTATCCACAGAGGTCTCTTCCTCGAAAACAAACAGACCTGGTGACTAAGACCGGTAAAAACACTGAATAAAGCAGTTTCATGTCACAAATCATTGAAATACAGAGGACCGTCTCTTTGGAGCATTCTTCTTCCATCTCTGCAATCATCATCTACAAACATCTGAACTCTGATTTGCAAACACTTCTTAGTCTGAAACTCATATTCAATTATGCAATCTTAATTTTTGTCCTTTTCTTTTTATGTATGATTGTTTTTATTTAACAGAGGAGGTATCTTTATGAGCCACTTTTGGCTACTAACCTCTCCTGCACAATGTTTTACCTTTTTTCCTGTATTTTCTGTACATATATGTACAAATTAAAAGTGTCTCTTAGGCACTGTTTGACTTGTTGGAGACGGCCAGCACCTTCTAATGCATGCTCACCTTTTTTCTCTAATAACTTGGGATGCACACATTTAAGGGGTTTTTACCCAGAGCTGCTATCTGCAGAGGACTCCTCCTCTCCAAAACAAATACACTCAGTATTTTAAACTGGTAATAACACTGAATGAAGCAGTTGTATGTTTTAAAAATCAGTGCTTTTCCGACACTGCTCATCACAGGGGAGCTGCTAACTACAGCAGCTGAAGCGAAAACGCAAATGGTCCTATCGAGAGCCAGTGTTTCGTTTGTCTGGGCTACTGTAGAAACATGGCAGTGCAACGTGGTGGACATGTAACTGCTCCCTGTGTAAATACAGGCTCATTGTAAGGAAACAACAACACAACAATTCTTGTTTTCAGGTGATTATACACTAAAGAAAACATACTTACTGTATTGTATTGTATTTCTGCCAATAAATCCCCTAAATCCTGCACACTGGACCTTTAAGTGAATATCTAAACACAGGACTTTTACTGTGAAACATTAATAGTTTAACTATTAACAGTTAATAGATTTACTTCTTCTACCGCTGCCAATATCAACATTTCCAGTTAGAGAAAGAGGCCCCTAAATCACTTTATCTGGCCCTGAAAATACACCCAAGTTGCAGCTACTCACAGTCAGAGACGGCAGTGAAAAACACTTAGTGGACATTAATTTCCAAATAGGCATATTAGTCGCTTGCTTTGACATAAACACAGCAGTTAGAGAGTATGGATTTAGTTAGCAGAGGTAATTTGCTGGCGGTAACTTTATTAGTGTTGTAAGTTAGTATGGCAAAGAAAAATACACCCAACACCGCAGCTACTCACAGTCAGAGTCGCAGATAAAATACACTTAAGTGAACATGCTCAACTCTCTGCAGACCCTTGAAGCCCCACCATTGCCTCACAAAGCACTCTTCACTTATTTATTGAAAGTTTATTAATACTGAACTTGTTGTGTGTCCAAACTTTACACCACACGTCCTTGGGTCCCCATCAATTCACCTGCCGAGTCTGAAGTGGATCAGATAAATTGTTTTAGAGATATGTGAAGGACACACATACAGACAGACAGAGATTCCTTGCTTTATAGTTAGATTGATAGTTTATTTATTCGTCGCAGAAAAAGGCACAAAGAACATTATCCAGTGAAAATAGAAACATGAAGTGACTGTAAACATGAGCATAAGAGGCATAAATGCCAAATCAAATAAATAATACACTGAGGCAGTAAGCAGTTCCTAACACAGGATAGCACTGTTTGTGGTGAGAGAGGCTGCACCCAGCCCCACTACTCCCCTGCTACTCTCTCCCACTCAGCATGAAAGAAATGGAAACCTGGCAAGTATGTACAAGACCTGTAGGAAGACCAGTTGGGTCATGACGTGCTTATGGGATTTAATTAAATCAGTACTTCCCAACATGGGAGTTTCTCCAGGATGATACGCCAAAAATATTGAGAAGCAGTGAATTAAAACCACAGTAAACAAAGACATCAAAATGAAATAAACATATGCGCCAACAATCGAAAAGCGAAGGCAGGGAAGGCCGTCTGTTAACATCAGTGGGAAGGATAATGATAAAAGCAAATCAGCAGCAGACAGCCGATGTTTGGATTTACTTCAGCCCTGCGGCTCAAAACACACTGCCTGTGGCAAATAAGGCAGCCACTGGAAAATACAGCTGTATGTTTTTAAAGGCAAAAAGCTTAACAATATGGATGTTAGTGGGCTCAGAATGGGCTCAATATTAGACTACTGCCACAAACCAAAAGATCCAGCACACTGTGCATAGGCATAATAGGCATACCAGTGGTGGTGTTGTTGGATACAACAAGGCATGCAAGGAAAATTAGTTAAAAACCACACAGCTGACTGAAGCCAGCAGCACCGACCTGCCACAATAATATTTATACATTATTGCAAAATCTTTCTCCTTTGCTCCATGTGGGGAATGGCAATAGCCAAGTACAATGTTTACTGCCCCAAAGTGATATAAAGCAACCATAAACCTTACAGGTGTCATTCAGAGTTCAGCTGCTGTTCTGATAGGGAAAACAGGCTGAAATGTACCTGTTACAAACCCCCGAGGGGCTTTCAGTTGATGAGGTGCTCTGCTTTGCTCAGCCATGAAACTAGTAAGCCTCATCTCACGACATGACAGACTGCCTCTGACTGCATATAAACATATTTCAGTGGTAAAGAGCAGATTTAGGAGATCAGAGGTTTTGAACTTGATATGAAGGGTCGGTGGTATTTCAGGTCAGGCTGATATGCTTTGCAGCAAAAACAGCATTAACTGAGATCATTTACCTATTTTCTATTTAATTTTTTTTTTCTGTTTAATGTAGTTCTATCAAAACAGCACCTCTGTTCATTATCTTGTGTCATCTGGTCACTATCAAATTAATGAATACAAGAAGTTTAATCAGAAAATGGGAGAGGGAGGCATCTATTTTGGACACTGGCCTGTAATACGTTTAACAATGTTTTACAGATTTGAAGAGTAATTTTAATTAGCTTTCAATTAATTGCATATCGCAGCTGTAGAGACGCTCACACTCGCATGATGGGGATGCTTTCAAACACACACAACTACATTTAGACACACAAACAAGTCGAGTATGTCTGAGCTTGTTTTGTTGCTGTTGTTGCCTTTCAAGTGTTTCTTTTTTTCCAGCCTATCAAGTATTTTCCCCAGTCTGAAAACTATAGATGGGTAGCTCTAACCAAACTTTAAAACAAAACTTTAAAAACAACACTGTTTTGTAGATTCAGCTGTCATAAGTTGTAAGGTATTCTCAGTGGTGTTTGAGAGTCTCTTACTATCATTTTCAACGTCAGAGTGTTGTCTGACCTCCTTTACAGATGCTACAATCCAGTTAAATTGAGGAGCGATTTTCTAAATTACTCTCTTTACAAAGCTTGGGCGCAAAATGCTGCATTTAATTTTTGTCTTTTGTAAAAGAATACAACTTAGGTTAGTGTCTAAACAGATAAATTGTCCCATCTAGTGGTGAAACGGAAAACTAAATGATTCATGAAAAAAGTACAGTCTGTTGTCTGAAGTGGTCTGATGAAATTTTTTTCTTTTTTTTTTATTTCTGAAATGCTCTGTATCACAGCAAAGTGTTTGTTTAAAGGGTCACAGAAACAATGTTTCGCCAAAACATCCTGATTCTGTTGAGAGGATGTCAGATCCTCTCAACAGAAACGCCTTGAAGATAATTATAGACAAGCATTTTTGTGTTCAAGCACTCAACACCTTTTCTACCGACTCCACCTGTTTACTGCTCCGTTAACACCTAACCTTTATTGTGTCATATCATTCAAGCAGCCTTTGACAGATTTATAATACCTGCATGCTGAGTCACTTCAGGCCACCACAATGTGACGCTTTCACACCTCAGGAGCTGTGTGTGTGTCCTCCAAGCCTCATAACTTATTCAAGTCATTATAACAACCTTATGATACACCGGGTCAGTGTTTTAAACTGCATATTTCAGTGTAACAGCAAATTTACTGCAGAGAATAATGCCAAAATGTTTGAATTTTCTGAGTGACATGTTTGGCTATACATATGGTCATACAGTATGTCTCACATTCCTGGTGCTGCAAAACTGTGTACGTTGTAGAATGTCAAAAGATTGTGGTGTAGCTGTCGATATTTTCTGCATCAGTGACACCATCTGTTCCTCATTGTCCTGGTTATTTATCATAGTAATGCCTCTTAGTTTGATTTTTGTTTCACATTTCTGAGAAAAGAGGCCAATTCCAGTAATCCAGATGTTGGCTTCCCATGCTGTTATGCAAGCGTTTAATTCCAGGTTTCAGTCAAGAGACTTTGTCATGGAAAGGAGTAAAGGTGAGTTCAAAAACAGAATATAATAATGAGGAGCTTGGCTGGTAAATGTGTCCAGCATCTATAGACATACACATACTATGTATGTTTACATTTGAGCCCTCGTGAATGCACTTATCGTGTGTGTAGTAACAGAGCATACACTGTATCCTTACATGAAGGTCATGAGAAATGTTCCAGAAAACACACCTGTGGGTTTCGTCAGCCACCAAGTTGCGCTGACCCTTTTTGCCATTGGTCTGGCTTCATCCCCGAAGGCCATGATAAACCAATAGGAGTGCGTGTTGCCGCAATTCAGAGCGGGTGTTGCCTGTGGTGGAAAGGTTTAAAAGAGAGTGTGTGTCCTGTTGTCCCTCAGCAGAAGCATCAATCAACATGATCCCCATTGTGCTGGCCTCAGTGCTCATTGCTAGCGGTAAGAACATCTGGCATTCTCTAATTCTGGGTGTAATTGTTTCTGCAAGTTTGTGTTAGTGAGTGAGTGTGTGTGCCTGTATATTACCACACAGGGAGCTCACATTGTGCAAGTCTTTTTTGACATGAACAATGCTGCAGTTTGTTCCTAATGTGAAAGTCTAAATATTTTCATTGTTCTCCTACCTCATGAACACTCCCTATGTCATGTCTTTCTCCTCCTCCTCATCCAGCCCTTGGGTGCGGCACCCCACCCATTCAGCCACTGACTTCCCGTGTGGTCAATGGAGTAGATGCCAAGCCCCACAGCTGGCCCTGGCAGGTATGCTAATATGTACACATCTGTCAGTGTTTTTATATTTATCGGCAAACCTTATGGGTTCTGCATCTGCTTATTTTTAGACTTTCCAGGCTTTCCAGAGCCAGTGGCTATTGAAAATTCTGTAATTAAATGGCAGCGTTTGAATTAAGTCAGCAGATTATGCTACTTATCTATACATCCGCATCCTGCCTCTTAGTGTATCCTTTGTGTTGTCCTCTTTCGTCTCTAGATCTCTCTGCAGTATAACAGGAACGGTGTGTGGAGGCACACTTGTGGGGGATCTCTGATTGCTGCCAACTGGGTCATGACTGCTGCTCACTGCATCAAGTACGAGCAGCAGAGGAGCACACAAACACAAAAACACAACCATCGCTTCTCACCACAAGTCTAATACTCACAGGCTTTCAGTTAAATGTACTTTGCTTATTTCGCACCACATGTCTTGCCTATTGTTGACCTTAAACTCTACATAAAGGAGCAGTGTGTAGGATTTAGAAGATGCCATCTGAAACTTCTCCCATGTGCCAAGCGTGAACTCGCAGTCCTTGAATGTGCATATTGTTCAGGTTTTTACAAGGAGCCGAATAATCCGCAGAGGCGTCCTCCTCTCCAAAACAAAAACACCCTGAGATAAAAATTCATAAAAACACTGAATAGAGCAGTTTCATGTGAAAAATCAGTGTTCCTCTGTTGCTTTTCAGCTCGCCGCTGCTAGCCCACCACCTGCAAGTGTTTGTTCACCTTTTTTCTCTGATAATTTCAGATCCAAGTGTTCAGGAGGTTTTATCAGAGCAGAGGTCTCTCCTCTCAAAAAGAATCGTGCCCGGAGATTTAAACTGGTAAAACACTGAATCAAGCAGCTTCACATTTCAAAATTCAGTGCTTTTCCTACACTGCTCACTGCAAAGGGGCTGCTAACTACAGTGGCTGACATTAAAAAGCTCATGGCCCTATCTAGAGCCAATGTTGGGTTTGTTTGCTCTGGGCTACTACTAAAAACGGCTCTGGACAAGGACCCGCTCCCTATGTATATATAGACAACTCGTTCTAAGGTTACGAAAACATGACAATTGTCATTTTCAGATAATTATACACTAAGGAAAAAATATTATCATGTTATATTCCACTTCTGCCACTAAATCCTACACACTGGACCTTTAACCCTTATAGAAATGAGGATTGGGCAAGTCACAACCTCCAAAAGTTCAAATCCCTAATGTCGCGCTCAAAAAAAAAAAAAAGACAACAAACAAACAAAAGTTCACTCAAGGTCATCTAAACCTGCTGCCCAGTTCAAATAATCTTCATCATCTTGCCACCACAACTAATCATCAATTTAAACTCATCACATCATTCAACTCAGCACTCAATTGTTAGCATGGAGCTCAACAGTCTGTTCTCTCCCCCCAGCCCCAGTCTCACCTACAGAGTGTTTGTGGGCAAATACAACCTGGTCGAGGAAGAGGCTGGCTCCAAGGCCATCCTGCCTGAGAAGATCATCGTCCATGAGAAATGGAACCAGATCTTTGTGGCCCTCGGGTAAGACAAGCACCACCGTACAGCACATAGAGCAGTCTGAGTCGCCTGCCGTGACATATAGTGCATCATAATCTCATCTGTTCTCTGTCGAGGTGACAAAGTGGGCCGAGGCTCAAATTCCATTTATTCACTTCGGTCCAGCATATACCTTTGACACAAGTTCTTCATCTTCATACATCTCATATTTCTCCACAGATGATAAAAAGTGCAGGACAACATGAATAAGAGTGGATCTCTTTAAGCGTATTACTGTACTCAAGTATGCAGCTGGACTCTCTCCAAAGTGGAAATTTAGGGAAATAAGATTAGCCGTTGAATTGATTTATTTGTATGTGTAGACATGATAGCTCTCTCCTTCCCTCTGGCTCTGGGGGAAGATTGTAGATTGCCTGTCAGACCACCTCCCCCATTTGCTTTCTGTCTTTCTTGCAGAAACGATATTGCCCTGATCAAGCTGTCAGAGTCTGTGACTTTGAGCGACCAGGTGCAGCTGGGATGTATTCCTGCTCCTGGCACTTTGCTGCCCAACCTCTACCCTTGCTACATCACCGGATGGGGCAGGGTGTCCAGTAAGTCACTGTTTATAGAAGGCATAGCTGTGTTTATGTGTCTGACATTGTATTTTTCTCAGCTTCTCTTAAATGTCTTCATGTTACTGTCCTGATGTCTGGATGTAGCTGTGTGTGTGTGTGTGTGTGTGTGTGTGTGTGTGTGTGTGCGTGTGTGTGTGTGTGTGCGTGATCGGGGTTACCCAGGGAAACCTCCAAAGTTGGGATGAAAATCACATGCATGAGATTTTAGCTGAAACTTTTTTCGCGGGGGGAGGATTACTCCTAAATTGAAAATTTGGGTCGGACTGTGAATTTGGCGCTTGGGGAAATGCTGTAAAGCAGATTTGACAGACGGCTAGTGTATGTGGATGATGGTAATAGAGTCTGCTTGTGTGTTTTAGCCGGAGGCCCCATAGCTGATAAGCTGCAGCAGGCTTTGATGCCTGTGGCTGACCATGCCACCTGCTCCCAGCCTGACTGGTGGGGTATTGCTGTCAGGACCACCATGGTGTGTGCCGGTGGGGATGGAATTGTTGCTGGATGCAACGTAAGTTTGTACTCTGTGTGTGTTTGTGTGCATGAGGAGGAGAGAGCAAATTATTTTATTTTTTATTTATTTTCAGCTTCTTTTTTTTTCCTCTCTAAAAAATACATGGTAAAATTTGTAAAACCTGCTTTGGCAATACTGTGCTTAGTTATGCCAGTGACGCAAATTTGAATCAGTTAAAAAAAATGTCCAAGTAATCAGAGGGAAAGCTTTTTATTGTCATTACACTCATGTGTTGTCTAGCTGTCAGGGAACATGACAAATGTTTCTTGTGCCCTCATTATACTTGGTGAAACAATGATTCTGATTGTGATTCTCGTAGTTGTGCCTTGCCAGTCTTCCAGCAGCTCTATCACATGAATAAAACATACGCTGTCCTCCTCCCCTCTCTATCTGTGTCCAGGGCGACTCCGGTGGCCCTCTGAACTGTAAAAACACAGAGGGTGTCTGGGAGGTTCATGGCATTGCCAGCTTTGTCTCTGGCCTTGGCTGCAACTATGAGAAGAAACCTACTGTCTTCACCAGAGTCTCCGCTTTCAACGACTGGATCGACCAGGTAAGGCAGAAACACAGACAGATTTTAATTCTGTTGTAGAGGAGCACCTACAGCTGGCTTACAGTACATGCTGTTTCCTTGTTTCTGTGTCCTGCTAATGACTGAATATTTGTGTTTTCAGGTTATGATGAACAACTAAAGAAGACAAATTGTCAATAAAATGACCCAGCATTTCCCATGTGTTTTTCTTGTGTGATTGTGTGTGTTTGGATACCCTCCAGATTTAGCAGACTTTCACATCTGATAAATAGTACATGAATCCTAAACCTTATTAAGGCACATTAAGTGATTCTGCACCTTCCTCTGGGGCTGGCCAGAAATGGAAACAATGTCAGCAAATTTCCAGCAGGTGTCCTCATACACTCATGATAGGAAATTGGTTCTGACAGCTTTCCAAATCAGGCCACTGTGCACAATGACCAATGTTTCCTCCTGCAAAAACAGCACCAACAAACAGGCGTGACACACTGCAAATAGCTCACATAAAACAAGCAGGTGATTCGGACAAAATTGTCCATCTACACTATGTCAAATAACTCCAAGTTGCATATTAGATGATTAGAGTGAATGGTGTGGGCTGTTATGAAATAGACCCTTCATATGAAATATGAATCTAATATCCCAGCTTGAAACTGACCTGTGCGTCCCTGTGCCCTCTCAACAGAATGGCTTTATGAAAACCATAATACTCTAGAGTCTATCTGTCCTCATGATAATAGCGCTCTTAAAATGAAGAAGGCGAGACTGGCAAAGTTGAGATTTACACTTCTGTCTTTTTCATGCGATGAGATGAGGGTGGGACAGCAGAAAAGTAGTAAATTACCTCTCACTTCTTTCTTTTTTTTCTCACTCTCTTTTCTCTCTGTCACATTTGCAAGATTCTCAGGAAGACACACACCCTGATAAGTTTTGACAAGGTAATGGAGGTGTACTAACATCTTCATTGACACGAGAGGCAGTGATCAGACAAGACACGTCCTGCATGAGCAAGTAATAATGACTGTGTGTGGGTGTGCCAGCTTACACATGTGTGTCTTAATTACAGTTTTTACGATTGCTGACACACTAAAATTAAAAATAACACACACACACGCACACACATACACACACGCACACGCACACACAAAAACGTGAAATATCTCAGCCCAGATCTGCATGACTTTACCACATCCTCAGCCTCGCAGAACACTCAACACACTACTCCACATTAGACACAGAAATTTAACATGATGTCACTTCTTTGCCATTTCAGCTCACTGTCTTTCAAAATACCACACCGGTGTCAGGTGTACAGACACTTGGGTGCTTACTGCAGTTGGAAACTCACCAATCAGACATAAGCAATATAAAAAAGGCAACAAGTGAGTGTACCTGTCTTCATTTATTTATGTTTATTTAACAGCAATTCGTGCTTTCTTCTTGTGTCTCCACCAATGCTTATGCTGTGTTACTCCGTTGCAATTTTTCCTCATTTGTCCATTCAGACACAGGTCTAAACTGAAAGCCGCCATAATGGCACATTTTGTTTGCAAAATGCTCTCATAAAACAAAGCAAATATTTACATCAATCAGCACAACTTGTGGTCAAAAAATATATATTTTCTATCAATAATTACATAATAGAAAAGAAAATACAAAGTACATCTCCCAATATGAACCACTTTAACCTTATAAATTAGAGATAACGAACCCTGCTGTACCCTGCACCTGCACTTTTTACAATTTTATAGATGCCCTGTGGAAATACTGCATACAAAATACAAACAGTCATTAATCTTATTACATCTTTAAGAGATGGATAAGGACTGATGGCTGATTGACGAGTTGTGCAGGGGAGTTCCACACAGGTGCTTTACTGAGATTTACAATTAAGTGAGTAATAAATGTTTTCCTTTTAGTTTAACACAAATAATCCATTAGAGTTTTGGGGTCTTACTATGAGATCTGTGTAACCTGTCAATGAAAAGTGTTAACACATCTGCAGCAGAGGATCTCTGCTGTGTTAAGAAGGTAATGATGTAGATTAAGTGGATCCCCGTTTAATTCAGCGTGTCTTAGCAATTAAGATAAACTGTAAGAATATGATCTGTACTGATTTTCAGTGCAAAATGAACCTTTGGAAATGCATGGATGTATGCACTGATTTTACAATGTGGACAGAAATACATTTTTTAATTCTAACTTTGGCCTCTTTGATCCATGCTTGCAAATAGCAACACAGGTTTTATAGATAATAAGGACTGACTGCTGATTGAAAAGTTGTGCAAAGGAGTTTTCATACAGGTGTACTACAGATTTACAATTATACAAGTGATTTCTATCAGATGTGAATTAATGTTTTCCCCTTTGTTTAACATTATTACAATAAAGTTTTGGGTCTTTCTATGAGATCTGTGTTGCCTGTGTAGTAAAAGGTGAGATGTAGCTCAGCTCAGCGAAAGTGCTGGCTCGACAGTCACTGACTCCTGCAGTCGCTGACCACACAAAACTTGCCCATTATTACTCGCTTGTAAACAACCTTCACAGTACGATACCTTTGAACACAACGCCAGCCTTCTTCTTCTGCTTCTTGCTGTGTCCCATTACATTGCAATGGTTTCCTGCCTGTTGGCGACACTCACGTAAAGGAGTATTATCGCCATCAAGTAGGCTGGAGTGTATAACGAACGAGGGTCAAATTAACGATCAAGTGGAAGTTTACACACGGATGTGAGGCAGCTGAAAAAATAGTTCCACAATCGAGATGAATAATGGAAACACGGATGGAAGCCACAGTTTGCTACAATTTTTATGTCAAAACATCAATGAACACCACTGACCACTCGGTGAGTTTCATGGCTTTGAAAACGAACGTTTAAGGTGGTTTTAGGACAGATTTACACATGGCCATAGACAGCATTGTTAAGCCAGGCAGGGGAAAGCCAAATTCGCTCAAATTGTCAGAGAAGGAGCAATCGTCAAGATTTTGGTCTTAACCTCTCTATTTCATCATAAACAACCAGGAATGGGGCTCAAAGTGCAAAATACTGGACTTCTCCTTTAATGATGCAAAACCATTTTTTTTAAAGACTTTGAAGAGAGACTTGTTTGCTTTAGCAAGAGATGTATATACTTTTGTTTGTTTAAGGTTTTGAGGCTTGTGTGTAAAGCTGTGAAATAATAGCCTATAGTTTCAAAGATAGTGCCTAAGCAGTCAGAAAAAATTAACTATTTTTATTAGTGTGCAGTAGTGGTCTTGTGTGTTGTGTTTGGTCGACATATTCATGTATTTAATCTAACAATGTCTCTGAAAAAAAAGTAAACTCAAAATATATCATTAGAAAAATAGAAATGTTTAAAGTGTTTTAGATTGAGCATAACAGTGTGAAACTAGTTCAGACAGAATCAGATTGTGTAAATCATGTGTGCCATATGTGTTCAAAATTTTTATCTTTCATTTTTCAAGCCTCCGCACAGTTGACAGCTGTGGCCAAATTCATTAAGTCTTCGGGTTGTCTGTCCATCTGTCCTTCCGTCCCATTCTCATGAAACCGATATCTGAAGAACGCCATCAGGGAATTTCTTCAAATTTGGCACAAACGTCCACTTGGACTCAAGGATGGACTGATACAATTTTGGTGGTCACCGTGACCTTCCGACATCTCACACAAATGTCTAACAGGATAGAATGATGAAGTGATCAAGATTAGTTTTATTGTGACATCATAATGTTCTGAAACAAAAAACACTTTTCTGACTATTATTCATCGCCATAACTCAGGAACAAAAGGGGAGACATTTGGTGAGATACTGCATTGGTGACACTCATCTTGGGTGTCCACCTTGAAGCTGTGCTGATTGTATAGATTGTCTGTGCTGCTGAGTTGAAGATGTGTGTGAAGCATTCGTGTTTAGATTACAGTATGTAGCTTTGTTGCAGAAACATCCAAACACTGTCACAGCTACATATGAGTCTGGACAGACTTGGGTGTTAACTGTAACTGCAGCTTGACTGGTTTGCAGTAGCACACAACAGCAGGGCAGTTGTAGAACTTTGAATAAAGTGTTTCATTTTGCAAAAGATCTGTGTGTGGCTGTGTGAATAGTGTGCAGTGTTCTGACAAACTGTGCTTTGTTTTTAAAATTGTGCTTAAGCAATTGTAAAAAAAAAAAAACTGTAAGAGCAGGCCGAGGGAGACACAAGGAGTTTTACTGTGTGTCCATGATTCTCTCTGGCTACTCGGTATTTGAGAGTCTTTCTCTGATATGATGAATCACTTCTCTGAAGCAGCTTTCTCTGGAGTATCAGCCTGTGATCAGTGATAACCATCCTTTCCAAGCTCTCATGCAGGCGACAGCACAAGTGCTGCTCCCTGACTAATTCAGTGTGATTTGGATGAAAAATGAAGGTATCCGCAGATATTGCCTGTCTGCATTTGAAGTCCATCCATAAAAGAAAAAAAAACCTATCCAGTTTTTACAAGCACTTTGTTTTGTTAGAGCGTGTGGTGCAGCTGACGTAACACCGAATGAATGTGGAATTGTTCAAAACTGAGTGCAGTAATTAATCAAAACTTAATAAAATAACTGGGTCAAAAATGTTATTAAAATTTCTAATATTCCTGACTATGTCATGACATCATCAAATCCCAGTGCTGAAACTATTACATTGGCTGATAATGTAGTAATTAAGATGAATTCAATATCTGCAGTTATTACACTTTAATCACTGTTATTAATAAAAATCTCACTGACATGTTAAGATCCAATGTTTCCGGATTAATTACATGTTTGGCTCATTTAGTGCTGCATTTAATTACAGATATCAAGCTACTACGTCATGTGGCAATTATTATATTGTCAGTCACTACATTCATATTTTAACACTGCACTTCTTGAAGTATGTGCACCACACTGTGACTAAACTGCTGCTCTCTGGATCTGTTCCTGCAAAAGTTTTTTTTTTTCTGAAGTCATGGTAAGGGGGGAAAATGAGGCCTCAAAGAATGCTTTGTCTCTGCCTGAACTTTGTGGGTCAGAGTCCCCCACTCCCATCGCACACATACACACACACACACACACACACACACACACACACACACACACACACACACACACACACACACAAAGAGGGAGACAGCTGAGGGAGCTGAGCAGAATCCCCCAGGGATACCCTGCTGTTGTGCTGAATATCAATGAGGAAAAGAGGAGGCAACAAGTTTGAAGTTTGTGCAGCTGCTATTCAGGTTCATGCAACGTGTTTTTAAGTGTACTAATCAGGGAGGAGTGTGTTTGTAATTCACTGCAGCTCTGCTGGTGTTCAGGCCAACATCTCCTTGGTTCTGTGCAGTTTTGAAACGAGTCCTTCTGCACAATCATTTCAAGGAAGAATCACATTAGAATATGAGCACAGTCTATATCTCCTTTTCCCCTTTCTCTGATTGTGATCTTCTTTGTTTGTAATGCTTTCTTTTTTGCATGATGTCACATCTCTTTTACTGTATTGTTACTAACTGTGTGAGTTGTTGCACTGACCTTTTGTACAAACGTGTTGATGGGATCTTCAGAGAGGTGTGAGAGGAAAAGCCCTTGATGGGATGTTCCAAGAGCGTCTTTGTATAAATAGCTCAGTAGTAACAGACTCAGTGAGGGAAAGGGAGGGATGGGTGTAGGAGGAGGTGGAGGAGGAGGGGGAGGGACTGGCTGATGATGAGCAGCCACACTGACAGCAGCATCTCCGCTCTGTCGCCCTGCGCCTGTCAGCAGTCACTGGGAACCGGCCGGGACTCCGCCAGCTTGACTTCATTAACAGTCCGGTGCTGACCGCTCGCGCGTGCTGCCCAGCCATATTGCCAAACGGTCGGGCAGAGTTTGGTGACCTACTTCGAGGCAAAAGTTCCCGCTTCACAAACAATTTGGTGAAGTTGCTGTGGATCGGAGTGCATTTTTGAGAGTTTAATACCAACGCGCTTTGCAGCTGGTACGCGCGGAGGAGAGCGCATGGACACCGGACACCCTGAGGGAAGAGTTAGGTAGGCTGCTGTATGAAATATTTATGTCTTTAGAGTGATACAGCAAATATGCAAACAAGAAAGTAAAACATTGAAACATTAATAGACGCCATCTGGTCATACTTGGGAGCTTTTCTCGCCATATTTTGAAAATTAACTTTGTTGTATGCGTTATTGGATGTTTTAATCTCTTATGGATTCACAACAGTTAAATGAATTATCTTCATTACTAAGAAAAGTGCCTGAAAGTATGAAATTGTATAGGATATATAATCATTTTGTAATAAGCCACTATAGTTTTCCCTGAGGACAACCAGTGATTAAATGTCTTTTTATGCCCACAGACAAATCACCAGCTACATGCTCAGATGTTAAAAAATAGTGTCAGCACTCAACACTGTTTATTCCCCCCACAACATAGTGAAGTTGTTGGTCATGCAGCTGGTTTTCTCAAATGAGCATTGGGAGTAAGGGAGGCCATTCAGTCACATGAGATGGAGGTCACTCATTCTAATAGTCCACTGCACGCTGATGCATTATGCACAAGCATTTGTTTTCCATGTTTTCACTGCAGGCACAAGCCTGTGAGTGCAGTTGGATCCCCGCATGCAGTGCCCATTTGGCTGCCCTTACTGTAAGCAGGCAGTCTTTGTTGTAGGCTATATTTGCATGCATTTACATTAGATTGTTTGCATGTACACAAAAGGCCTTTATGTGGGTCAATGGCACCATTCACAAACACTGGCTCATGCTGTATTTTGCTGTTGCACGACACCAGCGTCAAAATTAAGCTTAACTATTTCCTGCTACAGCCACAGATCACAGGACTATTACGCAACAGATGGACTGAAGTTCTCTGTGTATTGATTGTGGCCTTGGGACAGGAAGAGTGTGCGTGTGATGTGGTTTATGTAGGGTTGTGTGTGGTGTGTTAGTCAAGTGCCATTTTGATCTTTGAACCTGCAAATCTACCAAAACAAACATTCAATCATTCAAATTCATTAACAGTGCTCGCTTGCTGACACGTTATTTTATGAATGCTGTGTTGTGGGATTTTTCCTCCTCAAATTTGTCGGGATTCCAATCCATAAAGAAAAAATCCTCATTTTGCGTAACACATTTTGGTCACCAGCTGAAAAAGAGCTATCTTGTATTCAGAGGAAATGTATTTATCTTGCAAATGAGAACAAATTATCCTTGTAGTTATTAAAATGTGAACCACTATTATCTTTTTTTGGAAGTGTGGGTTATGAAAATGTCATATAATTGGTGATAATGAACAACTGGTGCGACTGCTGTACGTTTTCTTGTTATATGCACCACTGATTGCCTGAAATCAATATGAGCATGCAAACAGCCCTCTGTTCCAATGCATTGCTCACAGTCATTTCTCTCTCTAACATACACACACACACACACACACATGCAGACTCTTCCTTGTCACATCTCCCTGTCATCTCACAGCCCACAAATCATAAATAGAATGCGCTACATTTAGTGTCACCTAACTTCTGGGGAAAAAGTTCCTCGGCATATTTTGGAAATATTCTGCAGAGCAGTGAGGGGCAGTTTTATTGACAGTAGTCCCAGTTAGTGATTATGAGGGTTCATTCCCCACAGTGATGCCACCAGCATCTTGAGAGGGACCCATCTGGTGCAAACAGAAACCGACTTCATGTGCTGGAGAGCAGATCAAATGCATCACTGCCACCTACTCTGACTCGGAGACATCCATCTTTATTTGGCTTGGTCATAAAATGCCTATGAAGGGAAGGATAACTTCGAAATGAGTTCTCAACAGCAGGCTTGGACTGTTGCAGTATTGCCCTCAGTTAGAGAGAAGAGGGAATATGTGGTCTCATTAGAAATGCATTAGAGGGAAGGGAGAGAGGTAGAGAAGCGAGGAGATGAGCTTGAGTTTTTATCTGTTAAACTCTAAGAGGGAAAAATATTCACACTCTCCAGCTCATGCTTGATTCTCTCCCTCTCTGTCAGTCTCTCTCTCACACACACACGCATACCAGTACACCTCAGTGACCCATTTAATGCCAGCCACAAAACTGGCAACTGTATTCCCACACGTTCCTCCTGAAAACACATTACTGCTGAAACTCATTCAAAATAATTCGGCGAGAAAAAGTGCTTACTGGCACCTTCTTTATCAGTTTAATAACTTCATCGCTCTCTGCTTGTGTAAAGGAAACAAGACCCAAAAAAAAGAATGTTTCAACACAGCTCTGCAGCCGAAAGGCACTCTGTTGTCCTGTAATACTCTCCTATCATCTACAGATTATTACACATAACGAAGTCCTGAGAATGAAATTTTCTCTGCATCTTTCTGACACTTTTCTTGTACAAGTGCTGAGATAATATGATAACACTCTACTGTGTAGCTTTATTAGAAACCCTTGTAATGCTCTTATTGCCTTTAAAAAACATGTCGAGAATAAAAACGCTTACGTAGATACTGGACATACGTAGGTTGTTCCATGCACAGTGTCAACAGGGATAAAACCACCTTGACCCAGTGACTAGCTTGTCAGGGAGAAAGTAATCTTTACTGAGCTGACCTCAGCACGCCCACGCGACAGGCAGGTTAACTGTGGCCAAGTATGCCAACACGCATAGGTGTAGATTTTGGGGGAAAGTAACAGATGACTTTTATTTTGACAAAGCCAAAGACATACACAACATAAACTGATGCAGAAAAGGCGCAGATTGGTGCATAAAAATTAACCAGAATGCAAGAATTGCAAGAACATATGTTTTCAAAATTAACATATGTTATTTCTATGGTCTAGAACAGTCCAAAAATATTAGCAAACATGAACAACTCTCCTAAATTAAAAAAAATAGAGTGCTAAAACTCAAATTTGTGATGTCATAGGGTAAAAATTATGGAGCTGCTCCATAGACAATGACGGGAGAGATGTTAAAGATGACACTGAGAGCACCCAGGGGAATGCTCTGAGTATATGGGTACATTTTTTGTTGCACAACTAAGAAAACTTCAACAGAATGAAGATTATTTGGGAATAAAAAAAGAACAAAAACTTTCTGTGTGTCCATAAAATCAGTCTCCCATTCATTGTCTGTGGAGCAGCTCCACACTTAATACATGATGTCATCACAATGTCATGTCATCTGGTTTCCTTGGCCATGGAAATAGCATATTGGAATAATTACTTGGGTGTGTTCCCCTTTAAGTGTTTGATACTCCAAATTTTCTGGCAGAGCACCTCCAAACCCTGTTTCATAATTCTCCCCAGTGTTGAAACAAAACCTACATCGTTGCCAACATTTGTGTGTGTGTGTGTGTGTGTGTGCATGTTCCAGGAAACTAAACTCCTGTGATGCATTTTCTTTCTTTCCAGGGAGAATCTGTGAGCGACCCCTGCGAGGTGTGATGTGACCTGAGTGTGGAGGCTGCAGTCCAGTCAAACATGGAGCATGATCTGAGGATGGGCCTGTCTGTTTGGGCCATCATAGCCATCGCTTGTAATTCGGTGGTGGGCGTCCTCATCCTCATCCTCTTCGTCATCCTTTACAAGGCCTGCAAGGTGCCTTCACACCAAGATAAACTGCCAGTTTTCAAAGCCTTGCCGGAGCAGAAGAAGGCTGAACAGAAGTACCTGCTGACTGCAACCTGATCATGGCAGACAGACATGGGATGTGGACATATTTCAACTTTGTTTATCAAATAGAGTCAAAAAGATGAGCTACAGAGTTTTAGAAGATTAGCTGGACTCTGAACTTTGAGTAACCGTCAGTATTCCTTTTCCTCTTCAACTACTCATGTCATTATTTTCACTCAGTAACTCCTACATGATCACATTTCTCCGCCATCAGCCCCTCATCTACGCCATTCAGCGCAGCTCAGCGTGAGCTAACTGCATTAAGAGTTGTGGCAAGGCCAACAACAACAACAAGCCGACCCAATCCTCTTATCTCTGCTGTGCTTCGCTGGGACTGTCCATCTGTCAGTCTGTTTGCTTTGCTCTACACAGGCAAACCATGATCTCCTCCTCTACTCCATCATTTTTCATCCCTCCGTATGACTCAACAGAGAGGATGTGGGGGAGAAACTGCAGTGACACAATGGATTGTAAAGGGACAGTTTTGGGTGATGGGGTTGGTTGAGAGTCACAATAACATGTTAGAGGTAAGGAGAAAAAGTAGCCCACAAACAGCTTGGTGTTCGCCAGCTGCAGCACTAATGACGGCAAAGACAGAGCTGCCAAAACCAAAAAGCCTGAAAGAATCAGGAGAGGAGAGAAATGCTGCCGGAGAAAGTGTGTGAGAGTCACAACAGGGCGGAGAGGGAGGCAGACGGAGATAAAGGAGTGATATTTGGTGGGGATGATAAAGTGCAGGGGAAGAATCAGAGAGGGTTTGATGCTTTGATGTGTTGTTTACAGGGAGGGAGCTCGAGGCCCCTGTTTGACAGTCTCCCTGTTTGACACACAAGTCTCCGCTTCCATCGATCTGACTCCTGTGGGATTAAAAGCAGCAGCAAAAACGTTACTCCTGTCCCCAGTGTGCCTCTCTTTCATTTCATGAGCTCCTCTAAAGACTGAATAAGATATTTATAGACAGCCTTCACCAGAAAGGACAGACTGACTGAAGATTCACAGTCTCACGGTAACGAGTGAATATTGTATTTACCAGGGTGAACATACTGCAGCTTACACACTAACAGTGTGATATCAATACTGTCTAAAGGAAGAGAGGAAATGTGACAAGCCGATGATAAGTTTATCTCCAGAGTAAAAAGTGCTGCATAGCTCTACTTGTTTTTGTCTCGTACAGTAAATACAATGTTGATTATTGAAAGGGCTCTTCATGGAACTGTGCTTTTATTTTGTGTTGGCGAAACAAAAATCTAATCTCAGGTATGAGTTGCTAAAATAAGAATATGCTGATTTCATTTTCATGCAGCACTTTCTATTCTACGCATTGATCTTTCTGTGCAACTCACGTGTAATGTTAATCAGTAATTTATGCTCAAATTACTCATTTCGTATTCAATAATTATTCACAATTGAGCTTCAGGCACTTCTTTTTTTAACTCTTAAGGCATAACTTGAGACTTTGAAAGCTTGCACTGGTCATTTGCCGATATGTTTTATCTGTATGGATTAAATGATCAAAAATTAATCAACAGAATAACTGATCTTGAAAGAAATTATGTGTTGCAGCCGTACACTTTACAGACTAGCTATTGTTTCACTGTGGTTATTGCCATTGTGCTCTATGCCTTGTGTTACTGATGACAGTTTATTTTTGACTGGCACAATAAAATTATTTACTCTTGTTTATAACCAATGTGGTGCACAGTCAATGTTCCCATACTTATTTTTATTGGCCCTCCAAGTTCTCTAAACATGAGTGCTTAAATAAAAAATGATAATTGACTCCAGCTTCCCGCACTGAAGTAATCAAGGAGGAACATATTGACCTCGACAGCAACCCACATCCTGTTGTTAGTCAACTACACCCATATATTCCTCATCCAGTGACCATATTATAACAGAGGAAGAGGGGGAACTTCTGCATTTGATTATACAGACATGAGATGATTTCAGTCATTATATCTCTCACACATAAAGGCAGCGATGAAGCGTAACTTCGTACATTTACTCAAGTACTGTACTTGAGTATTTAGGGACCGAGCCCGTAGGGCAAGGACCCTATTGAAATTGCAGCGCACAAAATCAGGAAAAGAGCCGGTCAGAGGGTCCTACAGCGCTCCACGTCGAGAAAAGTCGTCGCCAAAGGCGACGACCTAAATCCTCATTGAATTCTGAGCGCAGGGATGTATAGTGTCGTCGCCGAAGGCGACGACACTACTGTTATTGCTGTGTTTATTATTAGGGACCGAGCCCGTAGGGCAAGGACCCTATTGAAATTGCAAAGCACAAAATCATGAAAAGAGCCGGTCAGAGGGTCCTACAGCGCTCCACGTCGAGAAAAGTCGTCGCCGAAGGCGACGACCTAAATCCTCATTGCATTTCGAGCGCAGGGATATATAGTGTCGTCGCCGAAGGCGACGACACTATTGTTTTTGCTAAGTTTATTATTATTATTATTCTTCTTCTTCCGCCGCCTCTTTGAACCCAAATTTGACCCCCTAAACATGCTCGAAAACTCACCAAAATTGGCAGGCATATCCGGCCTGGCGAAAAATTTGATAAAATGAAAAAATTAACCCCAAAAATGCCAAAATGGGCTCTCTAGCGCCACCTAGGCGTCTGGGGACACCAAAATCGCCCACTACGGCCTGTAGGAATGTCGTAGAAAGATCAAACAAAAACCGGCTTGTTCGTCTCATCAAGACCTACAAATCACGCGCTGATACCCATGACCTAAATCAAACAGGAAGTGAGCTATTTGCCCTTTCACAGTAAAATTTCGCCTGAAAATGAGCCTTTTTAAAAAAATATCTCCTCCGAGGCCGTTTATCGTAACCACCTGAATATTGCTCAGGTGACAGTTCACACCCTGATGAAAAAAAGTTATTCGTAACTTTTTCATTACTGGCCCGGTTTTCATTTTATACGCTCTCAAAGCGCCCGACGCACACACATTTTGAAAATCCTCGAAATTTCTCCCATAGGAAATGAATGGGAGAAGAGAAGAAAATCACCAACACTCGCTGTTAAACAACCCTTAATAACATTGGCATGGTTTCAGCTACAGACTCCATTAAAACTGTAAAATGTTGCCGCAGTTCTCGTCTATTCACACATGTTCTCATTTTTTTTGTATCTGTTACGGTTTTTGCTCAGTGCCTCCAAATGTACCATGAGCAAATCAGGTGAAATTTGGAGTTTATAATGGGTGTCTATGAGACGGAATGTTTGCCGCTAGAGTGCGGAGCTGCTCTGAAAACTGTCCAAAAAACTTTTTGAAACTGCTCCTACGGGCACATACTTTAAGCTAGACACACCATTGTCTCAAAAGTAGTAGAGATTTTTGTCCTGATTCATAAAAGTGTCTCCTTGTCACACTGACGGGAACAGAATTTGAACTGTGCGCCTCCAAAGACAATGAGAACCCTCCTTCTCTCCCATCCGCTCCAATGCATTTTCTGACTGCTGATCTCAGGAGAAAAGCTTAACTGCCTTCATGTTTAACTCGTTAAAATATCCATATTTCTGCGTCTACGTGGAAAATAAGCACATCACAACGATCCCCACGTTCTTCCGGTCGTCACCATATCTTTCTTTCATTCGTAGCGGAAACGGTGTGGTCACCAGAGCCTTTTGTTCGACGTGTCGCTTTTTGGCCACAGACTGAAGAAAATGCTGTGTCACTGACCTACTTTCAGCTGCACCTGTGTGTCTCTCCTCTGTTCTGTGTTGCTATGACGACCACTGCCTTTGATTGACAGCTGCTCATCAAGCATCACACTGTGGATTGGATACAGTCTAATGTCTATTGGCTACACCAGGGCTTCTCTCATATTAGTCCCGCCCTGAAATTTACATGGTGTGGCCTATATTTCATGTACAATCAGCCGTTAATATGTCAGCCGTCACACTTAGTTGTACCGCCATAAAACAGGAAGTAGTTTATAACTCCAGCATACATGCCCCAATCTTCCCCAAACGTCACAGGATTGATGACAGCCCCGTCCTGAACACACCCATGAGTCAATAGTTGGGATTACACACAGCGCCACCTACTGGCAACAGGAAGTACGTGTTTTCACACACTTTTCCTTGGATTTACCCAAAATTTACATACTGTGGTCTGTACCTCCTGTACATTCAAACTTTCACATGTCAGGCGTCACGCTAAGTGTACTGCCACAAAACAGGAAGTAGTTTATATCTCCGGCATACATGCTCCAATCTTCCCCAAACTTCACAGGATTGCTAACCGTCCAGCTACAGGCCGAAACGGGCAACGGGCAAGGGGCTAGGGGCAACGGGCAACGCGGCGTGGGTGCGAGGTCCCGCAAAACGCTGCTTGCAGCTTTAATTCTTTATTTTTCCGCAACTTTGGGCCCAAATTTAACCCCCTAAACATGCTCGAAAACTCACCAAAATTGGCACACCTGCCTAAAAAGTGACACAAAATCAGACTATGTAAAAATTAACCCCAAAAATGCCAAAATGGGCTCTCTAGCGCCACCTAGGTACACAAAATCGCCTGTTACGGCCCGTAGGAATGTCGTAGAAAGATCAAACAAAAACCGGCTTGTTCGTCTCATCAAGACCTACAAATCACGCGCTGATACCCATGACCTAAATCCGACAGGAAGTGAGTTATTTGCCCTTTCACAATAAAATTTCACCTAATTTTGGGTGAAAATGTGCGTCTTTCAAAAACTATCTCCTCCGAGGCCGTTTATCGTAGCGACCTGAATGGCGAACAGGTGACAGTTCACACCCTTATGAAAAAAACTTATTCGTAACTTTTTCATTACTGACCCGGTTTTCATTTTATACGCTCTCAAAGCGCTCGACGCACACACATTTTGAAAATCCTCGAAATTTCTCCCATAGGAAATGAATGGGAGAAGAGAAGAAAGTCACCAACACTCAGTGTTAAACAACCCTTAATAACTCTGGCATGCTTTCAGCTACAGACTCCATTAAAACTGTAAAATGTTGCCGCAGTTCTCGTCTATTCACACATGTTCTCATTTTTTTTGTATCCTTTACGGTTTTTGATCAGTGCCTCCAAATGTACCATGAGTAAATCAGGCGAAATTTGGAGTTTATAATGGGTGTCTATGAGACGGAATGTTTGCCGCTAGAGTGTGGAGCTGCTCTGAAAACTGTCCAAAAAACTTTTTGAAACTGCTCCTACGGGCACATACTTTAAGCTAGACACACCATTTTTTCTAAAGTAGTAGAGATTTTTGTCCTGATTCATGAAAGTGTCTCCTTTTCACACTGACGGGAACAGAATTTGAACTGCGCTCCTCCAAAGACAATAAGCACCCTCCCTCTCTCCCATCCGCTCCAATGCATTTTCTGACTGCTGATCTCAGGAGAAAAGCTTAACTGCCTTCATGTTTAACTCGCTAAAATATCCATATTTCTGTGTGTACGTGGAAAATAAGCACATCACAACGATCCCCACGTTCTTCCGGTCATCACCATATCTTTCTTTCATTCGTAGCTGAAACGGTGTGGTCACCAGAGCGATTTGTTCGACGTGTCGCTTTTTGGCCACAGACTGAAGAAAATGCTGTGTCACTGACCTACTTTCAGCTGCACCTGTGTCTCTCCTCTGTTCTGTGTTGCTATGACGACCACTGCCTTTGATTGACAGCTGCTCATCAAGCATCACACTGTGGATTGGATCCAGTCTAATGTCTATTGGCTACACCAGGGCTTCTCTCATATTAGTCCCGCCCTGAAATTTACATGGTGTGGCCTATATTTCATGTACAATCAGCTGTTACTATGTCAGCCGTCACACTTAGCTGTACCGCCATAAAACAGGAAGTAGTTTATAACTTCAGCATACATGCTCCAATCTTCCCCAAACTTCACAGGATTGATGACAGCCCCGCCCTGAACACACCCATGTGTCAGTAGTTGGGATTACACACAGTGCCCCCTAGTGGCAACAGGAAGTACGTCTTTTCACACACTTTTCCTTGGATTTACCCAAAATTTACATACTGTGGTCTGTACCTCGTGTACATTAAAACTTTCACATGTCAGGCGTCACACTAAGTGTACCGCCACAAAACAGGAAGTAGTTTATATCTCCGGCATACATGCTCCAATATTCCTCAAACTTCACAGGATTGCTAACTGTCCAGCTACAGGCTGAAACGGGCAATGGGCTAGGGGCTAGGGGCAACGGGCAACGGGCGTGGGTGCGAGGTCCCGCAAAACGCTGCTTGCAGCTTTAATTAGGGACCGAGCCCGTAGGGCAAGGACCCTATTGAAATTGCAGCGCACAAAATCAGGAAAAGAGCCGGTCAGAGGGTCCTAATTGATCCACATCGAGAAAAGTCGTCGCCGAAGGCGACGACCTAAATCCTCATTGCATTTGGAGCGCATGGATATAAAGTGTCGTCGCCGAAGGCGACGACACTACTGTTATTGCTGCGTTTATTCTTCCTTATTATTATTATTCTTCTTTTTTCCGCCGCGACTTCGAACCCAAATTTGACCCCCTAAACATGCTCAAAAACTCACCAAAATTGGCACGCATATCCGGCCTGGCGAAAAATTATATAAAATGAAAAAATTAACCCCAAAAATTCAAAAATGGGCTCTCTAGCGCCACCTAGGCACAGAAATTGCCCAAAAATGCACAAAAATGCCCACTACGGGCCGTAGGAATGTGGTAGAAAGATCAAACAAAAACCGGCTTGTTCGTCTCATCAAGACCTACAAATAAACTCTGGGCGCCCAAGCCGTAAATCCAACAGGAAGTGAGTTATTTGCCCTTTCAAAGTAAGATTTCGACTGAAAATGTGCCTTCTTTGAAAACTATCTCCTCCGAGGCCGTTTATCGTAGCAACCTGAATGTTGCTCAGGTGACAGTTCACACCCTTATGAAAAAAACTTCTGCGTAATTTTTTCATTACTGGCCCGGTTTTCATTTTATTCGCTCTCAAAGCGCCCGACGCACACACATTTTGAAAATCCTCGAAATTTCTCCCATAGGAAATGAATGGGAGAAGAGAAGAGAGTCACCAACACTCGGTGTTAAACAAAGTTTAATAACATTGGCATGCTTTCAGCTACAGACTCCATTAAAACTGGAAAATGTTGCCGCAGTTCTCGTCTATTCACACATGTTCTCATTTTTTTTGTATCTGTTACGGTTTTTGCTCAGTGCCTCCAAATGTACCATGAGCAAATCAGGCGAAATTTGGAGTTTATAATGGGTGTCTATGAGACGGAATGTTTGCCGCTAGAGTGCGAAGCTGCTCTGAAAACTGTCCAAAAAACTTTTTGAAACTGCTCCTACGGGCACATACTTTAAGCTAGACACACCATTTTTTCTAAAGTAGCAGAGATTTTTGTCCTGATTCATAAAAGTGTCTCCTTTTCACACTGACGGGAACAGAATTTGAACTGTGCGCCTCCAAAGACAATGAGAACCCTCCTTCTCTCCCATCCGCTCCAATGCATTTTCTGACTGCTGATCTCAGGAGAAAAGCTTAACTGCCTTCATGTTTAACTCGCTAAAATATCCATATTTCTGCGTCTACGTGGAAAATAAGCACATCACAACGATCCCCACGTTCTTCCGGTCGTCACCATATCTTTCTTTCATTCGTAGCTGAAACAGTGTGGTCACCAGAGCGATTTGTTCGACGTGTCGCTTTTTGGCCACAGACTGAAGAAAATGCTGTGTCACTGACCTACTTTCAGCTGCACCTGTGTGTCTCTCCTCTGTTCTGTGTTGCTATGACGACCACTGCCTTTGATTGACAGCTGCTCATCAAGCATCACACTGTGGATTGGATCCAGTCTAATGTCTATTGGCTACACCAGGGCTTCTCTCATATTAGTCCCGCCCTGAAATTTACAAGGTGTGGCCTATATTTCATGTACAATCAGCCGTTAATATGTCAGCCGTCACACTGAGCTGTACCGCCATAAAACAGGAAGTAGTTTATAACTCCAGCATACATGCTCCAATCTTCCCCAAACTTCACAGGATTGATCACAGCCCCGCCCTGAACACACCTATGTGTCAATATTTGGGATTACACACAGCGCCCCCTACTGGCAACAGGAAGTACGTTGTTTCACACACTTTTCCTTGGATTTACCCAAAATTTACATACTGTGGTCTGTACCTCCTGTACATTAAAACTTTCACATGTCAGGCGTCACACTAAGTGTACCGCCACAAAACAGGAAGTAGTTTATATCTCCGGCATACATGCTCCAATCTTCCTCAAACTTCACAGGATTGCTAACCATCCAGCTACAGGCCGAAACGAGCAACGGGCAAGGGGCTAGGGGCAACGGGCAACGCGGCGTGGGTGCGAGGTCCCGCAAAACGCTGCTTGCAGCTTTAATTAGGGACCGAGCCCGTAGGGCAAGGACCCTATTGAAATTGCAGCGCACAAAATCACGAAAAGAGCTGGTCAGAAGGTCCTAAAACGTTCCACATCGAGAAAAGTCGTCGCCGAAGGCGACGACCTAAATCCTCATTGCATTTGGAGCGCAGGGATATATAGTGTCGTCGCCTTCGGCGACGACACTATTGTTTTTGCTAAGTTTATTATTATTATTATTATTCTTCTTCTTCCGCCGCCTCTTTGAACCCAAATTTGACCCCCTAAACATGCTCGAAAACTCACCAAAATTGGCACGCATATCCGGTCTGGCGAAAAATTTGATAAAATGAAAAAATTAACCCCAAAAATGCCAAAATGGGCTCTCTAGCGCCACCTAGGCTCTAAAAGGTGCCCAAAACTGCACAAAAATGCCCACTACGGCCCGTAGGAATGACGTAGAAAGATCAAACAAAAACCGGCTTGTTCGTCTCATCAAGACCTACAAATCACGCGCTGATACCCCTGACCTAAATCCAACAGGAAGTGAGTTATTTGCCCTTTCAAAATAAGATTTCGGCTGAAAATGAGCCTTTTCCAAAAACTATCTCCTCTGAGGCCGTTTATCGTAACCACCTGAATGTTGCTCAGGTGACAGTTCACACCTTTATGAAAAAAAGTTCTGCGTAACTTTTTCATTACTGGCCTGGTTTTCATTTTATACGCTCTCAAAGCGCCCGACGCACACACATTTTGAAAATCCTCTAAATTTCTCCCATAGAAAATGAATGGGAGAAGAGAAGAAAATCACCAACACTTGCTGTTAAACAAAGTTTAATAACATTGGCATGCTTTCAGCTACAGACTCCATTAAAACTGTAAAATGTTGCCGCAGTTCTCGTCTACTCACACATTTTCTCATTTTTTTTGTATCCTTTACGGTTTTTGATCAGTGCCTCCAAAAGTACCATGAGTAAAACAGGCAAAATTTGGAGTTTATAATGGGTGTCTATGAGACGGAATGTTTGCCGCTAGAGTGCGGAGCTGCTCTGAAAACTGTCCAAAAAACTTTTTGAAACTGCTCCTACGGGCACATACTTTAAGCTAGACACACCATTGTCTCAAAAGTAGTAGAGATTTTTGTCCTGATTCATAAAAGTGTCTCCTTTTAACACTGAGGGGGACAGAATTTAAACTGTGCTCCTCCAAAGACAATGAGAACCCTCCATGTCTCCCATCCGCTCCAATGCATTTTCTGACTGCTGATCTCAGGAGAAAAGCTTAACTGCCTTCATGTTTAACTCGCTAAAATATCCATATTTCTGCGTCTACGTGGAAAATAAGCACATCAGAACGATCCCCACGTTCTTCCGGTCGTCACCATATCTTCCTTTCTTTCGTAGCTGAAACGCTGTGGTCACCCGAGCCTTTCGTTCGACGTGTCGCTTTTTGGCCACAGACTGAAGAAAATGCTGTGTCACTGACCTACTTTCAGCTGCACCTGTGTGTCTCTCCTCTGTTCTGTGTTTCTATGACGACCACTGCCTTTGATTGACAGCTGCTCATCAAGCATCACACTGTGGATTGGATACAGTCTAATGTCTATTGGCTACACCAGGGCTTCTCTCATATTAGTCCCGCCCTGAAATTTACATGGTGTGGCCTATATTTCATGTACAATCAGCCGTTAATATGTCAGCCGTCACACTTAGCTGTACCGCCATAAAACAGGAAGTAGTTTATAACTCCAGCATACATGCTCCAATCTTCCCCAAACTTCACAGGATTGATCACAGCCCCGCCCTGAACACACCCATGTGTCAATATTTGGGATTACACACAGCGCCCCCTAGTGGCAACAGGAAGTACGTCTTTTCACACACTTTTCCTTGGATTCACCCAAAATTTACATACTGTGGTCTGTACCTCGTGTACATTAAAACTTTCACATGTCAGGCCTCACACTAAGTGTACCGCAACAAAACAGGAAGTAGTTTATATCTCCGGCATACATGCTCCAATCTTCCTCAAACTTCACAGGACTGCTAACTGTCCAGCTACAGGCCGAAACGAGCAACGGGCAAGGGGCTAGGGGCAACGGGCAATGGGCAACGGGCAACGGGCAACGGGCAACGCGGCGTGGGTGCGAGGTCCCGCAAAACGCTGCTTGCAGCTTTAATGTTTTGTTTGTTTTTGCTGTGTTTATTATTCTTCTTTCTCCCGCCGCGACTTCGAACCCAATTTTGACGCCCTAAACATGCTCGAAAACTCACCAAAATTGGCACGCACATCCAGACTGGCGAAAAATTTTATAAAATGAAAAAATTAACCCCAAAAATGCCAAAATGGGCTCTCTAGCGCCACCTAGGTACACAAAATCGCCCACTACGGCCCGTAGGAATGTCGTAGAAAGATCAAACAAAAACCGGCTTGTTCGTCTCATCAAGACCTACAAATCACGCACTGATACCCCTGACCTAAATCCAACAGGAAGTGAGATATTTGCCCTTTCACAATAAGATTTTGCCTGAAAATGAGCTTTCTCCAAAAACTATCTCCTCCGAGGCTGTTTATCGAACTGACCTGAATGTCACTCAGGTGACAGTTCACACCCTTATGAAAAAAAGTTCTGCGTAACTTTTTCATTACTGGCCCGGTTTTCATTTTATTCGCTCTCAAAGCGCCCGACGCACACACATTTTGAAAATCCTCGAAATTTCTCCCATAGGAAATGAATGGGAGAAGAGAAGAGAGTCACCAACACTCGGTGTTAAACAAAGTTTAATAACATTGGCATGCTTTCAGCTACAGACTCCATTAAAATTGTTAAATGTTGCCGCAGTTGTCGTCTATTCACACATGTTCTCATTTTTTTTGTATCTGTTACGGTTTTTGCTCAGTGCCTCCAAATGTACCATGAGCAAATCAGGCGAAATTTGGAGTTTATAATGGGTGTCTATGAGACGGAATGTTTGCCGCTAGAGTGCGAAGCTGCTCTGAAAACTGTCCAAAAAACTTTTTGAAACTGCTCCTACGGGCACATACTTTAAGCTAGACACACTATTTTTTCTAAAGTAGCAGAGATTTTTGTCCTGATTCATAAAAGTGTCTCCTTTTCACACTGACGGGAACAGAATTTGAACTGTGCACCTCCAAAGACAATGAGCACCCTCCTTCTCTCCCATCCGCTCCAATGCATTTTCTGACTGCTGATCTCAGGAGAAAAGCTTAACTGCCTTCATGTTTAACTCGCTAAAATATCCATATTTCTGCGTGTACGTGGAAAATAAGCACATCACAACGATCCCCACGTTCTTCCGGTCGTCACCATATCTTTCTTTCATTCGTAGCTGAAACAATGTGGTCACCAGAGAGATTTGTTCGACGTGTCGCTTTTTGGCCACAGACTGAAGAAAATGCTGTGTCACTGACCTACTTTCAGCTGCACCTGTGTGTCTCTCCTCTGTTCTGTGTTGCTATGACGACCACTGTCTTTGATTGACAGCTGCTCATCCAGCATCACACTGTGATTGGATACAGTCTAATGTCTGTTGGCTACACCAGGGCTTCTCTCATATTAGTCCCACCCTGAAATTTACATGGTGTGGCCTATATTTCATGTACAATCAGCCGTTAATATGTCAGCCGTCACACTTAGCTGTACCGCCATAAAACAGGAAGTAGTTTATAACTCCAGCATACATGCTCCAATCTTCCCCAAACTTCACAGGATTGATCACAGCCCCGCCCTGAACACATCCATGTGTCAATATTTGGGATTACACACAGTGCCCCCTACTGGCAACAGGAAGTACATCTTTTTACACACTTTTCCTTGGATTTACCCAAAATTTACATACTGTGGTCTGTACCTCGTGTACATTAAAACTTTCACATGTCAGGCGTCACACTAAGTGTACCGCCACAAAACAGGAAGTAGTTTATATCTTCGGCATACATGCTCCAATCTTCCTCAAACTTCACAGGATTGCTAACCATCCATCTACAGGCCGAAACGGGCAACGGGCAAGGGGCAAGGGGCTAGAGGCTAGGGGCAACGGGCAACGGGCAACGCGGCGTGGGTGCGAGGTCCCGCAAAACGCTGCTTGCAGCTTTAATGTTTTGTTTGTTTTTGCTGTGTTTATTATTCTTCTTTCTCCCGCCGCGACTTCGAACCCAATTTTGACCCCCTAAACATGCTCAAAAACTCACCAAAATTGGCACGCATATCAAGACCGGCAAAAAATTTTATAAAATGCAAAAAATAACCCCAAAAATGCCAAAATGGGCTCTCTAGCGCCACCTAGGTACACAAAAATGCCCATTACGGCCCATAGGAATGTCATAGAAAGATCAAACAAAAACCGGCTTGTTCGTCTCATCAAGACCTACAAATCACGCGCTGATACCCCTGACCTAAATCAAACAGGAAGTGAGCTATTTGACCTTTCAAAATAAGATTTTGCCTGACAATGTGCGTTTTTCAAAAACTATCTCCTCCGAGGCCGTTTATTGTAGCGACCTGAATGTCGCTCAGGTGACAGTTCACACCCTTATGAAAAAAAGTTCTGCGTAACTTTTTCATTACTGGCCCGGTTTTCATTTTATAGGCTCTCAAAGCGCCCGACGCACACACATCCACAAAATCTTCGAAATTTCTCCCATAGGAAATGAATGGGAGAAGAGAAGAAAATCACCAACACTCGCTGTTAAACAAAGTTTAATAATATTGGCATGCTTTCAGCTACAGACTCCATTAAAACTGGAAAATGTTGCCGCAGTTCTCATCTATTCACACATGTTCTCATTTTTTTTGTATCCTTCACGGTTTTTGCTCAGTGTCTCCAAAAGTACCATGAGCAAATCAGGCGAAATTTGGAGTTTATAATGGGTGTCTATGAGACGGAATGTTTTCCGCTAGAGTGCAGAGCTGCTCTGAAAACTGTCCAAAAAAGTTTTAGAAACTGCTCCTACGGGCACATACTTTAAGCTAGACACACCATTGTCTCAAAAGTAGTAGAGATTTTTGTCCTGATTCATAAAAGTGTCTCCTTTTCACACTGACGGGAACAGAATTTGAACTGTGCGCCTCCAAAGACAATGAGAACCCTCCTTCTCCCCCATCCGCTCCAATGCATTTTCTGACTGCTGATCTCAGGGGAAAAGCTTAACTGCCTTCATGTTTAACTCGATAAAATATCCATATTTCTGCGTCTACGTGGAAAATAAGCACATCACAGTGATCCCCACGTTGTTCCGGTCGTCATCATATCTTTCTTTCATTCGTAGCTGAAACGGTGTGGTCACCAGAGCGATTTGTTCGACGTGTCGCTTTTTGGCCACAGACTGAAGAAAATGCTGTGTCACTGATCTACTTTCAGCTGCACCTGTGTGTCTCTCCTCTGTTCTGTGTTGCTATGACGACCACTGCCTTTGATTGACAGCTGCTCATCAAGCATCACACTGTGGATTGGATACAGTCTAATGTCTATTGGCTACACCAGGGCTTCTCTCATATTAGTCCCACCCTGAAATTTACATGGTGTGGCCTATATTTCATGTACAATCAGCCGTTAATATGTCAGCCGTCACACTTAGCTGTACCGCCATAAAACAGGAAGTAGTTTATAACTCCAGCATACATGCTCCAATCTTCCCCAAACTTCACAGGATTGATGACAGCCCCGCCCTGAACACACCCATGTGTCAATATTTGGGATTACACACAGCGCCCCCTAGTGGCAACAGGAAGTACATCTTTTCACACACTTTTCCTTGGATTCACCCAAAATTTACATACTGTGGTCTGTACCTCGTGTACATTAAAACTTTCACATGTCAGGCGTGACACTAAGTGTACTGCCACAAAACAGGAAGTAGTTTATATCTCTGGCATACATGCTCCAATCTTCCTCAAACTTCACAGGATCGCTAACTGTCCAGCTACAGGCCGAAACGGGCAACGGGCAAGGGGCTAGGGGCAACGGGCAACGGGTAACGGGCGTGGGTGCGAGGTCCCGCAAAACGCTGCTTGCAGCTTTAATTAGGGACCGAGCCCGTAGGGCAAGGACCCTATTGAAATTGCACCGCACAAAATCATGAAAAGAGCCGGTCAGAAGGTCCTACAACGTTCCACATCGAGAAAAGTCGTCGCCGAAGGCGACGACCTAAATCCTCATTGCATTTGGAGCGTAGGGATATATAGTGTCGTCGCCGAAGGCGACGACACTATTGTTTTTGCTAAGTTTATTATTATTATTATTATTCTTCTTCTTCCGCCGCCTCTTTGAACCCAAATTTGACCCCCTAAACATGCTCGAAAACTCACCAAAATTGGCACGCATATCCGGTCTGGCGAAAAATTTGATAAAATGAAAAAATTAACCCCAAAAGTGCCAAAATGGGCTCTCTAGCGCCACCTAGGCATCTGGGGACACCAAAATCGCCCACTACGGCCCGTAGGAATGTCGTAGAAAGATCAAACAAAAACCAGCTTGTTCGTCTCATCAAGATCTACAAATCACGCGCTGATACCCATGACCTAAATCAAACAGGAAGTGAGCTATTTGCCCTTTCAAAGTAAAATTTTGCCTGAAAATGAGCCTTCTCCAAAAACTATCTTCTCCGAGGCCGTTTATCGTACCCACCTGAATGTCGCTCAGGACACAGTTCACACCCTTATGGAAAAAAGTACTGAGTAACTTTTTCATTACTGGCTCGGTTTTCATTTTATACGCTCTCAAAGCGCCCGACGCACACACATTTTGAAAATCCTCGAAATTTCTCCCATAGGAAATGAATGGGAGAAGAGAAGAAAATCACCAACACTCGCTGTTAAACAAAGTTTAATAACATTGGCATGCTTTCAGCTACAGACTCCATTAAAACTGTAAAATGTTGCCGCAGTTCTCGTCTATTCACACATGTTCTCATTTTTTTTGTATCTGTTACGGTTTTTGATCAGTGCCTCCAAATGTACCATGAGCAAATCAGGCGAAATTTGGAGTTTATAATGGGTGTCTATGAGACGGAATGTTTGCTGCTAGAGTGCAAAGCTGCTCTGAAAACTGTCCAAAAAACTTTTTGAAACTGCTCCTACGGGCACATACTTTAAGCTAGACACACCATTGTCTCTAAAGTAGCAGAGATTTTTGTCCTGATTCATAAAAGTGTCTCCTTTTCACACTGACGGGAACAGAATTTGAACTGTGCGCCTCCAAAGACAATGAGAACCCTCCTTCTCTCCCATCCGCTCCAATGCATTTTCTGACTGCTGATCTCAGGAGAAAAGCTTAACTGCCTTCATGTTTAACTCGCTAAAATATCCATATTTCTGTGTGTACGTGGAAAATAAGCACATCACAACGATCCCCACATTCTTCCGGTCGTCACCATATCTTTCTTTCATTAGTAGCTGAAACGGTGTGCTCACCAGAGCAATTTGTTCGACGTGTCGCTTTTTGGCCACAGACTGAAGAAAATGCTGTGTCACTGACCTACTTTCAGCTGCACCTGTGTGTCTCTCCTCTGTTCTGTGTTGCTATGACGACCACTGCCTTTGATTGACAGCTGCTCATCAAGCATCACACTGTGGATTGGATCCAGTCTAATGTCTATTGGCTACACCAGGGCTTCTCTCATATTAGTCCCGCCCTGAAATCTACATGGTGTGGCCTATATTTCATGTACAATCAGCCGTTAATATGTCAGCCGTCACACTTAGCTGTACCGCCATAAAACAGGAAGTAGTTTATAACTCCAGCATACATGCTCCAATCTTCCCCAAACTTCACAGGATTGATCACAGCCCCGCCCTGAACACACCCATGTGTCAATATTTGGAATTACACACAGCGCCCCCTGGTGGCAACAGGAAGTACATCTTTTCACACACTTTTCCTTGGATTCACCCAAAATTTACATACTGTGGTCTGTACCTCGTGTACATTAAAACTTTCACATGTCAGGCGTCACACTAAGTGTACCGCCACAATACAGGAAGTAGTTTATATCTCCGGCATACATGCCCCAATCTTCCTCAAACTTCACAGGATTGCTAAACGTCCAGCTACAGGCCAAAACGGGCAAGGGGCAAGGGGCTAGGGGCAACGGGGAACGGGCAACGGGTAACGGGCGTGGGTGCGAGGTCCCGCAAAACGCTGCTTGCAGCTTTAATTAGGGACCGAGCCCGTAGGGCAAGGACCCTATTGAAATTGCAGCGCACAAAATCAGGAAAAGAGCCGGTCAGAGGGTCCTACAGCGCTCCACGTCGAGAAAAGTCGTCGCCGAAGGCGACGACCTAAATCCTCATTGAATTCTGAGCGCAGGGATGTATAGTGTCGTCGCCTTCGGCGACGACACTACTGTTATTGCTGTGTTTATTATTCTTTATTTTTCCGCAACTTTGGGCCCAAATTTAACCCCCTAAACATGCTCGAAAACTCACCAAAATTGGCACACCTGCCTAAAAAGTGACACAAAATCAGACTATGTAAAAATTAACCCCAAAAATGCCAAAATGGGCTCTCTAGCGCCACCTAGGTACACAAAATCGCCTGTTACGGCCCGTAGGAATGTCGTAGAAAGATCAAACAAAAACCGGCTTGTTCGTCTCATCAAGACCTACAAATCACGCGCTGATACCCATGACCTAAATCCGACAGGAAGTGAGTTATTTGCCCTTTCACAATAAAATTTCACCTAATTTTGGGTGAAAATGTGCGTCTTTCAAAAACTATCTCCTCCGAGGCCGTTTATCGTAGCGACCTGAATGGCGAACAGGTGACAGTTCACACCCTTATGAAAAAAACTTATTCGTAACTTTTTCATTACTGACCCGGTTTTCATTTTATACGCTCTCAAAGCGCTCGACGCACACACATTTTGAAAATCCTCGAAATTTCTCCCATAGGAAATGAATGGGAGAAGAGAAGAAAGTCACCAACACTCAGTGTTAAACAACCCTTAATAACTCTGGCATGCTTTCAGCTACAGACTCCATTAAAACTGTAAAATGTTGCCGCAGTTCTCGTCTATTCACACATGTTCTCATTTTTTTTGTATCCTTTACGGTTTTTGATCAGTGCCTCCAAATGTACCATGAGTAAATCAGGCGAAATTTGGAGTTTATAATGGGTGTCTATGAGACGGAATGTTTGCCGCTAGAGTGTGGAGCTGCTCTGAAAACTGTCCAAAAAACTTTTTGAAACTGCTCCTACGGGCACATACTTTAAGCTAGACACACCATTTTTTCTAAAGTAGTAGAGATTTTTGTCCTGATTCATGAAAGTGTCTCCTTTTCACACTGACGGGAACAGAATTTGAACTGCGCTCCTCCAAAGACAATAAGCACCCTCCCTCTCTCCCATCCGCTCCAATGCATTTTCTGACTGCTGATCTCAGGAGAAAAGCTTAACTGCCTTCATGTTTAACTCGCTAAAATATCCATATTTCTGTGTGTACGTGGAAAATAAGCACATCACAACGATCCCCACGTTCTTCCGGTCATCACCATATCTTTCTTTCATTCGTAGCTGAAACGGTGTGGTCACCAGAGCGATTTGTTCGACGTGTCGCTTTTTGGCCACAGACTGAAGAAAATGCTGTGTCACTGACCTACTTTCAGCTGCACCTGTGTCTCTCCTCTGTTCTGTGTTGCTATGACGACCACTGCCTTTGATTGACAGCTGCTCATCAAGCATCACACTGTGGATTGGATACAGTCTAATGTCTATTGGCTACACCAGGGCTTCTCTCATATTAGTCCCGCCCTGAAATTTACATGGTGTGGCCTATATTTCATGTACAATCAGCTGTTACTATGTCAGCCGTCACACTTAGCTGTACCGCCATAAAACAGGAAGTAGTTTATAACTTCAGCATACATGCTCCAATCTTCCCCAAACTTCACAGGATTGATGACAGCCCCGCCCTGAACACACCCATGTGTCAGTAGTTGGGATTACACACAGTGCCCCCTAGTGGCAACAGGAAGTACGTCTTTTCACACACTTTTCCTTGGATTTACCCAAAATTTACATACTGTGGTCTGTACCTCGTGTACATTAAAACTTTCACATGTCAGGCGTCACACTAAGTGTACCGCCACAAAACAGGAAGTAGTTTATATCTCCGGCATACATGCTCCAATATTCCTCAAACTTCACAGGATTGCTAACTGTCCAGCTACAGGCTGAAACGGGCAATGGGCTAGGGGCTAGGGGCAACGGGCAACGGGCGTGGGTGCGAGGTCCCGCAAAACGCTGCTTGCAGCTTTAATTAGGGACCGAGCCCGTAGGGCAAGGACCCTATTGAAATTGCAGCGCACAAAATCAGGAAAAGAGCCGGTCAGAGGGTCCTAATTGATCCACATCGAGAAAAGTCGTCGCCGAAGGCGACGACCTAAATCCTCATTGCATTTGGAGCGCATGGATATAAAGTGTCGTCGCCGAAGGCGACGACACTACTGTTATTGCTGCGTTTATTCTTCCTTATTATTATTATTCTTCTTTTTTCCGCCGCGACTTCGAACCCAAATTTGACCCCCTAAACATGCTCAAAAACTCACCAAAATTGGCACGCATATCCGGCCTGGCGAAAAATTATATAAAATGAAAAAATTAACCCGAAAAATTCAAAAATGGGCTCTCTAGCGCCACCTAGGCACAAAAATTGCCCAAAAATGCACAAAAATGCCCACTACGGGCCGTAGGAATGTGGTAGAAAGATCAAACAAAAACCGGCTTGTTCGTCTCATCAAGACCTACAAATAAACTCTGGGCGCCCAAGCCGTAAATCCAACAGGAAGTGAGTTATTTGCCCTTTCAAAGTAAGATTTCGACTGAAAATGTGCCTTCTTTGAAAACTATCTCCTCCGAGGCCGTTTATCGTAGCAACCTGAATGTTGCTCAGGTGACAGTTCACACCCTTATGAAAAAAACTTCTGCGTAATTTTTTCATTACTGGCCCGGTTTTAATTTTATACGCTCTCAAAGCGCCCGACGCACACACATTTTGAAAATCCTCGAAATTTCTCCCATAGGAAATGAATGGGAGAAGAGAAGAAAATCACCAACACTCGGTGTTAAACAAAGTTTAATAACATTGGCATGGTTTCAGCTACAGACTCCATTAAAACTGTAAAATGTTGCCGCAGTTCTCGTCTATTCACACATGTTCTCATTTTTTTTGTAGCTGTTACGGTTTTTGATCAGTGCCTCCAAAAGTACCATGAGCAAATCAGGCGAAATTTGGAGTTTATAATGGGTGTCTATGAGACGGAATGTTTGCCGCTAGAGTGCGGAGCTACTCTGAAAACTGTCCAAAAAACTTTTTGAAACTGCTCCTACGGGCACATACTTTAAGCTAGACACACCATTGTCTCAAAAGTAGTAGAGATTTTTGTCCTGATTCATAAAAGTGTCTCCTTTTCACACTGACGGGAACAGAATTTGAACTGTGCACCTCCAAAGACAATGAGAACCCTCCTTCTCTCCCATCCGCTCCAATGCATTTTCTGACTGCTGATCTCAGGAGAAAAGCTTAACTGCCTTCATGTTTAACTCGCTAAAATATCCATATTTCTGCGTCTATGTGGAAAATAAGCACATCACAACGATCCCCACGTTCTTCCGGTCGTCACCATACCTTTCTTTCATTCGTAGCTGAAACGGTGTGGTCACCAGAGCGATTTGTTCGACATGTCGCTTTTTGGCCACAGACTGAAGAAAATGCTGTCACTGACCTACTTTCAGCTGCACCTGTGTGTCTCTCCTCTGTTCTGTGTTGCTATGACGACCACTGCCTTTGATTGACAGCTGCTCATCAAGCATCACACTGTGGATTGGATACAGTCTAATGTCTATTGGCTACACCAGGGCTTTTCTCATATCAGTCCCGCCCTGAAACTTACATGGTGTGGCCTATATTTCATGTACAATCAGCCGTTAATATGTCAGCCGTCACACTTAGCTGTACCGCCATAAAACAGGAAGTAGTTTATAACTCCAGCATACATGCTCCAATCTTCCCCAAACTTCACAGGATTGATGACAGCCCCGCCCTGAACACACTCATGTGTCAATAGTTGGGATTACACACAGTGCCCCCTACTGGCAACAGGAAGTACGTCTTTTCACACACTTTTCCTTGGATTTACCCAAAATTTACATACTGTGGTCTGTACCTCGTGTACATTAAAACTTTCACATGTCAGGCGTCACACTAAGTGTACCGCCACAAAACAGGAAGTACTTTATATCTCCGGCATACATGCTCCAATCTTCCCCAAACTTCACAGGATTGCTAACCATCCATCTACAGGCCGAAACGAGCAAGAGGCTAGGGGCTAGGGGCAACGGGCAACGGGCAACGCGGCGTGGGTGCGAGGTCCCGCAAAACGCTGCTTGCAGCTTTAATTATTATTCTTCTTTCTTCCGCCGCGACTTCGAACCCAAATTTGACCCCCTAAACATGCTCGAAAACTCACCAAAATTGGCACGCATATCCGGCCTGGCGAAAAATTTGATAAAATGAAAAAATTAACCCAAAAAATGCCAAAATGGGCTCTCTAGCGCCACCTAGGCATCTGGGGACACCAAAATCGCCCACTACGGCCCGTAGGAATGTCGTAGAAAGATCAAACAAAAACCGGCTTGTTCGTCTCATCAAGACCTACAAATCACGCGCTGATACCCATGACCTAAATCCAACAGGAAATGAGCTATTTGCCCTTTCACAGTAAAATTTTGCCTGAAAATGAGCTTTCTCCAAAAACTATCTTCTCCGAGGCCGTTTATCGTACCCACCTGAATGTCGCTCAGGTGACAGTTCACACCCTTATGAAAAAAAGTACTGAGTAACTTTTTCATTACTGGCCCGGTTTTCATTTTATACGCTCTCAAAGCGCCCGACGCACACACATTTTGAAAATCCTCGAAATTTCTCCCATAGGAAATGAATGGGAGAGGAGAAGAGAGTCACCAACACTCGGTGTTAAACAAAGTTTAATAACATTGGCATGCTTTCAGCTACAGACTCCATTAAAACTGTAAAATGTTGCCGCAGTTGTCGTCTATTCACACATGTTCTCATTTTTTTTGTATCTGTTACGGTTTTTGCTCAGTGCCTCCAAATGTACCATGAGCAAATCAGGCAAAATTAGGAGTTTATAATGGGTGTCTATGAGACGGAATGTTTGCCGCTAGAGTGCGAAGCTGCTCTGAAAACTGTCCAAAAAACTTTTTGAAACTGCTCCTACGGGCACATACTTTAAGCTAGACACACCATTTTTTCTAAAGTAGCAGAGATTTTTGTCCTGATTCATAAAAGTGTCTCCTTTTCACACTGACGGGAACAGAATTTGAACTGTGCGCCTCCAAAGACAATGAGAACCCTCCTTCTCTCCCATCCGCTCCAATGCATTTTCTGACTGCTGATCTCAGGAGAAAAGCTTAACTGCCTTCATGTTTAACTCGCTAAAATATCCATATTTCTGCATCTACGTGGAAAATAAGGACATCACAATGATCCCCACATTCTTCCGGTCGTCACCATATCTTCCTTTTATTCGTAGCTGAAACGGTGTGGTCACCAGAGCGATTTGTTCGACGTGTCGCTTTTTGGCCACAGACTGAAGAAAATGCTGTGTCACTGACCTACTTTCAGCTGCACCTGTGTGTCTCTCCTCTGTTCTGTGTTGCTATGACGACCACTGCCTTTGATTGACAGCTGCTCATCAAGCATCACACTGTGATTGGATCCAGTCTAATGTCTATTGGCTACACCAGGGCTTCTCTCATATTAGTCCCGCCCTGAAATTTACATGGTGTGGCCTATATTTCATGTACAATCAGCCGTTAATATGTCAGCCGTCACACTTAACTGTACCGCCATAAAACAGGAAGTAGTTTATAACTCCAGCATACATGCTCCAATCTTCCCCAAACTTCACAAAATTGATGACAGCTCCGCCCTGAACACATCCATGTGTCAATAGTTGGGATTACACACAGCGCCCCCTACTGGCAACAGGAAGTACGTCTTTTCACACACTTTTCCTTGGATTTACCCAAAATTTACATACTGTGGTCTGTACCTCGTGTACATTAAAACTTTCACATGTCAGGCGTCACACTAAGTGTACCGCCACAAAACAGGAAGTAGTTTATATCTCCGGCATACATGCTCCAATCTTCCTCAAACTTCACAGGATTGCTAACCGTCCATCTACAGGCCGAAACGGGCAACGGGCTAGGGGCTAGGGGCAACGGACAACGGGCAACGGGCAACGGGCAACGGGCGTGGGTGCGAGGTCCCGCAAAACGCTGCTTGCAGCTTTAATGTTTTGTTTGTTTTTGCTGTGTTTAATATTCTTCTTTCTCCCGCCGCGACTTCGAACCCAATTTTGACCCCCAAACATGCTCGAAAACTCACCAAAATTGGCACACCTGTCCAAAAGGTGACACAAAATCAGACTATGTAAAAATTAACCCCAAAAATGCCAAAATGGGCTCTCTAGCGCCACCTAGGTACACAAAAATGCCCGTTACGGCCCGTAGGAATGTCGTAGAAAGATCAAACAAAAACTGGCTTGTTCGTCTCATCAAGACCTACAAATCACGCGCTGCTACCACTGACCTAAATCAAACAGGAAGTGAGTTATTTGCCCTTTCACAATAAAATTTTACCTGATTTCGGGTGAAAATGACCCTTCTCCAAAAATTATCTCCTCCGAGGGCGTTTATCGTAGCAACGTGAACGGCGCACAGGGTGATAGATCACACCCTTGGGAAAAAAAGTTCTGTATAACTTTTTCATTACTGGCCCGGTTTTCATTTTATACGCTCTCAAAGCGCCCGACGCACACACATTTTGAAAATCCTCGAAATTTCTCCCATAGGAAATGAATGGGAGAAGAGAAGAGAGTCACCAACACTCGGTGTTAAACAAAGTTTAATAACATTGGCATGCTTTCAGCTACAGACTCCATTAAAATTGTTAAATGTTGCCGCAGTTGTCGTCTATTCACACATGTTCTCATTTTTTTTGTATCTGTTACGGTTTTTGATCAGTGCCTCCAAAAGTACCATGAGTAAATCAGGCGAAAGTTGGAGTTTATAATGGGTGTCTATGAGACGGAATGTTTGCCGCTAGAGTGCAAAGCTGCTCTGAAAACTGTCCAAAAAACTTTTTGAAACTGCTCCTACGGGCACATACTTTAAGCTAGACACACCATTGTCTCAAAAGTAGTAGAGATTTTTGTCCTGATTCATAAAAGTGTCTCCTTTTCACACTGACGGGAACAGAATTTGAACTGTGCAACTCCAAAGACAATGAGCACCCTCCATGTCTCCCATCCGTTCCAATGCATTTTCTGACTGCTGATCTCTGGAGAAAAGCTTAACTGCCTTCATGTTTAACTCGCTAAAATATCCATATTTCTGCGTCTACGTGGAAAATAAGCACATCACAACGATCCCCACGTTCTTCCGGTCGTCACCATATCTTTCTTTCATTCGTAGCTGAAACAATGTGGTCACCAGAGCCTTTTGTTCGACGTGTCGCTTTTTGGCCACAGACTGAAGAAAATGCTGTGTCACTGACCTACTTTCAGCTGCACCTGTGTGTCTCTCCTCTGTTCTGTGTTGCTATGACGACCACTGCCTTTGATTGACAGCTGCTCATCAAGCATCACACTGTGGATTGAATACAGTCTAATGTCTATTGGCTACACCAGGGCTTCTCTCATATTAGTCCCGCCCTGAAACTTACATGGTGTGGCCTATATTTCACGTACAATCAGCCGTTAATATGTCAGCCGTCACACTGAGCTGTACCGCCATAAAACAGGAAGTAGTTTATAACTCCAGCATACATGTTCCAATCTTCCCCAAACTTCACATGATTGATGACAGTCCCGCCCTGAACACACACATGTGTCAATATTTGGGATTACACACAGCGCCCCCTAGTGGCAACAGGAAGTAAGTCTTTTCACACACTTTTCCTTGGATTTATCCCAAACTTACATACTGTGGTCTGTAACTCGTGTACATTAAAACTTTCACATGTCAGGCGTCACACTAAGTGTACCGCCAGAAAACAGGAAGTAGTTCATATCTCCGGCATACATGCTCCAATCTTCCTCAAACTTCACAGGATTGCTAACCGTCCAGCTACAGGCTGAAACGGGCAGCAGGCAAGGGGCAACGGGTAAGGGGCTAGGGGCTAGGGGCAACGGTCAACGGGCAACGGGCGTGGGTGCGAGGTCCCGCAAAACGCTGCTTGCAGCTTTAATTCCATTTAATGCTGTACTTTGCATTTCTGCTCCATTTCAGGGTCAATGTTGTAGTAATTGAGATCGCACCTGTCTCAGTCTCGAACAAAGATCACAAGACCACAACTGCAGGGACATCACAAAACTGCCTGTGTCAGAAAGGAGTGTTTGTTCGTTTGTTTACATTTGTTTGCACATAAAAAAAGGGAAAATCATACATTATCATACAGAGGTGTTTTTATGGGAAGCGTATATGGTTTGCCTGTTCCACATTTAATCAAAAGTGTGTCTCGTAGTGTGGGACTTGCACTGATCTGGTCTCGGTCTTGACTTGGTCTCAACTCCTCAAAGTCTTGGTCATGTCTTGGTTTAGTCTTCACTACAACACCGATAGATATTATCTCATAAAACACAACACAAGGTGATAAATTAAAATAAGTGATAAATTGAATCTTTACTGATTCAATTTGTTTTAGGTGACTACTAACAAGATCACAGATCTTATGTAAGGAGATGAAGAACAGTGTAATGTTATTTGATTATGAATACATGTATGCATGTATGTGTAAAACAGTGGTTTACAGCACGTATGAGACAGATGGTTGGGGCCTTTGGTGGGCTTTTGATTTCAAACTGATCATCAGAAAGGCGGCTCTACATCTGTCTAGTGTTTATCTGCTTCCCTTCTATTCATCTGCCTGCCAGTTCCTCTCTCTCTCGCTCTTTGGCTGTCTTCCTCTTATTTGTTTTTCTATTCCCATCGAACCAGACTGGTGCCAGACCCATACAAGCCACCCAGCGCACATCCAGTGATCTCCTCCACAGTGAGCTGGATGTGAAGGTCAGTATGTTGACACTCATTGTTTTTGAACCTCCTTTGTTTTTCCAAATCAGATCTTCTACTGAAGCATGGAGTTCATGAATCGATCCTGTGTGATACAAGTGAAAGAGAAGATTGAATAAGCATCCATCTTGTTCTCCTGCCTATCACGCTTCCATTGATCCCTCCATCTCTGGTTTGATGGTCAGATGTGGCGACTGAACTTTGCATCAGTCACTCCATTCCTCAGTTTCTGGGAATGTATTATACAGCTGCAAAGCAATTTCCAGGGTTGTCCAATGGAAGGTGAGATGGAAGAGTGTCACTGAACTCAGCATGGTGTTATATAATGATCAGAACAAATATTACAGACAGAGATTACTAATAAACATATGATGGGTCAGTAATCTGTGGCTCCATCTGCACGGCTGGAGGGGTTGCATAACCCACATCAGCCCAGACTGAGTCACAGGGCAGTGTTTGTGTTTCTGTCTGCATGTGTGTGTGTGTGTGTAGTGGCGCGTGTGTGTGTGTGCATGCTTGCGTGTGTTTGAGCTGTGTAACGCAATTACCAAGGGGTTGAATGTTAATCCCCATTTTAGACACTACATGTCCAAAAATTGTGTGGTATTTTTAAACTATTTGAATCTTATGTAATCTATAATTTAATTTAGCAGCGCCAAATGAAACATTTTTATTGTGTGTGTGTATGTGTGAGTGAGGGTGAAACAGAGCGAGACAGAGAGTGAATCTAAACACGTAACTGTTGCTTTGAGGCCTTTCGTGGTCAAGTATAAATTCATGCAGTACAGTGTGTCCTGTGCAGAGATAAATACATGTATGTGTTGATATCTTACTGTCCTTGTGTACGAATAATTGAGAAAAATCTAATCATACCTAATCAGATCTTCATAACAGCACCCCTACAGAGTCATGAACAGTCATGACAATAACACGCACACTGAAACACAGTCATTAAATCGATTTTGACAAAGGCACAGCTCTGATATTAAAATCATTATAATTCAGTATAATTTAGTCAGTATGAATGTGTATTCTGTCAACAGAGGTCTAATTATCGCAAGCTGAAATAATGAGTGTGATAGGAAAAGCACCAGTATGCATGAAGCAACAGAAAAAAACAGACACACATAGTGAGCGTGTGTGAGATGTATGGGACCAGAGCGTGAGGAAAATTAAAGAAAATTAACTCCTTTCATTTATTTTTTCCCCACAAACTTGCAAGCTTCATAAAAGACCAGCATCTCTCATTCCCCAAAGTATAAAAGGCCGATCCCAAGATATGCTGGTGTAGTCATATCTGTTCTATATGCATAACCAGAAGTATGGACCTCAAAGTGTTTGCACTTAGCACACTAAAACACTATGACCTACTTGACCCTCCACATACCTCATTGACATTCATCTTCCATCCAGCCTGTGTCTCTCCTCTCATGTAGAATTAGACTGCCACCTGCTGGCTACACTTTTAATATCTGCTGCCTCCGGTTGTAACCACCTGGTGTTGGCTGCAGCAGCGGCTGATTGCTGCCAAGACCCTTCTCCATTATTGTGCAGCAGAGCATGCTATTGCTGCTCTCTGCTGGTGTTTCCAGGTAAGGACAATGTGCAGTCAGACATGTCAGTGACTTTCAATGAGAACGAGTCACAACGTTGGGGATGCTCTTCTGGCAGGCCACCATTAGCCAGAGGTGTGTTATTTTCCCCTGAATGTTAATGTGTTGCACAATGGTCATCCGATTGTTTGATTCAGTGTTTGTTTTAAAGATGTATGAGAGAGAAAACTGTCTATTCTTCTTGCCAAAATGTATAGTCATCCAACAACAGTTAACAGATCTAACCCTTACCTGTGGGAAAAAAAAACCTACAGGGACACACAGGGAATGAAAAGAATAATGCAAAATCCCTGCAGTAAATTCTATGCTTGTGAAGTTTTTAATGTTTTTGTTGTTGCTGACACTTTCAGAGAGGTGCCGAATCAACTCTGTGTTCATTTTCCAGGCAGCACTTGCTGTAGTTCAGTGCTGGAAGAATTGTTTACTGCTCCAGTAAAAGTAATACTGCAGTGTAAAAAGGAATCAAATTTATATACTGTTTTTTATTTATATACTGTATTCCTGTCAACTTCCTGTCAAAGTTCTGCATTCACAATCCTACATAAGTAAAAATATCATCAGTAAGGTATACTTTAAGTATCAAAAATAAAAGTATTCCTCACGCAGCAGGAAATACCCTGTCATAATGATCTTAGTAAAGATATAATAATTCCATTACCAGGCCTCGAAGCTTTTTAAATGTTGTAGCTGTTCGACATAAAGCTAATTCAAACCACTTTATTTACTGTTGAGAAGTTTAGTCTATAACAATGCTCTGTATTTTCTAAACTGTTGTTGTTGTTGTTGTTGTTTTGCTTTTAATTAAATCTAAATCAGTGTAGCTGTCAAACAAAGCAGTGGAATAAAAAGTATTTCCCTTTAAAATCTAGTGGGGTAGAAGCTTAAAGTAGCATAAAATGAAAATTCTCAAGTGAAGTACAGTACTTAAAAACTGTACTTATCCACTACTTATTGGCACTGTTGAAGATTTTTGTATCATTTAGATGTATTAGTTACAAGATCAATAATGTACTTGCTTTGTTGTTGTGTTTACTTATTTGTTGTATTTTAGACCCACTTACATGTCCAAGCCAGAGTCTTGTTCCTTGTTCATAGCCGGTGGTGAAAGAAGACTGAAACTCGCTCCACATGTAAAATACCACAATGTAAAAATACAGTGACACAAAGGCAACTACTGCACCTTTAACTCCTCTGGTCCCACATTCAAATTTACCTAAGTAAAACAACAAGTGCAAAGTTACGATGGGCCCTAGTGCATGCTGTTGTGATCAGAGACTTGGCGTTGGATGACATCACCATATATATTACTTAACAATCATCACTGCATATCTCTATATAACAAAAATACCAAAGAAATTATTTATTAACAATTGGAATAGCTGATTTCTAGTTATAGAATATTTGAAAATATTTATAAATTGGGTGATTTGTAGTTATAGAATAAGCATGTGATTTTGTTATAGATGCTAGCGACTATTTTACAAAATAAATAAATACATAAATGGAGATGGGTTTGCCTCATTCAAGGGAACATATAGCAAATGGTAATGTTTTAAATTTAATGAGAGTTCTTTTTTGAACACACACGCATTTTCAAGGTAGTAATCACTCATAAGGGCCCATTCTTCACCCAAAACATTGTTAAAGGGCCACACTGCCTGCACTGTCTTTATTGATGCCCTTGTGCAAGTGTATTACTAGCTAGATTAACTTACAAAGTAAAAGCACTCATAATGCACAATGACCATTTCAGAGTGTGATTATTATATATATGATATCATTGGAATATTAGTGTTGATGAACATGGAGACAGGGTTTTATTGACAGCTGAGTGGCTCGTTGGGTGGTTTGATCTAAAACAATTATTACAATCTGTAAATGTAACTATATTTTGTAGATGTCAGATGAATGTAGTAGATTCAAAAGTAAAACATTCTCCCTGAAATGCAGTGAAGTGTAAAGTATACTCAAGTGAAGTACAGGTAAATTGCACTTATGCGTACAAAATTTGCTTGAGTAAATGTGTTCAGAACGCTGTCATGGCTGTACAGCAGTTACTTGATTGGTGACTGAGGTTGATTAAAGTCATATACACTAAGTGATCCTAATTGTTCAGTAGGACACCAAAAATTCAATCTCATTAATGTAATTTCAAATAAATTCAGGGTATAAGGGACTGGATGATAATTTGACCCACATTCACTATCACAGACCACACAGGTTAGAAATTAATTCCCCATTACAAATATCACTGCTGTTTTTTGTTAGATGTGTGTTTTGTCCCTGTCCAACTAATTTCTGGCGCTATAATTAATTGGTTCCCAGCTGTTCATTTGATGGAGTAATTTATTCCATTTTAATTGAAATTCCTGGATGAAAACAATTGTTAATTGGCTTTCAGAATGATGGGATGTTAAGCGGCCTGCGTCTGATCTTTTTAGTATTTTTGTAATAAAAGAATGTCTTGTGTGTTCAGTCATTCACAAGGTTTCAGCTGGAGTTTGAACATCAAACGCTGCATTTTTATCAAGACTGCCAGAACAGAGACTCCTTTCAAGAAGATTTATTTTGTTTTTAAAGATGTTAACAATGGGGGTGGTTAATCCTCTGATCAACTGACTTCACTTATTCAATTAAAAGAGCTCTATAGGATACTCAGAGAATTAACATAGCCGTAAACAGCTATTTGCTATGTAAAAAATATAGTGGAGTCATGGCACCATGAGCAGAGAATGAAGTCTGATCCATCTCTGCTTGTTGTAATTGTTTATAACTTAAGTTATACCACCTCAACAGGAAAAAACACCTGGCAGAAACAGTAGTAAATAAAAGAGTCCAGCCACAGCACTGTTAAAAGTCCACTCATAGTCCATAAAAGACAAGTGTCAGAACAGTTTCAATGTAATAGTGTCCATATATATATTTACCCCGGCTGTGCCATCACTACATTCACCCTCCTGCACTCGTCACAATCCCAACAAGAGCTGTACATACTGCCGACGATGTATGTTTTGGGCCTGGTACTTAGCAAAATCAAAATCACTCCTCCTATGCTCAGACAAGTGTGTTCACCGGCCCCGCTGTAGTGAGTGGATCTGCAGAAACATTCCCCACTTATTATTATGTTTTTCTCCCTTGTTTATTAGGCTTTAGGATCTTCTCTCAGAAGCTGCCACCTTGCCCATTTCTGACAACCACTCTTGAAATAATAGGCCTTCTACAGTTTTCCACTTTCTCATTATCATCTGTTTACCAATCCTAATACTTGTCTGAATCCAATTTGCCAGGGGTTTTACAATGTGGTCAATGGGTTGAGGATTTCCAAGTATGTATACACCAGGATAAAACACATAATCTACCCCTGCGACCTCTGTGATGCACTCATGGAGTCACCCACCTCCCCGCTACACCTCCAACAATCTGGTCTTTCTTGAAAACCCAGTTTGAATAACCTGCAAGGATACCAGTAGAAGTAGTCGATGGAAAATTTTGAATTGTATTAGCATTATTCTGATATCTCTGGAAACCTCCTTGGTAACTGGAATGATTGCTGTACTTGCGTGTTAATGCATGTGAGTCCCTGTGTGTGTGTATCCCGATGGCTTACTAATCATTGCTGCTCCGCCCTGTGTTCATACAGCAGTTTCTGCTGATAAGGACAACAGTGTCATTGCAGAAGTGTAGCTGCCTCCCTCTGTTTCCCAGATTCACACCATTGGCTCTGTCAGCACTGTTGGCGCTGCTCAGTCAGTTTAGTCACCTCCATATTGAGAGCCATGTGGAGACAACCTCTGAATCATAGATACACTCTTACAACCAAATCGCCATTAAAATGGTGGCGTTTTACATTTCTGCAAACCAAGGAAACGTTACATTTGCACATTATTATGAAGCATATACACTGAAACTTTACGTTTCAACAATGCAGTGGTTAATGTAAAGTTAGGTTTAGACACAAACACCACTTGGTTATGGTTAGGAAAAGATCATGTTTTGGCTTAAAGTAGGGTTAGGGTTAGGGGTTACCACTTACCACTGGCAAAGCAGTGATGTCTCAGTGGAAATTAAAAAAAAAAAAAGTTGTTATTCGTGTCACTATCTCGGCAAGAAAAACAATGACATCTTGTTAAAAAACAAACTTTTTGTGCCACTACCCTAGCAGAATATGCATCAGTGTCTCTGTAAAAAACAACCACTTTTTTGTGGCACCATCGCTGCTGAAACAATACTCACAGGTCACTACAAAACACCCACATTAGGTACATGAAGAGCCAATGGAAACACAGCCATGACTCACTAAAACACAACCTGTTTTCTTTGTCTCAAGCAGTGCAAGATCTACAGCTTGGCATCCGTCTCGCCAAGGTGGCACACCATCCACCATCCTCTTTGTATGACAAAATCAGCTCACATACACTCACCAGCCAATTTATTAGGCACACCTATTCAACCACTCATTAATGCAAATAGCTAATCAGCCAGTCATGTGGCAGCAACTCAACACATTTAGACATGTAGACATGATCAAGGTTACCCACTGAAGTTCAAACAGAATCAGAGTGGGGAAGAAAGGTGAGTATTTCAGAAACTACTGATCTACTGGGATTTTCACACACAAGCATCTCTAGGGTTTACAGAGGATGGTCTGAAAAAGAGAAGATATCCATTGAGCCGTGATGGGCAAAAATGCTTTGTTGGTGCCAGAGATCAGACTGGTTCACGATGATAGAAAGGCAACAGTAACTCAAATAACCACTCGTTACAACCAAGGTATGAAGAAGACCATCTCTGAACAAGCAACACATCAAACCTTGAAGCAGATGGGCTACAGCAGTCGAAGACCACACCAGGTGCCACTCCTGTCAGCTAAGAACAGGAAACTGAGGCTACAATCCACACGGGCTCACCAAAATTGGACAATAGAAGATTGGAAAAACGTTGCCTGGTCTGACGAGTCTGGATTTCTGCTGCGGCATTCAGATGGTAGGGTCAGAATTTGGTGTAAACAACATGAAAGCATGGATCCATCCTGCCTTGTATCAGCGGTTCAGGCTGGTGGTGGTGGTGTAATGGTGTGGGGGATATTTTCTTGGCACACTTTGGGCCCCTTAGTACCAACTGAGCATCATTTAAACACCACAGCCTACCTGAGTATTGTTGCTGACCGTGTCCATCCCTTTATGACCACAGTGTACCCATCTTCTGGTGGCTACTTCCAGCAGGATAACGCGCCATGTCACAAAGCTCAAATAATCTCAAACTGGTTTCTGGAACATGACAATGAGTTCACTGTACTCCAATGGCCTCCACAGTCACCAGATCTCAATCCTATAGAGCACCTTTGAGATGTGGTGGAATGGGAGATTCACATCATGGACGTGCAGCTGGCAAATCTGCAGCAACTGTGTGATGCTATAATGTCAATAGGGACCAAAATCTCTGAGGAATTTTTCCAGCACCTTGTTGAATCTATGCCATGAAATACTAAGGCAGTTCTGAAGGCAAAAGGGGGTGTACCTAATAAAGTGCCCGGTAAGCGTATTACATTACTTTAGAAACATTAATATGATGCAAGTGAAATAAACAAATGTAATGTATTCGTGGTTTGCAGAAATGCACAATGCAGCTGAGCTGGCTGTGAATATTGTATAGCGTTATTTCAAATTTTATTTAGGACTGTCACTGTATTACTCCAGAGGTGCAAGGGAGGAAGACAAAAAAAAAAAAAGAAAAATAAATTAATAATGAATTAATTAATTTAATTAAATTAAATAATACATGAATAAATAAATGAATAAAGGATAAACAAATAGAACAAGTTTTAACACAAACATAGTCATTACCACATCTTCATCATCAGCTTCCCTCACATTATATCTTCATATTACAAATTACACTGACATTTATATATTAGCAGAGGTGGAAGACGGACTAAGATCTTTTACTTATTTAAAAGTAGAAACACCACCGGGTATAAATATTCTGTTTGAAGGAAAACACTATGCATTCAAAATCTTAACTAAGTAGAAATATTAGCATCAAAATAGACTTAAAGTACCAAAAATAAAAATACTCATTATGCCAGATGGCCAATTTCATAATAATTATATATCATATTATTAGATTCTAGTTATGAATGCACTAATGTCTTTAAATCATTCAGTGATGCAGCTGGTAAATGGAGCTAATATTGGTTATTTTACATTCGGCTGGGTAGCTTGTGAATCTTATTTTGACTTTTAATAATTCATAATCATTTATTTGTTAATTATATTTTGTATAATTAATCACAATCCACAAGGTATTTACTCTGACTAAAGTTATCTTATGAATGTTGTGGAGTTAAAGACACAATATTTATGTAGTAAAAGTAGAAAGTACTGTAAAATTGTATTTAAGTACAGTAAATGTAGAGAGTTACTTTCCACCACTGTCTATTTCTCACTTTGCTGGGGACCATCTTGGTCCTCTCAAAAAGGCCCCTTCTGGGTCCCCGGACCCCAGCTTGGGATACCCTACCCGGAAGTGGGTGGTGGAGTCACCGTCACCCAACTGGTCACACCACCGTCGACATACTGCCTGCTGGGATGAAGCTCGCCACCGGAGAACTACAGAGATTGTTACAAATCTGAGATCACCCACTATCTCGGCGATAACTCGTCGGAGCCACCACTGACCACCAGTTAGTTTCCAGGAGAAGGGAGGAAAGAGGCGCGCTGCCAAAATGATGGAAGAAATAGATAGATTTCAAGTGCCGAGCGCCGTGCAGGAGGCGGAGATGCAGGCTGAGATGCAGCCGCTGGTAAGTCACATTTGTAGGCTGTTATCAATCGGAGATCATCAATCAGTGTTTTGTTCTTTGTTTCTAATTGTGTGTGATTGTTTATCTAGGATGTTTAATGTTTGAGGCCTTCCATTCATAATGTTATGCTCAGGGATCCCGACAGATCCATCACCTGCCATGCGTAATATTGGCTGATGTACCGTTTAGCATTTTCAGCAAGTTTTTTCTGCCACAGTAAAAGGTTAAAACGACAGTTCAGCGTGACAGAGGATAATTGATTTGCTCATAGACAGACGTGTTTGCTTCTCTGTGTAATGCAAGCAGCGTCCGGTCTGCTGCGTAGTGAGCAGCATCCGTCATGTCTGGCGAAAACAAGCATCCCATCCCAACGCTGCTGCTGCTGCTGCTACATCCTCAGCATCCATGCAGCAAGTTGCTCCGGCTAAACGCTACCTGTGTCGCCTTGACGTGATTAGTGGGCGGTCATTAATCCCTGATATGTGCTTGTATGTACCGTGAAAGTAGAATCGTTTGATTAAAATATAATAAAAGAAAATCAGTGTAAATGATGCGCTCCGTGGCCTGTAGCGGGGCCCTGGGTTACTGCAGCCTGCAGGGCGGCCTCTTCTGCCCACGGCCGGGGACGCTAGAGAGCCAGACTAGACCCAAAGCAGTCTGACCTGCAGCTGTCTCCAGGCGGCCCCATGCTTCCATTCATCCCCGTGCGTCATGTGGCTCCTGAATAATAAGGTCTTTTTTCTCCTTAGCTGTGACCTGTGGGTACAAGATGTGAATCTCTGTTTCCCAAAATGGGATCCAGGGACTTCCAGGACTCCGCGTAGAAAGGGTGTTAAAGCAACAAATCAGGGATCACCCTTAGTTCAATATTTTACATTCACCAGGGGATAGTGCCTAATCAGTTGGAGCTATGACAAAACCTAGTTTACCTTCAAAGGTTTACTTTATGTAGTTATCCACAAGTATGTAGGTGTAATTATTTTTTAAACAAGCTATGTGTATATTGCTTCATAAGCAGGTGTTCATTAAATAGAGATAGATTCTTCCTCACATGTTTTATCTATGTACGATCTGTTTTATTCACATTGTCTGGGCATAGTAGGGAGCATTATGCATAACAAAAAGGCATTAATTATTCATTAATGCTTCAGTAATGCACATTTCTGCTCATCTTTCTGTCCACGCCGTCCTGACATTTGTCTCCAGGACCCGGCCTCGTCCACGGCCTCAGAGGCGGACTCCGACACCAGAGAGGGGGAACCTGTCACTATCAACTACAAGCCCTCACCCCTGCAGATGAAAATAGGTGAGGAAGAGCCACGGTATTTGTAGGCCAAGTATCTGCCTGTGGGAATCCGCACATCCTGTAATCATGTGTATATTTAAAGTCCTGGAAAGAGTCACCTGCTGTTATGTGCAGATGTAGCTTCATCTCGAGACAAGAAAGAGACTTGTTGCAGCGTTGGTTTTTCTATGGTGATGGCATCTGAACTGTGAAGATCAGTTTTCAAAGAGCTTTACAGTCACAAGGCAAACCAACAATGTGGTGATATTCTGTGATTTAATTATTGTTTGTACGCTGTTCAGATGACCTATATATGGAAAGTAGCTGTCACAAATGGTTTGGAATTTTTGCTCGGAAAGTAACTCAAATAATGAATCGATCATCACAGTATATACTAAATAGACTGACTGTTTTTAGCTCTACTTAACTTCATTGCTAGGTTTATGAATGGATATTCATGGCGAAAAACATTAGCCCCTGTGGTCTGTTTTATGTCTGGGAACTTTAGTCTCTAATGTTTATGAAAAGCCACAAGTCCTTAAAGGCTCATTTCAGCACCTTGGACAGAGTCCAGTCGTGAGCAGCAGCATCTCTTTCTTTTTTTTACTACTACTGTAATTCCTTCCTAGCAAAAGCCTTAAAGCTGTAGTTGGTTACTTTTATAAAAAATAACTTTTTGTCACATTTGCTGAAACTGTCACTATATCCACGTAGAAGTACATGAGAGAGATGATCTGGGAAACACGTCATGTTCCACTGCTTCCTCTTAGTGCTCTAATTTGCAAGAATCCTCCTCACGTGAACGGAAAACAACCAATCAGAGCTAAGGAGTGTCTAACGCAGCTGTCAATCACGTCACTACTGCTCATGAACCACGGTCAAAATGTCAAACTAGGCAGCACTGATCAAAAATAAATCAAGATTACTGCATTTCTCACCTCAAATGTTATCAGCAGAATATTTTAGTGTACTGTTTAGCTGTAAAATGAGAGAGTGTGTGACCCAGCAGCTATGTTGAAAACAATTAAGTTAAAATCAAGCACCAAGCTTTCTTATTTCATCAGCACTGCCTAGTTTGGCAGTGTGACCGCAGTCCTATGCGCAGGATTGACATGATTGACAGCTGTGTTAGAGACTCCTCGGCTCTGATTGGTTGTTTTCCAACAGTGGCGGTAGATTCTAGCAAATGCCATTAGAAGCACTATGAGGAGGGACACAGTTTTATCTGCCCCATGTACTACTGTGTGAATGTAGTGACAGCTTAAGTAAATATATACAAAAAGATGTTTTCATATAAGTTATCAACTATAGCTTAAAAACACCAAAACATTCAGAGGGTGCTAACTATTAGTGAGAGAAATGTACCTCTAGCATTCACATGTGCATTTCATTCTACATCTGTTAAAAGTGTAACCACAATGATGGCTGCAGTTGTATTTAATTTCCTGCTGTTTAATCTCTTTGGTTGTTTGGTCTTTTTATGGCATGTTAACACTGTCATAAAATGTCCTGTCTATAAAATACAATTGGAGCATATTCCTTTAATCACACATGCTTGTTTAACTAGTCACTTTGCCTTTGTGACCTTGAGGTTCTAATCTACATTTGATGGCCTTTTAAAACTCATTTGGATTAGAAGTGTAATGCCATTAACTGGTGGCACAGTCTAAATTAGATACAACATTTTCCAGTCTCACGAATCTTTATACTTAAGTTCAGCGCAGGTTCAGAGTAGACAAAAAGCATTAGTTATTTATTTGTCACCTGACGAGTGGTGAGAATCAAAACAGGGATGAAAAGGAGGTGAGAGTGTTTGATGTCACATGAGGTGTCTTTTGTTTCTGAGTGTATTGTCTCATGCTTTGCAGGTTTTGTATTTTATTGTATTACAAAAATTAAACAACCCCCTCAGCCTCAGCAGCAGTGTGACCATCACTTCCCAGTTAGCTGACCACTGAGGACAATCCCTCCAGTAAACAGAAACCGATCTGCTCTGATGTCACGTCTTGTACTCTGCTGCAAAGCCTCGAGTATGTCACCATGTTCAGGAAGAAAAGATGTCAGAGTTAAACAGAATTCAGTCCACTTCCTTTACCTTATCACCACGCCTGATGATTGTGTTGAGTGTTGGAGATAGCGGATGTGGAGATGTCTGCCTTCTCTGTAGTATAATGGAACTAGATGGCACTTAGCTTGTGGTGCACAAAATGCCAAAAAATACATTTTAAAAATCTTTTCCAGAAATTATGACCTGGTTATTCAAGATAATCCACAGACCTTGTTGTGAACAGTTTCATGTAGGAACTATTTTCTTTCTACTGAACTACACCCACCAACTGTATCACTGCACAGACAGAAGCGTGCATCTACTACTGGCTAACTGAGCTAGCTAACCTTACAGCTCAGCCAAGGAAGACACCATAAACAACATCTCACGGGCATCTCTGTCATGAGCATGAGCCTCTCGTCCATTAGTAGATTCATGTTTCTTCTGTGTGGTGATCCGGTTGGCGGCATAGTTTGGTAGAGAGAAAATAGTCCCCACATGAAACTGCTCACAACAAGGTCTGTGGATTATCTTGAATAACCAGGTCATGAAAGAGACATTGCTGTTGAGTTTTTCAAATGCATTTTTTTGGCGCTTTGAGTATCGTAACCCCGGTGCCATCCAGTTCCATTATATTGAAGGGAAGGCTGACTTCTCTATGGCCGATATCTTCAACTCTCTGTAACTTCCTTTACGCAAACTCATATAAGCAAATTGCAGCATTTAATTGAAGTTGTCTTTTCTGACAAGTAGATGAAATTGGTTCAACTTCAATCCATCACTTTTTTGCTCAGTTTGTGTGTCATTTTGGAGGTGAGCTGATTTGTGTTTTCCTGTGTGTGTTTCTTGTGCAGAGAAACAGAGAGAGCTGGCTAGGAAGGGCTCATTGAAGAACGGAAATGCTGTAGGTAGTCCAGTCAACCAGCAGCCCAAGAAGAACAATGTCATGGCCAGAACACGGTAAGACACGAGCGCTGAGGCATGAGAGGGTAGTAGAGAAACTGAGATGGGGGCTTTTGTCTCTGTGAAAGATTACAGTCATTAAAATGTATTTTGTTCTCATTTCGGTGTAATATTGCACTGCTTTGATTAGCTACTGACACCACATACAGGTTAATTAAGAAGAAATAATGTATTTAATGTATTTTGAAGAACATGCAAAAGCCACAAAACAGCAGAACTTAAAATTAATTTTATTGTTATAATAAATCCCAGCATTTGTTTCACACACAAACAGCATCACCAATATGTTGTCCACTGAGTCTGTTTGTCTTACGTCATAATGCACTGAATATAGATTATATGAGTAAAATTAGAAACATGTTTTCACGGGTTTGACAAGATGGATTTTAATCTCATGTTCATTATCTCTATCTGTCAGTGGGGCTGGCAGGGGAGTAGTTTTATTGATTTAGGGTTTGTAAGATGTCCAAATTAGAAATCAGACCTCTTTCATGCTTCTGTTGTCACTGTAGTTCAGCTGTGATGTCACGTCCAGGCCCGCTTTCCTTTTCTTTCAGCATCTCTGCCAGCCTTACTCACCTCTTCCTGTTTGTGAATCTATTTTCCCTCCCCTATCTTTCCCTGTCACCCTGCGTTACACTCATTTTCTGCTCCTCTGATCATTTCTCCTCTGTTCCCTCCCCATAGGTTGGTAGTGCCCAATAAAGGCTATTCGTCTTTAGACCAGAGCCCAGATGAGAAGCCCCTGGTGGCCCTAGACACAGACAGGTGAGCACACACACACAAACACACACAGTAATACACTTCTTGACACATAATAACAGAGATGAAAAACTAACGTGTGTTTTTTGTTTGTTTCAGTGATGATGACTTTGATATGTCTAGATACTCATCGTCGGGATACTCCTCTGCTGAGGTGAGATATGTGATGGAGTAAATATCTGCTTCTTTACCTTTCATTACTCTCTCATTCACTCCCCTCCGTCGCCCTCTTCCCTCCATTTCATATGATTGTCAGAAAGCCAAGAGCGGGGCCTTTATAAGCCAGTCTCGAAGCAAACCCATTTATATCCACCCTGCTCATCCATGTTAATTCTGTAGGCGTGTGTGCTCGCTACAAGTGCATCATTACATTGCAGACGCACCTGCACACAAATGTGCGTGAGACACAGAGCGGGAAACAAATGAAATGTCATCACTGGGTGTCTGCTCCTGGAAATCCTGTTTTCAAAGCTGCTGCCAATTTAAGTGCAAATCACAGACACATCATCAGATTTATCCCCCAGAGGAATACTCGTTTCCACCCTCTGCATCCATATTCTGTTCCTGACGTCTGTCTCTGAAGGGTTGTGGATATATTATTTGCTATATGAGCACCACAGGTTTTCAGATCTTAATGCCATCATGTTGAAATAATCAGCTAATATACAGTTCATGTTGTAACCCAGTTTGACCACTGTCTCCTCTGTCTTACAACAAGCTAACAACAGCAAGTTCTGAGCGGGCAAAGTTCTTTGGTAACAGTATGATTGTACAGTAGCTGACAAAGTATGGAATTGTGTTTGTTGTTTAAGCAGTACAGAACAGTCCAGTCTATCTACAGGAGACTAGACAGCTAATACAAATAAAGGTAAAAAAAAAATAAAAAAATCACAGCATGACATTAGTCATCACGTTCGTGACCAAACTCCAAGTGATGATCCTTACAGCCATCTGTGATAGTGCCCTAATTTTATTTACCATGGTTACCACTGTATATTTTACCCAGCCTAAGTCAAGAGCTCAGATTAGATTTAAAATTTGACCATTGTATAAATCTAGTAAAGCAGAAGAATAATGTGTTCTTAATGGATTAAGCAAAGAAAATATAACTTGTGAATTACGAAGTTTCAGAGGTGTTGGTAGGCAGATTTCGTTACCTTTGGACAGAGCCAGGCTAACTCTTTCCCTTTTTCCAGTCTTTCAGCTAAGCTAACCAGCTGCTGGCTGTAGCTGCATAGTTATGGTACAAACATTAGAGTAGTATTGATCTTCTCATCCAACTCATCTCAACTATCTGTTTAAGGTGTCTTAAATTGTCAATGTTTTTTATGTTTTAAAGTCATGTTAGTAAGCTTGTTATAACAGTGACATGAAGTCACTTCTACAGTTGGGACCTAAAACCGGACCTGACTTGATTAAGTCTGACTTGTACTGAAAAATTTGACACCCAAATGTCAACCAGAGTCTGAAGTTTTACTGATACATGTCATCAATCATTTACTAGCTCACCAGACTAATGTAAACAGGGAAACGCCCGCTCGGCAATCAGCATTTATTGAACAGGGGTTGTAAGAGGGACTTATCCATAGTCAGTGTAATATTTTGACTGCTTTACCCTGCTGTCAGACAGTAATTTAACCTCGCAGATCATGGGAGTTGCTGGTCTACTGTTGCCTCGATTGGTTTGCAAGTTAGTCTTATTGTGTGACTTTTCACTGGAACTAACCTGGCGTCCACAGCAGTAACTTGCTGAGTTTCTGTGGTGGTTAGTGGGTTAGAGTAATACAGCTGATTTGGAAGATTGATAACACACAATTCGTAAAGAAGGCTTGACTCACGAAGAGGCGAGTTAGATGGGCTGGGGAGGTCATCACGCAGAAATCTACATCAGGTCATGTACAAACATTTTAGAAGGGCTTGGGGAAATAGCATTTGGACAGTAAAACATGCGCACTTTGACCAAAATTTTAATGTGGATTTGAATACAAAAAATCATTAATTCATTTCCACTTATCCTGTTAAGGGTCGAGGGGGGGCTGGAGCCTATCACAGCTGACATTGGCCGAGAGGTCGCCAGACTATCGCAGGGTTGACATGTAGAGTCAGGCAACCATTCATGCTCACATTCACACCTACGGGTTAGAGTCACCAGTTAATCTAACCTGCTTGTCTTTGGACTGTGGGAGGAAGCTGGAGTGCCCTGAGAAAACCCACGCTGACACTGGGAGAACATGCAAACTCCACACAGAGGGGCTCCCCCACCCTGGGTTCAAACCAAGAACTCTCTTGCTATGAGGTGACAATGCTTACCTCTGCACCACCATGACACCTTCCAAACAACAAAACAAATAATGACAACACAATAATGGACCAATTAGCGAGGCTTTGCCTCTTTTGCTCTTCCCTGTGGGCATAGTGAATCTACTTGCAGCACATGACAGATATGTAAGCAGATGATCAGCACAGAGAAATTTCTTCATACATTTCATTTGGCAAATTTCAAAATCATTGGACCTGTTGGGTTCAGTTCTGGTAGAATAACTCTGCAAACTACATGCCATAGAGTAGCTAGTGATGGACTGATTACCTAATGACCTACTTTAGTTTAAAACCAGTTGTGGTGGTAACAGGGAGTGGCCCAGCAGAAAATGCTCTGTAACCCGGTACTGGTCTGCAGCCCTGAGGTTGGGAAACACTGTTCAAACCCATCACCCTCCTCTGTCTATCCTCCTCTCTCCAGCAAATCAACCAGGATCTGAACATCCAGCTGCTGAAAGATGGTTACCGCCTAGATGAGATCCCAGACGACGAGGACCTGGATCTGATCCCGCCCAAATCAGTCAACCCCACCTGCATGTGCTGCCAGGCAACCTCCTCCACCACCTGTCAAATACAGTAACCCCACCCCTCTGACCTCATGCCCTTTCCCCCGATCCACACAATATAACCCCCAATCTTCATCTGCTGTGAGTTTACTTCGCCGCCACAGTGGTGACAGTGAAGCATTGGTAGAGTATTGTAATGACAGTGCTATGATGATAATGACAATGAGAAATAATCAAATTAACATATAGAGTGTTTGGTTTAAAATCTAGGAGAAGGAACACATTTGAAAAAATATTCAATATGTATTTAAAATATGAGTAAAAGTGGTGGTTTCCTCCTATGGTAGGACGTGCACTTGTGTTTGAGAGCCCTTCTCCTGGTGAACATGATGTAACATATTAGTGGGCAGAAAACAGACAGGTAAATTGATGCTATAAATTAATGCTATAATGAACTCCATTTCCCTGAAGAATAAGAAACATCATAACTGCTGACTCAACTGTTCTGCTTACCTTACTGGATTCTGGGTTGCGTTTTTGCATTTTTGTAGTTTCTTTTTTTTAATAATTCTTTTTTTAAGCCTGATGGATAAGTATGATTGTATGTGTTGACATGGAGACATTTTAAAAGTGTGGGCTGTGGTGTCAGTGTCCAAATAGAGGATATCTGGTGCCGTATTCACTGTACTGTACAGGGTTGTTATGTAGCACAGGCCAGGTCGTTTCACTCATTCACACCACCCTCAACACTTTTGCTTTTTTTTGCCTTACTGGCTTGCAATGTCTCAGTACGGAGTTAGGGATGAATGTATGAACATGAATGGCTGAGGAACAAACTGCATGAAAAGCACTGGACTGAATAATTAAATGGAAATAATAAGGAATCAGCTTGTTGCACATTTGATTTCTGCCCTGTTTTCATTGTGCAATCGCGTGCCTCTGTTGTGGCACTAGCTTGACTTGTATTGTTTTGAATTTGCACATTTTTATTGTTTTTTTTAAAATATATTTTAGGGCCCATATCTGTGTACTCTTTCCTGCATAGCAGTGACAGTGTCTTATCTGAAATGAACTGTGTCAAAAGGGAAGATTACATATCGTTGAAGCGACCCTCCAACACGCGATGCTCGCGATAGATACACTTTCACAATATCAAGCCCAAAGGGACGGCGGGAGGCCTTTACATCTTTCAGCACACACTGTTATGTTGCCCCGCTACACTGCATCTTTTCTTGATCACTGAACACTCCTTCCTTCCCATTTCTGTTTTCACAACATGCACCACCGAGCGAGCACACAGGTTCAGACAGCAGGAAGATTTACCCTTTTTCATCCTTCACAGGCATGCACACACACACGCACACACACATGTACGCAGACATCAAGAGTGAGGTGGCATCTATTCGTCTCTTTTGACTAATAGGTTGGAAAATGATTTGTAATTGCAACATCGATGATCACTGACTTGGAGCACTAATTCCCTTCATTTACAACTCCCTCCCTCCCTCCCTTAAAAATCAGTTGATTATTTGCAATTAGAGTATGCCTTAAGTACAGAGAAGTTTAAAAGACGTGTGTATTTATTACCATCTTGATCATTTAGTTTATTTGAAGAGCATTTGCTGTCTATGAATTTATGCTTTTACTTTCTTTTTTTTTTACATAGACACGGGTGACAGTTGTTTTTCTTTGGTTTTTCTTTTTTAAATGATTTTCTTGTAATGTAAACACTTCCATTACAGTATTTAACAATGTTATTGTTATGTGCGGTGTATGAAAACAACAAATAAACACAAAGCTAATGGAGCACTTCCTGTTCTGCCTTCCTGTTTTTGTTGTCACACCTTCTCTGCACCATTAAAGAGGAGACCTATTGATTTATAAAAGGTGTGAAATACAGTGCTTGACATGGTTGTGTGATGTTGGACAGATTCAAAGAGCAAATATTTAGAAAGAAAAATAATTTTAATGTTAAAACTTCTTGAGCAGTAATTATTACACAGCTATATATATTGCGATAACATTGGGTCTGCGTTGACAGTCCCTGATTACAGTACAGTAGCATCAGAAGTAAAAGGGCTTCAACCTGAAAGGCACCAACATCTAATCACAGTTGTCATAATGCCACAAAAGAAAAACAGCATTTATTTATTTTTTTTTTACAAATGTATGTACTTTGTGTCCTACAAGGTTAACTACACCTAACTTTACACTCTATCTGGACGTTTTAATGCATTAAAAGTGGCAAGTATAAAAAGAAAACTAATGACATCAATGTTTCTGGCTCCTGTAGTGGACAAATAAGACCTCTCACCTCGTTAGTATTATTATAAAAGATTACCAGACAAATAAAAAATACATTGTACCAAACAAATACAAACATGCTACATGATGGAATTGACTGATTCACAAACTGATCAACAGAGCCTGCCTCAAAATGCTAGCAATGCAAAAAAATAGAAGTTTTATGACTTATTGTTATGAGAAATGTTGTGCTTCCATGTCACCACCAGAGGGTGCAATATTGATTGAAATGACCAACATTATTCCCTGATAAATGCAGTCCACATACAGAGTAAACAAAAGTTAGTTTCAATGTACAGCAACTGGCACTGTTGGCATAAGAGACAGTCATTGATATTCAAAGTATTATTGAATATCAACTTAAAGGATCTGACAATGTTCGTTCAGGTAGTTGAAAATGTAGAAATTCCTCTCTGCTACAAAATCCCTTCAAAAGGCACAGACCTCCTTGTTTACAGTTTACAAACTGGACGTGAATCATCGTGGTCTTAACATCCAAAGTGTTTCAGATGCAAGAGAAGAAGTAAAGTCTGCAACTTTACCTTTTTAAAGGCTTTATACCCTGTTGTGTTTTCCTGCATTACTGACAGAATTCAAGCCTGAAAAAGCAATGCTGAAATGTATTTTCCCTGTGAGGTTTGCTGTGGTCTTGCCAAAGTCCTGCTACAGTACTTTGGTGCAATTAATTGCAACTTTACCATGACGTGACAACATTTATGTTTCAACACAGGAAACAAACTGTTCAAACAAACTCTACCTACAAGCTCACATTATACCTCATTTACTATGTCCATAGCCAAATATATGAAATTAAATACCCAAGCTCTGCAATTCTCTATATTATAGCTTTGTCTTATTCCTCTCTAATAACAATTAACTACAGTATACTGAATATATCATCCATCTGGAAGTTAATCTGTTAAATCTATTTACATGATAATACTGCTATACTGTACATTTGCCTTGTCCTGGACTGGAGAGTAACTGTACAAGTATGAGTGTATTTGTGAAACAAAAAAATTTTACCAAAGGACTATTCCCAAAACGTCCTGATCCACTAGGAATATCTCTGCAATGATTTGGTTTCTTATCCTGCAAATAAAGATTGTGATGCAAAGTGAGCACATGCAGTGTTAATGAGAACTACACATGTACATGAATGCCTCTTGGACTGCAGATTCTTCCACGGAAAAAATGACTCACACAACACAAAGTAAAAATAATTACAAATGGCAAAGCAAGTAGAACCTGTGTGACAGACCCTGAATAACCCTCAATAAATACAAACCACCTGCGGGTACAAGAGGGGTCTAGTTCTAGTTTGATTACAGTCAGGTTCAAACGTATGTTTCTGTTTGCTGTTGCACAATGTTACATGCATAGAAGACTTTTTAAGTAGTGGTCTGACTGGTTGAGTTGATTGATTTCATGGGATTTGTGTCAAGATGTACACGCCTTTATACATAAGGGCGTGTCTATGTTTGTGTAGGCCTTTGTATCTATTGCATGTACCTTTATGTATATATATATATGTACAGTATTGCGGGTGTGTCTCACACCCCAACGGGGCTTTGGTCTCCAGAGTCAGAGGAGGACACAGACACGGAGCAGCGGCGTCTTTTGGCCGCACTTGAGCCCTGGAGCATGCTGGGATGGAAGCCTGCGTGTCGTCGGGCATGTTTAGTCAGGTGGTCGCTCCTGATGAAGCACTTGTCACACAGTGGACAGTTGAAGCGCTTCTCGCCCGTGTGTGTGCGGTAGTGACGCGTCAGCTCGTCTGATCTGGAGAACTTCTTGCCACAGTCTGGCCAGGTGCACTCGAAGGGGCGCTCACCTGAGGAAGCACACACACACATTTTTGTATTAATGAACTTTTAAGAACTTCACTTTGCCTGCATTAATTTAATAAGCTTCACCCTTAAAGCTACAGTAGGTAACTTTTATTTGGAAAAAAATAACTTTTAATCATATTTGTTGAAACTGACATTACATCCTGACAGTAGTACATGTGACAGATACTCAGTGAAAAAAATCAGGTTCTTCTGACTCCTCCTAGTGCTGCTAATGGCAGATGGAAGAATGAAAGATGAGCAATCAGAGCTCGGAAGAGTGTCTTATGCATGTCAGTCACTGCTTGTGCACTGCTGTGCTGCCAACAACACCATACAAAGACAAGGTAATAGAGGAAGAACAACAAAGACACGCTTGCCTTCCCTTCCACAGAAGCCTTATTTTCTTTACTTGTCTTTGGTGTGTACACTGCAGTTGGTTAAGCAGGGATGGGAACATTTTTCATTGCTGGTGGTTGTTTCTCAGCCACTTTGTGCACAAGCAGTTGGGATTATACTTCTGCACTGAACTGATGCCTGGGCGTAGGTGTAGGCTTTGCATTGACATAGAGCCGACGCCATACCCTATGCCATAGCCTGATGTGCACCTCCCCAGAAATGTAACAACTCGTTGCGGTGAGGCAGACCTCCTGTCTATTTTTGTAAGCTGAAACCATTTCCCTCAGTGGAAACGAAGCTTTTATTTACTTTAATAAGATAAGAAACAAGAATTTATAAAGGAATAAAGCCCCCAAAAGATATAATTTTAAGTCTTGTGTGTGATTTATACCTCAGACATTTATACTTCAGGATTTATCCTGGCTCCACATGAGTAGGGGAATGCTTCTCTTGTCGCTAGGCTAATTTATACAATGTGAAATGCCATAGGCTTGTGCTAATAAAGTTAGCGTGTTATATTTGTTTAGAAAATGTATCTAGTAAAAGAGAGTTGTGTCGGTGAATCTAGTGATCTATAATGGAGCCAACATTATTTTTGTTAAATGTTGCTGTCTGATAGCCGCTAAGCTAATTTATACAATGTAAGATGCCATAGCCGTGTGCTAATAAAGTTGCCATGTTATAGTTGTTTGGAAAACATGTTTAGTTACACAGTTGTTTTGTCAGTGAACCTAGTGAGTTGTAATGGAGCCTAATTTTGTAAGGTTCCCTTTGTTAAATGTTGCTGTCGTCCCTGGCTTTATTTGAGTAGAGGAAAAGTTCACTAGCCGCTAAGCTACTTTACACAATGTGAAATGCCATAGGCTTGTGCTAAAAACATTAGCACATTGTATTTGTGGGGAAAATGAGTCCAGCAAAAGACAAGTGCTTTGTCTTTGAATAATGCGAGTTATTGTCGCAGTTAAGCCATGTTTAATGTGTGTTTTGAATCAACTAAACTTTACAGCACTTCACAGAAACCCAACTGCTGACTAGTGTTTTGGAGGTGTAACTGCAGAGTGACACAGACACACCATTGCACAAGTATAAGGGCTCACAACGGTGTGGGCTCTACATACAGCTGAGGCACACGTATAAATCCCGCTTTAGAAACTCCTCCTGGCTCTGATTGGTTGCTTTCATTCAGGCATACTGGATTCTTGCAAATGCCATTAGGAGCACTAGTAAGACCCTGAAAAACCTGATTTTTTCACAGATTATCTGTCTCATGTAGTACTGTCAGTATATACTGACAGTTTCAACAATATGACAAAAAATATATCTATAGAAGTTACCTACTGCAGCTTTAACCTCTGTGTTTTGCTGGTATTGGCTTGTCTGTCTCATTTTGGGGGGGCCCACAGACCCCACTACTGTGTGTGCTGCAGAATTAATCATTTGTTTTCTTTAAATGTTGACCCATTGTGTTTTAATCATGTTCTAGAGCAGAGTCTCTGAAACTCCAGACAGAAGTGACGCATCTTTGTTTTTGTATAATTCTGGAAATTTTCTGAATCATGTCACCAGTTTAAAGTTTGAGCGTGAAGTCTCAAGGACTCACTCACACACACACACACACACACACACACAAGAGTAACCTTTAGCGGGGTACACCTAATCTGTTTACTCTGAGCTAATTCACATTTATTCCAAACCATATTTTTGGTTCTTAACCATTAACAGAAGGAGGGCAGGCAATAAATAAAAAAGACCAAACAGACACACAGATACAAAATAGGTAAAGTGAGAGGAGGAGTGGGAGGATGAAGTACAGAGTACAAACTTCACAAAATTTTGGGAAGGCCTGAATAAACAACATTTTCTCGGAACAATAACAGAACATATTGATTTAGAAATAGTGAGTCATGATAAGAGCCTCGTGAATAGAAAACTATGGCTGCCCCCACCTCCCCCTCCTCCCCCTACATGTGCTCCATTGAACCACATGTCTGCCCTTGTTTACAACCCGACTGGAGGGGAGTGGAGGGAGATGACGTATGAGGAAATGGTGGTGCAGGGAGGGTTATCTCCGGACAAGAACATGAGGGGGCAACAGTGTCGCAGTGACCTGCATGTGAATCATAAGCCAAGACATTTATTACGCCGTTACTCGCTATTTATAGAAATACGCGTGATGCATGGAAACACCAAAACAGATGTAAGATAACGCGATTAATAGGAGTGATAAACATTAGGGGCATTATTTGGATTGCAGCATGTATCAGTACAATCACACCTGCACAATCTAGCTCGCATCACAAATATGGGCGGTGGCACGCGGTGTTCCCAGATCGCCTCCTGGCTGCGTGTCAACAGCACATTAACGCACACCCTCCATATCTATCTTACACCAGCCTCCCGTCCCCTCCCCTCTCAACCAGCCTCTGGGCCGGTCTGTCACACCCCCAGCAGGGGCAAATTCATGGGACCACCTTTCCAATAATCTGTTATTCATTTGCAGAAACATGTGGTCTCTCACTTACACGCCTCATGTCACATTACACAGACACAGACACAACATGGACTGTAATCTAAAACATTACACATCACGTGTCATTATTAAAACCTCATAATTACATCAGTGTGTCACTCCTTTTTCCTGCACATTTGATGTTCTTGAAATAGCCAATAAAGTTTGAACAGTGATGTCAACATGCGTCTGAAACAAGGACTAAAGGCAGGAGTGACGCAGAGCAGTTTCGCTGTAGTCAACAGAATGGAGCCTCCAGCACTTACCGGTGTGGACCCTTAGGTGGGCTTTGAGGTGGGACGACTTGCCGTACATCTTCCCACAGCCAGTAAAAGGACAGCAGTGTCTCTTCTCAGGAGACTCCTGTCTCGTTGTAGCCGCCGCCGCCCTCTTGCTCCGGGGCTGTTTGGGTGCCACGGTGCTGTCCCCGGCGTTCAACCGGCAACTCCCCCGCTCATCCTTCTTCTCCTGCGTGCCGGCGTCGCTGCCTCCGAGACATTTACTGTCCCCCGGGCTGATCGCATTAGGGTTGCATTTGTTCAAGTCCAATAAAATCATAGCAACCATCAGTAAAGTCCTGTTCTCCTGGGTCTCTTTCAACATGTCCTCTGTTCGCCCCGGTGGTCGGCTGGGGTCACAGTCTGCAGAGACATCCACCTCTGACATCACTACAGCAGCTTCGGCTGGAGAGAAGAAACTATGTATATAATAAAGTAGCTATGTACTCAAAGGGAGGGTACAATAAGGAAATCAAACCGCAGTCCTCCCAGGAAACATGTGGTTAAGCATCCACACGTGTCGTCTTCAATGTGACGATTCCGCAAAGGCTGCGTTTTCTTGTTGAGGTTGCAGGGCGGATAAATAAACACCCCCCACAGGAAAGATAGCACTCTGAAGCTCTTCCTTTCTCCTTCTGCCTCTGCGTCCTTTTCTGTTTAATCTGAAATAACACACACCGTTTCCCGACTGAGCCGAGCCTATTGTGTCTGCGTTTATTCCGCCTTTCTGTGCGCTCCCACACATGCGTCAACTTGTCCTATTTTACTGTGAGCAGCACTTCTCTCAACTCCAAGAAACAATTTCGCGGAATCCCACGGTGTCATCACAAAGCGGCGCTGTGATTGGCTGAGTGAGAACATGACTCGGTTTTTGGAACTGTCCATTCAGAGGGATGATAGATGGAGCTGTAGACCAATCACAGGCTGGGAGAGAGGAAGGGAGGGCGGGACTAGACTGATGTTGCTTTCAGGTACTGATGGAGAGTGGGGAATATGGGAACCGTTGTCAAAAAGTGATTTTGAGGTGTCCGCTAAAACGGCTACGTACTTAGAAATGTGAATATGTAAAATCAAATTGTATCTGAAACACACAAAAATATATTTAGAAACCTTTGACGGCACATTATTTTTTATTAAACTGACAATTTTAATTAACTATGTCGTACGCTTATGATAGAAACTATGCACCATCAGAATTCCTATTTAAGACATGCTTCTAACAGGCACTTGAATGCAACATTATAACAGGGTGGCTGTTGAGGACACAGCCTCATCCTGGCACGCCCCTCGGCCCACATGCTGGGGAGAACTGTTTATTGCAAAAGCCTTTTTATTATATAATTTAACAAGTACATACTCATCAGATTTTTTAAGCAACTTCCTGTTGCATGAACTAATGATTGTGCATGTATTTTATCTCCAGCCAACGTAAGCAAAATCATGCTGATTTACGCGAAATGGACACACACTGTGTGAGAAAACGGGAAAAGACACAGACTTTAAGATTGCTTAAGAGAATGGGTACACAGATCCTGCACCAGTTGCTACAATTTACATTTCCCATGCTGAGAAATGAGATGCATTGCAACATCAAATCAGAGGCCACATTGACTACAAGGCTTACTGTTGCCTCGTATGTAAAGACTGCAGTGCGATGTTTGGCTGATAGGTGTTATAAAGAAGCCAGTGGTTGTTGGTGTTGCTGTATGTCCCGCCTACAGCTGCGAAACTATTTGCTCTGCTGTTATCAATCAGTGAAGGTCAAACCATACATGCAGTTCAGAGCAGAGGCGTACAATAATGCAGCTGTTACACCAGCCCCTCTATATATGGTGTTTGTTCTTTAAGCAACCTTGTGTATGGTTATCTGTAGTCAACAAGTTTATGGTGACTTAATTATGATGTTTATTTAAGTCAAGTGTGAATCCTTGTACTTTTGGAATCATACCATTCTCGGGTTTATTGTTATGTTACCATATATACTGTTTTGTGAAATAACTAAGTAGAAGCTTATTACACTATCTAAGGGGAAAAGGAACTGTGGTAAAATGTTGATGACATATTATCCCTGGGTAAAATCCACTTGTTAGCAGCTGCACTGGCACCTTACCACAGCTGACATATCAGTATTTAGGTGATGACACATGAATCTGTGTCATAAAAAGAAATATATGTGTTTTGTTTCTTTAGATGTAATCCAACACAGCCACTGTAGCCTAGAATATTATAGCTGTGAACAGGTCTCACTTTGAATGTCCCAGTTTCACAACCATGGTGTGATCCTAAATTAGTGCCGTCCTCAACTGTCCCCAAAGCTATACACTTGAACTATTCAATGCCATTGTAACCTCACTTGACACTGTGCACGAGATTGGGCTTTGATGTAAGTACATAATAGAGTTTTTGTCTTTCTTGCAAACCCAAGAAGGGAAACAGAAATGAGAAAACTAATTGTGCAGTTAGATTAGCTGGATAACCTTGTAACAGTCAGATGGTATTGTAATGAGTGCCCTCCCTGCATTCTACTCACAAAGACATTGTCAGTTTGTGTGAAGTTCCCTGAGTATACAGTCACACTGTCACTTTATTATCTCAAATGAGAGTAAATGAAAAATACATTTTATTAGCACTTTCTGTGTAGACATGTATTCATACATAAAATCAATTATAGTACATGAATCCTCATTGTAAGAGGTCTTGGCTAAAGCACTATTGTGTTTAATAACAACAGTCATAAAGCCCTGCACGCATGAATGTGGCAACTGATTATATAATGACATACATTAAGGTTCATTACACATGAAAGGTTTTGAGGATTTATAAACATCATCTGTGTATGTACTGGTGGAGAGTGTGGTCTGTGTCTGTTAAACTAAAGTAACATGTTTACGATTTATTTTTCATGGGATTTAAATATTTAGAAAGGGATATTTGTTTTTGTGGTTTAGAAGGAGAAGAACACAGGTTTTCTTCTACTCATTATTTTTAGTGTATAGTGACTTATCATGCAACACAACCGCCAGAAAGAAATTGTGGCATTGTGCATTTCTGCAAACCATGTATACATTACATTTGCACGTTATTACATAGCAGAACCATTGAAACTTCACATGTGGTTATGTTTAGTTACAAACACATATGTGGTTGAGGTTAGGAAAAGAGCATATTTTGTCTTAAAATACCTGGCTTTGGGGGAACAACCCCTGCTAAAAACACGGTAATGTCTTGTAAAAACAATCGCTTTTTTGTAGCACTATCCCCACTGGAAAAACAGCAAAGGTTTACGACAAAAAAAAAAAAACATTTTTGGTGCCTAAAACACAGCTAAAAAACGCAGTGACAGGTTGTTACAAAATACCCATACTTGGTGCCTAAAAAGCCTCTGGAAACACAGCAGTGACTCCCTACATCACAGTTGGTTTTGTTGTTTGTTGGTCTCAAACAGTGGTTCGCAGCTTGGCAACCGTGTAGATGGATGGATCACTGAACTGGCCTACCAGGCACAGGCCCAGGGGCCCAAAGTGTCAGGGGCCCCCTGGCTTATTTCCTGCAAAATGTAACTCAAATGAACACATATGGACCAGGATGAGAAACAAAAGACCAAAAAAGATGCAAAGAAACTACAAAGAGACACAACATGCCCACAAAGAGACAAAGTGATCTTTATGAGGCACAGACTGACCACACACAAAATGACCCCACTTGACTACAAAGAGAAGCAGAACAACAACAACAACAAAAGAGAGGTAAAACCACCACAAAGTCTGTCTTGCTCCTGTGTCAGAGAGGTGGAGGATCCTTTTTCATATCTGTGCCCATGGGCCACTGTCTCATAATCCGACCATGGATATGATAACTATGAATGTGTGAATGTAACGTATTCATGCTTGCATAAATGTACAGTGTCATCATATTCTAGCAGCTAGGCTGCATCAAAACATTGTCATGGATATGATTTCCATTCGTCCATCCCTCTGACCAAAGCAAAAACATACACGGGTATGCGAACTCCTGCAATGGATCCATGACACTTTTTGTATTTGTGATGTGTGAACCATCTGAGCACACCGTGTTTCTTTATCCTGCCAAGCCAGCATTCCCTCTCTTTTTATTAGAGATGTTCTTTCAGCAGTTCCTTCAGTTCCTTAAAAGTATGCATGGACTTCTGCATTCTCACCCAAGGTTTTATAATGGAGTCCAGTGTCAAGGCCAACAAATGGTATGATGGTCACATCATGCTTCTGTCTGCACCCTGTGTTTAGCAGAACCTTACTTGACCTAAAGCAGACAGTGTGTTGCCATTAAAATGTCAAGTCATAACCACACTGTCCCTTCAGTATGGTTACAAGACGCAAATGTGTGCTCATAATAACTTTATAGCCTTACATGGAAAACAGGTCCATATAAACAGAGACTGTGGATGTCATGTATTGTAATGCACTGTCATAGCATATAATGCATTATAAATGCGGGATTTGTAGGAATTGTTATTGGTGTTTTATTTGCATTTTAAGAAATAGGCTGATATATTCTGGCTACCATTTTGTTTTCAACATTGGGTGGGGGGGCACATATGAGACAAGGGGTTTGGGGGGTCCTCCGCCAGCAAATCTTGAGCATAAAACACTTAATTTCCTGCATTCTGGTGATTTCTATGCACCAATTTGTGCTCTTTCTGCATCAATATATGGTGCATATGTCTTTAATTTTCTCCAAATAAAAAGTCCTCTGCTACTTTCATAGCTACACACAGTATTTACTCTGTGAGAGACACTGTGATGGAACATAACTCAGTCCATCTGAAAGTGTAACAAGACCCTCAGCTTTAAAAAAAAAACAGTGCCATGGGTGATTCATTCATGGGTGAAGTTCCTAGAAAATCTCACTGAGCTTTGGGGTTGCTGGGATTGAGCAATGCTGCCTCTGAACAGTTTTTCCCTGGCAGTTGGATACAAGCTCTTCCCTGGGGCTGTTTATGTGAGAATGAAGTGGCTCAGACACACACAGAGGTGTTTTCTTACACTTTTGTCCTCAGATGCCTCTGTGCTCCACTCAAAGATACATCATGGTGTGTGTCGATGTGGCCCCGATGCTATTCTATACATTTTAAAGTGTGAGGATGTTACAATGAAGCAACATTTCACAACGGGCAGAGAAGAGTGCCACACCTATCCTGAACAATTGCAAACTCTTCAGTTGAAGATCCTGTCTGCAATGCAGCAGTGACTCATTGCCTAACAGCAGGTTTATTGTGGTCTCTTAAAATACGATGATCAGTGCTCATAAGATATGAGAAACAACATGTACAGGGGGAAAGTTCAAGAAGACCGCAGGAACAACAACGTGAAGTCCCTACTTGAGCACAACAGATGCTGTGTGAGCCCAAACACTGCAGAAACTTTTCGCCCTTTTCCCTGAGTCCTCCTGCAGAGAAACTCCACCTTCACTTCGCTTGATTCACTGGCAGAACCCGCAACTTTCCAGGAATAAAATCTGGTTAGAAAAAGGGGGACTTGGCCGGACGCGTATAGCCTGCAGCCGTCCTCCAGCTCCTCCTTCAGCAGAGCTGTAAACATTTCACTGAAAGAGGAGGCGCTTCCGCGGCTCCTGCTGTCGCTGCTCCGCTTCCCTTCTCACAAAAGTGCGAGAGTTCAAGAGTGCACGGCGCATCTGGGTCATGTCGATGTGTTGACACGACATGGTGATTGTGTCAAAGCTGAAGTTGTTTTTCAGTGTGCATGCGCGTGCTGTAACAGAGAGAAGTAGAGGGGGCACGTGCGTAATCTCAGTACAGAATGTTCCCTTCCACGTTGCTGAGTAGGAACTGACGCACCCGTTTCCTTATATGAAAACCCTCACCAGACCACAGGCGGCCAGACTGGAAGTCCCAGTTCAGTTTCCTCCTCTGTCAGTGCGGTCCGTGGATCCATGCAGAAAGGAACAGGGCTGCACAATGACGACAGGAGACACACAACAGGGCGGTGAGGAGCCTACACAGGGTTAACAACCCTGCGGCTGCTGCAAAGTCACTAAAACAGAAAAGGGGAATAACAAAGTAATCATACAGGAATAAACCTCAGGCAACATACATGCAGTGGTGGTGACATTTTCATGTATGTGCAAAATACTTTGTCGTTACCACATGTCAGAGGCAAATATTATACCTTTTTTACTCCACTAACTGTAGTTATAGTTACTGGTTACACATACACACCACATATGATCAGCTCATGTCATTAAAACCAATGTTACAAGTAGTTTAAATTAACTCCAGAAGCTTGAAGATTAAAATGCTGCATACATGTAAATGCATCAATGATAAAAATGCAATAGTATAATGTAGTGTGCTGTATAATGAGTAGGCCTTCTTTAACTTTTAAAACTTGAAGTAAATTTTGTTGACCTGCATGAAAAAGGAATGGAATGCATGATGTTTACTGTCTTCCAAGTGTGTTATTATTACTTTGACTGAAAGGTCCAGTGTGTGAGATTTAGTTGTGTGTAGTGGTGAGGACTGCAGAACTGAATTCCTGTGACAAGAGTGTAGGAGAACTACAGTGGCCAATGACAAATGGCCCTATCTAGAGCGGACACTTGGTTTGTCCTTTCTAGGCTACTGTAGAACAAAATGGTGCACTGCATGGAAGAGGACCTGCAAATTTGTGTTTCCTAGGATAGTAAAGGCATGACCCACCCTACTCTTTCTTACTCTGCCATTCATTTGCTTACCCTGACATTCTTACCCTCGTGCGTCAGCATCATGCAGAGCCTACACCGTGGCCTACACATGTGGCCTATGCTGTGGTGAGCATTTATACTTGTGCGGTGGTCCGTCTGTTTCGCTCTGCAGTCACACCTCCAAAACACCAGTTGACTCAAAACACACATCACACATGGCTTAATTGCGATAATTTCAAACACAAGTACACAAATTAGCTTCACTATAACTTGCAGGATTCACAGACAAGGCATTTGTCTTTACCTGGACACATTTTCCTCACAAATGCAACATGCTAATGTTTTTAGCACAAGCTTAGGGAATTTTACATTGTATAAATTAGCCTAGCGGCTAGCGGACTTTTCCTCTACTCATATGAAGCCAGGATAAATCACACACAAGACTTAAAATGCTATTTTGTGGGGGGTTTTTTGTTGTCTTCACAGCTTATTGTTTCTTATCTGTGAAGTGAAAGTAAATAATAGCTTCCTTTCCACTGAGGGAAATGGTTTTCAGCTTACAAAAATAGATCATGTGTAGTTACATTTCCAGGGAGGTGAGTGTCAGGCTACAGCATAGGGTATGGCGTCAATTCAACGCAGACGTATAAATCCCGCTTAACCCTAACCAATCTTACTCTTCTTGCTCAAACTTAACCAACCCAACCAACAAAGGCAATGAGTACCAGCCAGTGGGAGAGTACGGCAGGTCTTGACTTTGCTACCCAAGGAAACACAAATTCATGACCCACTCTGTATGCAGATATAAATGGCTCATTATAAGGGAAAGAAAACACATTCTTAGTAGCAGGTGACAGTAAACTAATGAAAACACAGTTGTAAATATTATATACCATGTCTGCCAATAAATACCCCTAAATCCTACACAATGGACCTTTAAATTAAGAATCTGAGTACTTGTTCCACCACTGCATGCATAAGTGTAATTCAACAAAACACTGAAAATTCAAAGCTTTCAGTTTTGATGAGACAAGTGTCAGAGAAACAGAGACAGAATTCAACACCAAAGGTAATTTTTGTGGCAACATATTCATTATACAGGCTATGGTACCAAAGATTTCATTACACATGTCCAAACAGGAATACCTTATTATACATTGCAATCATATTGATCAATTAAAACAACATTATAAACTATGACCCTCAAAAATGACCTCAAAAGTTTCTTCACATCTTCTTGGGCACAGTATCAGCAAACATGGAGCACTGTAAGCTTTACAAAGGAAACATTCATTACAGGGTGACTGCACCTGCTGTATTGTACCACAGGTGGTAATGTTATTGTCTCCATAAAGCAGGATGAAACAAACATACATAAATGCAGAAGTGTCAGTTTGTGTAATGTTGCAAACTGACATACAGATGGTTGTTTTACACAGACTGTAAAAGCCACTCAGCCAGCCACAACCACGAGGAAAAAAATAAACTGTGAGAAATATATGCGTTGTAAAATGTGGTGTGTATAAACAATCATTTCCAAAGGATACAGTGTAAAAAGTGTCAGTTGTCTCAGAAAAGTGGTTAGATATAAATTACACAAATTGCACACTTTACAACACATCTTTCTGTTATGGGACTAATTCAAAGCTGTATTTGTGCCTCATGGCAGTGGGACAAGTTTTAAAAATGACAGACTACCGAGCAGCACCTGTCACACTTATCTCAACAGCAGTCAGGGGGGACACGGGGGGGAGGCAATGGGAGCCTGATGTCCTGCCTGAACTGCAGAACAGCTTGTGTGATGTGCCTCATTACCGGATGGTTGACACAGTGTGTGCATGAGATGTTTCATGATTTCTACAACGTTGAGGTTGACAGCTCTCAGCCAAAGTTGGTAGCTTACACGAAGGGAGTTTAAGAAATGCAGATGTTCCTGATGTTCAGTCCAACAGGCTATGAGAATAAAATCAGTCTTTTTCTCTGCCTCTTCCTCTGTTTAAGCATCTGCTTGTCTTTTTGTCATCACTGTAACCTGCTAACGTGACTGCACTAGACATGCTCATCACATCTCACATCTGACCCTCAAATGATGAGCATCAGTCTTTTTATCATCTGATTGTTTAAGTGAAGTAAAAACAGGCGAGACACGGAGTACCAATCTATTTAATTTTTTATTTAACAATGCATGCCAGACATGATCCTATTCACATTGAAGAATACAGATTTGTATTTGCATCCAAATACTCACTACTTTGATTTCATATTATAATCTCTCTCTATCTCTCTCTCGGCCGTCTTTACAGGTCGTCTCTGTACACTCTGAGTGGAAGAACTGCATGCATCTGAAGGACATTAAATAAAGTGTGACCAGTAGGGGGATAAGTCCCTTTCAGTTGTAGAAGCACATCAGCAATTATTGCAGAAAAAAAACGTGCGTGGAACTCTCTGTAGGTTACGAGTCACAGGTCGTTATAGGAAGGAAGCTGATTATCATCATATGCTCATGAGATACAGTATAGGAAAATATTTTAAAAATACTGTACACTGAGATTCTGTCAGGTTGTGTAGTATTGGCATGCCTCCCTCTTACTGGTGTCATCTATATGTCCGGGTTCACACGCAGCTAATGTACACGCACATACACACGCTTCCTTACAGCCATGTCAACATACCACAAAGCCATTTATAGAATCATGTACACACGAGTTAGAAGTGCCTAGGACACTTATATGTAATCTCATGTTGCTTACTGTAAGGATAAAGAAATTTAAAAATAATATTTAGATTTTCTATCACAGTAGGTCAAAGAGGAGGGTCTTAACTTTCAGTCCGACACAGTCAACTGTTGACATAGTTAGCCATGCATAACTGAGTTAGACTCTGTGAACTTTGCTTGGTTAACCCCTGCCTGTCAGCAGAGCCCGACTCAGTTCATTTTCATTTGGTTTGGTAAAGTTTGGTTTGGTTCAGCGTGTAAGGGACCAAAGCCCTCTCTGACAATACACAATTCTGGTTTGGATTGTTAAGAAGTTCAACTCCTGTGGGTCAAAAAAGTCAGTCGATCAAGTATGAAGACATTCATTCATTTCTATTGCCATTTCTTAAGACATAAGACACAAAAAAATGTCCCTACGATCCCTAAATACTCTGGGTTAGACTCCTAAAGCACAGTGATTATATTGGAGGCCTTCTGCTGCAGACAAATCCAAACCTCTCTATTTCTATCTTTCTTTCCACCATGATAAACTTGCTACCTTGCATCACTGGGGTAACGTTGTCCCTGAGTATTGACTTGGGGTCAACCTTTCCTCTCTTAAACATACAGTAAACCACATATTTGTTGAGGAAATTGCAAATCTGATTCTTTGCATGTACGGATGGGCGACAACTTCACATTTTTCATCTGGGTATTTCAAGTGTGTTCCTGCCTGATCTGTCGAACCCACGTGACCCATACTGAGCATGTGTCCACAATGTAATAGTGGTGTAATTGCTGTGTTAAAGGGGCACTCCACCAATTTTAGTTTGCTATTCAGCCTCTCAGCACAGTTGTATGTCTTGTGTAGCTCTGGATGGAGCTTTCTGAAGTCTAAAGCCACTTCTTTACAACAAGTTCACATAATAATGAAGTTCCCCTTTGATTTTATTACACAGAACCAAACAAGATAGCACAGTGGTGTCCTGGAAGCAAAAGAGGCGTGACTTAGCATGACATAGCGCCAACCTCTAGTGTGACATATAACATACATGTCGGCATTGCTCTCTAAACACTAAAATGGCTATAAGTCATTTACCTTCCCCGTTATAAAGCGACTGTTCTTGCTCTCTGCTTGGAGTGTTAGGAGCTCCCAGACCTCATTGTCTCCCCAATTTGCAGACAAAATCAGCTGCTGTTCTTCGTCTTTGAGACAGGCAATAACTGCTGCTAGCTGCTTTTTAAATCTCCCGCCAGTAGGTCGCACACATAACACATCGTTAAAACATCACACCCGTCCCATCCATGGTCCCATCAGTCTTGCTGTCCCTTTTACACAGATGTTGATTCAGCACCGTTACTAGACACAGTTACTTACACTTATACTGCCAGTTTAAAGGCGAGAAAACTGTGTCTCCCAATTACGCAATCGTACCTTTCATAAAGAACAGCAAGGTGGGATAAAGGCGTGACATCCCACCTTGAACAGGCAGTGTAAAAGGGGCTTCTGAAAATAACCCTGATGATGTTACCAGAGTTATTTTCAGTTAAGCTTGAGACTTCAAATATTTCACAGACAACCTGTGTTATCAACTAGGGATAAGGGGTTTGAAAGATGAGATGATTTAACAGTCAGGGAAAGTCTATAAAAAGATGCTATTGAGTTGCACCATGGGAAATGTAGGATCCATACTGGGGACCAAAAGTCTGTCACTATAATGTCCCCCAACCTGTGCAGTACTAAATCACTGGAGAGCCCCTTTAAGTGTTAGGGTGTGGGTCAGAGCTAACAGGCATATGAACAGTTTGGATCACCAAACAGGATTATGGATTGTGACACAAGAAGATAAGCGAGAAAAGTCAAATTACACAAATTCATGCTATATCCTCACCTTTTTCTTTCAGTTTCATGTGCAAACAGATTTATTATTCTCAATGAGATCGTTCTGTGTTTGGTGGATTTAAATGTCCATACAAGCAATGATACAGTCTACCAATAACAACATTTCCCCCCCCGCTCTGTACATCAGATGTGTTTAAAGAGAACAACAAAGGTCTATGGGTGTATGCAAAAGCCACATGTTGAAAATAATCACAGATATTTAGGGCTCTATGATCAGGGGGAGAAAAACAAAAAATGAGAAATTTCACAGATTTCTGAATCACTTCAGTCCCCACATACTCCATCCATGCCCAAAAGGCACCCTAAGTTTGGTATACAGGCAACTGTGTATTGCCGTGTCAACGTTACATTAGAAAATTCTCAGAAGCTGCTTGATAAAACATACAATAAAAACTACTTTAAATACTTTAAATATGATTGAAATGTACAGTATATCAGACAATTCTATATTTAATAAATAATATAATACATCAGCATTTAGTGCATGTCGATGGTCATCTTTTTATTAAATTTAAAAGCTTAATTAGAAAATACTTAAAATTTGACAAAAATATCACTGAGAAGATATAAATATTGATTTCATAATTCAAACAGGCATTTACTGTAATCGTCGATAATGAGCAAGGAAATGTCAATAAATAGAATCAATCTCAAAATAAATGCAACATGATTAAACTAAACTGTAATAATGAGGAAATATAAAACAAAAATAAAAATAAATCAGTAACAATTCTATTAATTTTACCTAATCTTATCTTTACAAAGCCATCAGAGAAGGACATCTTCTTCTCCCCCAGACTTTTCCCATTGGATAAAAAAAAATATTTTTTAAACACTGATCTGGCTTTCATCTTTTAATAATAATAACCACATGTTTCCTCCTCCATGTCACTTAAAATGCACGTCTTTCTTATATCTCAGCTAGAATGCATATACTTGACAGCTTATTTCAAGCTTCTTTTTTTGAAATAAATTCATAAATTAGCTCTTTCTTTAGGAACTCTGTATGTTTTATAATGGGCTTAGTCATCGGGTAATTGCTTTCTATTAAAGTCTCCTTTTGCAGTGTCTGGCTCTGAATGCAATTAACAAAATAAAGGAGAAAAGCAAATGAATGACAGTTATGGAGTAGATGAAGGACGGATCCATTAGGCGTAGGTGGATGTAAAACCATTGCAACATAATGCCACTGCCAGAACCTGAAGGAGGAGGGCTGGGCTACAAGAGTGTGTAAGGATTTTTGGTGTCAGGTGCAGGCAAAGAAGGTTCACATCAGGTTCACCCAGCAAGCATTGCTTTAGAAATAGGCTCATATCGCCCTCTTGTCCCCATTTTTTGCAATTGCACTTGTTAAAGCTCTCAGGGATCAGGTCTGAACTAGAGTTTATTTACTAGTGTTATGTAAGATTGACAGTGTGTGCATGTGTGTGTGTGTGTGTGTGTTTGTGTAGACATATAAATATGCATGTGAATGTCGACATGCACTTGATTAAACTCTTCTATCTTTATTTTCCTGTTATAGATTGATGCCTCGACTTGTGTTCCCTTGAACATCAGTTGTAAAACACTGGATGCTGTCACCTGCTAATCTCATGTCACATTCCTTCTCACTTTTTCCTGATAGCATTTAGCTTTTCACTCTTATCACGTGGCTAATTAAACCCAGTTTTTACTGCAGATACAGACTGCTAACATATGACAGCCATGACTGTAGACTTGTGATAGAGTAATGACCTTTTGACTGGTGTACGTTCAAACACTGCTTTCTTATTTTAAGCTGGACTGAAAGAAACAGTTTAGTAGATAAATGATGCTACAAAAAAACACAAGACAATGAAAGGCAAATTTGATATACTTTTGAAAAAAGAGATAAATATTGATTATCTGAAAGGTGTATTTGTGTATCTAGAGGTAAGTTGTTGCCATGTTACAGCAATCATTTCCAGTGCAACCAAGAGAGGAAATAGCTCCCACTGGTTTCCAACACTTCACTGATTCCTTTATGAAGCAGCCATAAATAATAGCTTCTTTCTGTTTCCTAGTGCTGGGCTCTTACAGAGTGGAGTTAGGATTATATGAAGAGAGGATAATGCATTTAAAGCGAAAGTTTTGCGACAGTAATGACTCTATGCTAAGACAAAATGACAAAATGAGGTGGCTGTTTTTCTTTCTCTTGCCTCTCTCTGTCTCTCAGACTTGACAGTTTCTACCATATAATGCAGCTAGGAGTAACAGTACACTTTCTCTGACTTACGTGATTGATATGTGATGTAACACAGTGACAGATGTCTACTTGACGTAAAGGTGGTGGGTGGAAGACATACAGTACAAATACACCTTCCATTGCCATAACACCCCATTGAGAGTTACTTAGCTACAAGAGGAGGTAAAAACTACTCTAGATTCATAGCTCTTTGTTTTGACTGGTGTACAGTAGGACCCCTGCATCTACCATCCTTTTCCCCCGACACCTGATCCAGGGTAAAGTTGCCCCCCCAGTACTTACTATAAATAAACTTTTACCATCTTTTCTACCCTAAAACGTAAGTGAAAAAACTGTAGATCTGTTTCAGATCAGCATCTATGGGCAACTTCACCCTGCTTTCACCTTTTGCCCTCGGCCCTTTCAGTTTTCCTCCCTGGTCCTATCAGTGTGTGAGTGTGCCGACCAGTGTTCTTGTCACGTGTAGTTTTGTCTATCAAAGCTGCGGAAAGCTGACGGAGTGGCCAGCTTCCTCATGGAGAGGCTGTCAGTCTTGGCTGTTTCAGGCCGTGCTCCAGACTTGCTCCTGAGGAAGGGGTTTCTGGTTCCTGCCAGACCCCGGCCCCCCGGCCCAGGCCCCCTGTCTGCCCCCAGACCCGGTCCCCTCTCCATCCTCTCACTCACCGACAGGCTCTTCCGGTGCGGAGGGGCCAGCGTGAGGGAAGGATGGGAGTCATCTGAGGAGCAGCTGTTTGCACGCTCCAGCCTGGAGAAGGGGGAGCAGAGAGGGGCCCCACTGGGCCCACCAAGGCCCCCTAGACGAGGCGTATCAGGGGCCGGAATCAGGTCCTCAGGGTCGTCTGGATCAGACTCTGTGTGGCTAAGCTCTGCTTCTCTCTCCGGGTGAGAGGAAGCAATGTCTGGCGGCTTATCAAAGGGGAAAGAGGTGGATCCTCCGGGGGAGTTTGAGCGTTCTGCAGGAGCGTATGGAGATGAGACACAGCGTGTATCGATGCAGTCAGTGATGCTGGTGTACTCTGCAGCTTTTACCTGGACTCCTGCACCCATTCCACTGTAGCAGCCTCTTGGTGTAAACATGAGACTGTGTGACTTGACCAGAGGGGGCTCATCCAGGAATGACGTGCCTGCTGTAGAGAGGTAGCGGCTGCTCTTAGAGCGCTCCAGCAGCCCTGCTGAGGGAGGTGGGGATGGTTCCATGTCCCAAGGAGGTAAAGTGGTGTCTGGTAAAAGGTGGGCTGAGCACAACGACAAGTCAGCAGCTGCACTGTCATCAAACATGGCTCCTGCTGTTCCGCTGCTGCCTCCTCCGCCCTCCGAGTGCCTGTCGCCCATACCACTGGTGGCAGCGCTGCTGAAGTCCCGGCCTCCCGGCAGCACCGTCTCCATTGTATCTGACTGCACCGAGCAGTCCCTCTGGAGCGGTGGGACCACCCGGAGAGGATCCAGAAAGACCTCTGCAGGCCCCACCTCCTCAGAAGTTGAGACATAGATATCAATGCATGATGATGGACGGTGCTGCTGGGAGACCGACAGCGTCGCCAGAGGGAGGGGCTTAGACTCCTTGGGGGCGGCACCTGAGGACACTGATTGTGAGCTGTTGGCTCGATGGAGACTGAGGGAGCGTTCTTTGAAGAAGCTCTCAGCTCGTTCAGCTCCACTTGCACGTTCACCACCACGACCGTGATAAAATGAGTGGCTCCTTGTCCGTGCGGCCATGCTAGTAGGGGAGGGAGGGGACATGGAGCCCTCAGCTGTTCCCTCCAGCGCCTCCTGCAGGCGGTAGGCATTCCCTTCTGTGCTGTTAAAGCTGCTTTGACGCAGGATGTATGCTGCTTCTGGGCACTCACCCTGGCGGAGTATGTATGCAGAGTCTGTGCAGTCAGATGAAGTCCGGGAACGTACTTTGTTGACCTCCCCGCGCTCAACACCTGTCACACGCTCCAGTGCTACGGCAATTCGTCCAATCAGCTCCTCCATTTGGGCCAGACGAATGTCAACGGTCTGCAGCGAGGCCTTCATGAAGTGTTCCCTTTCATTGACTTCCTCCAGACGCATTGCCATATTCTCCACCCTGGTAGAGTAGAGAAGAAGAGAGAGAAGACATTAAACTTGTTCACGCATAAGTATGACTGACCCTCCTACCTCTAAAGAAGTGCAGAACATTACACTAGGGATGAAAGACTCCTCAGCAGGGCATGATGACATAAGATCTAGCCTTGTAAAGAAAGTTGTTTTGTCTATCATTGAGCCTCTCACGCATGTATTAACTTTATCGCTCAGAATAGGTGTTGTACCTAGTGACCTGTAAGTAGCTACAGTCATACTGCCATTCAAATCAAGTAAATCCAGCATATGTATAATCATCGCCCTATATCTGTTTTACCGTGTTTTTCTTAAGTTCTTAAAAAACACTAGTATATTCCAGAGTGAAAAAGCATATAAATAAGAGCAATGTACTGTATAGCCATCAACATGGTTTTCGGAAATGGCTCTTTTGCAGCTTGTTAACAAAATCATTACAGCCTTGGACAACAAGAAAATTACTCTTGTCAAAGACTTTTGACACTGTTGATCATAACATCCTTATTGCAAAATTACAGAAATATGGCTTTCATGATGTTGCTTTAAAATGGCTGCTCGATTATTTAACAGACAGCGAACAGTATGTCTTTACAAATAGAGCTAAGCTACTTTGTGGAGTACATCAGGGCTCCATTCTTGGACCTCTTTAGTTCTTGATTAACATAAATGACCTACCTAGGGTCTGCAGAAATATACTGCCCGTTTTATTTGCTGATGATACATGTATGGTATTTCCATGTGAAAATTTTAGCACACTCATTTGAGATGCAAATAAATAAATCATCTATTTGTAAATGGTTTCAGATGAACAAACTTTCTCTCAATATAAAGAAATCAAACTTCATGATATTTTGCCACAAAAATAAAAAATATAATAAAGATAAAGCCACAATTTTCATAGACAACATTGTAATAACTTGGGTACATTACATTAAATTTCTAGGGGTCATAGTAGACAAAAACCTTTTTTTAATTTTTTTAATTCAAAAGAATTTTCTAATTCAAAAGAAATTTTTGAGAGTGACTAGCTCTGCGAAACAAAAATCATCTGCTTCTCTCTTTAGAAAATATCAACTTTTATCAATTTTGAATGTTCACATACAGCAGACTTGTGGATTCATGTATAAATATGTATATCTCACTCATGTCTTGCCAATTGTTTTCAGAACATTTTTAAGTTTTCCTCAGACTTTCACTCAAATTCCACAAGACACTCTAAGGACCTTTATCTTCCATATTGTCCTACTTCTCTTTATCAATATACATTGAAATACAGAGGACCATCTCTTTGGAACATCCTTCTTCCATCTCTACAATCATTATCTACATTATCGTTATTCAAAAAACATCTGAAAAGGGCTCCAATTTGCAAAGCCTCTTAACATTTCACTGATTCATTTGTAATGTGTGTTTTTCTTGTACATCTTTAACAATTTTGTATAACTTCTTAGTCCGAAACTCTTATTCAATTATGCAATCTTCTTTTTTCCTTTTAATGTATGATTGTTGTTATCTTCATGTCTTCATGTCATGAGATATCTTCATAAGACATTTTTGACTTCTAACCTGTCCTGTACAATGTTTTAACTTTTAATTTATTTTCCCCGTATTTTCTATACATGTGCAAATTACTAAACTAAACTGAACTTTATCTGATCGTCATCTGTATCCCTGTTCTCTTCTGCTGTGTGTATATTGCAGCATGTGTATTTGCTTCCATTTGAAATGTGCACTATGACACAAAAGTTTTCTGTGTAGCTATTTCCAACCTTTCAGAAGTGACTCTGATCCTCTCATCGTTAGAGGAGTGGAATCGGTCATCTTTCTCTCTGAAGTACTCTTCTATGCATTGCTCCTCAAAGTCATGGACTTTCTTCAGCTCATCCTCTGTGATGAAAAGTTCTGTGGATAAAAGAGTGATAATGCTACATTGCCATATTTAACAGTCTGAGTCATGGTATAATTATAGCAAAAGTTCAAATCCAAAATATATATAGCACTGTTAAAAACAGAATATTGAAAATAACTACAGTGATGCGAATAAATTACAACTCCTAAAATAATTCCTTTTACACTATCCAAGTTTATCAGGCTTGTTAATGTCTATCTGCCACTCACTTAGTCCATAGTCCCTCTCGTCGTCGTCATGCTTGCGCCAGCGACAACACAAGTGCTTGAGGACCATAGTTATGTGACTGAAGATGATGAGGGGTGGAGGAAGGACTGGGCGCTCATGGAAGGTCATAATGAGCTGGTAGCGCTGGAACTTCCAAACCTGGTTGGAGATGGACTTCACCTCGAAGAATGTGTTACTATGGTGACGGACAATGACAGGACAGAAATGCCACACCAACCAAGAAATATTACACCCACTGAATCAAGTCACCATTAGCACAGCAAAGATCAGAACCAACTCAAAAAGTAGAGAGATTGGTTGATGACCTGATGCACAGCTGAGCTTGGCGTGGACACAGAGTATATGGACATAGAAATAAATGCAACAGTCAACACAATAACTGGTTGCCTTAATATCTAATGAGATTAAACCTTAACTTTTTTTCCCATTGTGCACTTTTTGGTAATTACCCTGACAAATGTGGAGAGGAGGATGATCATTCTTGCTACACGGATAATTCAGAGGCACAATAACAGATCATTAGCGTGATCGTGTCTCTGCAGATGAAGCGCCATCCCATTCTGCTAATACAATTTGCTACCAGTCTCTAATGAGTGTGGCTTAATATTAGCCTGAACACAAACTACTGTCATTTCTCTTTTCCTCTCACACATACACACACACAAATCTCAAATACAGTCTAAAAGACACTTATGTCTACTTTGTTTAAAACAGGCTTTAATTGGTATAGCACACTATTATGTATTAAAATACTGTCTCTCATAAAGTATTTCCACAGAACAATCTATAGTTTGGCATAATGTTCACATATTTGTTGCACGTTAGAAATACAAGCTGGAGCTCTTTTGATGAGCTGCACACTAGGGATGGGATGATACAGGATTTTATAGTGGATCGGGATAAAAAGCACAACACGTTGATCACGATACACTTCCATTATCTGGATAAATGTTAATATTGTGTCCAGCAACACTTATAGAGACTGCCTGGCAACCATCAAGGAAAGAGATTCTGCAAAAACAATCCTTGGCATATTTCATAAATATATGATGCCACTTCAAATAGTCGAAAAGCCTTCATGAAAAAAAGATATTCATTTTAAAAAGTTGTGTGTCCTGTCTGTGATGCAAGTATTTGTTTCTTAACGAAATGTAAGGTAAAGTGATTCCAGCATGTTTTAGTCTCAATCATATTTGATGTTTACTGGGATAATATCATGAATCATATTTTGGCCAGGATCACTGTGACATGAAATTTCTTATAGTCCTATGCCTATCCATGTCTTAGTGAGGACAGAGAGAAATCGCTTTTATCTTCATGCTGTCAAGCTACAGTAAGTGTGTATCAGGTCCTGAGGTGTCTGTGAAGCAGTGTGGTGTCTATAGTTTTTTACATGTGGAAAAATGTAACTTATTAGAGAGTTTACGTACTTGAACACAGCTATGAGTAGGTTGACCAGCAGTATGTTGGCCACCAGCAGATAGCAGGCCATGATGGCTGGGACAATCCAGGCACCCGTCTTACAGGGAGGCAGGGCCACCACCACCCCATCATCTGTAGTGATGTTCTGCCCACAGGGGGCTGCACGCCGCCACGAAACAAATACACACACATACAAGTTAATACAAGGTAAACTACGTCTGCAGGTAGAGACTTAAAGCCATCATGATAATATAATAATTAAGTAGAAATTTGTAGATGCACAACAAATTAGAAAGACATGCAGACGCATGACATAAACAGAAGCCAAGTAAATAGTAAAGAATAACGTTCTAATAAAACCAAAGCAAAATGAAGAAAACATAAAACATTCAAGCACATACTGTACACTGAGTTACAACAACAACGACAAACAAAGAGACAAGCAGACCTGAAAATACCAAATAAAATGCATAACTACATATTTTGCAAACAAACAAGAAGCATAATTTGTCTTTATGCTTCTTAAAGAAGGGGCTGGAAAGAGTGGACACTATAATGGTAAGGGCTCATGTTCAGAAATGTGCATCTGAAAACAAAATAAAATACATTCATCATGTCTCATCACAATTTGTGTTCCCAATATATTTAAACATGCAGCGGATGTTTAAAATATATTGTCACATATGTGTGCCATAGCTTCAATCAGCAATGGCCGATTGCTGTGAATCATTTGGAATGTATTTCGGATACATAGTGTGTTTTTTCCATCTGTGATGGTTCAGTTGCTGTGGCTTATCTGGGGAACATTCAGCATTTGTTCTTGGTTTGTTTGCCTTTGAGATTCATTCTAGTCATGCTCATCATTGCTTGATGTTCAATTGTTTCACACAATGCAGCCCAAAGACAGAGAACTGAAGTAATTTTTCTATTTTTCAAATTTTCACCTTCAAAAAATTTGGATTTAAAAACTCTGACAACTGAACCACGTGAAAAAACAGATTACAGATGATGAAAGGTGGCTGATAAATATATTTTGGTGTGGATGTGTGTATGCATGTGCTTTATTCCTGCATGGTGTGGTTTTCATATGTAAACTTCAATGCTTGCTTATATTAAATGTTGGCTTTATTGGTAGAAATATTTTGGCAATGTTGCAATCGCTCCAGTGAGAAGCGGAGCCGGCGTAAAAAAAGGGGAGGGTGATATGGTTTATGTGACAGACGGTGTTAACATGGCAGGGTCACTTCTTCAAATGAAACTAATTGAAAGTCAAGGAACAAAACGAGTGGAAGAAACATCAAGGGAATATCAAACTTTTAAGCTTTGATAGTTCCTCTTGATGTGACAACTGACCAAAAACAAAGAGCATGGAAATAGTACAGCACATTTGAAAAGTGCTACTGCCACGTAACAGTGCCATTTGCCAGCCAGTGCCAAAATTAGTCAGGGTAAAGTTGCTTACAAAGTATAGCCTTAGGTCAAGCCACTAGTTAGTCAATCAAACATTTGGAGAGATGGCTAGCCTAATTCAATCAGACTGCCACACATTTTAAATCATCTTAAACAAGCTTGTGGTGTTTAAATATAGTGCCGTTTGGATACAGTAGCTGACCCAAGATGCCAAACACATGAGGGCAACTTTAACCTTAGAGCGTGTGGAGCCGCATGCACACTTTTGTCTCAAGTGGCCTCGAGTGGTAGGAGTGGGCATGACATGGTGGTAATGTGAGGATGATGAAGGAGAGGTGGGATAGGTAGATGTGATAAAATTGAGGTCTATATATCTATTGATTTACTGTTGTTTTGACTGCACTGGGCAATGTGGGATGTACCACCACCACTACTACGCCAGGTTCCGTGAGTTCGAATGTAATTTTCGACCAGCCAGAGTTTTTCATTCAGCCTGTGCTGTAACTTCCTACTATGCAAATCTGAAACAAAGAATGAAAACATTATTTCAGATCTCTTCTCTTTGGGCCACGCCTCACACTCTGTGCACACCCTCATATACACAACCACACAAAAAGACAACAGAGCAGCACACAAACGCACTCTCACTCTCAAGACATTTTCTCACAGACACTTTATTGAGTCACTTTGTCTACATAATATAAAATAATGTGGAGACAAAAAATATCAGGACAAACTGACAGTAAAAATTAATGTCCTCATGTAGAAGTTGAGTAAGTTGACAAAAAAACTGCAGATATGGTGATGTAGGATAACATTTTTTTTTAACTATCATCAATATGATGCAATATGTTTTGTAGAGTTTTAATATGTATGTGTTATAAAAAGATATCTTCCATTGACCTGTGGAGGAATAACTGAAAATTGAATGTAATTTTGCACTGAGAAATGTTCGGATTTGGTCACATTGCTTCCATCTCTCCTCAGAGTCTGGAACTATTCTGTACGAAATTATCAAAAATTAATTTTATTAATCAAAAGCTCTGACACTCTGGCCCTGAACTTACGGTCAATCTGGTCGGCAAACACCTCTCCGTAGATCATCCAGTAAGGCATGAAGAAGATGTTCCTAGCTAGCATCCAGGACGGGTCTTCATTAGGGTTGAGGATGGCCTGACGCGCCACCCCAAAACTCATCAGCACCACCAACATGATGATCACAAAATACATCATGTCGATCATCTGAGAGAGGGAGGGGGGGTAGAGAAGGACCGTCAAAGAGAGAAGGGAGGGGGTGAGTGGTTTGAGAAGAGAAAAAAAAATGGGTAGCAGTTGGTAAGGATGTTTACGGAAAGGAACGATGATTAAAAAAAGAAGGCATGAATAACAGAGGAAAGCAATAATGAGGCAAGACAAGAGAGCAGCGAGGGAATGTGTGTGTCTGTTGCAGTTGAAGAGGCAGTTTGATGAATGATGGTCTGCATTAGCATTTTTTGATTACAATCCCTCTCAGGGTCAAATTCACTAAAGATTGTGGCTGCTAAACCTGCATGAACAAGACAAAGAGAAAGTGTGTAATTCTCAAAGCACCTACAAAGTGTGAAATGCACCCTTAACTGTGCTGCCAAGCAAATAGCGTCTTAGTGCTCAAGTGTTGTTTGCACATATTTAAATTTGGTAACATGCATAAATTTGGTGCAAAATTGCCCCTTTCTATGCAAATGAGCCTCAAAGTAAAGTCAGTCAAATTCACAAAGATCAGCGCTAACAGCCACACATAGTGACAGTGAAATTATTAGTGTCTTCAGGGAGCTGGTGCTAACTGAAGCGCAGCTATAAGGGGTGTCACACCCATCTTTTTTTGCAATCTGAAGGTGCGCATTAAAAACAACAACAGCACTGACAGACTGTTATATTAAAGCCCATGTATGGTTTCTATTTTGGGGGAGAGATGGCACATTGAAATGTATTTTAATGATAAAAATACATGTATCATGTAAATACATATAACTTGCATTGTCATTAATATGTCAATAAGTAAATTGTTGTATTTGATCCAATTTAAGGGTCAACCATAGACTTTTCATGGCCCCCCCTTGGCGTTGGGCCGGGGTCATCTGTACCCTTTGACTCCCCCTGACAGAGGGCCTGCTTGGTGTGAAGGCAACGTTAATACTTTGCCACATGGATAATTGCAATTACATGCAAAAAAGCGTACAGTGCACTCAGCTGCAAAACTTTATGGCTGTATTTGCACTATAATTTGTGCAATGTCTTTTGTGAATCAGACCTTGAGACAGGGCAGATAGTGGCTGCAAGTGATGTGCAATTCATGATGCTGTCAGCGGCTGCAATCCACTCATTGGGAATTTGCCTGTGAGAGTCTTGGTTGGAGTGAAACCTAAACTCAATATTAAAAATGCACTAAATTTATGTTAATCCCATATTGATATAAGGACATTACCAAACTGAAGTGGGGGAAATACTTTTATATTTTACATTTATATTCCACTGGCCTCTATTACACTAGTCTCTGTGTATTTTTCGAGTAAGGGTGTCATGCATTGTCTTCCTAGAAAGCTGAAACACATCTAAGAAATAGTCACATTTGAAGGCCAAATATGAGCTACAGTTGTTGTCTTTATCGCTTTGTTAAAATTATGAGGTGCATATTTATTTAGCAGAAAAAAAGCATTTTAATGTTTCAGTTTTTTTTTAATAAAGACTTTGTCAAACTGCATTGTATAACGGATGCCAGTGAAACAGATGATGGCCTGAAGGTTTGGTGGTACTTCAGTTTTCTGCTGTTGTTTTTTCATTACTTCTCTGAACTACTCCCACTTCAAATCTGCTTATGGTGCTGCAACATCACATGTGCCGATTATCTGACTAAGTCATTGAATCCAAATCTCTCTTCCCCTCTCTCTTTCTCTCTCTCTAACTAATTGCTGATTTTAATATCAGAGAGCATTTGTGTCCAGCGGTACACAGCTCATGTCAAAGACAGTTGAACATCAGACGGATACAAATTTGAGCCTTTGATCCCTTCTCTAGTTTTGTCTTCATGTATGTATCAGAGGCTGTGATCTTGTGCTCTGTGAGATCAAACAATTTGGTTTAGAGCCACAGAGGCTCTATTAGGACCAAGCCTGCACACCACATACAAATTAAACCTTTGTAATTATGGCAAATTATGGCACTCAGTGAACTCTCATAATCAGTATGGATCATGCTGAGTGGAAGTCAGAAGGTAGAAGAAGTCAGACATAAATGAAGAATACATAATGAGGAGAGGAAATATGAGATGCTGTAGATAGAAAAGACACACACACACGCACACACACATAGCCACCCCTGCCTCCTCTCACCATTTTGCCAATCATCATCACATAGGGACCGAGGTACTTGTTGACCCCAAAGATGTCCAGCAGCCGGATGTACCAATAGATGATGTTGACACAGTAGATGACCCGCCCATAGCTCATGAGCGGCGGCTCCTGGAGACGTAGAACCATGCCGACAGAGAATATGAGGATGGCCATGAGGTCTGTGATGTTCCAGTACTCCTGAAGCCACACCTTCACCTTCTGTAGCAACTTCCCCGGCTCTGACATCAGGATCTGGGAGAGAGTTGGAGGGAAATTACTTGAGAGAGGAAGATGAGGATGTTCAAGTGCAGGAATGAGGCAGGGTTACCGCAGATCCTTTACGAGTCTTACAAGGCATTGAATTCATTAATATAAAAAGAGGGCCTTAATTAGTATTAAAATGTCTTACATCAATCTTTCAGAAGTCTTAAAAATGCTATGACATTGGAAGGAATGAGGACGGATTTTATGAATGTTTTATCTTTTCTGACCTTACATTGTAAAATTTGAAAATAATTTGTAATGTGTATTCTTCTGAAATAATTTCCTACGGCACTGAGACTCACACACCCTTTTCCACCAAAATTAGCATGTTGACATGGGTATTTTAAAACCAGAAAAACCCATAAAAATAAACCAAAATTTTCCAGTAGATCAGAGCTGTTTCATATTCCATCACTGCCAATCAGAGCCAGAGCTGATAAATACTTGTTATTACTGCAGAGTCACCTGACCTGTGTGTGAACGCTAACTGTAACCTTACAAAATGTACAAAAGCCAAATGTTAGTGGGTTTTTTGTGCAGTGGGAAAGGGGCTGTACTTTGGTTTTGGCCAGGATGCTCAGAACAGATGATCCACTGTCTGCTTGTTAGTTGTCACTGTACTCTGGATGACAAGGGGAACTGCAAATTCAATGACAACTAACTGTTTAACCAAGACTTTGTGGCATAGCTGAAACCGGTAAAAGGCAATGCATACAATGCAACACGTTTTTCAAACTCAGCATGATGGGAATCAGGGCAGTGAAATCTCACATGCAGAAAGAGACACACAAAATCTCCAAGAAAACTTGCCAATAAATGCCAAATATTTCCTTTCCTCTTCTCTGCCATGAGACAAAAAGTTATGTTTTATGTTTCAATAAACATTTGGGCAAAATTGTCACTAATGTTTTTTTTCCCCCTTCAACTTTTGGTGATTGTAAATTTGTCTTAAATCTAATTCCAAGTGGCATTAAAAAAGACTTAAAAAGTCTTAAATCTAATTTGTCTTCAGCTGTAGGAACCTTAGTGATGAAAAGATGTGTTTCATAGACATAAACTGATGGAAAAATTGAAGCGAGCCCAAAAAGTGATTGAACTAGAATAATAGAAATGCAATTCTTCATGAGTACCATAAGAGGGCAGTATGAGTTTGCCAATCAGGGCATCCAGCAGATGTCTGAGGAGGCATTGTGCAGCTGAGAATGATGTGCCATAATGATAAATGCATTTCATACACTTACAGTACAAACACAGCCACAGAGCGAGGCCAGACTAGATTGTCTCATATAGCCACATACCTGTATTCTCTCTTTTTCTTTATTTGTTTCCCCATCTCTGTCTCTTACCTTCATTTCCACCTCACTTCCTTTCTCTTTCCCCTTGACTGTTATCTTTGCCTCTCCTGCAGTGGGTGCCCCACAGTTTTCTCTATTTATTGTGAGCAGTTTGATGATATGGACATGACGCTTAACCTCTGCCGTCCACCACAGAACTTAAATTTAACCATAGGCGACACTGTTGTGACAAGCTTTGTGTCTTTAGACCTGATTATTGTGTGTTTGCAACAGTTGTGGATGCTGGTGCACATTTGCATGTAGCCACTGCCTGGGACAGTTGTACCTCTCTCATCTTCTCAATGCCATTGGTGAAGATGTAAGCGATGACAATCCACTCCTGAGGAGAGGGCCACAGGTCCATCTTGACCAGGACGATGTAGTTGAACAACATCAGGTAGCCCACGTATGCCATCTATGCAACGACATGACAGATGAGGGGAATCAGCAGGGACACATTTACATTCTTCCTATGCAAACAAATTGGCTCAAAGGGCTTTTGTGTGTAACTGCAAAGATTAAACAGTTATTTAGTGAATAGCTGACCCTCATTACACCTTCCTTTATTCCGGTTTTTCAGATCTGATAATAGAGATTTGATGTCAAGACACCTGATTACTGTACCTCCACACTTGGCCTGAAAATGTCCATTATGTGTCTCCTGTGGCTGTATCTATTTAAATCCATGTCAGCTGTCCATTTTAATTTGCGCACTGTAGCTTATCATGATCCAGAGTAGATAAAAAAAAAGATCACCATCTAAAGATCAGGCCTGGAAAATCTGACACAAATGTACTGAAATTCCCAGGTTCTGACATCACTGGATTTCAGTCAGGTATTTGACATTTTTGATCTAGCTGTCAGTGATGTGGTCCTCTGAGACCATTTAAACAGCATGGATATAACCAACAGGGATTTGGACAGCTATGCAATTCTGATTCTAGCTTTGAATTTGGAACAAAATAGAAAAGCTTTGACGTATTTAAATTATAAATGAAAGTAACTACAAGCAAAGTGGGAATGCTCAATTAAGTATTCCACCGAAGTACACAGGTAAAGTGATTTTAATAAAGTGTGACTGGCACTGTAAATCAGTCCCACAGGCACAGTTGGTTTGTGTGATAAGTTTGACTAACATTTCTTTAAACGGGGCAGCCCTCTACAGCGGGTGACGGGTCTGAATACAAATCTGGTAATGAGGTAAAGACTGCGTTTTGACCCTGAGAAAACCCAGCACCTGCTCTGCCAGCGCAGTAATGAAATTCACGGTAGAATATTATTCTTTAACCTGAAGGGCAGGAAGGAGAAGTGAGGGGGGAGAAGAGGAGGGGAGTAAATAGCCAGAGAAGAGGGAAAAAATGGGATGAAACAAGAAGCAGTCAAAATATTTTCTCAGCATAAATAAACAGTGAAATCCCTGCTGGTGATGTTAAGAGATGTTTTCACTGGGCGAGCAAACTGAAGGAGGCCAAGACGGGGTATGGGAGACAAAAGATCAGCTTGTATTAAACACTACACGCACACTCATGGGCTGATAGTGTACAAAACACAAGCTATACACAGACTTTAAGGATATGTACAGTTACAGAGAACAGTGCTGTGCAGAAAGAAGCACATGTAAACACTCTAAAACTTCATATTAAATATTTACTTACTGTAATATTGAATACAGTGGCACTATGCCATGACTCAGAGGTTTCACTGCCTACATTTTTAATACAAAACCTACTTGTTTGATCTCGACACCTTATGCTCCCACACTTGCCTGTACTTTTCTCCCTGTGTTGCTTCCATCAGTCTCCCTGCACTAAACTTTCCCACCCCAGTAAGGCTGGGTAATGACAGGGTGGAACAGGAGGTTAATGAGGCACTGTGGCAGTAGAAGCTAACGGCAGGGAACCGGGAATTGATGCTGTTGCAGAAATACAGTAGGCACTGACAGCGCTAACGGGAAGCTGAGCACGTAGGTGGTGTTGCTGAGGACGACACTGACCGTATGGAACCAGAACTTGACAATTGGAGCGTTGTAGAACTCGTATATCTTGCGTCCCATGGGGATGAGGCGGTGGCGTTTCTGAACCTCCTCAACATCCTTCTTTCTGGATGTCTCTGTGGTTACCTTACCCAGCATTGCCTGGGGGAATGCAAACCCCACATGGAGCGAGGGAGGAAGGAGTGAAAGGTGTGAGGGAACCAGAGAGTGTGAAGAGGGAAGCACGATGGATTGAAAAGACGTAGGAGGATGAGTGGGGGAGATGTAGAGAGAGGATAGAGATGAAGACAAGTAGGCAGGAGGTGGGATGGGAAGAGTCGAACAACAAAGAAAAAAAAGGAGAAAAAAGGAGAGGGGTGAGAGGGTCACATTATGTCTACTGCACAGTTTTAATACAATAATCAAAGAAGCAAGCACAGGCAATGTCATCATTCCAAAATGTGAAATGTGTGTTTAAGGTGGAGTGTTGGGTGAAGGCTGATAACACAGTATGACGCGGACACAGACACTCATGGATTGTGTCTCAGACAACAATTAAGAGACAGAAGAGAGACGAGATAATGACAGAAAGAAGACAGAAAAAAGAAAAAAGATAAGACATAGATATCTCACTTCAATCTGTGACACATTTTCTTATCCATGAGAGAGGGTTCGGAGCCCACTGTTTTTAATGGGTCATGGTCTTAATGTCAAAGCAACACCAGACCTCTGAGGGAGTTCGTTCATGGAATTGTATTGTATGTCAGAAGTATACTGCCCTACAAAGACAAAGGCAAAATGCAGCACCTACATATTTGGTCAAAACTGGGTTAGAACCTGTATCAGACTTTCTGACATCTGATTTACTTTATACAAAAAATACCATGCCATAGAGCTGTGAAAACAGCTTAACTAGCAGTACAAAACAGATTTAAAAACCAAAAACACAGTATCTACACTCTGGCTTTGTAATCTGTGTGCTGTAGGACTCATCACTGCACTCTCTGCCATAGAAAGACAATACTAACTAGACATCTTAAAGGTCCAGTGTGTGAGATTTAGGGGGATATTTTGGCAGAAATGGAATATAATATAATAAAAATGTTTTCTTTGGTATATAATATCCTGAAAATGATAATCCTTGTGTTTTCGTTATGTTAGAATGAGCCGTTTATATCTACATCGGGACTGTGTCCTCTTCACAGAGATTGCCACGTTGCATTGCCATCTTTCTACAGTAGTCCAGAATGCCCAAGCCAAACACTGGCTCTAAATAGGGCCATCTGTGTTTTCAAGTTGACCACCATTGTTAGCAGCCCCTCTGCAACGAGAACGTCGGGAAAACGCTGTATTTGTTTTTTAACATGAAACTGCTTTATTCAGTGTTTTTACCAGATTAAATCACCCAGTGTGTTTGTTTTGGAGAGGAACAGACCTCTGTGGATAATTTGGCTCCTGGTAAAAACCTTCTGAATGTCTGGATCTTAAATTATCAGAAAAAAAAGTGAGCACACATTAGCAGGTGCTGGGCTCATGGCCCAACTCCGGCATGCCAAACAGCATCAGAGAAACACTGATTTGTAATGTGAAACTGTTTTATTCAGTGTTTTTAGCTGTTTAAATTACTCAGTTTATTTGTATTAGAGAGGAGGAGACCTCTGCAGATAATTTTAGCTCAGCTAAAAACCTCTTGAACAATGAACACTGAAGGAAATCTACAGGAAGAAGTTTCAGCTGGTTGCAATCTGCAATCCTCACCACTAGATGCCACCTAAATCCTACATGCTGGACCTTTAAGTAAACGTGTTATATGGAGTGAAAGCTAGCTTGTGAGCCTAAAATTAAACTTAAGCTGAGTTTAATTATTGATTTCCCTCATGTTATTATCTGTTAATATAAATAATGGCTATTTAATTTGTCAATTTCCGCATAATTAACTGAAGGCAGCAGCATAAAGAACAGTAGCAGAAAAAAAATAGCAAAACCCTTGCTAACGTAGCTGACGTGGCAGATCTCAGTAGCTGCCATCTCATTTTTTGACTAGTAAATTTCATGTGATTTGGTGTGGCTATCTTTAAATCACATACTTGAATATGGGCCTATTAAATTGTAAGTTAATGTATTATACAGAGTAAATATTATAGTCTGATAAGCTATGGACTGTAAAGTAGATAAGAAAGCTGAGAAAACTTTTGTTAGAGGACACTTGATTATCCAAAGGCAGAGTGCTGTATCCGCATTTTTTAGATATTGTATAAGCTCCCTGGCAATACATTTTTTGTGTAAAAGAATCAGCTTAAAAATACATAACATGAAAGCACTATAGGCGCTCTATCAGTTTTACAGTTTGCCATCCAGTCTGAATACTTTATGACCTTTTTTTCCTCAACCTTACTGTCTGTGTAGGAGCTGCAGTCTGCCTTTGAAGGGCAGAATATTATACCTGGGCAAATATAAAAGGTTTGAAAGTTGATCTAAATATTTGAAATACATGGTAAGGAGTTGGTTTAAGTTGACAGGCCACTGAATAGGTACAATAGTGATACAACCATCAGTACAAGTCAGGAATCAGTGGAATTCTAATATTTCCAGACATGTGAAACATATACAGCTACAAGTTTTGTCCAAGGCACACACAGACAGGGCCTTCAGGGTGAACAGATTCAGATGCCAGGGTGTAAATCACACCATGCCTTTGCTGTACCGAACATGCACATTACCCGATCAGCAAGTGGAAACAGGCTATCACACAGGCTATAACATTCATCACAATGTGGTTTATCTAAAGCATCTGGGGATAGAACAATACAATCTCCCTCTGTGGTGTAGCAGTCTGTGTATATCTGTATGAATCTTTGTGTGATTCATAAGTATCTGAAGGTGCATTTGTGCAGTCAGAAGCCAGGGCAACGGGAAGGGGCTCATTGCAAATGCATCCTGTAGCAGCAGGGCTCTTTGTTTAACACCACTGCGCCTCAAGGACTGCATGTGTAAAATGGCCCATTTGCGCTGGCTTGCTGGCTGTGCTCAATGCAGATGGAGAGTATGTACAGTGGTGCTAAGGGGCGTTCAACTTCAGTTCAATCATTTTATGGAACAACCTTGGATCCAGTTAATGTCTTAAAATTGCCTTTCAAATTCCAGTCTTGCTTTCAACACACAAACTGGATCTTGGTATCATCTCCAAGATTGATTGGATTGAAATGGAACGAGTCCTAATCCGGCTGTACATCCATGTCTATGCAGATGGACCAACTCTTCCACTGTGAGCCGGGAGAAGGTGCTCAGACTCTGCATGATTTAAGCTCTGCAGCAGCAGGCGGACATGGTTATATAATGCAAAAGCCTGGGCCTCCCATGCTCAGCAGCCGACATGCTGAGTGGTATGCTGCAGCAAGCCATCATCATGATGGGAGAGAGTGAGGGGGCAGCAATCGGCTAGCATACAGTACTGTACCTCAATCAGAACTGAGCTTGGAGAGAGGGAGAAAGAGAGAAGGAGCTAGAGAGAAAGGGAGCTGAAAGCAAAAGAAATACAGAAACAAAAGGAGCAAGGAGAGAGAGAGCTGGGCAGAGAACAAGAGGAACCAAAGGAAAGGCAGAGAGAAAGAGAGGAGATAGATGGAAGAAGAAACATACACGAGGGAACCCACAAGCGGCGACAGACTGAGACGCTACAACTCCACGACCATGTCTTTGCTGAGACGACGAGAAACAGGAAAGGCCGATTTGGCTGGAAGGGTCCAGTTGGCCAGAATAGAGAAACAAGTATGTGTGTGTGGAGAACTGTGTGCGTATGTGTGTGCGTATTGATATCTCATTGTGGACGGAAACAACATAAAATTGGTCCACGAGAGATTTTTTACAAAGGACACAGAATCTGGGCTATGTGTTCAATGATCACTTTTATAATCTGAACAAAGCATGTGTGTATTGTCTAAAGTTTGAATATGTGTATAGATTCTGAGATGCAGGGCTGAGGTGGGTTCTCTCACCACGGAGTTGTACTGCGTCTCACAGTAAGATCTTACTGTGAACTCCATGTCTTCCTCCTCCTTCTCCTTGACTGGCTTCTCAGGCTCCTCCTCCTCCTTCTCCTGCAGGTACGCCTCCTGATCCTGGGGCATGTAGGACATCTCATCCTTGTTCTTAAACTCCAGACTCAGGATGGACGGCGGCAGGAGCAGGCCTAAGATTACCTGGGTGATGAGGAAGACAGGAATTGTAGGTGGAGGAGGAGGAAAGTTAAAGAGAATAGCTAAAAGCGACAAATCGCAGATGTGATAAAAGTGTACAGTTTCATGAGCAGTGCTGCGGAAATTAGGACACACAGAGTCTGGAACAAACCAACCCCCATAATAGGTCTGCGACACACACATGTGGAACTCACATAATATAAATTCACCCTCGTGAGCACCTCTCCATTATGCCCTGGCCTGTGCACGGCAGAATGACAAAGCTTTGGTATTTACGACAGCCAAGCAAGGGTTCTCATGGTGGAAGTCAATTATCAAAGCATTAGTCCAGACAGGCAGTGAGAATGCTGCGCTGCCACGATGGATGAGAAGGACGCACACAGCAGATAAAGGAGGCAGGGGCGCAGTAAACACTCCAGATACATACCAGTCAAACAAGAAAAGCAAGAGCGAGGCTTTTAACACAGTGGGAACGTGAAGAACGGAGAGAAAAGAAGATGGAGAGCAGAGTAATCGAGTGTCTTCTTATCTCTGGAAGCAGCTGCCTTTAAATAATTTAAGAGTGAAATTTAGCTGTGTTCATTGCATTGACTATTGGCTGGAAATTGAACAGAAATTTAAGCACTTTAAGATTACTTTATATGAATTTCTCTATTCATCCATTTTCTATGACAGCTTATCCTCTTAAGGGTCTTAAGGGGTTGGCTGACATTGGGCAAGAGGCAGGGTACACCCTGGACAGGTCGCCAGACTGTCACAGGGCTGACAATAGAGACAGACAATCATTCACGCTCACATTCAAACCTATGAGCAACTTAAGCCATGTTTCCCCCGAACACTCGGTATGGTGCCTTTGTAACCACAAGTAACCCTTCAGACATGAAACCTTGACCCTAGCGTTTCCACCGCAAACACCACTCTTAATGTTGGCGAGGTTGTTGTTATTCACTGCTCCATCCAGCACTCACTGTATTTCCTGGCTCTTCACCAGTGACATAAACTAAAGTCTGCACCCCGTTTATTGTCCACAGAACGAGGCTGCACGCCAACATTTTAAGAACAAAATAAAACAGGCTGCAGTGAGAGTCTCTCTCCACTGGATATTTAAAAATAGCAGGTTTGTGCATTTAGTCCTTCTAAGGCAAGCTCAGGGGTTAAGTGTTGCCGGAGACCACAGGAACGACACTCTGTGACACTTTTGTGTATATGCAGTTTACATAACCCAGTCGAAATTAATATATATATAAACGCTTGAAGATCCACTCATTACTAAAAGTGCATGTCATATAAAAATTTAAGTAATGGTCAAAGTTGTCACAGGGACAACTTGTGACAGTGTTGACTGATTCACGTCATCAACTCATGCATTGAGTAACATTACAAGTTAACGTTCCACCTTAAAAGTCGCTGGCAGTTGGCCAAGTGAATTAAGATTTTTTTTCTCCAACTCAAGCTGCTGCGAGAGGCAACAAAACATCATTTCATTTTATAGTTATAGTCTACGAATTGAACTTTCTATGGTATGAACAGTGGTTACATAAGCCTCAAAACCAGCCACAACTCAGCCCTGAGCAGAGTGACCGTTTGCTATTGACCAATCAATGGATTGCAGTGTTCACAGCTCCACCTTTTAGTACCGGCTCTGTGTGCTAGGTACCCCAAGAGAAGGGTTACCAAAAATGGGGACTATATGGAAAAGTTCCATTGCTACCATCCACAACTTTTCACAGTGGAGATGGAAAAAAAGCATTACGAACTGAACTGAACCGTACCGGACTGCTCGGGGAAATAGGGCTTGAGTCACCAAATAACCTAACCTGCATGTCTTTGAAGTGAAGAGGAAGCTGGAGAACCTGGAGGAAACAAACGCTGGAGTGGGGAGAACATGCAAACTCCACTTGCTGTGAGGAGGCTACCCAGCTAACCACTCTACCTACTATACTGCTACATGAATGAAAAATCAAGAATTGAGACAGTTCATGTCATAATTTAATAACAAAGCTGTCAGTAAAGTCAGGTGACAAAATGTTTGAATGTATGAAAAGAATAGTTTCAGGGTGAGGGAATGGGATCAGTGACCAAATACAATTATTATCACAGCACAAAAAGTGATGTCTCAGTTTCTCCTGTCAACGGTTGTGCCAAGGGGTCGAAAGCAAAGATGTCAGCAGTTTGTCAGACTTATTGATGTGTGAAGAAATCAATGTACTTATCTTTGCAATTCATAGTGTATTTGTAGCCTCCAGTAACTTCTGATAGGAGTTAGCGTGTTTGAGCGTTAAAGATGACTGCCCTCACAACTATGGCAACTCAGAAATGTGCACACATATTATCTTGACAACATTTTGACAATGTTATTTGCTGTGTATCATGAACTCCTAGGGGCAGCGAATCTTGTTTGTTCCACTTGTGGTTTCCTTTCTGTCTTTCTGCTCCAATGAGCTTGCTTTAGCAGAACACTCTCTCCCTCCCTCCTGCAAAGGCCAAACCATACTTAAAGCACTTGTAGTCTGCCCTGCTCTGAGAAGCTGGCCAGCCAAACCCATCATCCTGTCTCACTCTGTGTATGAATGAGTGTGAACCCAGCCGTCCCTTTAGCAACTCCCAGGGCATCTCTTCATTATAAATAACTCTAACCTCTCTGATCTGAGCAGCTGCCTCCTATCACCCTACTGCCAGACGTCTGGAAAACCCACATGAGCAAAAATTGCTCAACAGTCAACCACCAGTCTTAACTGAAACCTCTCCCCTCGACTCAAAGGGATGTTTCCCACACAAGCCCCCATGTAAAATATGTGGGACACAATTTCAAGGTGTTTTAGTAATTAAAGTCAAGTCTTCTGTCTCCCCTGGCTCGAGAGAATGTTTTCTATGCATATAAAAGTTGTGGTGGAAGTTCACACAGGAGGGTTACCTCACCTGACACTCATCACAATGTTTCTATTTCCTCTGGCAGATCCTTCTCTTCCCTGTCGTCACAAGCAACCTTGACTGGCTGAGCATCAGGTACGTCTGTCTGTATAGGTGTATCTCTATCAATAAGCATAATTCCGATGATCTCTTTGATTGAATTGAACTGTATGTACACGTACTCTTCTTATCTCTTTTAGCCTTGAAACACTTTGAAAGACTGTACTGACTGAGAAGGCTCAGCGACAGGTACTGAACCACTTTCTGTAATTGACCAAACTGCAGCATTTAAAATCTTAGTTTTATATAATATAATTGTAAACCGACTGCCTCTGGTGACCTGTCAGCTTTTCACAGTCCAGTGAACACTCTCCACATTCTTGGGAATGAGTCATCATGGTCAAAAAAACAGTTATAAGCATTCAGACTAATGTGCTGCCAGCTTTAGCTTGTTATTTCCTCATCACTAGAACTTTGCGTGAATAGATTTTTCTCTTTAATGGACCATTTTTTACCTGTACTGTTTGGGTTATATGTATTTCACAAAGACAAATAGGCACACACTGTCCAGTAGATAGCTAATATGAAGTAAGGGCTTTCTTTCAATGGTGGACTGGTGGTGCATGAGATTCACCAAGGACATGACTATTGTACTGTAGGGGTATAAATCGCAAGTTTCATCATGATACAATATTATATTGAGTCTTTGAAAGACATTATGATATTTGCTGATATCACAAAGTCTGCCAAAATAAGATTTTGATTTGATTTAATTTAGGAGCCTGCAATCGATGTGAGATGATATCAGTAGAAATCTTCATTGTCTTTTGCTTAGTTGTATACTGCTTCCCTCTGAAAGACAAAGACTTCAATCATCAGTTGGAGACCCCCTCAGTGTGCAGTGTACTTCTGGGGACGTTTTGGTCCCCAGATCTAGCTGCTCTTTGCTTTCACACTGCTCTTCAGTACAGACAGCTGCAGATCCAGACCAAGGGTGAGTCTGAGTGAAGTGGAGGCAGCTGCCAGGAGGAAGAGGGACTTTACCTGGTTTGGCTCCGAGACAACATTATCTTCATGCCTTCCTCTTAGAACTTGGCTTGTTTACTATATTACGTGAACATTATTGTCACCCTGAATATCCCACTGAGCCCCGTTCAAACACTCAAACGACTGATGTAAAAAAACAGAAAAAACAGTCACATATATCGAACAGCCAAATACAATTCAGCAGACATAATTCTGAGTCGGGTACAGCCCTACTGGTTGTCATTATCTGCCTGGTGCTAGCCCGCAAGGTGTTGAATGGAAATGGGGACACAGGTCTGCCATAGGAATGTCAAAGTAAAGGCATATCTTAAAGATGATGTTGTGTGCCGATTCTTTCACTTTGCATCAATAATATTGAATCGTTGATCCCTGAAATATATAAATCCACATCAATGTACTTTTACATCCCTATTGAACTGTAGGTCTACTGTATCCTCAACCTTTAGTTCAGTCAGGAACACTTTTGTCAGAGAAAACTTTATTTCCATTTGCAGTATTATATTTAGCGGTATGGCTCCGTTCTGGGGCCCCTCTGCCTTTCCTCAGGCCTACGCAGAAAGACTCCTCCACACGCCTATGTGGAAAGCCATAAGGCAGAGAGAGCACACCTGTCATGTGCAAATGAGGAAAGCCTGCGGCAGAGAGGCAAACCTCCCTGCCCTTCCATGCGCCTACATGGAAAGCCTAAGGCAGGGAGAGCAGCAGCAAAGACTCCCTGGGAACAGAACAGAGCCACCATCAATGACATTGATAAGTCAGACCCAACATGAAAAGGAGGAGCTGGGGTGGAGGTGGGTTGCAAAGCGGCTTGCAGAGGAAGCAGCAACAGTAGGCAGGTCAGAGCAGTTTAAATAGGGTGCCCTGAATGAGATCTGCCAATTGGTTGCATGGAAAAGAATCATGTGATCTATCAGCTGACTCCCTTTCATCAATCAGCTGCTGTTTGATATCAAGTGATGTAGCTGGGATGTGAGCTGAGCTTGACACCATGTCCTGCCTGAACTTATGCTATGCTCAATTTCACTGCGTGCCATTCTGCATTATCTCTAGCTAGAATGTTACTGATACTGGATTTCTGAGGCTAGTCATTTTTGAGTTGTGACCACGCACTGATCTTACATAACACATCAAAGTTGAAAATTAAACTTGTCAGTGCTCTCTGGTGGGCAAACTGTGCAATGTCAACATTGCTTCTAAATCACCTGCATTTAATGCTGACATTTCTTGTTACATATATGCCAACATACTCACTGATACTCTATGTGTTGTAGTAACCTGATACTGGGTGGTTTCTGCTTCTATTGTAGGCCTATTATGCGCAAAGAAACACAATTTTCATATAATTTCTACAGTAAGGTAATCAGCAACTCTTCCATCACACTTCACATCCCCACATTTCCACACATCACACCTGGTAGTTCACATGTACAACCACTCTCCACTTTTCTGCAAGCCACTCAGCAGATCCACAGGAGTGATTCAGGCCACCTCTACCGTAGTTCCTCAGGGAGGTGAGAGGGTTTCTCATTACTTTCCCTGCCCAACTTTTCTCAGGCGGTCTGAGGGGATTCAAGCATTCCAACACAACTCTGCCTCTCTAACACCAACACCAAAGCCTGAGGTCACTGTCAAGTGCCCAGATAATATATCTGATGTAAGTACACTTTTCTTTACCCACAGGTTATCCCTAACATCTGGCCCACTTATATTACCTTCAGGCCTGAGTTTTTGCGCATGCGCAGACGTCCCATCCACATGTCGGTCAGCAGCATCTGACTGCAGGTGTGAGCGATGAAATCTCTGTGTTTGGCCGCTACCGCCAGCTGCAGGCAGGTGGCGTTGCTCCAGTTCTTCAGCTCATACGTCAGCAGCTTCATGGCCATCTGCTCGTCCTGTTTATAGGACTGGTCGAGGAGTTCCACTGCCAGCTGGCCAAACTCTCTGGGAAATTATATGCAGGACATATACAGGCACACTGAGACATGAACAGAGACAGTGACACTTTGTCCAAACATGTAAAAATGTAATTAAAGAATCACTGACCATCTGGCCAAATTCTACAGGAGATTAGATTTGCATACAAACACTTGCACACACACACACACACACCAATGCAACACTTTGCATATCAACACAGCACATATGCATGGTCAAGTCCTTACATGACAAGCATAACTAATTTCTTTAGTAAATGAAGACACATGTATACAGCATAGAGGGCCCAAATTCTCACTGGTAATTATGTCTCTATCTTCTCGAAGGTGAAGAGGTTTGGAATACATGTTTTTCAGTTTTATAATGTGTGTATACTGCAATCTAATCAAGAAATGCTGTGTGCAGATTTCATAGCAACAATTACAGAACTATAGAGCTATTAGAAAACATTTCTTCAAGAGATGAGGCCAAAATATGAAAACAGTTTGTAGACAAGGGGGCTGTAATATGGCCCACACACACACACACACACACACACACACACACACACACACACACACACACACACACACACACAACCTGGCACAGAAAGCACCACCCCTTACACCAGCATTTCAATACATCCCCTTCCAGGCAATAAAAACATAAGTCTGTGCTCTGAGATCAAGTCCCACCCTAATTTCAGCCTCTAAAGGACATTCTTCTACACACACATGCACATTACACACACACACTCAGAAATACACAGCACAATATTGCACACCACACTGGAGAGCCATCTATCCTTTGTAGTTTAATGCATTTTAAGAGGCACTAACATCGCTGGGGTTTTGAAGATTTATAAAACAAAGGTTCACAGTGTCATGGTGTACAGCACGACATAGCTCAGCAGTGTTGTATGAATAGATGGATATATTTCTTTTCTATGAGGGGCTTTTCAGATTACTTCTATGATATATTATGAAGTACAAAAGGTGAATAGTCTAGCTCTATTTTGTTTGCAAGTGCCCTGGAAAGTACTGCAAGAAGAACTCCCTACAGAATGTAGGCATTACTGTATGAACTTCCACACGTTATGAATTTCACTATTTCACACAAATATCCCTTGAGTTTACATGTACACACACAAACACTGCATGTGCAAAGATTACATGGAGATATAAAAATGTATGTAGTTAATTGAGCTCTTCGAAGGAAGCCAGCCAAATTCTCTGTGGAAAGTAAACTCAAAATCTGCCAGTTGCAAAGCTGTTTTTTGAAACTATGTGTAAGTGTGTGTCTAAGTGTGTGGGGAGTTTGGGACGGTATCGCTGTGCTTCATTTGTAAAATCTGAAAGATTCCCCCCTAATTAACAGTCATTTCCATAGCCAGCATCTTCATCTCTAGGTGATTACCTTCATCTCAAATGCATAGCTTTAACTAACGAAGACGCATGTTGTCAGATTTAAATCTATGTCACTTAAATCCCGTGGGGGCCTGGTGTAGTTTGAAACAGGTCAGTTTGCAGGAAAGAAGGCAAGCTCGTGTGTCTGTGTGTGTAACTGCAGATAGGTGCTGGAGGTAGACGCTCTGATCTACACTCCCCATTTAAGTTTGCATGACTTGGTGCCGACATGTTTCTGTGCTTAGGACTCCAGATCACACTGTACTGGCATATCAAAGATGGCTTTACTTTATGTCACGCACCTGGAGTTGTGGTTTAGTTCCTGGGAGATGTCATCCACCATGTCGTTCTCGGAGGCTTCGTGTGCCATCGCCTTACAAAGCTTACACGCCACCAAGGCCTTGGCCATGGCCTCTTCACCATGCTGCCAAAAGAACAGCGCCATCTTCTGACGTTTCATAAGCACGGCCCACACCATAAGCTCATGGAAAGGGAAAGGGAAGTGGTTGATTTCGGGGTCGTCCAAATCGATGTCTACTTCCTCCTCTCGTTTGCGCGTCGTCTTCTGGCGGCCTCTGCGGATGGGCATGTCATCCTGGTGGAAATCCATAGCAAGTGAGTGGGGGTGGTCAGACAAGGAGACAGTTATGTAGAGATACATATTTTGGGGTGACTTGTTGCGGGTGATATTTTTTCCTACGATATCATTAGAGTGTTTAAGTTGATGCTGAAGTATTTATGAATGTATTTTGTCAAAACTTTGGTTCTGAATTACAAGCAAAGGTCTGATTGGTACGCATGGTTTTATCTCTGAAGGACTTATCCTGTGTGTGGCCACATTAGACACTGATCCAGAGGAGTCATATCACACAGTGAAGATTTTCACAATGTATTTTCTGAAACTGCTCACGGTCCACATGATGGAAGTTAGCTGAATGCAGAAGCAAAATTTGGAGGACACAGGTGGAAGGACAAAGTGCTACACAAAAGGTATACACACCAGGCATGGTCTTGCACATTTTTCAGTAAAATCCTCTCATAGTATTTTACCTTTTACTCTCCTTTTTAACCTTTCCTTTCCCTTTGAGTACAAAAATAGCTCTACCAAAGGGAAGGTACTTCAGGTTGACTCCCTGTCTCTGGAGAAATTGATGCTGCCAGTTAGAGTATAAATGGCATGTCAGCAGGGCTGCATTGATCTCCGATAATTTCACATTTTAACAGTTAAGGACTGACAGTTGATCAATTACAGAAATCTGGGAAATGACTCCCAGTGGATCTCCAATTGCTGCTTGCTTTGCAACAAATTATTTTATTATGAAAATAGTACTGCAGTAAATTACGCAGTAAGTGACATTCCATTTATAAAATAGTAGGTTTGTGATTTTATGGATATTTAGAAATGATCGCAGCTTCATAAATGTATGGCCAGGCTGCCATACTGACACTGACTGATAAACTGGATTACAAAAAGAGAGCAGGACATTAAGGTAAAGACTTTGACAGACAAAAACCAGAAGAGAACACACACTGACAGGGAGACGGATTTCAAACAGGCAGACGTACAAAGGAATGGACAGCCATGCACATTAGATATAAATACCTCTGAGACAACTGTAGACACATGCTGTGATAAAAGCTTTATGATGCGAATACTTCATGGTGTGTACACCATGGATACATGTGAGTACACAAACCATGTGTTATGTAATCCTGTTTGGTCAGTCATCACCTATTCAGTTAAATGTAACTGGGCTGCTCTGACATGTATCATAAGAGTTATAAGCATTCATACTGTCTGCTGGAGCCCTGAGAGAATTCTGTACTTATACATCTTTGTTTATTTTTTTTTTTTCATCAATCTGAGAAAAAATGTAAATTGAAAATAACTTTGTTGAAGGTAGTGTGAAATGTATTAATAATGCTATCTTTCAACGAGCCCTCAACTGGCTCAAACGTGTATACAGAATGCCAGCAAAGTAAATTAAATATGCCTCAAGGTCTTCCTTTCAAAGACTGCAAGGCACACAGCACACACTTAATGACTATTTTGCTGAAAAGGTTTTGCAGACTGACTGTACACTCAACATGTTATGAGGGAGAAGAGTGTGTTTTGAACGAGGGAGAGGAACAGTGAAGGAATGACTGAGTAACAATCTTGATGAGATCAACACTCACCTCCATCCCCAGCAGTTTCAGGGCTTTGGGCTAGAAAAGCAACAAAAACATAAACAAGCAGAACAAGACCTTGGCGAATGTATTTTATAGAGTAATTAACTCTATAAGCACAACACGGCACAGACTGACACACAGACTCACTCACATGAAACCAGAAATATTCTTTAATATGATAAGTCGCTCACTTTGAGTTTAATGGTTTTCTACAATATAGCAAAAACAGTAAGGGATTGTGTTTTGTGCTGTTATGACTGACAGTATTCTATACATACAGCAACAATGTGCATGTTTGCATGTATTAAAGCAGAGTGTATTTTTGCATTTGGTACAGTACTGTGTGTCTGTATTAAAGCAGGGCATGTATGAATTATGCATTCATGAGCCATCATCTGAGTTGGTAAAAATAGCTCAGGTCTCCTGTGGGGATTTTGATATCTGCATCTATTTCAAGGCTTTGTTCTTAGTTAACATGTGTTTGTGTGTGTGTGTGTGCGTGCATGTGACTATGTGATTGCACATTCATTTCATCTAGAAAATCACAGTCAAATTGGAGCCGACTCTCTCTCTCTCATTTTGCCTCGTTGCTTCGTCTCTGTCCCGTTTCTTTGCTTTCGCTTTATCTGCGTCTTTCCAGCTGCCATGGCAGACATACAGTGAGATAAACAGGCACACGAAGACCCACATGCACACACTCACAAACACACACGCTCAAACATACAAACACAAAGGTGCACCACTCGAGCAGAAATATGGTGTTTCAGACACAGCTGTGTATACTTCTGTTCTCATCACACCTGTGGCGTTGTGTGAGGTATCGAGGCAGAATGAGAGAATTATACATCAGAACAACAGAACGGGAACATAGACCATATAATGTGCAGTGTGTGTGGTGTAAAACACACAATCATCAAACACTACAGCACATGATTTCAATGATCAGCTCCTCCACTTTGTTTGAAGATGTGCTAATCAGTGAGATGAGTTTCTGTAGTGGTTGGGATGAAGTGTGTATATTATTTGGGATATGATGGCACATGATGAAGAGCCACTGCTATAGATGGATGATTTTATTGCATCAAGATAATAAATAGTCCGTGTCCACTCGATGTGGAAATGGAGAATAACTCTTATGTTGACCTCTGCTGATGAACAGCAGCCTTGATTGCAGGAGATCATGTTTGCGTGGATTTAGTGACAGTAAATTCCCTAACATCACATTTTTATAAATGTGCCTTTTTTAATGGATGTGATGTACTTTTGGTCTGTCAGGCTTAGATATGCAGTTTAAAGCTGGGGTAGGCAGTTTTAATTTGGTGTCACTGGGCAAAAATCCCATAATAACTTTGAGCATATTGTAATTCAAGTGGACTGAAAGAAAACTAGACTTCTGCACCTCCTCTTGGCTCTATTTTCAGAATTTGGAAAATCTAGGCCATGACGCGAGACTTTGGCCAGTCACAGGTCAGTTCAGAGAGAGGGTGTTCCTATTGGCTGTTCTACAAATGCAGATGCATATGCAAGTCCCTTTGGTGAAAGCCTGATTCAGTGACGGAGAATTCTGCAGAGAAAGTTGCTAATCCTGCATTGAAAACAACTGCCTACACTGCAAAGCAACCCAAAAAAGAGCGTCCAAAAGAGACTTTGACAATCAACGCAATAAGACACGTGTCAAGATCAGCAAAGGGTTTCGGAGATAGAGAGAAAATCTTGTTTATAGTTCAGCCTTCTGCTAACCGGAGTCAAAGGCTTGTAACTGTGGCATCAAGTTCACATTTATGTAGGTAACGTTGGCCAAAACTTCCAATTGCAGTGTTTCCTCTGCCTCACTCCCCGCTGCTACAAGTCACCCTGCCAGAGAGTGAGCAGCAGCCCCAAGTCCTTGCTGGATCAGCAAACTGTTTGTTGCTGCCATTACACAGGTTAGGCCTGGGACTACTGCTGGCCACCAGCCTGGTCTGATACCTGATGCTGGGGGGATTGCACTGGCTAAATTTGTGCCGCTACAGCTGCCGATCAAAGGTTGGTCACCTGAGCTGCTGCCCGCTCTTCTCCCGGGGAAGTAGTCCACAGTGGTGGGCAGCGAGGTGGAGGGTCCATGGGGTGGCAAGCTAACTAATTCTTGTCATTTGTGGTCTGAGAAACAGAGTGAGAAGGAGTAGGGCAAGAAAGCAAATGTGCTGCGGGCAAATCTACAATTAAATAAGACTGAATAAATCAGTGTTTGGGTTAGCATGTGCATATTCCCGTGGTCGTCTTGTTGGAAGAGCTTAGGACAGAGAGGAAGGAGTCTTTGCCATTTTCAGATTTCTGCCTTCCCCAGCTTTAATATTACAACCTGCTACATTAGCTACCAGTTGCACCTTGAAGACAAATGTTTCAAAGCTACTGGTTGGGGCTAATCGATAAGCTAATCAAAATAATAGTATGCTGATTTCCATTTATTCTGAGAGAAACTATTTCTTGCCTTTTCAGTCAGTTTCCTTATGTTTATAAAAACCCAATCATCTAAGCAAAGAAAAGACCAGAATCAACTTGCAGTATAAAAACAACACATATTACATTATGTAGTTAACTAATTTCTGCTCCGAACATCAAGGGTCTCATGTATTTCTTGCTCATTCAGTCATGTCACAACTATCGTGTACATGCTAATTTACTACTTGCATCAGCAAGGTGAAGTGCCCTTGAGTATTGTTCCCTGATTAGCATTTTATTATAAAGCATAATTTGCCCATATGATTAATCTTGCCCTTATCAGAACTAATTTGATCATGAGGCTCATTTCACTTATACTGCTCCTATGATTAATGACAATCGAAAAATTCTCTGACATTAGTGTTGAAATGCATTAAATGGTGGGATGAGAATCATTTACTCACCCTCTTGGGTCCAAAGAGGTTGTGGTACAGAGTTCTGAATCTCTTCCTGGTGTAGTTACACCGATATGCCCCGCCCATGAGGTATTCAATGACCAGTCCAATGTCGATGAGGCTGATGCGGTAGTCCGGGGGCAGGTTTCCCTAGAAAACCAGACAGTGTTAACAGGCAACAACCCACGCCACCTGATTAATAAAGGAGGGTAAACAAGAGGGAAACAAGTGTACAAAACAAATCACACAGACATACACACTCACTTCACAAAATCCATATCAAAGTGTTTTTGGCTATGAAAGGAAACGTGATTATCTGATTCACCTTGAAGTAGATCCAACTGAACCCTGGATATTCTCGCTTGGAAAGAACACACAATGTCAGTGAGCAAGAGCAGGGGAAATAAGATACACAGAAACTCTCAGGCAAGATCTCTCTTCCAGCCTCTTTAATAAATTGTTATCTCAACCAGACTGTGGTTCAGGTTATGTTTTTGTATTGTGAATTCTTTAAAACTATGTGGGTGTCGCTTTGAATCTAGAAATCTGGAGCTATTCCTCCGATCTCGTAATTGGTTGAACCAAAAACTGGTTACAGTTCCAAGTGTGGTATTACTCCTGAAAGCTCTCTATGAATCTTTAAAGCCCCTGGCTGTAACTTCTCTTACCAAGGAGTAGAAAATGGGAAGAGATTGAAAACTCAGGTGCAATATGATTCACAGAGAGAATATGAAGTCTGAGGACAATTACAAAGGACGTAAAAAATTGAATGATTTGCCATAATTTGCATTTATGGAAATAATGAGATCTTCTCAGTGAGGTTCAATGCAGTCTTTAAGAGAGGAAAAGAAAGAGAAAGTGGTAATGTCTCATTAGCCTGGAAGAGAGGGGCAACAGCATGGAAAGACAGACAGACAGCTATTAAAGCTGGAGGCTAGAATCATTATTGGAATAGAGGTCCTTTCACATGAGGACTATAACTATGTCAACACACGCTCCTCCTCCTCGTGCCCTCAACATCAACCCCACATCCTGCAGTCATTATCTTGACCCCCACTGTTCCTTTGAGGTACACCAATTACCGAACATATCTTTATTCCTCGATTTCCAATCCGCTCCATTCAGATGTGAGATCCAAGAAATCCCCCCTGTCCTGCTCATCCCTATCCTGTCCTCGTATCTAAAGATTTAGTTTCATTGGTGGTAAAGCCCGGCAAGCCCCTGTAGGTCATCCGATACACTTTGAAGTAAAGAGAGCCACAGATACTGCTTGTCTTTTCATACGTCCGCGGTTCAAAGAGAGCACACAAAGCTTCACCTCCTCATCTTACTGATAAATATAGTTCAAAAGCACAAGTCTGCGGTCAGCCGAGTACTTTTAATTCCCAGTGGTGGTGAAGCTCAAGCTAATAACTGTTTGTTTACACCTTGTGTGAAAGCTTATTGAGCACTGCGGGTTTTAATTCCGCAGTGTAGTTGGTGAACTTTGAGTCCTGGTTGGCTTACTAATGGGGAAATTGCTGTCCTGAAAATATCTCTACACTATAGTCTTAACAGCAACTTGTCAAACAGTTGAACAACCAGTTGCTTTGGTTTAGGGTGACATGTATAGGTGTATGTATAATTCAGTATCCATTAAAGGTGCTGTTAATGATTCTAATTCAATACACTTTTTGTCAAATTCAGCAAATATCTCCTCAAGGTCCACGACCTGTCCTTCCTGTGCACTCCGCAAAAATCAGATGTGTATACACAGCCCTCGCTCAGAAAATGGAAAACAAACCAAGTGCCTTGAACCAAGCACAGCAACCATATGACAGCTACTTTCCTTCTTCCACGTCTGTGCCCTCAAGGAATGGAGCTACACCATGATAGTAATGAAACCTAAATTACATCAGAGATATCAGAGCTTCTGAAGGAGTACTGAAGGACGTGTATACTTGAAACAGTGTTCCCCATTCGTCATCCAACAGCATGTGGCCAAATCAGCTGCCTCTCAGCTTAAGGACAGAAACTTCCCAAGGGAGAAGAAAGGACTGGAGCACACCGATCAATTTACAGCCTTTTAATAGTGCAAACAGACTAACATTTCAACACCACTGTGTCTTCATCAGAGTCAAAGAGACTCTGACACTGACCCTTTTTGACTCTGATGAAGATAGTGGTATTGAAACGTTAATTTGATCAGCGTGCTCCAGGCCTTTCTTCTCCCTTGGAAGGGTTTGTGTGTTTGGGTGTTGAGTTCAACAGTCTTTCTCCAGAAATGCTGACTCCATCATTAAGTCAGTGTTCTCATTTCCTGCAATTTAAATGGTGAGCTGATAGCACAGAAAGCTAAGAAGTAAAACCACCCATTACATTTGGATTTTCTTCTAACCATTCCTGATATCTAAGACACAAGTTGTGTTGCCACCAGCCTGTGGCCACAACACTGCATTGTTCGTTTACTCTGTGGGGAAACCAATTTCTGCTTTGGCAGCTGTAGTCCACAAGCCAATCTCTGTAATTCTCTGTTTTCTGACTCAGCTTTCACACAATCTAGTGAATGAACTAGATTAAACCTGAGAGCGACCTGCATCGGCACCTTTCATCGGTGTTATTAGCACAGCATCTGCATCTGAATCAAAATAATACCTGCCAACAGTATGACCAAACAATCCACAGAGAAGAATGGGAGAGAAAGAAAACAGCGATGACATGGTGACTCAACCCGAGGGATGGCAGTTAAATCTAATTAGCATCATACTATGATACAACAACGGCACACAAACACTCAGCTACACTATGGCAGTTACACACAGCTCCGCAAAAAAGAAGATGGAAATGTTTTGCCATGCACTACGGTGTGTGTTTTGCATGTGTGGTAAGGTGTTGTGGAATATAAAGTGCATATTCTCTCTGCACCAACTTCAGATTAGAGTTGTGTTTGAAGACAAAGAGGAGGCAAAGGAGGAGTGATTACAACACTGAGCCTCTTCAGCCACTCCCAGAGGAACATGCGGCTTTACTGTAATCAGTAACACTTTAATTAATGAACACCTCTCGATGCTAATGGTGGTGTTGCTGACCTCTCAATCATCTCTCAACAGTGGGCTCACAACTAATTGGCGTGCAGACATGTGCTGAATGTATGAATTCTATGGTTGTTGTCTTTTATTGAAGTAATTATTAAGGTGTTATAGGAGATATGCAGCAAAAAAAAGCTTTACTGCGAGAGAGGATTCCACCATCATCTTAAACATGTAAATAACACAGTCCTGATGCAAAATAAAGTCTAATTTATGGAGGGGAATGTGCAATATCAGTATTCAAAGAGTCAGGTGATACTGCATATCAAAAAGAAAACACAATAGTGTTGTAAAGAATACAAATGAAAACAGAGCAAAAATTGATAAACTGTGAGTGTCTACTGAGTTCTTCCTTCTCAGCCTCACAGCGGTTCCACTGCGGCCTCAGTTTGCACAAACTCAAGTTCTGTGGATAAAGCAGTGTTTAATACATGTAGTGTTTGTTTACCATGGTGGTGTGTGCCTTAGAGAAAGAACAGAGTAAATTGCTGAAAAGTGATGAGAGGGATGAGAGTCGTGCATAGCTCTACACAGCCACTGCAGCCCGCAACTCCAGCTGAAAGAGAAAAGCCGGCCTCTATTTGCAGTAACAGCAACTAGGGCTACCAAAATGTGGACACACTAACTGATGCAAATAGAGTAAACAACACACAAGGCCAAAAAAAAGCAAATGAAACTCTATGTAGTCAAATGTGTCTTCTTTAATATACACATTCAAGCCAACATTCCCATACAGTGTGCCTGAACAGCCACAGAGCTGAAGGGACGGCGGTGATGGTCATACCTTTTTGACATCTCTGACGAGGTGGTACAGCGTGTTGGACGGTCCATGTCTCTGAAAAACAAACACATGAGGATATTATTTCCATCACTGACAGTATCTACAGTTCCCTGCACAAAACTGCCCCTGCCTGCTAAATTTGTCACAGCCAGCACCATGATTGTGTGTGTTTATGTGCGCTTGTTATTACCGTGTTGTAGAGCTCCTCCAGCCTGGAAAGCGTGAGGAAACGATGCATACTGACTCCGTTTTCAATCAGCAGCTTGACAAAGTCCACTCTGTCCAGAACTAAGGCATCCAGCATTGCCTGCTCCAGGGAACCCACCTAAGGCACACGGGATGAAGAATACGTGACACCATACACAGCCAGCCCGTCTCCCAGAAATTATGTTTGTTTACAATTAATTTGAAACAGCAAATGTGTTTGAGGGAAATGTAATATCAAGCGAATTATGTTTTCAATTAGCATAATGAGATATGGTTGCTATTTAAAGTACCTCATAGTGACTACGGCATTATGTTTTTATTATTATCTTTTTTACCTTTTTACCTTAACATTTAGCTGACATCACAATCTTTTCCTAACCTTAACCAAATTGCTTTTGTTGCCTAAATAACAAATCCAGTATTCAGGTGTCAAATTCCAGTCATTTGTATGTCCGCCATCCACCCTGCCCACCTCCCTGCGATTACAGCGCCATACTTATCTGTAGTGTTCCATTAACTCAAAAAATGTCTTTGAACATAACACAGGCTGCGATTACGATGTCACCACAATGTAATTATGAAAACAATTTAGTGCTATACAAATGTAATTTCCAGGAGGCGGGCTTGACAAAGCACACAGCACACACTATACAGGAGCACTGCAGGGAAATAAATACAGATCAAGCACCATCATTTACTGAAACTATGACAGGATTATTATGGTAGGATTTCCCATCATGTGAGTGGAGCCACACATACATGGTTAATGTACATTTTAATACTCATATATATTCACTCTTATGATTTATTTGTCATAACTGTCGCCACGCAGAGGCCTAATAAAATGTTAAGACAACTTTATATGACTTGAAAACTGCAAGGAATGCATACTTCTCAATTATGGTCACAGATAACTACAGCAGTCCCTGATTATTACTTGCAACCATTTCTCAGTTGCTGAACCCTTCACCCACGACTGATCCTGAGCTGCTCTCTGCATCCAAATTGCCTTTAAAAGCTGAAAGTATTCTTTCGTTATCATCTTTTTCTTTCTCATCACTTTTGAAGTTAAATTGCGTAAATGCAAATCATTCTGAAATGCACTTTTTCTATGCAGGATCAATTGTTATTTCTGTTATCAGTTGTTGAGGACAACTTCTGTGAACAAATGTCAGGTAATTCAGGAGTGAGGTACAATGCCAAAGACCGCTTCAGGAGGTGCATCATACCATAATGCTAATGCCAGTGAGAATGCAGCTAAAATAAACAAGCCCTGCAAATACAAACAACATTATGCGGCAGTGTGCATATCCTCTTATTTACTGTTGAAGGTTCTTTCTTACAGGCCACTGCTGTCCGTAGATGAAGATTTGACTGCGGGCGATGTCCACTCTGTTCCAAGCCAGAGCCAAACTCAGCTGGTCAGGAGCTGAAGCGTTGGCACCTGAAAGAGAATAGAAAGGGAGTTGAGAGACAATGTCATATTTCTGGAAAACAAGGCTTCTTGAACACTCATACATAGTCAAATTTCCAAGTTTAGATCAACATAATAGTTCATTGTTTTAATTCTGATCTGTCTTTAGTGCTTATTTCTTATTCTCTTTATATGCTTATATTATCATTCTCCCTTGCTGAATGCTCATACTTTTGTTGGTGGAAATTTTATTTAATTTCAATTGACATCAAATGCAGGATAATAAACATGCTATGGAGTAGCATTTACAGTCAATCAACAATCAAGATCTGGAATAAGAACGGCCATAGCGGCAGCAGAGAGTCCAAGTTCAAAGCCTTTTGCTAATTATTCCATGTACAACGTGCAGTGTAAGAGAAAGGCATTTTTTTCAAGTTCAGTTTTGATAAATACATGTGGAGATTTTATGAGTTCAGAGTTAGATAGGATGAAATATGGGGTGGAAGTATCTGCATCAAAGCTTTATTGATGAATAAAATAACAATGCTTGTTTAATATAGGTGTTCAAACATGTTATATACGTGGTTTGGTTGCAGCTTCTCCAACTGTGCAGCATTATTTCAACTCAAAAAATGCAATAATTCGCAACTCCTGCTGGTTTGAGTCAGATTTGTGTTGCACTGCAGAGCTGTGGGCCCACTGCTGTCCACTCATGACAGCTAGCCCCTTTATTGGAGTGCTGGGGTTGAGGGTGTCTTTTGTGAGCTGCAGGGGGTTCATCTAACTTCAGGCTTGGTGGATCTCTGCTTCACTTTACTGCCTTTTTCTGTGTGTGTTTGCAGAGAAGAAGATGTCTTCTTATCAGACAATGACAGCTGGGTATTTGATGTATCACTTAATTTAACGCTTCATCTCACCTCTGCACAAAATGCGGAATACAACTGTGTTTCTTTGATTTGCTGTGTCCGTGAACATCATTTACTCTGCACCAGTCCTCCAGTAACATCGATATGATGTACTGAATATAAGATGAAAATCAGTACAGTACATACACACACAAGAAGAAAAGAATATTAAAACTGAAAAGAAGAATGAAAAAAAGGACAGATCTGATTTGCTTAATGTAATACTGGATATGAACCAGAGGCAGAAAAAAACAAGATTCAAGGGCACACTGACAAATATGGAAACAAAAATCTTATATGGCATCGCTGAAAGAAGGCCTTCATCTTCTTCTCTCATCTTAAATTCTCTCATCACTCTGATAGCTTTGCTGCATGTCATTGCTGTTCGCTAAAGGACAGATTGGCTGTTGTAAATCTGCAGAGATACTCACAATGCAGGGAGGGCTGCTTTATTTTGTTTGGTATCTCCCCTTAAAATTTTACTCGTAACCTGGGATCTTTTATATATGCATGCCTCTCCTCAGGCATTGATTGATCCAGTTTACAATGTTTCTCTTGGATTCATCACAAAGTGTGAGGCATTGACTCACTACTGTGAGCTTTACTCCCAGGTAGGATGGCCTGCTCTGGAAACCCACAGACGCACACACTCGTATTCTTTTATATACACTCTGTCTCATCTTATCTTTGTATTTATATTTCACAGAAGAGTGCTGGACAGTAGTCTTTGTCGTCACAGGATTTTTATTTGTTTGTAAGGGTTCATACAGAGAGTGAAAAGCAAATGCTTTCAAATCCATATTAAAAGGCCTGAAAACAGAATAGTTGTATAAAGTAGCTGGAGCCTATCCCAGCTGACATTGGGTGAGAGGCAGGGTGCACCAGAAGCCATCTTGCTGTGAGGCAACAATGCTAACCACTGCACCACCATGCTGCCTCAGACCTATCCTGGTTACATAAAGGTTAAATCAATAATTAAATTTTGTTTTTTTATTATTTTTGCACACATATCTAGTTTAATGTAAAAAATCTGCAAATGTAATAAAATGATTACAGTGGTGTTTATCATCATCTTAGCCTACAGACACTTGAAACGGGGTATGTACCATAACAACTCCTACTGTAGGTATTTCCTATAGGAGAATTGACAACAGCAATACAATATTTGTTGGACTGAATACATCTTAAAGGGGACATTTTATGCTTCATATCCGTATTTTGTGTGTTACATATAGTGTTGCAATGAAGAATGTTCATATTAAAAGTAGCCAAAGTTTCAAATGAGGAGGTAAATGTATGGTGAAGTTATCCCTGTGAGTAAAATCCTCAGGTTTCAGACCATTCTGAACACTTTGTTTCCAACTGTTTTTTTCTTTTCTGGCGACAGTTTAACGTCATAGTTTGCCTGATCTTTCTATATGGTCATCTGCTCCAGTCACACCACTGTAAGTGTTAACATTATGTATACACTGCTGTCAGGAAAACATGAAATTGTGGTTGCTGACGTTGTTAATTTCTCTCTAATTTCGGATCATATTCCTGTTGGAACATGTCAGGTTGTGTTCAGAGGGTTTTAATGGTGATTTTTCACTGTAAAAGTGCCACTATTCTCTTTTACAGTCATTCTCCTTTCTGCAGTGATGGTGCAGAGATAGGGAGATATGTAAGACCTGGAAACACTGACCAGTCAGAGCAGACTGGGCCTTTTTTTTTTTTTAGGAGGGAGACTTAAAGAGATGTGCACTATGACAGAGCATCTCAGACAGAGAGACAGGTGTTTTAGCACAGACAGTATGAGGAAAATAAAAGCATGTAAATCTGTAAATACAAAATTCAACCTAAAAAGTGAGTACAACAGGTCCTCTTTAAACACTTCATCCAATGGACAGAAAAGTAAGAGGTAGCATAAAATGGAACAGGGACAGAGAGTGAAATAAATATTAAACCAAACCTCTCTGATTAGCGCTGTATAATCCAATGTAAAATAACTTCACTGTAAAAATGCTATCGAATATTGCTGCAATAAAGAATTTCTAGCAGTTTTAATGGCACTCTTAAAACACTGTTGACCAGTGAGATCTAACACAAAACCGCAGTCTGCTGTTCACATTAATAATTCACCTGCACACTGGGAGGAGTTAACCGAAATGAGAGAGATAAGGCAACAATCATCGCAGTCTTTAGAGAATTCCACTGCAATATAAAGTATAATAATAATCCCGTGTGTGTAGACAGGACTGTGTAATTTTTAATAAGCACAGAAGTATCATCACTTTACACCGTCTTAAAGGCCTGTGCGGCATTACTGGAGCTTAATGGTGTGAGTTCAGACACAGCCCCGCTAATAAGATGCAGAGCCTGCTAATAAGAGCTTTAGTGGAGATATGTGTATGTTAAAAGGCAGGGTGGCCTTGCTTTATCAAAGTCCTGTGGTTTCACTCAGTCTGCCTGCAGGGAGGTTGAGCTGCAGCCAGCTGACTTTATGGACCCAATCTTCAGGATATTGACTACTTCAGACAGCGGACCATCAATTACTCTAAACTCCCCCCTGTTACACCATGTGTCTTTAGCTGCAGTTTGCTTCCTGTTCCCGCTTTAAATCTCGCTCTTTCTCACACACAGACTCACACGCTCACTCCTTTTATTCTTTTTTTTCTTGCTCTTGCTTCTGTTCTCCCCTCACTGTGTACTCCTGACTGTGCTGTGCTTGTTGAGCTTCAGGCAGTAGCTTAGTTCTTCAGCAAAAGAGTCTAATCCAGTGTTTTAAAAAGCTCTCAGGCAGGATGTGACTGATTTTATTTTACACTAAAAGCCTTAACGCGTCTCATTCAGTCAGCTGCAGAATGAGACTTGCATGTAAAATGACCCTCATGCTGTTTACCATAAAGGATTTTTTTGCCCCGTCTTTCAGTGTTTCCCTCTCATCCTTTCACTTCCACGATCTCCTCCTTTTCATTTCCTTTGTCTGTCTCTGTCTTTGATTTCAATTCCTCCCTTCGCTCATTCCGCCACATGTCATTCCTATCACAACGAGAAATGAAATGAATAGAAACTGGATAAAAAAGTGAGCAGAAATGACAGATGGAGCAACGGATGGAGTCGACAGAATACATGAGCGAGACATGTGTACACAGAGATAAAGTAATAGGGCAAGAGAGCAAGAAGAGATGAAGACAAAGATTAAGGAGTGATGCATGTGCCACAGAAATCATGCATCTTGACTGCTACACATAAATTATGTACAACACGTTTCTCTTTCATTCTCTCCCTCTCCAAACTCACTTGTTTAGTCTCTGTAGAATGAAATGTTCCTCTGAGGAACACTTCGAGAGATAGTCAATCACGCACACATCATCAGTGTGTACCTCATGTGTTTGCATGCATAGGTGTGTGTTTGAGAGAGAGCATGTGTGCAAACTTTAGTGGGCAGCGTTGTATTCCTTGGAGAGGCAAGAGCAACCATGATCAATATAAGCTACTGAACAACCAATCGAAAGTATGGATCCATGAATCCTGTGTGTGTTTGTATGTGTGTGTGTAGAGGGAGTGGCATGGGAACACTGAAGTGGGAAATAAGGTAGAGGATGAGGTGGTTGAGTTTAATTGCTGTGTTTGCACTTGAGGAATTTTCAATTTTGTAACTCAATTTGGTCTGATTCATTACCCTTATTGGTAAATGTATAACATTTGCTTACCGCATAAGGACTCTGCTAATTGTATGTCGGTGTCTATGTCTTACTGTGTCATGCTTTAGATCTGTGCCATGCTGATTGGTTATTCTATGTGTTACAGTGTGATATGCGGAGGGGGTATTTACGATAGATATGAGCCTTCAAATCACTACTTGTTTGTCTGCACCTATTGTAATCCCCCTAAATTGCTGTATAATGCTTGTAAAGACAATAAACTCAAACTGGGATGCTGGACACACTGTGAGAATTAGTGTAGTTCCTAGAAATGAGAGGCTGATATGGCACAATAACATGTACTTTCAAAAGTGATTATTGACCTTAAGGGGTATTAATTTGATAGATAAATGCAAATTAAATTGAAATATATATCCTTCAAAACCGCTGAATAAAAAGACACAATACTTATCATAATTCATACTTATCTCTGACCACACAGTTAATGAGCAGCTGTGTTCGTGCTAATTGATTATTCTGCAGGTGTTGTTGTGATATGGTGGACATATTAGCATATAAAGTAGGAAACGTGAGCTCATTTCAAGCTCATCTGAAATGGCTTCAAGCAACAGCCACAGCCTCCTTACAATTAAGAGGAATGCCTCAATATTTTATGGCATACACTTATATGCTTCCTTCGTAAGAGTTAGATGAGAAGATGATACAATAAACATGTAGCTAAAGTCTGCAAAATATATATGTGTTGTTTAATCCAACCAAAAACTGAAGTGGAAAACAACATTAACATAATAACAAGATTTAATGCTGCATGTTTGCTTTGGAGTCTTTCTGCCTTGCAGTGATCAAAAAAATTGCCGAATGGAGCTTTAAGAGAAAAAAAAAATAGGCACAAACATCTATGTTTTATTCCTGAGCCATGAACTGCAAAAGTAAAAACATACTTATGTGCTTCATACAAACACCTAAACTGGGACAGTGCTTTCTGAAACGATATCATCCTTCTTTTATGTACAGAAACTTCCAAATAACAACATCCCCGGAGGGCAACAGCGAAGTGGAAGCCACTTACTGTACACACACACACAAACACATAAATGCACACACCCACCTTTGAGTAATGCAGTGAGGATGGCAAGGTCAATGTCCTGATGACCCTCTGAACCCATCCGGAAAACTGTTATCTGAGACACAATGACAGAGAGAGACAAACACAGAGACAACGAGTGAGAAAAAATGCATTAACTCTATCATGTCTATTGTTGTTTGCTTGAATGCATCGAGGCTTATAGCATAAAAAATTCAGTCACATCCTGAGAGAGAGGGTGTGCTCTTATTTGCTGGATTAAACAGCTTCAGTAAAACCGCTGAGGTGCAGGAGGAGAGGAGTGGAGAGGAGAAGTATTGCTCTGATGTAATGTACTGTATCTCCTCTCCAGGCTCTCTTCCGTCCTCTCTTGTCTCTTGTGCAGAGAACACCACAAAACTCTCACACACAGCTTGTTCACTGTGGGGCAGAAAAGAAGGAATTCACCGAGAAGGGGAACAAGAGTAAAAACATATCAAAGACTGAGATCAAATGACATGAGCTAATAATGCTCCCCATTACCAAACACCATTTTACTCTTTTTCTTTTGCTGTGTCAAACATTTTTGGATTACATTTTGAGGACATTATATTACTCTAAGGCCAGTTTAGGTCTTTGTCTGTGTAGACTGACATGTCTTTAAGCTGCATTTTTTATATCCTGCGTGAGATGAACTAATGATGCGATTGATGAAAGCCAAAGTCCGCCGAGAGGGAAATCTAAGAAATGGGGCAGCTTTTCTGGATTTTTTTTCTGTTAAATATAGCAAGCGCGTGTACACATAACAGTGTTAACATGTGTGGGCATACATGCTCGCATGTGTGCATGCATGAAGGGCACCTTGTGGGAGTCGCGTACGGGAGAATGCGTGTTCTGAATGCCTGACGAGCTATTCCTCTAATCCTTCCATACACCCATCCATCTCCTCCCACCTCCCTGCAGCCCATCTCCCTTCCCATCTCCCCCCTCTAAATGGCTTCATTTCGTGGAGCTCTGGGAATCTGCGGGCTTTGCTGCTGCTGCTGCTGCTGCTGCTTTCCCTTGGGCAATGCTGCAACATTGTGGGCTAACCCTCCTTTTTCTCTGTTAATCTTCCTCTCTTTTTTTACACAATCTAAATGCAGGAAAGTAATTCAATTCACATTGATGATTTACAGTATCTATCATGTTGGCTCATTCATCATCTGCACACTTATGCTGATGACGTGTCTTTCCTGAGTGAGAAGTGAAGAGTGTGACATCATGTAACGCCTTAGACCTGGGTCATGCATTGCAAATGCAGTCACTAATAAGGGGAGCACTGTGTGTGGCGGTCACTATCAGCCTGTGTAATCAAAAGGTCTTTCTAGAGGTGAAATAGGAGTGCAATGGGATGTGAAGGTATCGATTGAGGACTTCATGAATGAGGACACCAATGAGTCGTTGCTGCAGTGTGCATTGTGTTCATGTGCTTCTCTGAGTTAAGTTGTAGCGTGTATTTTGTGTGTGGTTGTTTGAATGGTGCAGCCAGTGGCAAGATTATTATTTGCTAGAATGCATTTTTGCCTTCACTCTAATAGATGTTAACAACACATTTAGGGAGCCATCTGCCCAACACACATGCAATACTGTGATCTAACCAAGTGTGTGTATGTGCTTTCTACATGGAGATGGCTCAGGCACTGCTGTTTGAGAGCGATGCAGAGAGGCAGCAGTTAGCTAGCCAGTGGGATTAGTGTTGCAGTACTTGAAATTGGTCTTAGTCTCAAGACTGGTCTTGAGACAACTTTTTGAAGGGCTTGGTCTCGTCTCAGACTTGGCTGCATTTTCACTTTGTCTTTACTCTGTCTTTGACAAAAAGGACTGGGATTTTATTTCAAGACCTGTCAAGATAAAATGAATAAAACTAAATTGCCTGTGCAAAAAAAGGAGTATTTAATAAAGATGGAAAAGTTGATTTCAGCTCCTTAGTGTTTGTGTTTGTTTGCTCATGGAAAACAAAGGAAAACTCCCATACATAAAATTCACTTCTGCAATGTCTTCTTATTATTTTATCAAGACATTTCTTATTGTACACTTACAGATACACACATATATACAGTTTATATGACAATTAAAGAGGTTATTAAAGAGGAATCTTCTCTCTCTGTGGGTGTTGAGGATTGTAAGTGGGTCCTGCAGTGTGGGACTCGCAGTGGACTGGTTTTGGTCTTGACTCAGTCTGGCCCCGCCTTGGTCTTGGTCTTGATCCAGTCTCGCCCTGCCTTGGTCTTGATCTTGACCTGGTCTTGCCCTGCTTTGGTCTTGGTCTTGACTTGGGCTTTCCCTACCTTGGTCTTAGCCATGATTCGAGCTCACCCTGCTGTGGTCTTGATTTGACCTGGTCTTGCCCTGTGTTGATCTGGGTCTTGATTCAGGCTTGCCCTTCCCTGGTTTTGATCTTGGCCCAGTCTTGCCCTGCCTTGGTCTTGGCTCTGTCTCACCATGCCTTGGTCTTGGTCTTGACTCTGTCTGACCCTGCTTTGGTCTTGGTCTTGATTGGGACTCGCCCTACCCTGGTCTTGGTCTTGACTCTGTCTCGCCCTACCTTGGTCTTGACTGGGGTGGCTTTAAGTGGTCTTGACTACAACACAGGATACACACACAGGGACTGACATGCACTAATGCATGGACGAACCATCTACTACAATAATAAACTTGGATTAAAACACACACAGAGGAAGCATGACTTCATTCTCTGCTCTGCTATACTCCACTATATCGTTGCATAGCAAATAACTGTTTGCTGCTATATCAGTGCTCTGAATGTTGCACACACAACCTTTCAGAGAGCAATTTGTCTTGTGTGTGCCCTCACATAATAACTCTAAAAGGTTAACTTTCTGTATGCAAAGCTGTGATTTTCCATCAAGAGCAGTTTAAGAAATAACCACTCTATCATTTTAAGGGCGTGCTCATGTGTGAGCCTAATTTCACCTAATCAGTACAAAATCCTGTTCTGGCCACTTGTTCATTATACCCTGTAGTTATCGTTATAGCAGAACGGAGAGTTCCCTTACACACATGCAGTGTGTTATGCACACACACGCACACACAAATACACGCACACACACACACACACACACACATACACATATGATTCTTGGCTGCCCTAAGGACTAAAGATGGATGACACTGTGATAGGGGAGAGATGATGATTATAAAGGACGTTCACCATTGTTTCTATTCTCCCTTTCTCCTCCAGGCCATTCCATCCCTACCTCCACTCTCTTTCCTCCACGCATCATCTTTCTGCCCCCCAACCTGCAACCACTAATCTCACAACAACCTCCCACTGGCATGCTACTCTCCCTCCCCCTCTCATCTTGGCCCGCTTCCTCCCTACTTCTTCCTTCCTCCTCCCTCCCTCCAATCACCCCTTCAAGGTGACCCTGGGGACATGTGCTACCTGTTATTATAAGGGCTCTACAATACAGACACTAAGCAACAGAACCTCTATGACAATGCAAGGTTGCTAATTTAATCTCAACGATCACACAGAGAGTCATCAATAAGTGTGTCCAAAGGTAAACAGACCGCTTCTCCCTCATCTATTTTTGTCCTGATGCACAAGCAAAGGTGCTCCCGAGTACTTACTTTGAGCAAACGAATTTATCGAAAGGGTCGACACAGCTTTATTTTTTTGGTTTTACTCATGTCAATAAACTCAGCTATCCGTTGTACATTACATTTTCAATGTGCTTGGTTAACACTGTATCTTAAAATATCTTTAAATGCTGAATGTATTTTGGACATTCCTCTGCCTCTATATTGACAATCATTACCGCGGGGGTCAACATGCAACGGACAGGCCACTGACTCGTGTCTGTCACACTCCATTTCTCTGTTGACAAGAACAGAGGAGAGAGGAACAGAGTGGGGACGACAAGGGGAGGAGAACAGTGGAGGCAGAGATCGGGATAGACGTGACACAGCAGGGGAGAGGAAGCATGTGTAAATCAAAGGAAGACAGAAGGAGGGAGATTTAGTGTTGACAAATTCAGGACGGGTGTAAGAGATGAGAAAGGAAGAGAGAGTGCAATCTTTCTCAGTGTGACTGGGATCTGTCGGAGGATTCCCGCATCTTCAGAGACGCTAAGCTACATGCTTAGAGGATCAGAAAACTGCTCTTCACGCTGCAGTGAGCCAAGCTGATTGGAAAACATTCATCTTCATTTAACAGGCAAAGACCCTGCTGATGCTGCCACATGTATATACTGTACCACAAGACACACCACACACACACACACACACATACGTACAACCCATGGTTTCCAAAGCTTTGTCTGCACTCCATTAACAACGGCAGCATTTCAAAGCTGACAGCGCTTTGTTAATAGTTTCATCCATGGGATTTTAAGCATAAAATATTTAGATGTATATTTATTACTCTCTGGGATAAACCATAAACCAACAGGCATAAGCTTGACACCCAAAGTAGAGGAAGGAGAGAAATACGTTTATCTATTCATGAAATTTTAAACTGATAAACTGCCCTGTTGATAACCACCCAAGGAATTGTCTCCCTTCTGGCATCTTTCTCTTTGTGTGGCTCAAACTCTCTATTGTACCTCATTTTCACATTTGCTCTCCACATTTGTTTCCCTTCTCTTACTTCTTGTCTCATTTCCTCCCCCTCTCTCCTTCCATCTGTCCCTCACAAACTCCCTCCTTTCCTCTCCCTCTCATGGTCCATTTAAGTCACTCTTTCTCTCTCCTCATCTTCCTCCTACTCGTTCTTAGTTTCTCTTGTCAGGGAGGCGGAGGAACATTGTGGGTTGGTGGTTCCTCCTCAATATTTAATCCGAATTAAACATATAAGGGCTATTCTAGCCTCAATTATTCATACCAAGCTGGGAGATACCAGGACAGTCATCTTGCCCCTTCCCCATCACAGATGAAGAGCGAGGGAATGAGAGAGAGGGAGGAGGAAGAAGATAGAGGCACTTCTCTTTTAATTAGACCTAGAATTGGATTCACACATTTCTAGCAAAAAAAAGAGCTACTTTACAACAAGCCTTGATGATACTTAAAGGCACTCGCTCACATGCAGCCTGTAGTCTTCTCAGTGTGCTTGTTTGACATTTATACAAAATTGTTCCACCGTTATGTTGAAAGGATAAAAGAAACAAGATAAGTGATTTGAATATATGAGGAAGATAATTACCCTTATCATCCAGACAAATGGATATAAATGTGGCCTATGCTGTCTTTAACTATTCCCTTTCATTGCACCTGTACAACACGTCATCTATACACTTTACATCTGTTACCACTGAGTAAAACTCAAGAGCTTGCAGATTATTCATTGATTAGCTTTGCAATTATTTCTCCTCTCCCCCCTCTCTCCAACTTGGAGCCTAAAAACCTATCATCTATCAAAGCAGATTTTTTTTCACTGGGCAATGATCCAGCACACTCCTAAATTAGACCAAATGAAAGCATAAAGCAGATAACTGGCACAATTGTTTGTAGCGGCAAAGAGCACTTCCCAGTTTTATAATTTACTGCCCAACTGACTTCACAGCAACATATTTAAAATGATTAAAATTCATCATGTGGCATGTTGAAATGACGATATTAAAGCAAGAAAAAAAAAAGCTATGATGCCTGTTTGGTAAAACAAGGACAAAAGCAAAGAGGTACACACTTACATATACATTTCAACGTGCGCACATTAAAGATCGCAAGTTTATTGCCTCTTGATACAAAGCATAAACAGCCCTTCAGTATGATAAACAAAGCCGAGGCAACAGGGAAATAAATGAAGCACAAAATGTCTACATGAATAAACCAACATGCTGGAAATAAGGGAAAAGCAAGACACCGCCTTCCTTTAGTCGTCCTCGTTCTCTTCACTTGCCCTCTTAAGTAGACACACACTCTCTCCCTCTCTCATATATTATCCCAGCCAGTCACCTTTAGTCTTTCTCTATTCCTCCTACTCTCTGGCTTTCCTGCTGCAGAGCCAGAAACCTGAAAGCACAGGCGAACTGGCACACAGACAAACACACACTCTCATTGTCTCTCTCTCTCTCTCACACACACACACACACACATGCACACACACACTTACCCCTTTCAGATCGCTGCACTGACCGAGGATAAACCTACATCTGCTGCCAGTCAACGCAACAGTTCTGTGACCCTGTTTCTAACCTGAGTGTTAACAGAGGTTTGACACTACTTGACTTTGGTATACACGGGTAAACACAGGTGTTTACAAATGCAATGGGATGGTAATGCAGGTACTACAGAGCTCATATGGTTTCACTGCATCTCTATGGTAGGTATAAGCTGCAACGTCTAGACCTCTCAAGTCTAAGTTACACACATGTAAATTCCTCTTCAGTGTCCATCATTTTCAGTTTTCAGTATCAATATCTCAGGCACCAATTATTATTAACTGAAACTCATCAGTTGCACTCAGACACAATAGTAGTGTTACATGAATAAAACACAGTAATCTTGTAGGTTCTAGGTATTTAGGTGTTTAACCTTTGACCTGTTTGTGATACTATGTGGACATGGGGCTGTGTTTGCTATTACCTCTGCCAAGGAGGTTATTTGGTTCGGTTTATTTGTCTGTTTGTCAGCAGGAATGCTGCATATTACAGGCCTTAGTGGCCAATAGTCACTGCACTTTCAAGAGTTCCCTTCTAGTTCTAGTTTGTTTTTAAGTGTGCTGTTTATGTTTATGCGGGTTGTAATTTTCTCCAATTTACCTCCATAGCATTATTGAGGGGAGCCAGCTACTGCCAGCACAAGTAGACCATATACTGGTAGACATGAAAAAACATTTGTATCAATGCAGTACCATGTCTCCCAAGTGGGAATAAAAAACAAGTTTCGAGATCTGGCCCTGCAGACCCAAAGTGGTGAACTACTGCGGTAGGTAGGGGCCTGAAAACACTATGATCATATCCTGAGAGATTTGTTTTGGCCTCATCTCAGAAGGGATGTTTTTCTCTTTGTTGTTGTTGTTGTTTAACCTTTATTTATTTATTGAGGTTTCACTGAGAGTAAGCCTCTCTTTTGCAGGAACACCCTGATCACAATGCATAGTTAGACACTTGGTAGCTGCCCAGTACAACCACAGTGGTCTGATCTACTGGTCACTGAGCAGCTCCACTGGAGTGGATGGGGTTAAGCGCCTTGCTCAAGGGAACCTCAATGGTGACAATGAAGGAGGGGACTGTGCTGCTTTTCACTTTCCCCACCCAGATTTATCCTGCCGTAGTGAGGACTGAACCAACGACCTCCAGGTAATAAGCTTGTGCTACTGTGCTACTTTTATCAAGTTGCACTGCAGCATTTCTAAATTTAAGATTTGAAAAGTGGCTCAGTCTGATGATCAGGGGTCAAGTGACTGACTTTAAAGGTATACAATGCAGGATCATTGATTACTATTTGTAAACACACTCGCTAGTGAAAGTTGAAGTAAAAGCCAACCCCAGATTCACTCTTATTTGGCGATTCCCCTCGCTACAAATGTGTTTTCCGGCACTGTTTCTCTTGGATGCCTGCTGTGTACAGTCTGGCAGCTTGTCGATATCTCTTTATAAAGCCCCAACCTCACCTGCGCCCTCTGGGGGTACACACCTATAAATGTCCCAAACACAGACAACAAAAAGGAAATAAGAGAATACAGGCAGAGTGCACAGCCTCTGCAGAAAAATACACCACCACACACTTCTAGTGGGTCATAAGTGATGATTGGAGAGGGATTACATCTGTATGAGTCTAAAGCTTGTTTTTGGGAACATTCTGCAAACCATACCTGTAACGCAGGCATGAGGATGGTGAACTTGCAGAGATTAAGCTCCCCAGAGCAAATAGAAACATGTTTCACTCTAAAGTAAGTGAAATATGAGATTGACCATACATGTTCTGGTTTTTCTAATGAAATCAGTTAACCACACAAGGGGCACTTTTTTGAGGCAAGGCATTACTGAAGTGTTTCACGCAAAGCGTGAAACAATGGGAGCTCTCTCTTAAGCTCATTCTCATTTCTCACTTCTCCCTTAGACTTACTCTGCGCCAATCACATAGCCATATACACACCGATCCGTAACTTTCAGAGCACTATCGGGGGGAACCCCTGCGATGCCTATCAGCCTGATAAATAGAAGGCTGCTGAAACTACTTCAGTGAGAAAGAGAAAGAGTGCCAGACAGCAGAGAGACAGCACATATATCTCTCTTTCTCTCTCTTTTTCCAGCCATAATCAACGCTGACTTTTTGAAACTGTGCATGATGTACAGGCACTAATGATTGCAGTATGTGTTCCCAGAGAAAAGCCTGAGTTTTTATAGAGGACATACTGTACAAGGGAGAGGATTTCTTCCACTGAACACATTGTCAGAGTATGTTATCAAACTTTTATGTCATTGGTAAATGTTTTATGGCATTGTTAAGGTTATAAGCCACAGATGACTATTTCTTTTCACATTCATACATACTACATGAAGTACAGCATCCTGGATATAAACACCTATCCCACTGTTGGATTTACCTGCTCCCACACTCTACTATCTGTGATTATAACATATCAGTTAGACAGGTTTACATGCCAGCTCTATTGCACCACTTTGCCACATGAAGAGTAGTTTATCCCCAGATGTTTCTTCTTCTGGCAGTAAATGGATGATCATTAAAATACCTAATCATCCTATAAAATGCAAGAATATTTATGCAAGAGTGAAGCAGGGTTGGCGGACTTTTAAATCGTGCCAAAATGCACTTTCAGGGCTCCTTTCAGTGTGGCAGTGGTAGAGTTTTTTAAGTTCAAAGATTATCTGGCCTGTGCAGCTGCTCCTGTTGAATGATTCACAAACCATTGTTCTGCTCTGGTGTATTGTGTTCAGAAGATGCATCAGTGTGAGCATCACTCAGCCACTGGAACCCCACTGACAACACAATCAATCCCCTTACACGCTGCACAACCATGACCAATGCTGGGCTGCCTGCAGAATACTGTGTGTACTACTGTACGTGTGTGCGTGTTTCTGTGTGTGTGTGCTTTGTATGTGTGCATGCTGTTGATTGTTTTGTGTGTGACTCAGTGTGTTACAATTAATAATAACTGAAACACAGATTGAAATGATTAATCAACAGTATTATTTTACAAACAGGGGTGATGATATATACCTGGTTGAGTCATCTTAAAAAACATCCTCACTGTTGTGTTTCACGATGCTAATGACTGAATTCTAGCTGAGCAGTTTTACTTCAGAAGTTGTGAAAAAAAAAATGCTTGAGTGAGTGTGTGTACTAATTATATATTTATAAGCAAAATGCCAATGGCAGCCAGCAGTCCCAACAGTCACTGATCTGGGAAGTATTCCCCTCCCTTACAACAGACATTGAACTCTATGTGTTCAAAATGAGTTGAGGCGAGAGCAACCAAGTAGTAAATAACTTGGAGTTGCTGCAAAACTAAGATATAGCAAAAGCTGCTAGCTGTTTGTTTACATCATAGAGGATGTTACATTATTATCTTGAGAATGAGTGCAAGGTCATGTGTGGGTGTTTGCATGCACTGCTCTGGTGCACACTTTCATTCACAATGTGTGTGCCAGGTAGTGCAATGACTGTGGCAAGATAGCATCATGCCCCCTACTACTGTCATGAAATATGCCACACTAAACACACACACCCACACCCACACACAAATACACATTACCTCTACAGCATTCGACAGCATTAATAAGAGGTTGGTTTCATGTGAGTGACAGTACTCTAAAGGGACTGAGAATTAAACACTGCCAAAGGGGTACAGACTCTCAAGGTAGAGGCCATTTGGTCCCCGACGTCATCTGAATACATTTACATCCACTTAACATTACATGTCATGCATAAAAGATGGGTTAATAATTGCTTCAATAAAAGTTTCATGATGAGCAAGCTTCATTTGACAAATCCATTTGTTCCTCCCTCACATATATTTCATTTTTGTGCTTCTTCATACAGCAGAGACATCAAAGCTTACATGAATGGTGAGATTACTGTTATTAGGGGTGTAATGGTGTGTGCACGTTTAAGTGTCTGTTTGTGTGAGTCTGTCACTACTTCAGTGTTTTGTGTATACACTGCTCATATGTTTGCTTTATACTAATGTATGCACCCGTGAAAGTGACACTCACCAGCTCCTTCTTCTTCATGCACTCCATGAGAATGATGAACAGATGTTGGGCCTGTGTGCGGCTGTAGGTGAAAGTCTTCTGGATGGTCACCAGCAACTGGTCTCTCAGAGACTCGTTAATTATGCTGCAGAGGTGTGGAAGGAGAAAAAAAGAGGGTGTCAGGAAGGGGTCAGATGGAGGTAAGGAGAATAAAGCAGTGAGGGGGGAAGCAGGGAAATTAAATTTGTTCGTCAGTAAGTGAAATGAAGGTTGGCTGTGGGGCTGTCAGCACTACTGTCTCGGAGTCCCTGGTGAGATGTGATTCTGCAAGATTACCTTCATCTGTAATTCGATATATGAAGCTATACAAACAATTCTGAATTCATGTGGACTATAACAAAAATGTTTACTGTGTGTTTTTTAAGTAATGCATCAGCACATTGCAGAAAATTGATACATATTTGCAAGTTCTTGCATCAAGTTTACAGTATCATTTTCCATAAAATGCGTATCTGCAGAATTACATCATTGCTGTATGTACTGTACACATGAAACTGTTTGCTTGTTATGTTTGATTTAAGGCACTTTGCTAAATAATAACTCAATTAAAACTGAACTATCAGAAATTCTGATTACAAACAATCTTAGGAAGAACATTTCCAGGCTGTAACATATTTCCACATTGGATACAGTTTGTATTATTGAGTATTTTTTTTCCTTGAATTACAGCATAATGTGCACATGTGAGTGCATACCCTCCCTCCTCAGAGTATTTATGTCCGAAGGCCAAGATGTCTGAAGCCCTGCCGCTGCCGTCACAAACCACCACAGGGACGGGAGGTGTGTCCCTGAGGTACTCCAGCACAATGGAGATCACATTAGGACCACCCTCTACGATCAGAGCCACCACCGGCACACCCTGACCAATACCTGCACATGGAAACAGGTGGGTGCAGGAGAAACAGGGGAAGAAGAAGGATTGTAGGAAGGAAAACAGGGATGAACAATGCAGGAAAATGGATATAAATGTGAAGAAGGAAGAGGGAGGTTAAGGACAGAAAGAAAAAAACAGAAGGAGGATAGTCAATAATAGGCCTCATTACATCAGCAATACTTGATCTGTAAATAGAAATGTGTTAACAAGGTGCAAACATCACACCTGTGATGTGTCTTGACTGTACTGTCAAGACATGGTGAGCTTTCTAATTATGGGAGAGAGGTTTTTAAAAAAAGCACAAGTACCAAAAATAACCAGCCCACTTTGTCCTTTGTGCTCTATTCCTGTGGCATGGGTGTGTGTGTGAGGGAGAAAGAGAAATTCACTGATAAACCCCCCACTGTTCAACACAAAAATGGCTCCTTGCCTGCTAATCACAGGGTATTTAGGGTAATTACACAAAATTAGCAGGTTGGTTTCTCTGCACACGGTGAGTCTATGTACAGGAGGTACTGTAGGTATGAAATTTATTGCAAAACTCTCAAAAGAATTTCATGCCTCATTTTGCTTGTGTTGTTCTCTTCCCTGCCTCTTGTTTCCATTCCATACTCTTTTTCTCATTACACCACTAAAATCTCCTTTAAGACACCATAAACCCTGTAAACCCCAGAGTGCCAGTCTCTCTTACCCCGCCATGTTCTTTCCCCTTTCAGTGTTCACAGTCCAATCTATTTCCTAAACCCTCTTTCCTGCTCTCTGCCTCACTTCCTGTCTCTCCAGTCTTTCTTTCTATAGATACTCTGTTCTCCTCCTCTACCCCCCCATTCTGTTTCATGAGGTTGTGTTTTCTGCCGGGTGTTTTGACTCTTCTAATTCAAAAGCTGTGTAACTGCCGGATCTTCCCCGCCCCGCACCCTCATCCTGGTCTGCATAATTCACATTGGAGAAAGCATGGTCTGTCTCTCAAGCACGCAGGCAGACGAGTGCATACAGATGCGTGCTTACATACTGTATGCACATACGCACACACACGCACACATTCGGAAGCATACCCGCCACCATTACGCTTTGCCTCACACAGCCTCGTGCGGCCTTGCAACAGGGACAGTTACATAAGGAGAATATTTTAGGGGCCTTGCCTACTTCAAAGAGGTAAAACGTCACTGTGCCACAACACATCACACGACCATACATCAACAGAGCTGGATGTGAAAGAGAAGCAGACTAATAACTTGCATTTTGTATCTGATTCTTCCGTTTCTTTTGGATGTCTATTTTTTGCTGTTACTTGCATGTATGTGAGTTTGTGTCAGATCGAGCATTGATATTGATGACTGGTGAGCTTTGGAGGCAGCGCGGCAGTATCTAAAGCAGATTATTGTTCAACTGAAACCCACCAAGGAGCAGATGAGGAGGGGAAAGCACAGCTGTGTCATGGCTAATTGGTAGCGCACAAACACACACTTGCACTCACACAAATACAGATAGAGGCACACACTAACCGCAAATAAAACAAAATTCTCTTTTGCCTGACTACCCCAAAACAGCGGGCACATTTTAGGATGACTTTTGACCTTCCATTCACAGTTGGCTTTTCTAATTAACAGCTGAGAGCTTTGACTACTGTATTTACTCCTGTGGGAACTTCGATGTATCAAAACATGGATGACGAAACCAAACATGGCAGCCGATTCGTTCTAACTAAAGTTTTCCACTCTGCACGCATGCCGAAAAGTTTCTCCTGTTTCCTCCTGTGAGTAACAAAAAAGGCACCAGAGTGATGTTTTGATACAATTCTTACTGCATTTAATTTTACTGGACCTGATGATTATAACTGTGTGTAATAATTCAATAAGTAATTGCTCTGTGTGGGAAACACTCCTCTTTATATATTTGAAGGATAATGTTCCTATGGAAAGTTTTTCTGGATCCATGGCATGACATGACCTGAATTTCAATTGGGGTCGGTGCTAAAAAACTGCCACCCAGCCCAGTGCTGCTCCTGGGGGCTTGACTGGGAAATGAATCCCTAAACATAGCAGTGTTAACGCTCTGCCAACTGCTGCTTCTACTAAACTTGCAATTTTATACTTTTTTAAACCTAATCCTGTGATTGTTGGAAAGCTGAGAGCTCTTTGAATTACTTTATCTGTGGAGGCAGATCTTGTGGTATGAATTCCCCCTTTATGTCATATAAAACACTAAGTAGCTGGGGTGGTTACATGAGTCTGCACTTTCGGAAGAATGACTATTAAACCCATAGCTTGAGAGCTTATCTGCTGGGTATTTAGTGAAGATGCAGTCCTTCTAGCTGGGATGCACTGAGTGTTTCCTCTGCCATAGTGCAACACTGATGTGCAGTAGATTGCTCATACGCTACATGTCTGTGTTTTCTTCTCATTTCTCACGATAATTTTATATTCCATCACTGTTTCTTTGTAATCTAGACTGAAAACCTTCCAACAGATACACAAGTTGGAGTGCGCTTCGGAGGTAGATGCTGTGGTTTGCTGTTGTCTCCCTCTCTGTTGTGCACACATGTAACAACCTGTTATTGGGTAAATCTTTGCTCCTATTAAAGTAGTTTAAAAAAAAGAAATACTACTGCAACCTATTTTTGTGTTGGCGAAACACAGTGCAAGCCACATCTAACTGTTTCCTGACCTTGAAATTCTCCTTGCCAGTCTGTGTGTTATTTTGGTGCTCGTTGCAGAGCGCACAGGTGGGAGGAGAGGTGCAAACAGGTGGGAGGTTCATTCAAATGAGGCAGTGCAAAATGAGGTGTTGATACTTGAGTGGAAAATGGATCAGTGCTAAAAACAATCGTCTAAGAGCGACGTCTGTGTCTGTCCATCTGGACAATGTAGTATATACGCACTCTACACAATATACCCTATACACTCTGTTGTCTCAACACATGCAGCCCCTCCACCCCCTTTTCTTGTAATGACTGTATCCATGCACCATTCACACACTCCAACGCATCAGATAACACAATCGACAAACCCCGTTTCTCTCCCTTGTCTCTCTGTATCTCATACATAGTTTTAACCCAGTGCCCACACCTTATCTCACAGGAGGGAAGCTACCCGTGAAACTGTGTGAAAAAGCAGAGGCAGAAATAAAGGAGGGAGGTGGTCGATGAGACTCCGAGGCCACAACTTTCTATATTTATCCGGCCCGGGAGATGAGGAAGTAACGAGGAGGAGAAGGAATTAGGGAGGGAAAGAGAAGCGTGTAAGCGAGACACACATAACATGCTTAAATGGTCCTAATTAAGGATCCAGCAATGACTCATCCTTTGCGTGTGCGTGTGTCTCTGTGTACGTGGGTGTGCGCGAGTGTCTGCGAGTTTGTCCTTGTATGTGTCAAATTAGTATCAGCATGACTGGAGGAGGTGTGCTACAGTATGTGGGTCGTTGTCTTCGCACCCCCCCCCCCCCCCCTAAAAAAAAATAAAAACTAAAAACACACACACACACTCATCATTATCTTAGCAACAACTAAGGCAGACAGGAAGCATCAGATCTGTGAAGGCAACATGACTCGACAGGCTACAGAACAAAAGGTCAGGGGGGTTTGGTACACTAAAAGGGCAAAGCTTCTCTCAAACTTTACTTTTTCAGTCGTGTTGTGACATCATCATATCCTGTCGTTTTCTTACATACTCGGAGGAATTCAGATTAAATCAGATGGCCTGCGCCACTTTTACCAGTAATAAGTAGTAGTATTACCAAGGCCGTGATCCAGAGAGAATCAATCATGAATAAGGTCACTGATCGGGAAAATACATTCACAAGTGGGAAATTGGGGTTAAAGGAAATTTACCCCATTGATATGTGTGTTAGTGTGTGTGTGAATCCCTGTGTATACTCTTCTTTGAGAGCTCTCTCCGTGGAAAAAATCATAATCATATATCGAGTCCTGTTGGTGCTGTCGTGTTGGTGCTGAGATTACAGGATATACTGTATATATGTTTGTGTGTTCAAATATTATTAACCTGCATCAACTGAAGGCAAAGTATTATCTCACATAGTCAAAAAAAGACTTAAAATGATATTCAGAAAACTAGAATATTAGACCTATTTGACCCATTCATGTCATGTTCCTTGGACGAAAGATAGCTAAGTGTAAATGCATCAAAGAAACATTTCAGACAGACTGAAATTCAATTATCCAGAACACCTCCAGAGGTGGTTTGAAATGTATCCCAGCAAGACACTGAAAAAGTGTAAATGCATCAGTCTCTTCAAGACACATGTGTAAGGTTTACTCCACCCAAGGGTATTTACCTCGGTAAGTGGTCTATAGAAATTCCTACTCACAAGGTCTGTCCCCTGTGAGTCTAATTGAAAGCAACAGAAAAATAGAATTACCGCCTCGTGGTTGTATGCCTTCTCGAACCAGTCAAATTGCAGTTCCAGTTTACATCCATGTCTGTGAAAACATGAGTGCTTCACACACATGGCAGCACAGACAATCTATACCAGGCATGTCCAAAGCCCAGCTGGGGGACCAGTTATGGCCTGTGGACCGATTTTAAACAACCCACAGCTTCTCTTTCAAAATATACTATATGTGGTCCACCACGCAATATTGGTTAATCAAGCAAATTCACTTAGCATTTTTTTAAGTTCACCTTAACATGGTAGGACTGTTATACAGTTTGTAGGCATGCACCATTTCCTGCCAGCAGACGTGGCCACAGACAAGAAGTGTAAAGTCAAAAGCAAAGGCTTTTGAGAACACTTTTCATTGACAGATGAAAGCATTGCATTTGTCTCATCTGTATGTGTTTTTTTTAATAAGTGATATAATGTAAGTGTATAATGTAAGACAACGTAATATTTTCACAGCACAGTTTCAAAGTGGGCACCAAAGATTAACACCAACAAATTAGTATCTAACCAAATGTCTCCCCTTCTGTTCCTGAGTTGTGTCTTTGAGAAATGGCCTGAAAAGTGCATAACATTTTTATGTCACAGTGAAGTTGACCTTTGACCTTTTGGATATTAGATGTCATCATATCACCAATTTATTCTAATAGATGTTTGTGTGAAGTTTTGTCACAATTAGCGCATGAATTCTTGACTTATGGCCAAAAACATATTTGCTGAGGTCACAGCTACCTTGACCTTTGACCTTCGACCACTAAATTCTTTAATTGTTAGCTTCCTAGCTAAATAGCTGATGTTGTAACTTAAGTGCTGAAATGCAAAAGTCATTCTCCTTTTGCCATTTTTGGTAGCTACCAAACAGCTTCAGGTGCATTTCTTTCTGAACTGGAGTAGGATTGACCCTGACTTGGATGTAGTCCAGGAAAACCAAACAGACTGCAACCACATTTGTGATCAGTCACTTTCACATTTGATACATATCTGATCACGGGCCATGCGACTGCTGTGAGAATGGTCATATCGGAATTCATGTGTTTTTCTCATACGTCCATGGTTTTCGCACAGCATACTTTACTGCTCAGGCAAGGATCACTCACCATACAGTGTTTGAGCGGAGCACTGAAACTGCAGAAGGCTGCTGAAGCTGTAATGCTGCTATTGTAGGCTGTCCCAGTCGCCAGCCAGTAAAGCCCGATTGCCAGACGCTTTCTGCCTACATGCTGTGACAGCTTTGCCATGAGACACTGACAGAGGTATTGGAATTTAGCCCTGGACATCAAAACTGTTCCTCCCTGAAAGCCTCTACATGGCGGCCCCACCACTCCAGACTTCTCGCCCAGCTGCACCCACACCTCTCCCCACAGAGACTTACCGTCACTAGCTGCTAATAGAGCTGGTGGACTGAAAGCCCATTTGTAAGACAGCCAATTACCCCGAAAATGCCCATTGCTCCAAAGGGCCATTCCTCCAAAAATACTCTACACACTCTCCCAAACAGGAGCACATGGCTACTTATCATTCAGAATGATGTCATCACACCTTCCAACTGATAATCATTTGAGAGATGTAGCTTGCACTGCCATGTCATTCATTTTTCCCCAAAGACCTGTTTTGCAAATGTGATGTGTTTTATTGTCGGTCCAACATGCATGTGTTCGACGTTACTGGTTGCATGTGATGATTCACGGTAGACTGTTGTTCATGCTGATGTCAGATACAGGTTACTTCAAACATGACTGTGAACAGTCTGGGCAGAAAGATCTGATTTGGGGAAATAATCAGAAATAAGCCCTGTTTTGTGAATGTAGCCTAAGTCTCTGTGTTTTCCCTCTTTCAATGTCAGATTGTCTGTGTTGCTGTTATCCCTTGTCCCTTGTGTTCCTCATGTCATCCTGATTTGTTCCTAGTTTAGTTTTGTATTTTTTCTTGTACTTGGATTTTGTTCAGTCTCTTCCTTCAGTTTTTCTTCCCTGCAACCAGATTGCCATTAAAGCTTGCTTTTTTGTCCAGTCATCCTGCCTGCCTCGTGTTCTGCATTTAGGTCCCCCTCTGAGCCGTGAACTGTGACAGTCATCATGTCACAAGTGCTATAGTCCCCCTCTGGATAGTCCAATATTTTTGTCTTGGCTTCTTTAATTGTTTAGTACTGTGCATAATGATCTACGAGGACATCTTCGACCTTCTCACCACTGTGTCTTGTTTCTTTACCACTTCAACTTTTCCAAAAGACATTTAACACAGTTCACACTACTGATCATGCACTCAAATTCTTTCCACACCACATAACATGTTATGTCATCCGTGCACATCCTCAACCTGGAACCATACCTGGAGCAAGTCTTGCATCCAATCATACCCTCTGCTGGCTCCATTATCTCTCCACCACAGGGTTGTACACTCTGGTGGCTCATGTTAATCTTTTTGACGCATTTTTTATATCCTTTTTGTGCACGAACACACCTTACACCTAGTGACATTAACTGTCCCCATGCTGTCTTTGTACGCTTATTCTCACGTGCCTGCAACTATTTTATCTACTCATCCACTCCCACAGAGTCAGTTCATCTGCACTGCTTTAACCAGTCAACAGTGCAGCACCACCACTGGGACCAAAACCACTGACCAGAGGGCTAATGAAAAACTAATATCAGCTTATATGAGTCACAGTTTCGATTGTCTCCAGACCTGAATTAACCTGTAAACATCAAAATGGCTTTTGAATATATATATATATTTCCAGGATTTTTCCAGGAACCCAGTAATGATCTAGCTAGTATGACAGACAGGGATCACGCCATACACTAACTTGTTCCTCTCTGTGAAAGTCTGATATAAACATTCAGTCTATGGCTATTATTTATCCATGAAATAATCTTTACATGCTTAGAAATGATCACTTGATCACAGAGTAATGCAAATTCACCTGAAGATGTATTCTACAGCAATTCACTTAGTTAGCATTAATGTAGTGCCTACTCAAAATGTGCCTGTTCATAATGAGCTAATTGGTTGGCCTCCGGTAATGCTATCACCCATATTGCTGTTTGCAGTGTTCAGGAGAATCGTTCATCGTAACAACTTCACACTTGACAATGTGCTTCACTTACATTATTCAGAGTTTTAGCCACTTAAGTTTTAATGTCATCCAACCTGCATGTGCTACCATGTGACATGACAACACAACTAAGAGCAGCCTGTTTAAAATACACTCCTCCATAAAATACCACTTAAATGTTAATATGATTCTGATTATAACTTACACATGGCACTGCTTGAAGAGCTCTGATACATAGTCTGGTAGTTCATTCTCAGCTGAAGGAAAATAAAAGAATATTGACACACTTGTACTTTTCTATGACATTTTACTTTTCCTTTCATTTTCCAAGAGTATTTAAAGACTGAATAATTGGTCAACTGTTTTCCACATTTTCCAGGATGCGAAGGAACCCTGTTTTTCCTTTCAGGATATAGTCACATTCAGCAGAGGGTGACATTTCTAAGCTAGATTCAAACTGTGAAACTGCAGCTGTGTGATATGTGTCAAAGAACAAGAGTCACCAAGTAATCCAGTTGGTCACACAGTTGGAATGTGTAAGAAAGGGGGGATATTATACGCTATATTTGAAAAATCAAGAGTTTGTCCAGGCACTTAGAGCGCTTGAAAGAAGAGTAATACTACCCTCTTGACTTCCCATGTACTATAGCTTAACTATAATCTCTTCTGTATGGGCTGCGCCATGGTGGAGGTCACAATGTCATAGCTAATCTGCAACGCAAGGCCTTATGGCTTCCAGATTCAATTACCAGAGCTACTTCATCTTTTACCTATGCTGTGATTGATGAAAGCACTGCTATAGGAGGGTCAGTGAAGGTTACACAGTAGACACTGGGTTAAAGCACATACATGCCCACGCTTATGCACACATTCAACATACAGTACAGTAGAGAGTACGTATGCGCCCATTTTAATATTACAAGTAATTCAGGTGAAATGGAACAGAGCACACTCAAGGTGCCTTATGCATTCTTGCAGACGTTATGTTAACTTGCACAAATTAATAACTTTCATTCCTCTTTGGGACGGGCGTGTGCATCCAATTTAAGATTTTCACACGTATGAATGAGTAACATGCGGGGTTTTCTTACTTTTTCTTGTTCATTTTTGAGATTTGAGAGAGAAAATAAGAAAACATTTGTGAATGGAGCTTATTATGTCCTTTCTCCTGCTGCCTTTTCACTTTTTCATCCTGCTTTTTCAGTGAGGAAACCTCAAGGCAATATCTCGTCTCACTGCCTGCATCCTCCACAGCTGCATCACACTTTCTTTGCGCTTCATATAATTCTCTTTCCTCTCTGCTCACCCTCAATCCCTTTTCTCTGTCTTCATTTTCACACTCGCCTTTCTTCCTCTTTCACTTGTCATCCCTCTGAGGCAGGTGTGTGATTAAAAAGCATTATAGCCACATGGAGACATGTCAAAGGAGCTGCGCGGTGGTTGAGTGAGCCGAGCTGAATGGTGCCAATCATTTCATTGATTTTCTTCATCTTTGAGTTTGACAATGTCTCCTAGCTTCAGGAGATGGTAAGGAGGAGTTAAATAGGAAATATGTCCCTGTGTGCGTGACCTCAGAAACTAAAAGGGAGTGTGTCAGGATGAGCAATATGTTTTTCAAAACAGTATACAAAAGCACGCACATCCAGACAATGAGGTGCCACATAAGGTGCTGGACAAGAGATCATGCAAAAATGTATGTATTTATATATTCATTTATATATTCATTCTATAAGTATTCATCTAAGGGAAACAACTAGGACCAGATGACCTGTTCAGAGCTCTGTCAGGTGACCTGGTCTAGTTGGTATTTGATGGTGTGTCTTTGCATTGTATTTTGTCTGATAAAAGCGTGACGCTCAAAATGTCACCACGGTGGTAATAAAGTATATGCTCATAGGACCATAGAGGGAGCATACTCTGTTTTTACAACTATTTTTTCAAATAAAAAATTTCTATATGCACCTATAAGTCTGTAATAAAATTAAATTGAATATATCATCAGGCAATGTTCATGATCACTAGTCATGAGCTCTCTCCCTCTGTTTGCATGTGAAGTGTCCTGTGCTGCCTAAGTTGAGTTCTTGTCACGGTTATCCAGGCTCATTTGCATCTGAATCTTTTTCCATGTTCTATCAAACTAGACCACGTCTGGCTGAACACATCACGAGAGAGCCATGCATGTACAGTAGGGCACAACGCTGCTGAGCATTTACTCTAGCGTGTGAATGTGCTGGCTCCATCCACCATATTTACAGGCTCCCAAGTCCAATTGGCTGTCTTATGCCATTTATTTTGTTTACCCCCAACCAGAGCTGTATCTTAGATATTCTTGTCCACTTTTCACTGAAGAGGGCACAGAACCACAGGAGGCGACGCCTACCACAGCATCAAATACACAGCAGAGACTGAAGGAGAAAGTATGCAGAGGGGATATACACTTGTCACCAAGGGTGGTGTTAAGAGGTTTGGGAACTGCCCAACTGTGCTCCTGCTCTAATGATGAGTTTTGACAGGTGCCAATGGTGCTGCCATAACTGGAAATGGAAATGTGCAAAATGACCACAAATATCTTTTGGCAAGAGAAAATCAAAATGCATCATGACCTTGAAGATTTGTTAAAACATCAACATGCAATATCAAAGCTATATTTGGAGCACAGTCAGGCCAAAACACACACACACATACATCTGTTATGAAGAATCAATTCCCATATTTAAAAACTGTGTTACAATATTGTGGAGCCAATTTGATTGCTACAGCATTTCCAGCACTCACATGGTGATAGCCGTTGCATGAAAAATCGCACACAGGCACAGTAGGATTAGCTACAGGATTGCCCAGACATCACAAAAATACCACAGGGGGAGATTACGCATATCTATCCACCACACTTCTTTCATCTTGTGTTTGTGTGAAGCGTGTGTGTGTGTGACTGTGTGTTACGTGTGGTCTGCAACCCACGTTTGGCCATTCAAACCAAACTGCTTTTTTCCTTTTTACTTTCTCTATCCTCCTTTCCTTTACTGGGCCTCGGGCTACTCTCGGATCCCACGGGAGCCCTGCTGTGAGGAAAATTGATGCTCTCTTGGATTGACCGTGGACTGGTAATCAAATCACAAAATGGTCATTGTCTGCCAACCCGTCAGAGGTGAACGTGGAAGTAAGGGATACATTTGTGTACGCTCAACAAATTACAGTATATTATACAGACACGTACAGTAATCACACACTGGGGCTGCACATTTACCTGAAAATCTGTGCAACAGAATTTGTGGCTGGTTTGTCAATAGTGAGTTTAACATTCAATTTCATTGTACAAATACAATGACAATAAAGATGTTCTATTCTAACTTGGTGAATGTTAATTTCTTTTGGGAGTAAACATGCCCCTTTGTTTACATGCAGAACTTAAGGATTGCCTACCCAGTCTCACTTCCAACTTGTCAAATGTGGATGCTTGGCCAGTGGTCCTCTGCATCAGTGGCCCTCAGTGTAAGACACTAACACATGGAGGCACCCTTGGCAGCGGTTGGAGACACAACAGGCACCAGCAGTTTGACATTTTTGCCTGTGTGCATTTAACAAGCAGCATTTCCTGTGAGAACGCCAACTGAATTTTATTTTGAAAAGACAGGATGCACTTACTTACTTAAGTGTTAACTGATATGCAGTCTGTATGCATCCAAAACTGACACAAGGGGTTACCTAGTGCATCATATTTTAATATGTAAGGCCACTGACCAAGGGTCCATATTTGTCGAGTTGGGGGTGAGAATGTGTCGTGATTGCTATTTTTATTTGGTCTTTACCACAGACCCATAAGATTGTTATTATATGTTCAATTGAACAAACTTGCCATGAACAAACTCAACAGGTGGTTATAAACAATGGGATCATCTTCAATTGGCTTCATGATAATGTTTAGGTTTGTAAATCTACCAATTACAAAATTCTAAAATACTCAACACCAATAGCTCCTGCAGATTTATAAAAAAGAAAGGTATACTTGCTTTGATTATGCAAATAATGTCTTCACATGAGTCACAGATATAACTCACACCATGCTTAAAAAGCAGTTATTGAACAGTTTTGTTATAGGTTATGAATCACTTTTTTTGATACAGGACTTTACCTTTAAAGGCAACTGTTGCCAACCTGAGTGGCAGGTTATAAAGCTGAAGCTGGTTATCAGTGTAACCTCACACACTGCTGAGTGATAGCACTGTGTTATAAGTGGTCAGCAGCACAGCAGTACAGCACATGTTATGAGTAGATCCCTGGCAGTATTAGTGCTGGATCCAGCTATTTGTTAAAGCTAGTTAGATGATGGATAAATTAGGGATGGTACAGTACATTACCATCATGTGGATTATGTCAGATGCTTGTATGACGACTGGGCGTCCCTTTGCCTTCCCAGCCCCTTTTGTATGAGTCCAGGCATAGGATGACAAAGGGAAGTCCATAGGTCATATGACTGGACGATGAACAAGGAGGAAGTACATCTGTGTATCCTGTCAACCCCAGGGATATTTCTTAAACCCCTCACGTTAAGGGTTTAGGAGGAATATGGTGGTGGTTACACTATCCTTATAAAGTCCCTGACAGTGAACATCAGTGACAGGTCGGACACTGAATAAAAATGGTGTAGACAAAGGTAAGATTTGAGTCATGATATTGCTCGACATTGTAACCATGTATCCATTTGGTAACGTCTGTCTCCTGCCAGCTTTAGTTTTTAAACAAGTATTGATGTTAAAATGTGTGCATTTATGTCACCCAAACCCTGAGGAAATTATTATAAAATGGCTTTATGTTGACAACAAAAGAAGGTAATAACAAATAAATCATGGCCGCAAACAAATTTCTCTGACTCAGGTTTGTTCCCGGCTCTGACATATTCTAAACAATGTTGTTAGAGGCTATTGAGAAATGTATTTAAAGGGTACCAGGGAGGTTTGTGTGTGCTTGTGTCTTTGTTTGTGTGCGACAGAGAAAGAGAGGGAGAGTAAGAGAGAAAAAGACAGAGAAATGCATTTTGTATTCATGCAAATCCATTTGGTTTCTAGCTGAGGTATAATGTGGAAAATTGAAAACGGAGAAATGCAATGTGACAAGGGCTCAACGGTGGATGAACACTTCACACACACACATACACACACGCATTAATATACAGGCAGGCACGCATAAACACCTGTGTCTCACACAAACAAGAATTCAAATGTACTCTTGCTGCTCTTTTATGAGCATAATATACCTTTGATTCAACAAGTTTTAAAATGAAGACAGGGGGAGTTGTATGGGAATACAGAACACAGTGAGATTCTGTTGAGTTTCAGCAGCAGTGTGTGATAACATTCTGTAATTTATGTGTCTGCCAAAATATATGAAAATGCACAAAAAAATTAGGCCATCCTGACGCCTGTGCTGTGGTTTAAAATACCCCGTGTGCTATTTTTGATTTGTTTGTACTATCATGTGCCAAATAAAGACATAAAATGCTACAAAAATACAAACATCTAATGCATCTTTCATTCCTTTAAGTCTATGAATATGTAGAACTTAATTCACTGGTTGTGTCTGAAGGGTGGGATATACAGTGTGTATGCACATGTACAGAGGTTGTGCACTGGTCATTATGTCTGTGTTTGTCAGCTTGTTTGGTAGCTTTGTGCTGCATCTCAAAACAAGGAGAAAAGGATTATCAAACGGGTTCATTTGAGGAAAGGGTTCATCTGAGCTGTCAGGAAGCTTTGAAGGAAAAAAATAAACCCCTCCTGAAGGGAGGGACGGTTTCAAAGGCTCATCGAGTTATATCACAGCTGGCTAAAAATACGCTGTCTGACAGCATGTGTGCAGTATAAAGCAGGTAATGATAATTTTAGTCTGGTTGCAGCTATAAAATAGAGTCTGAACCCAATTAACCCACAGTGGTGTCGTCGATAAAACAAGGATTACAGTTTCATTATACTGTTATCGCTCGCTGTGTCATTTAAAAACACCTCCTCTAATTAAGGGTAAGTAGGTCAGACTGGCAATAGCCACGACAGGCAGATACAGTAGATGCCACTTACGTGTGTTGATCTTCTGCAGTGAGATGTGTTTCTCTAATTGACGTCGCAGTTTGACCTCAGCGCCATACTTTCCCGTTGTGCCATTGTCTGCCAGGATGAAGTGGGAGTGGAGACTGTTCAGAACAGTCAACTTGCTCATGGGATTGGACATGGTCTGGTATGGACGCACCACCTATCCAAGAGAAGATTTAACTGTTATACAAACATCTGAGAAGCCAACAGCTGACTGTGACAACTATGTGGTTTAATGATAACAGGCGCTTGTTTTCTTAGCGCCATTAATGTAGCCCAAGTATAGGCAAAGGTAATTTGATTTATTATTATGGAGTGCTCTCGTTAAAAAAAAAACCACCCCACTGGTTTTACAACTCAAATTCAATTTACTTGTCATGGGGAGTATAATGTCCTCTGTGGCTCTCAAGTTCTAAAACACAACCCTAATGATGTCATCAGGGATTATCTTGACTTGGGGGCTACAAATCTTTAATGGCAAGCTCATGTCACAAACTGGGGCACAGAGTTGAAAGGCACGAGCAGAGAGAAACTAATGAAGAGATGGCACTGCTGCATCATGGGAGATGTAGGATCCATCATTTCATATGGACTAGTCAGAATATTTCTGCCTCCGCTGCACCGATTTTGACAACTGTTTATAAAATCTGCCTCTTGTCAGTCATCCAACTTTATGGAAATCACTGAACTGACCCTTTAAAGGAGCAGTGTGTAGAATTTGGTGGCATCGAGCAGTGAGGATTGCAGATTTTAACCAGCTGAAACTTATGCCATGTTTCAAGTGTGAACTCCTGGCTAGGATTCCTTCAGTGCTCATCGCTCAGGAGGGTTTTTCCTGCGAGCCAAATTATCCACAGAGGTCTCTTCCTCTCCAAAACAAACAGACCCAGGGATTTACACCTCTAAAAATGCAGAATAAAGCAGCTTCACAAATCAGTGCTTCTCCAACGCTGTTCAGCTCATTGCGGAGGGGCTGCTAACTATGGAGGCTGACGCGAAAATGCGAATAGCCCTATCTAGAGCCAGTTCTGGGCTACTGTAGAAACATGACAGTGTACCATGGCAGACTCAATGGATAAGGACCCATTTCCTATGTAGACATAAACAACTCATTTAAGGTAAGAAAAACACAATGATTCTGGGCCTTTAAGACATGAGTGTTTAAGCATAAAGCGTTCCTCAGGGTGATGAAACATGTTTGTTTGGCTCTTAAAAAATTACAAAACAAAAAAGAAACTCATATATTTTCAATAGCTACAGCACTTTTATTGCAGTGTTATTTAAGTAACAGAAAGTGACACTAAAATACTGGCTGAATATCTATACAAGATTAATGACAGTTTCTCAGAAGCTTGGATTTGGTCTAGTGGAGCAGCGCCTGACAGTCTGAGGTAAACTCATCTGGTCATTAGGCGTACAGTTGAGACCAATCAAGCATGGAAAAAGAGCTTCAGCACTTAATAATCTCATTTCAGCTACCAACATTAATCTGTTCTGCTCGACTTGTTCAGTGGGACAGAGTGCAGCACATTCTGATAAAATTTTAACTATAACATAACATTGATTCCAGAGAATTGAATGAGTCAGCATGTGCTCCACAGTCTCATGTGGTTCTGCCAGCTGTCCAACTAGCACTGGAGTGTTTTTCACAGACTGGATTGGCTTACATAGTGTTTCAGTTAATAAACTGTCAACGGCAATTTACAGGCTTTGGCAACTGTTGACTGCATGTGACATTTTTCACATACACACACACACGCAAATGATTGTTTTGTTTGTTTGTTCTCAGAGACTTACATCTTTGCCAACAAGGTCCTCTTGATTTTCTACGATGCCCCAGGGAGCAATACCAATGGTGCAGATCTTCCCCCTTGACTTGGAGGCGTGGTCTTTCAATGCATCACCCACATGGCGAATCACTCCTGTGTGTGTGTGTGTTTGCATAAATGTTTAAGTGTGTTTGAGAGAAGGACAGATAACCATATCAGTTTTGTCACGATCAATGCACAGTGTAAACTTAGATAATAATACACTCTGCTGTGAAAGATAAACATGATCTGTGAGGCGCAGCGGACAACAGCGTGGAAGCCGATATGAATGCACACACGGCTTCAAACACAGACAGGTCATAGCTCCAGGCCTCTAGTTGTTGTCCTCGGGGGAGCAGCAGTCAGACCTGGAGGCCATCTTATCCCGTCTCTCCAGCTGACATTCATTCTCTCTTTACCTACACTCTCAGCTGTCCCTCCAATCCATCCCTCCATCCATTATTTAGGCCTCTCTCTTCCTCTCTCTTGCCTCTGAACCCATTGTGTCACTAAATCTTACTTTATAATCCTTTCCGTATTCAAGTGTGAGCCCTCCACAGCTTCCAACGCTGTATCATTTTTTTTTCCCCCATCCGTTCTTATCTCTCCCATCAAAAATGTTTCCTCATCTTTGTTCTTATTTAAAGCCTGCTAAATTTAATCTAAGTTACTAAAAATACTTTTCTTTTTGTAGACCAAGAAGCGATACAAGAACAATACAAACAGTGAACAAACAACATGAAATAGCTCTGATAAGAGGACCAAAGGTAAAATTAAGAAACAAATATGAGGTCCATGCCATTCCCAGTATATAAAGACAGATTCATTTTGCAACACAGCCATTAATTTTTTATATCCATGCATCATTTAGATCACCATCAAGATACTACACTGACAATTGTATGTGAAACACCAGAGATGGGAATTGTGAACCAATGCTACTTTAGAACCAGTTCCAAACTGTCTGAACCACTAGAATCGAAAGCCGCTGAGCTTTTCAATTTTATTGATGCCTGCAAGTTTTTCTGACAGCTGCACATTGTGACAATGATGTGAAACTCTTGTGTCTACGCTTTCCACGAAAAAAGATGACAAGAGTTCTGCATGAAATGTCCACAGGCTGTAATATAATGGACGTAGCTACCGTGATGTTGCCCATTGGTTTGTGACTCCCATTTTGAATCCTCAAGTTTGGCATCACCATCTTGGTTTCATGGACCCAGAGGAGACAGTTGGTGTTTCTCAAAGTCAAGGATCCTTCCTTGGTAAGACCTCCAAGGAAGGATCCTACAGAGGCAAGGCAAGAGTCCTTCAGAGCATTCAGTGGGCACACATTGGAACAGGCTGGTGAGAGTCCCCAGGTCTGCGTCATTAACCCTCAGCAGACTGAGGGTGTTTCAGGGTACTGTGATAATGCTGTTGTACAAATTGAACAAATGTAAGCAGCATTTTCAGAGTTGCGCTACTTTCAGGGAGAAAATATTTCTGAATTATACTTGCAAACAGATAGGCTAAATGAAAGTTTTGTATAATGTAGTTTTAGAATTCTGCTACAGTGTGTAAAAAAAAACTGACCTTAACCACTGGGAGGTGGACACTCAGCACTCCATCGCTGTTGTAAAAACTTTAGCCTAAATAAATCACATTATTTAAAAAGCTCATTATTTGGCAGTGGACAGATTGGAAAAAATATGAAGTTTTTGTCTCCTGGAGCTCCTCCTGGAGATATTAATCCAAATTGATGACATATTTATCTAAATCCTGCTGAGCTCCGCTGGTGCAGGTTTCATTGAAGAGGCCCCGCCTTTATTTCCAACAAACTGTGCGCAAAGAATTGTGACTACTTTATACCCACTGAGGATACACACATGCATCCTTGAAATTTCCCTGAAAGCAGGACTCTGTCCTCGGTGGAATTTGAAGGATTCTTGACACTAGAGCAGTCCTTAGGCGTGATTTGATGACGTAACATCAACACAGCCATTTAAGGATCCTTCCTTGACTTTGAGAAACAACAACACATATTTGGGTGAGAGGCGGGTGATGTGGAGAAGAGAGGGGTGGATCTGACTGAGGAGCCAAGGACACTATCAAAAGACAGCATTTTAACATGGGTGTCTGCGGGGATTGACTGGCTGCTGGAGCCAGCCTCAAGTGGCCCTTCAAAAGAACCCTGCAGTTTTTGGAACTTCCGCGTTGGCTTCATTTTTCAGCCCCAGACGCTGATGCTTGGTGATGTCGGTAAAAAGATAAATTCAAGTAAGGATGGAAACACCAGCAATATGCTGAAATATCTTTCTACCTAACATAGGCTTAAATTCTACTCACGCGTGCTGCTGCTTTCAAGCAAAGCAGCACATACCTTACTGAGCATAAATATTCTCTGTTGTAATAACATTAGCGCTGCACAGCCAGGCTTAGCAGATTTTCTCTTTCAGTAAGAGAACCTGAACGAAAACTAATGCTGTACAATATTCTTTCATTTCATCTGTTTTAGATGATGACAGAGAGACCGTTAGCCTGCTCTGTTTCTACTCCGTGCTCAGACTCAGAGATAATAAAGCAATTGCGTTGGTGCTGAAAACCTGTGTAGGCCTACTTTTTCCCAAGCAGAAAATGGATCACGAATTAATAAGGGAATCAATAAAAAAATGCACCAATGAGCAGAACTGATGATGGCATTGATATCAATCAAATTCTTTCAATTCCCATCCATACGAAACACAAACCAATTTGAAGACTTCATGCCACTATCCATAGCTTTCCAAGATCAGAAGCATAGTGGAGCTCAAGTTTACTCACAGACATTACTTAACACATGAATGACAACACACTATTTACACTCCATCACCTGACTCTTCCCATTTCTACCAATCGTATCTTGGCACAAACATTATTATGCGATCATCTTCTTGCTGTTGCACTCTGACACTGTTCCTTTCTGCACTGTCTCAACACTTCCAATCCTCCACCTCCTATGCCCAAGATCCGGTCTGCTGAGCTCCTCATAAATCCTGCTACAGGCCAAATCCATCCAGTTACTCAGTATCTCTGAAAAGAGATCTCCTTAGTCATCAGAGTCATAAGCTGATCTTCTCCACAACCTCAAGTCTTCAAAACTCTGACAGGAAAATTCTATATCGCTGTCAATGTAATACCACTCATTGAAACATATATGATGAGCCCTAATTGCCTCCTCAATCATTTCTGTCAAGCATCTAATAAAATAATAATAGTCCTCCCTGATTTGAACACAGTTTGTGTGTTGAAATGAAATACACCCTTCTGGTCTGAAGGTCACACCCTTTTTCATTCACTTTCAGTGATAAAAATAAGCAATGTAGATTCCCGAACACTCTCTGAGAGTTACCCTTCACCTGTCTGGTCTAAGTATGAGTGTCTGTAAGTACAGTGAAGAGCTCATAACATACTTAAAAGGACCCTTTTGCAGAGATCTAATACTTCAACATCTTACTGCCCTGAGGGGCTTGATAAATGGTTATTTAATAGCTGATAACTTATGAAGAACATTTTAACACACTCATCATACTCACAGTAAAAGTGCAGAGCCACTCATTTTGTATAAAAAGAAGTGAGGCTGAACATTGCTGATGAAACATCTGAATGAAATATTTTTTACACATTCAAGCAAATGTAGCATGAAGCTTTGATAGTAAATCTGCGTGTATGTACTGTACTTCACCTGTGTTGACCCCACCGGTGAAGATCCAGGCTCCTGTTGTCATGGCAGCCTTGATGAGCCCTTTGCCAAAGACCTGTTTGAGTTTGGGCTGTAATTCAAAATTCTGCAGGCCCCCGTGGACTGAGATGAGCAGCTTAGGCAGATCCAGCTGCCACTCCTTGGTCATCAGGTGGAGCAGCAGGTCAGGCTTGGTGTCATATGACACTCGCACGTACTGAAAACAGCGGGGCATGTGTCAGTGAGGTATAACACATAGGCGTAATCCTCAGGCACATGATGACAAGTCTACTGTACATGTGCCTGAGACAGGAATACAAATATATGCACACACTACATGTTATAAAAGCATTTCATTTAAGAAAAATCTGTAAAAGCAAAATGATAAAATGTAAAAAAAATCACATGGATCAGTGCTGCAGGCCTGACTTTCACTTTTCAAGCTACAACAGTATTGAACAGATGTTTGCTGCGATTGGAGAGGCACATGCATTATAGAGCATCTGTTTATCTATCTAAATCCCCCTCAGACACCCAACCTGACATGTGTCTGCATGAATTATTTAACACTGGGAATAAATCAGACATATTTCAGCCTTAAAAGCTGAATTCCCTGAATGCTACAGTATGTGTGATGTGATCCTGTCACCATGGTGATTGTGTGAATGACGCATACAATCAGACTACTTTTAGGATGGATTGATTAATCAGGCAAAATCTGATGTGCAGCAGTCTCTAGATGCTTAAGTCTTTTTAAATCAATAATTATATGTAATTACTTAATAATTACACTCATTTGATTGATTTTGCTCCATCCTGATATGATGAACTTTGTTGCATATGTGTGATGCATTTAAATTTGATTATTTAGCCGGCTACAGTGTAATGTGAAGTGAAGCAGGATTTAGGAAAGGTATACAAAGAGTCTAGATGAGTCCTCATTACATGTCATTTCCACGTGGACTCTGTATGAGATGTATTAATTGACAAAAAAGCTCAGCAATCATTGGGATATTCAACCATTTTCACATTGCTGGAATAACTGTGCCATCAGCCAAGCATCCAACACTTTCCTCCCCTGAACCTGTGTGCTGTCAAACTGCATCAGTTTACTGCAGCTGAGGAAAATATCTGCAGATCACATCCAATTATTATGCACTTTCAGCTTTCACTACTGCTTCTACTGAAGTTTATACAGGCCTCCTCTGACAGTATATTCAGCAAAGACCACTCGGCCTACACTATCTTTAGTCCCTTTTTACACTGCCTGTTCAAGATGGAAATGTCGCCGTTGTTCTGCCTTGATGTTCTTTTCTGTTCTAATAATGGTACAACTGTAGAATGGGGGGAACGAATTGTCTTGCCTTGAATGCAGCAGCAGAGATAGTGACAAATTCACATGTGTACGAAAGGGACAGCCGGCAGGATGGGACCAAAAACGGGACGGGTGTGACGTTCTGACGACATGTTACGTGTGCGACTCACCGCTGGGAGATTTAAAAAGCAGCTGATCACAGTCAGAGGCTATCTTAAAGCAGAAGAACAGCAACCAAAAAAGGTCCAGACATAAGGGAGATAATGAGATCTGGGAGCTCCTTACCCTCTGATCAGAGGGTGAGATCAGCCACCATACAACAGGGGCGATAAATGTTATTGATTAGAAAGTGTTGCAGATGCTTGTGTTATATGTCAGACTAGAAGCTGACGCTGTTGTATTACAGGTCAAGCCCGTCACGCCACTTTTGCTTCTGGTTCTGTTTTAAAAAAGGCAATGTAATGAAAGGACTTTGTGGTGACCCTGCTGCATGATCTCTGCGTAGAAAGAGCTTTTGACGACCGATACGTACTGACACGAAAACTAATACACTTAATACTTCAAGGGAGCACTTCCACCAGAGATCAAGACCTCACAGATTGACACCTGATTGTTTGAATTGTGTATTTTTGGACTGTCAAAACTGTCAGGTTGTTCTGTTCCTGTTTGCTATGTAACTATCCAGAGGCGCAGGGCTTCAGTAGGACACTGACAAAATGCAACACAGTTGATTTGTTATGGGAGTCACCATGGCTTTGTTGGAGTGTCCTCCTCCCTGGAACTCGATGGTGCCGAAGGCATCAGTGGGGCTGAGCTGTGTGTGCTTGCTGATCGACCACTTCTCCGACAGGCTGTCATTCTTGGCCAAACGTTCTGCCTTATCATTCTGACTAGATGAGATGCCCGGGGGCAAGCCCACATGCTGACCTATCAGACGACCACAACAGCACCTGTATGAGAGGAGAAAGTAAAAGCGAATGTAAGATTGGTATATTGCACAGTCCGTAAGCTGCAAGAGAAGCAACTGTAGCATTAAGAGGAGGAAGAGAGAGAGGGAGAGACTGTGTGTGACTGAGAGAAGGAGGGAAAAAGCATGAGAGCTGCCACAGTCATGTGCTTAGCAGTAAGAGGTGGGCATGGATGAAGTGACAGCCTGTCATCTGACTTTCATCTCCTGATTGGGCGGAGAGGAGGAGAAGACTCTGTAGGCCCTTGCAATCCTTTATTGGCTCTGTCTCTTTTTGTTTTCTCTGCTCCCTTATGTTCTCCTCACATTTTCCCTCTCAGCAACCACACGAGTTAGCAGAATGACAGTTATAAGAATTGTAGTATTCCTACATGAGTACATGCTTATTCAGATGTACTGAATGCAGCTTTCATATTCTGAGTTTTAACCTTACAGGATGGAGTGGGAGCCCTGGGAGGAAAGGGAGTCGGGAGGCTTTGATTATCACTTCATGTTTCCGTCATCTCTTACCAAAGGTACTTTGCCTCCTTCTGCCTTCCGCGTCAACACAAGTGTTTTTGACTAAAAAGAGAAAAGTTGATTTGATCTTGAGGAACATCTCTTTCCCCTCCTCCTGGCTCCTGGCTTCCACCCGCTTTCCTCCAGTTATGCTAATCCTGTTTACCTAACAAACGGTGCCATTTCCTGTGTGTGTATGAGAGTGTACGAGGGCCGGTACTGCAGGAATTAGAGCTGCTTCTCTGAGTTTGTCACCCAAAGCAACAACATCAGCTGTAGTAAAGACTTTGATAACGTCAGTGTGAAAGTGACAAGGCAGAGCAGAATAAAAGGAACATTGGAAAAGTGTCTCTCTCAAAACTACATCACATCCTGTTGAGGTGCTCTTATCATTGCAATGTTATTGTATTAGTATTACACAGACAAGGCCCCAACTACTTTCACAGTTACACTTTGTCATACTTGGCAGAAAGCAGTCGCACATGTGGGCTCGATCTTTACTGCTGCTTAAATTAATAACCTTTTAAAATGATGAGGAATGTTTTACTCCTCATGAGCTGGCCTAGCCCTGAATTTCACATTGGTGGTTTTAAAATGTATAATGTCAGTATTTTGGCTCATTAGTGGAGAACATCTAACTGTGATGCAAATAGAGGCCAGCGTGATATTACTCTGAGGCATGTTTTAAAAGGTCAGTGGTGAAATGGGGCTCTTAATCTGAGGTGGGCCATCGTATCAGCTAACTCACTCATTAAGGTCTTGTAGCTTTTATAGCAAACAATGAAACAGACAAATCCTTAATTTAAATACTACTTTAAAGTAAAGAATTCTCAGACTTTAACGTACTTTCTTTTTTGCTTCTTCCACATTTCAAAATAAAGATATATACACAACAATGTAATGCACTTGGATTGTTGCCGTTTCATTCACACACGTTATTACTTACCTATGGGGGTCTTTGGCGCTCACTATGATATGAACACATTCTCTCTTGCTGAACGCTCTTTCTATCCACGATTTCTGTGCCTGCAGGAATGAAGACAGAAGAACTCAGTCAGCCTTTGTCAGATAATTGAGCTGTGACCTGAACAAGCAGGAGTGACAGCAGAAACAGGCTCAAATCATGAGCAGACTTGTGTTTGACTGAGGAGTTCACCTGTAAAGGAAAGAGGTCTCTTATCCTTGCAGAAACAAGAAGGGTGCTGTTTGTAGTGTACAATGACACGGTCTGAGATTTGTTATATAGAGACATATCTTCCACTGTCTATTTCTCTGCAAGCAGTCCAGTTTTGGGGGACGTGGCAAACCGAGCATGAAATGTTGGACTTCATGTCTTTTTTTAAAGTACTAATTAAAAATTGAAATAAAAATCAGCAGTTTCACATTTGAACCTGGTTTAAGAAATCACGACACTCTGGAAATGGCATAAATACCCAAAACACACGCATACACACACACAGTGAAGGCACAGGCTCTCACGCATAATTCAAACTCTGAAGACACTCTGACAGAAATGTTTTATGCTACTCAGTGACTCCAGCCCAAACCGGATAAGATGAAGAGCTGGAAAAGAGAAAGCGGATGTTAAATGCAGTGAGGCAGTAAATTATGTCAGAGCTCCAGTCCTTAGATACTCTTATGTGCAGCTGGATGACTGTATGTGTGTTTATACGTGAGTGTGTGTATTTCTATACATTATGTGTGTGCTTTATATTCTTTTATTGTATACAGTATAGAAAGACTTGCTCTGCCAGACCATCATCCTATTAAAACGGCTGTGTATGTTATCTGCGCAAGCAGCTTATTACGGCCCATATTTACATTTACGTTTACCGTCATGAATACAATGACCACTGTGACCTTTAGCAGTTGTGTTGATAAGGATGGGAGCAAAGGAGGAGGTCAGGTGATGTAGTACAAGGAGTGACAAAGTCCCTGTACTGACAAGGCTGGGGTGGATGGATGGGTCAAACAAACACAGACCTTTCACCCAGGTGACTGCTTTCTGTGTCCTGTACATAATGTAACTATGATAAATGAACAGATGTTACAAGCTACATAACTAACGTACTTATTTTAACCCAAACTATTATCTTTTTAAAAGCCTAGCAACATGGTTTTGGAGTCTAACTGTGATCGTTTCACAACGTTACCCACATGTTTAAATCTGGGTAGTGCGTGCACCTGACACTGTTTCTCTCCAACACTAATATATATCATTTTGGGAGTCACTGGCAAACAACATTTTCAGTCGTTAAGGTATAAGGACATTTTGTCCTCAGCATAATGAAGCTAGTGGAATGGTATATTTGTGACACAGTGATTCTCTGCAGTCAAAGCTGCTGCAGGTCTGAGTGACAGACTGACTGGAGCCAATTATCCTGCAACAGACAGGGCAAGAAAGACACCGTAGAGCCACAGAGCTAACCTGAGACACACATGCAACACAGGATTTAATACTAATACACATCAGTACAAGTATCTCCACAGAAACATGCATGAATGCTTGTTACATGTCAACAAGGATCAATGTACAACAAGAGGAAACATATTGTACGTACTGTCGGAAACCCTTCATAGAGCTAATAAGTAAGGACACTGTATCCAGAGCTTTATGACAGAAGTAAAAGAAATATCAAGTCTGCTTGTTTTATTTAAAGGGGCACTGCATTACTAATGGCAGGAAACCTGGCAGCTTAAGTGTCCTTTCTTTGGTTTGATATATTTTAGTTGTAGCTGCTTGTTAAATCCTCTCCTCTATTGTGCAGCTGGAAATGGCAGCACACTAAAGGGCAGGAACAGGCATGGATTTTTACGAAAAAGACATGAAATGAGCTGCAAAGTGAGTCTTAAAATGTCAGCTATTACACAGTTACTGTGAGAGAGTTCCTTTAGGTTAGACAAGAGGAAATTCATCAGCTGCAGTTATACCTACATGATGTCTGAAGATCAAAAACAGTTAAGGTACTAAAGTTAATGACTGTTACCACCAACAAACATTTTTTTTGTCTTGGCAGATAGAAAGAGGCACATATTAAAGAACTCACTCAGTAAATTAAGAGACAACACACTGAGGATTGGTAGTATGATTTGAATTGCTTGGAGAGGCAACCATCAATATCCTGGAGAATACACATTCTCGCATATTAATTTGCCAAAATAGAAACTGATTAATCAAAAAGAGAGTTTGCTTTGGTCATGTGTACTTCAATCAGTGCTTAAAAGGGAAATAAACACAGAAAACACTCTAAATTCAAACCAGATGGTTGATAGAGCTGTGGCATTTTGTCTCCATGCTGCCAACAGACCAAGACTGGAACATATTTGGTCCAACTTTTTCCCTCAGTTATCACAAATAAATTATATAGTATTGTGTGTCTCTGCCTTAATAGATCAATAATACCGTTCAGTTTTTTTTCCCCTCTTTGTAATAAATACTTTTATGTGTTATTTTACGTAGATAATAAAATCTTGTTTGTCCAAAACACCTGTGCATTGAACGATGTATGATGTACATTTTCTGTTTCTGTAATTATGAGAATTTTACTCTCTGCCATTTACTACTTTCTACTCAGCGCTTTGTGGTTCAAAGGTTACACTTCCTGGGTTGACACCACCATTCCAGGAAGTGGACTATGTCTATGTGAGGTTTTGTGGCGTTGGAGCGCAACACCAGAGGTCCAGAATAGGACCGAATGTCAGAGCGGGACAGTCACAGACAACCAGGAGGACACACAGACCAGACTCCCAAACCCACAGCGGAGGGAACACAACAGCCATGAAAACAAAAGGACAGTGCTTTTTTTCCTGCTTTTTTTATTCTGGGAGAGTTGCCCCGGCTCTTCTCCCAGCCAGCAGAGCTGAGAGCTGCTTGTACAGGGCTTTCCCCACCGCCACGGCTACAACAACACACGCCCCATCCGCCTGACTGGCCCTGTCACACCACGGCACGCCAAAACCCACCGCAACTGGCCACAAACAGGCTCGGCCTACACACAGGCACACTTACCCTAACACCAGACTTCCCACGATTAACCATTACTCTGGGGGCTGGGGGGCTGCTTTTAGAGCTCACCCTGGCCACGATGACTCAGCGGGCCACAACAACGCCCCCAGCCCCATTCTTTCCCTGACATGCTAGAACGGTGTATTCATCCGCCACCTCATCCTGGGACAAACTAGATCCATTCATTAGCAGCAGCAGCAGCAGAGGATTTTTAGATTTGATTAGTATTGACAGGGCTGATGGCAAAACCACAAACAGTCACGCAACACAAAAAGCCTTTTATGTTCCCCAAGCGAACCCTTAAAAGAAGGACCACAGTAGCTTCACCCCAGACAAAGATACGCTTCCCCTCGCACCCCATCTTTTGCTCTGCCCCTTTCTGCTTTTCCTCCCTTTCTGTATAGATATTGTGTGCACATTTTCTCACTCACTCTCTCGCTCTTCCTCTCACGCTCTCTTGTGCTGCTTATGAGATTTGACATGGCATGATGAGATGGCACATGGCCTGCACTCCATTGTGTAATTAAGATTTATCACCGGGGCACACGCACACACACACAAACACAAATGCACCAGTAGTGTGTTTGTGTGTGTGTGAGGAGTGACTGTGCAGCAAGTGAGCAGCATCTGACAGCCTGTTAGGGGTCTTGACTCCATTACAATCAAACTCCGCCACCTCCACCCTCTCCTCCTTGTCCTCTCTTCCCCCTCCTTTACAATTGTGTCTCCTCTTTTTTATTGGCACTGGCAGGGAGCTGAATTGGGAACCATATCCAATCAACAGCCTAATCCCTTTTGCTCTCTCCCCCTTCCTCTCCACTTTTCTGTCTCTCTTTTCCTTTTAACAAACATGAATGACTCAGCTTTTATATGGGCATATACGTAGGTAGCCTGTAGCACTTTTACATAAAGCAAGTTTTACCTTCAAACATTAGTTTCCTTGACAAGAGTTAATTAAAAACTGACATTTAACAAGAGCGATACACAACATATACTGTGAAGATATTAAAACACTCTCCCTTTGTTTTTCTGGCACGTCTGTTTCAAAAAGTGATTAAAGCGAAACGTCATCTTTCCTCTTGTGCTGCATTAAGGCTTTATGTTCCTCTGTTTTTGTAATAATTTTGGATCTAGTTTTACTGCCATCTCTGTGATAAAAGTAAAAAAGACACTTAACAGCTTCTGAAATTCTTCTTTTGGTTCACTTTGATTTTACACCCATCAAGGGTGAGATCATACCTCAGACACTTATAACATTTTGAAACAATCAATGTCAGCAGACAGTGAAGGCATTTGGGATAAATAAGGATGATCCAAGATGAGCACTTTTTTTTTACTGTTACAAAAGATAATTATTTTACCCTTAAGGTGCTTTAAATGTGTCATTATAAATAAGATAAGATAAGAATAAAGTATATCTTATCTTACCCTATTATGACACAATTAAAACACTTTCAGGGTAAAATATAGTAAATCAAGAGCTAAACAGCTAAAGACAGAACCATATGCATGTTTGGTTTTTACTCATATTGGTGATATTTTCTGGTAAAAGAAGACAGTATTATATTTATGCTGTACTTCCAATCATTCATCTTAAAATAAAGAAATAGATTATTAAACAACTGTGGACAGAGACATTTCCGACAGAGCATCCACATAGATACTTAAAAGTCTGAATGCACTACCACTGAAACAAGTGGCAGCAGTAATCATAAATAACACCCAGTAAACCAAGATACTGATTTCCACAAATGGAGGGATACTGTGTAAAAATTTGTGACCAAGAGGACATACTTTGCTCACTTAAATGACTATCAAAAATTAGCTGTGGTTAAAAAAAAATATCCTGAGGTAATTAAAAAGGGTTAGAGCAAAACTGTGACACACGTCTGGTTTACATGACTCACCTGAAAAATGTGATGGGCTGTATTGTTGTGGCCTTCCTTTCAAAAGCATGGCTGAATGATGTAGTGTTAGAGGCATGATCCTACCTTAAAACTAAGATCACTGAACGAAACTGATCAGACCACCTCTCAGTTCACTGGCAACTGGTCTACTCTGGGACTAGTAGCACTTCTGGTATGTGTGTGTGTGTGTGGGTGTGTGTGTGTGCATGGGTGGGTGGGTGTTCACAGTGTTGAAGCTACACACCACAAAAGCCCCAAAACAGCTGGGAGCGTGCGAATGAGCCAAGAAATTAAAGTTTAAAAAAGAAAAATCTCACACTATGACATAGATGATGATATAGATGGATTTTTCTTTTTTAAATTAAAGTTTAAAAAAGAGAAATCTCACACTATGACATAGATGGTAACAATCTATACATAGTGCACACAGTGCAACAATAATGTCTGACCTGTCTAAAATATTCAGAAGTCAGAAGGCTTTTCTAGAAACAGTGTGCTTAGAGAATAGCCTGCTGCCCTCCACCTCTCACAAGCACTTCACCTGATTTAGATTCAAATTAAAAGTGGACTGTCAGTCTTTGTGTGTGTCTGAGTGTGTGTGTATGTGTCTGTGCGTGCGTGCGTGTGTGTGTGTGAGTAAGAAAGAGAGAGAGAGCGAGAGTGGCAGAGAGAGTGCTTCATCTTCCTCAGCCACATTTCTGTCAGAGATCAAGACCGAAGGGGAAGTCTGAATGGCAAGAGAGCCTATTAGGTGGAGCAACATGACATTCACCTTCCTACTCACCATCTTTATTTTGTCCTAAATGACACACACGCACACACATCGACCAGCATCAACACACACACAGATTTGTGTACGTGAGTTTCTGCCATTGCTTTTGCAGTTTTCCTGCTGTTTTTTTTTTTTTTTTTACAGTACACGGTCAGTTTCCTACCTCTTTCCATCAAAGGGATTAATAGACCTGTACATAATACAGACCAGGTTTAATTAGCAGGAGCCGTGGGGGAAACTGAGGACATAAGACTGTAATCTGAACTAAATGAAGTCTAACAATACACAAGCATGAAAAACACGGAAAGGAAAGAGAATGTACTTTCCAAAAACTGTAATCCTTCTTAATGTAAAACACACACACACCAACAACAAAATGTGAATGAAAGCGAAATCATCAGAAAACAAAACTGCCCCAGATCCAGTGTGAATGAAAGCGTAATATATTCAGTGTCATGACAGACTCAGAGTGCTTAGAGGAGTGCACCTGAGTCCAGACAGTCCAGATGCTACAAGGCACCAGAGCCAGGTGCGTGTGTGTGTGTGTGAGTGCATGCACATGATACACCACACACAGACACACACAAACACACACACATGAGCAAGCGGGGAGGATGGCAAGGTCATAATTCTCTGCTTGCTTATTCACCTGATTGTTGCCAGGGAGGGACACACACAAGCTTACATACATGAACGTGACCTGTATTCAAAGTGTAGCTTTCAAAAAAAAAAAAAAAAAAGCCCCATAAATAGCATTTGCACACAAACACACTCTGTTGCACTTGTAGTACAATATATATGCACTACAGACCAAACATACAAGCATCATTGCATAAAGAAGACCCCTGTGTTTTCTTGATTTTACACTCTGTTTGCCCTGTAACAAACCTTTTTTCTCTGTCTGCCAAAACAAATGTGTACTACTATGTGTTAACAGTCCGGGCAAATTCAGATCATGAAAGCGTGGAAACATGCCAAGGCTATATATTTTTTTTGTTTTGTTTTGTTTTGGTCTTTACAGTAACAAGATAACAGGCCAGATAAAATATCTTCAGAGTAATTCAGTACACAGTGCAGACCACTATTTGTCTTCCTAATGACAGCCAAACATTTTCTATATCATTTCAATGTACAGATCAGACCAGTCCCCTGCAATTAACTGCAGCACTGTATCTAGCGTTCAAACAGAACTATTCAGCAACAGAAGTTACAGCTACAGAAGCGCAATCAAACACAGAAGAGTGGAACAACATATATTATTGTCTGACACATGGCCTGATGTTTCTACTGCCACATGGAAGCAAGCTTTAGTGCAGTATGTTATTTTATCACCATGAAAGTTACAACTTATAAACTTAACCTCACACACAGGCTTTACTGTAAGTCTAAATTTTGTATTAAGACAGAAACATCTGTTACAGGTCACAGACAACGTGCACATGTGTGCTACTCATCTTAATAATATATGGATGAGCAACACTGTAACGGTGTCTCTTTGTTGGTGCATGCTGGCGTCAGTATGAAGATTTTATGCCGTCCGTCTTGTTCTCGCCTTTGCAACGGGATTCTGTAGACAGCACCAGGTTAATTACTGTGAACTGCTGCAGTTTGTAAAATGAGTGTGAACTCTGACGCATATTAAATTTTGTGAATATGATGTTCCCTGACACAAACAAATTCACCACCTAATTGATCAGATGAGCTTCTCAGCAGAGGTCATTTTGTCCGTCCTCTCCCATCCACTGAGTCTGCTGGAAGCATGGCCACAGCCAGCTATGAGGTCAATGAGGTCCAGACCTCAGTAATTATTCCCCAAAAATCCCCACTGTCTGAATGGCATTAAACCGCTTGAAACTGACATCTATCACTAAGACTGCTATCTGTGCAGAAGAGGAAAAATGCCCTTTTGTCAGACATGCATACTATGTATTCCCTACATGAGGACCTGCCCTACTCTGCTTCTGACTGGGTCTGACCTTGACATGTTTAAACTAACCCAGTGAGCAGCAACTTGGTGCCCATGAGCGCCGGGTCACCTGCAGGGAGCCAATGAGTCATCAGGACACATTCTAAAAACGTGCTCATACTAGCCATCACTGCATTCAAAGTATTGATGTATAAAGAGAATTGATTACAGCGTTTGAGGCGGGCCAAGGTTCATTCCTATGCAAGTTGCTCAGTGTTGCATGAAGCCAAAAAAGCATGACTGAGTGTGTCAGAGCATGGCCAGGTGACTAACTTCCGATTTAGCCCTCCACTAACTTCAGTGGGGATAAAAATGATATAGCTGTGTGACTTTACTAGACTTTCAAAATGTTATCAAACTGAATGGATCAAATCCTGATAGTGAAACGACTAATTTCGCAGGGTGACGGTCAAAAGAATGTATCCACTGATTTACAGACGTCTCTGTCACAACATAAGTCTATGAGAAAAAATATTTTTGGGCCCAGTGGCATCATATGACGGATATGAAAGTTGTAATTTTACATTTGGCCACTATGTGACATTGGCTTCAAAGCAGGGTGCTGTTCTTAGGGGCTTTATTCAAATAGCCCAAATGGAGCTGACGGGGAGTGCTAGCGATAAACCTAGCAAAGTTAGTGAAGAGTATATACAAAATAAATATATAGAAATAAGATTAATTGGATTATATTCACAGTAAGTATATAACATGTTACATGTGTCCCTAAGAAATCAAAAAGAAATCCTTAAATTGTGACAGAAATGTCTTTATTCATTGACTTTTAGGTTGCAGTGACTGATAAGTTGGAGTTGGAGATGTATCTGACTAAATCTACTCACAAAATCAAACATTTTTACTTATCACTTTAGAGATATTCCAAAATAAAAGTCTCATATTTGTACCTTGAATTAGCTACATTTCTGAATACATGACATCTGAAAAAATGGAGTTAAGGAATATAGCAGACACTGGATATGTTTCAATTCCTTCTATTTTTTTATGATTTATTTGTTATTGTATTACTCTTACTATATTTTCATAGTAATTAAATGTATTAATTTAAACCTGGACCTCACTAGTTTCTAAACCCTGGCTACCGCCCTGACTGGAGGTGATCTAGATGCTTTTATGCACAGATGAAAATCCAGATGGAAGAGTTAAGGATGTGTGAGCTAAGTAAAATATGGAAATGGCTAATGAAGAAGCAGAGGCAGTATTATTACACAGAGGATATGTGGTACTCTTAAAGTTCAGACTTAAGCAATTCTGAAAACGTACAGATGGTGTTACTGACTGACCAGGCTACAACTCTATGACCCAGCAGACAAAGTCTTCCTAAGATTAGTATGCAAAATTTCTGTTAAGAGTTTTAGTTTTGTTTTGGTCTTGCTCTTGGACTCAGGTTAGACACAGCAGACTCCAACTGAACTGCACTTTAAGTTAAAATACATTCAGCACAGCCTTTTCACCTTCCATCTCTATCGCACTCTTCTCCTCTTAATGACACTCTGAGTGCCTCCATCTATCTCCGTTTATCTCTTCTCTCTTTGTCTTTCTCCTCCATCAAGTCCCAGTTTGTAACACCCCACAACAGCAGCCAGGAGAAAACCAAGTGCACCATATGGAACCCAGGAAATGGACAATATGCCATACAATGACCCTCACACAGTGTCCATCAAGGATAAGTCAATGGTAGACAACACTAGATTGTGACTCAATACCTGATCCAGACCTGCAAAGGCCAATGCCAGTGTCATTTAGCTACAACTTGCATTCAGGATGAGGTCATTGCTTTAAATGCAATCTTGTCAAGGAGAGGAACTACTTATGCAAGGGAAATAGCATTCACTGACCTGAACACACATGCAAACTCTGGGTTTATCTTCCTGGAGGGTAGCTGGCATGCACGAGTGTGGACCACACACACACACACACACTCTCTCTCTCTCTGACACACACATAAACACACAAAATGAGTTTTCCACTTGTTTCAGCATTTTGCAGCTTAAGAGAGATTTACATGTATAAACCAAAAAATGGCGACAGAGTAGCCATGCTGATTTACAGGACCAACTTCATTTGCGTGTGTGAATGTGTGTGTCATGGGTCATAACGGACAAATGAGCTCATTTTTACCCTATCAGTCAGTAGTTGAGGTATTAACTTATAAAATGGCACAACAAACACCTGCAAACTGGAGGCTCTTTGTTGGTTAATTAGAACAAAGTGCAGGTAGTACTGTAGGCCGAGCATCAGAACAAACCAACGCCAGGGCTGTCCTGAATACCAATTTTGGGCTCCGTAGCTACAGTAGTAATTAACAGTGACTATTTCGAGCTTCAAGCGGGGGCGGGCTGAACATGACATGGGAAGGATTATTAGCATAAATGCTCATAATAATGGCTCCAAATCAAAGACAATACCTGACAAAGAACTGTGAAATAGAAGCATAAAAAGAGCATACTTGCCACAAAAAACTTAACATTTGAGATTCAGTGTTTCTGTTACACAGGTTAGACTGTAAACGGTCAGTACAATGTCGTCATTAACAGCTAACGTCCAACACTGAGTTGTTAAACAGTCCAAACAAACTCATACTGACACTAGAGCTGCAGCGATCAGTCAGTTCATTGATTAATCGATTAGTCAATAGAAAGAAATTTATTCGCATTCTATTTTGATAATTAATTAATTACTTCAGTCATTTTTCAAACAAAAACATCAAACATTTGCTGGTTCTAGTTTCTTACGTGTGAAAATTTGCTGCTTTTCTTTGCCATTTGTGAAAATGAATGAAGTGTCTTTGAGTTTTGGACTGCTGGTTCAACCCGATCTCACTCCAAAGTCGTCAAAATCTGGCGCTTAGGCAGTGACTTGCAGTACCAGACACCGACAAAAAAGCCATCCTTTGTTGTCGGCATATACCCGACTGGTCGCTGTTGTAGTTTAGGGGGACGGGGGACAAGAATGAAAGTTAAAGAGGTGAAAGTCCAAGTAGAGCCGGTGAGAGGGGTGCTGCATGATTTTAACAAATACCAACTTTCAGCCAGGAGAGTGGTGTTGGTGCCCCTTAAGATTATAAAGGCAAACCCTGTTCTTTTTTCCTAAACCTAACCACTTGCTTTTATCTCCTAAACCCAACCATGTGCATTTATTGTTGAAGGAAAAAAAAGTCAATTCACAGTGTTGTACCGCTGTAGTGCATTTATTTCAAAAGACACTGTATGTAAACGTTAAATCTCCTGTGAAAACAGAAGTGTATTTTGAAAGAGGACAATGCATGTAACAGGCAGAGCTTGACACAGCGTCCCAGAATGTCAACAACCAGCGCACTCAGGGTACCTTGCGTGTCGTATGTGGATGTGGAAAGTCCATTACCAAACATCGATATGTGACGAGGTCGAAGTGAGAGTGTGTTGGCTGGTTGGAAAAAAGATGCAATTTCCACTCTGGAAATTATGATGAGTATTTTTCAATTTTTTTTAATAACATTTTTATTAAAGAAACAATGAATTGTGATAATAACCAGCAGATGAATTAATTATGAAAACAATCGTTACTTGCAGAACTAAGCGACACTAAAATGTCTCGACTCCATCGTTAAACCTATTAATAACCATTAGGTAGCATTAGCCATGTGAAGCTAAGAGGTCACCCCGTCACTGTGTGTCCAGGCAGACTCTCACCAACTGTCCAACTGACTCTCACCGTCCCAAAGTTCTCATGAAGACAGAGAGAGAGCAGGGCAAGAAGGGCTGAGCAAACACTGCATGCAGCTCTACTATGAAAAAAGATCAAACTCATTTTTAAATATTACATAAAATTTAAAGAACAAGGAACCCAAAAAACAAGTATCCTAATAGCTGAATATTCAGGTCAAGCCTCAACCAACACTTCTCACTCTACTGAGTAGCTCTTCTTCGGTCTGGTAGACTGGAGGAAAGTTGTAAAAGTGGCAAACCCCCAACATAAGAGCAGACTGCCTCAGCTCAAACTAATCTTTTCCACCACTCTATTGTGCAAAATTGCAAAATGGCCAATACACAAGATAACCAAGTGCAGAATTGGGGTTCTCCCCTGATGTGTTACACCGGAGAAAAGCCTCAGTCCCAAACAACTTTTTTCCACTTCTATTCACAGCTCTCCTTCAGTCAGATAAACTGGAGGACAGACAAAGTAAACAGGTCAACAAACAAGATAACCTAGTGCAGCCCAAACATACCTTTCTCTCCTCTCTACTCCCTCATATGTAACATAAATTGAATAAAATGAAACTAATACAAATAATATTAACACTTTTCATAATACCAGTGACAGAAAGACATATAAACTCATAAATACAAGAAATAGAATGAAGACTTATTCCTCCTGAGGCAGTTGCCCACAGTTTCATCATGCTCACAGTGTCGTCCAATTAGAACCATGTCACAACCAAATTTTAAATATAGCTCTGTGAAATTCCCGACCTTAATGAGCACTAAAGATACTCACGGAACGTTTATTCAAATCCTGTAATTTTTTAAGTGCCACTGGGAGTCTATGTTTTAATCTCACACAATACACAAATTCATCCCGTGCAACCTTAAGCTGCAGAATAACAAGCCTGTCAACGTGTTTCTCAAGTGTTTTACAGCATGTATTGTGTCATCCACCTGCAAGAAACTGGCAAACAAAGCACTTTACACTCAGAAGACAGGCTCCTCTCCTTAGTGGTTACTTTCAAAGAAATTCATGTAGCACATTTAAAGAGGCACTGTTTACATGAATATTTAAACAGATTTGCAGCAATTTTAGGTTTAATAGATAAAGACTGGGTATCATAAGATCCCATAAATCTGCTCCTCAATCTTCAATAAGCTTTCCAGGCTGAATGCGCTCATATCCAGTGTCAGTGTTTGGGTTTACACAATGAAACTCAATGATTTATCATCATTCACAACATAAATGGAAAAGATCAGTGACTAGTTATCTGTGTTTGACTTGTCAGCTAAATGGCCTTGAGGAGACCTTTGCTGAAATTATCTGGAATGGGATTTCTGTTATCCTGATAGCAGTCTTTACTGCAGGTTGCACTCAGGTTTATGGAGTGACTTATATGTAATTTACAGATCCAGATGCAGCTATATATTGTCCTATAAAATGGAAGTGTGTGAAGTAAACTCCTTCCAGTAGCACTTATGTTGTATTCAGGTCTGTGTGTGCTGTGCTTGATTTATATGAAATTTAATTAAAAGAGTATATACCTCCCAAAAAATAAATCACCCTCTTCAATATTTCATGTATTGATGGCTTTCTATGAAAGAAACCTAAGTGCACTTTGTCACTGTGAGTCACGTCCTTGGTGATTGGTTGTAAATCAAAGTGCAATATAAAAAGGATAAATAGAGACTGTCAGAAATCCGGAGGTGAAGTCATGTGAAAATGGTGGATAGAAATGTCAGAGAAAGAAACAGGGAGAAGGCATTCACATCAGGGACACCTGACATGGATCTGAGTACACTTTACCACAAAGTCTAATTTGTTTGATTAGTATGAACAATGTTTACTGTACCCAGGAACATATTTAAAAGGTGGTCTTGAGGATTAGGTGTGAAAACCAACCGAGTCAAAACACAAAAGAGGACTGCTATTTTGCCGTCTCCTCCAAAATCTGCATATGTGCGAAGCACTTGTCGATCTCATCTTCTGAACTGCACCACCATGGGTGATAGAGTAGAAAGGCAGGTGAGAGGGTTGATCTTGTTTTTGTCTCCAAAATGTAAACAATAGTAGGCATAATGTGAAGGTCAGCCAATATATGGGCTTGGGATCTTGCAATGGGCATTGCTACATAGATAAATGTCACTTAAATGATGAACTCAGGTACAAGAAACCACAATGAAAATGTGAAAAGACAAACAGGGACACAGAGGTACATATTATTTTTATCAGCTGTGGCTGATCTCATCCACAGGATCAGTACTGGTGTCAAACATGACCAATCCACATAAAATACATTTTCTTTGTCAATGTTATTATAAAATTCAGAGCTTCAACTGTCACTTACATTTACTCAGTTCTGGTTACTGCAATCTCTGGCCTCAGCTTACTCAAATCATCCCAATGAGTTCCATACAGTGGAGTTTCCACTACGGACTTGTGAGAATGAGAGCACTGGTATCGGTTCAGTTCTTCACAGAACCTTTAGGTTGAGGCAGTGCATCCCTAGCTGTGTTTAGCAGAAGTCCTGTATTGCAGATGTGTACTTTGTACTGTTTTCATGATAATTTGTGTGCAGAACAATGTCTTGCATGTAGAGAAATATTTAATTGTTTGACTAAGGCAGAATATTAATAACAATGGTGAAAATTTGCATTGGTAGAAAAAACAAGTTCTTCTCAGTTCTTAAAAGGATAAACAAGATATCGAAGTTCATCGCATTACACTGAACATGCATATTTATGCATGTATAGTGTATTGTTCTTCAAACAAAATCAGTCCGCTGCAACAATGAGTGAGTATCCCACCAGCTGAAGAATCTCCTTATAATTCAGCACACAACATCAAATCCAAAATGCATGAGGAAAAGAGCTGTTTAACTGTGTCTTTTAACAATGTGCTTGGGCACGCATCTTCTTGAGTAGACTGCTGTGTATTATTCGTGCTAACTCGTGTGCCAGTGCGCATGTGCAGGTGTGTTCAATGTGTGAGTGTAATGAGAGAATGCTTGCTTGTTTTAGCTCCCGTCGTTTTCAATCCATCTCCTGAGGCTAGAATAAGCACCTCTCTTTCCCACAGGCCTCCGCTAAGCCTAGCTGAGCATCTGGCCATGCGGGCTCTAATCAACACTGGCATGGCCATTCTGTCTGTGACAGAGGGGGGAAAAGGGGGGAGATAGGTTCCCACTTTGGGGGTTTGGAGGTGGGGGGCTGGTGTCAACATGAGAGGAGATGAGGAGGAGGGAAGGCGTTAGGTAGAGAACGGAGAAGCTGGAGGATGAGGTAGGTGGTGGGAGAGATAAGAGGTGAGGGAGAGGTGAAGGTGGTGGTGAGAAGGACTTGTACAGAGAAGACAGAGAAGGGGACAAAGTGGGAAGATGCAACATAAATTGTATTGTATCAGTGACTTTGTGTGAGAGGCAGGGGGGTCAAAATGTAACACGAGACAGAGAAAGTGTGAGATGAGCAAAAGCAAAGAACTGCAGGGGAGAGTAGAGGGAACAGACAGTTATTCTGAAGTCAAGATGAAGTAGACACGACTGAGGAGAGAAGAAAAGGGAGAAGAATCTATCTGCTGTAAATCAGGGACCAGCCAGGTCCAAACAGATTAGCTTAAAAGAAGCAGGCAGTAATAGAAAAGCAGCAGAAAAAGTGAACGTGCAGAGGGAAAGAGGAGAGAGGAGAGAAAGAAACAGACTGACAGTGAGCAGAGATAAGCTGTATCCATTTTGTCTGTGTCAAGACGAGGGCAGAGAAGTGAGAAACCTTACATCAGAAGAAATGAAGCCAGCGGAGAAAGAGAAGTGATGAAAGAGAGAGTGAGAGGCAACTAGCTACAGTGAATGACAAGGGGAGCAAACAGCCAGTGAACTGCAGTCAGTCTAATAATCACACAGTGTTTTAGTTAACCGCCATCTGATTGACACCTGTCGAGTAGCCTGCAGGAAGTGATGTTGGACTTTAAAACAGTTTGGGGTCAGAGGAAGGAAAAGAAATAAGAAGAAAGGGAGAGGTTGTGTTTTTAGTGGTAGTGTTGTTAGGTGTGTTAGCACTCAGCTGTGCTGTGCAGTTGTGGTTAGTGTTGTTATGTTGGCTTGTCATGTTGTATCATGTTATGTTTTCTGCTGTGTCATACTGATTTCCACTGTGTTTTCTGATGTTCATATTGTGTTTTGACACGTTTTGTTGTGTTGAATTTCATTATCTGCGTAATGTGTAAGCAGCAGCCTGACAATCAGACTATAGTTTACATTTTACATTTTCTCTTCATTCATTCAGTTTGCCATTGTGTCTGTGTTTTGTTTTGCCCTTAAAGAAGTATTTCACTGCTGGAAAGATTGTCCTGTCATAATGCTGGGCTTCAGTGCAGTAGAAAGACACAAATACTTTTGAAAGTGGTGCTACATGACCAGAGAAAACAGAGAGAAAGGGCTGTGGCATTCACTTTTGCTCAAGAAGTAGAAAACCCACAAGTGTCAAAATGCACTGTGCTGTACCAGACCAATAAACACTCCTGCTGGTGGCTGACCTAATGCAAGCAACAATATGTCGGCTGGCTTGTAACAAGCAACTCAAAAATCTCAAATTACAGTTAAACTGTAAGCTAAAATTTGTCTCTAAAACCATTTCAGGCAGGAAAGAGAAAATGCAGTTACAGTATCTTGGTTCATATTTGATCAGCACTGCTTAGTTTTACCGTTTGATCTCAGTTTTTACAGCTACCATTTTTACAATACAGGGAAGCAGTGTTTTCTATCCCGTATTACAGTTAAACAGCGCACTAAAAGATGTTTCTAAAGACATTTTAGGTAAGAAATACCAAATACAGTCACAGATTTTGGTGTACAATTGATCAGCACTGCTTAGTTTTACCGTTTGATCTGAGATTGGTCTCAGATTGAGTTTGAGAGCAAGAGAGAGGGGCTGCTCTCTCTGTAGCAGAGAATAAAAATGCAGAAATATAATGTGTAATTCAGCAACAGCCCTAGAGCCAGCAAAAATCTGCTGGATGACACGAATAGGGTCATCAGGCAGATTTGAGCTGAGAGATGAGCAGGGAGATCTAGGCGCTGGTTGAATAGAGGGAAGTTTGCCGTTGTTCATTCACACATACTACCCACTTTGTTATAATAAAAAAGTTAATTAAAACTGCGGGAGTGGTTGCTAGGAGCAGTTAACAAAACCGTTTTAACAAAGACAAAAAAAAAGTTTCTGTCACTTGCTAGCTATGAAAGAAGTTGATGTCACTCTTCTTAATCCCACCTGCAAAGCTATGATTTGTTGATTGTGTCTCCAACCCCCAGAAACAGACGTCAACGGGCACAACAGACCCATTCAAAATCACCGAACAAAAAAGAGATGTGGGCGACAATTCAGACGGCTAGAATCAGGCTGTGTAACCCATTGTATTGTTACAACATGTGCTGGTTATATTTAGTTTTTTTCCTTTGTGTGCTTTTAAGCTTCAAACTGTATCTCTACCTGTCCAGCACTGTTGCATCCCTGATTATTCTGTGGCTTTGGCTGCTCCACACAATTATTTGCTGTTCACCAGACCACTGGCGACACGACTTGGACACCGCATGCTCGCACCATTATCATCAAGTGCCAATTCAAGGCCACAACACGAGCTGTTGCACACGTGCTGAGTGGTGTGTCTACGTGTGCGCGGCAGACCAGCGTTAGTGTACTGTAATGAAGTTGCAGGTGCTGAGGTGGTTCGGGCCAAGGGCTGTGAAATTGCTTCTCGTACGACCACCACACTCTAGCTGATAGGAGCTGAATGTGTGTGTGGATACAAAAGGCCGAAAGAGAGAAAGAAAAAAAGGACATTCTGCAGATTCTGGAAAAAGCCGCAAAAAGATGATCTGCACCAAAAAGGCTCCTATCGACTGACTCTGACTCTGTTCTCCCCCACCATTTGTCCTTTGTCCACTTTTGTCCTTCCAGCTTCTCACTCTTTCTTGACACTCTTTCATCATGATGGATGTATTTCTCAGGTCAAGTGTACATGGCCAATGATTCATTTTTAATATCACAACCGGCACAGCGGTCACGCAGTGATTCAGATGTGGTTCCATTAGCGCGGCTCACACTCTCACTGTGAGGCAGCCCAGTGTTCTTCAGGCAGCAGTCAGATATGTCAAATGGCTTTCTGAGACCTCTTCAACATATTGTGAAGCACAGATGCTTTTTAATACTTGACATCATAGCTGTTGAGATCTAATTGTGCATAGTCTGGTGATCAATAGCTCTGATGAAAATAGTTGATGTAATGGGAATAAATGAAGGCACTAAAGAAAAAGATGTTCTGAAATAAATGGAGGAGAAATTACTCCCTTTTAAGAGTAGCCGAGTGTGTCTGTTTCTAACCATCCCAAAAAAAAGACATTATTTCCTCCATTCAACATCTCATTTTGGCAACACAAGTAGAATATGGATCTCAACAAAACTGAACTTTTATTTATGGTTACTGAGCTGACGCAGAAATGAGCAGCAAATTCTATTTATCACAATCACAGACAGGCGTACACAGTGTGGCTGCACAAATATACAAGAGCCACACGCGCAATATCTGTCTCTATTTCTCTCTCTGTCTGTCTCCCTGTTGTTCCCATCACAGCGGGAACAGCTGACAAGTTTCCTCTTCTGGCACACCATCAGTATCATTTCACACCACACTAAAACACACACACACACACACACACACAACCTATACGCACACACACAAAAAAAGCCCTCTATTGAAACTATAGAATACCCAGACCTTCCCATTACACCAAAGCCCCTTTGCCGTACAAGAATCAAATCATTAGGCCTGTATTGAATTGTAGATGTCCTCCTTCACCTGCCTCTCCCTGGAACCTTTCCTCAATCGATAAGCAGTTTGGCGGGTTGGTAAACTCAATCTGACTCCCACAATTGAGAGAGACACAGAGAGTGGCTCCACAGAGAGGTAGACAGGAAGAGGGGTGGGGAGAGGAAGGAAGTCACAGCTCGTCCCCTCTGGCCAAAATGCATAGTGCCAGTGTTGTCCCTGCTGCCACAGAGAGGGGTGTGTGTGTGTGTGTGTGTTGGATGTGGGGCTCGGAGCATGTGGGTGGAAGATGCGGGGATGTAAGAGGAATTACGTTATTGTGCAATGAACTAGCAGGTACAACTCAAGTCACTGAACCTTGTCAAATTTTCTTCTTGAATATCCCTCCTTCGCTCCCACCTCTCTCTATTTATTGCCCATTTGTCCGCTGACCACATCCACATGAACTCCATAATCCACACAATGCCTTTTTGTTTCCCTCCTCCTTGTGGATCCTTTCAATCCCCCTCATGTGCTTCACCTTCCATTATTATTTTCCATAAATTCTCCCACCCTTTCTTTTCTCTCCCTCCCTCTGTCTCCTCTTCTGCCTCTCTGCAGCCCATTTCAGCACCACTGACACAGATCCTGGCAGGGCAGGATGGTGTTACCATGGATACTGAAAACTAGGAGGAACCCCCCTCCTTGCTTCCTGTGCCCCCCTCCCGTAGCCCCTGAGGCATAGCTGGGAACTGGAGTGGTGATCTCTGGAGCATGCCCATGTGCGTCAGCGCACGCTGATTCAACGAGCACACACACACACGCACACACACACAGAAAATGGTAACAAAGAATAATTACATATTTGCCCAACAATATTTCCCTGACAGGCTTATGGAAATTTAAATCATATAGAAAATGCGTGAATATTAATAAAAGGAAATGAGGAGCTGGGACAATAGACTGGGCCTTTTCTGTTTATCTCCTCTGTCCATCAAAGATGATTCTGTATGTCAGGTGACAAGCCTGGGAGGGACAGCGCCCCATCACACTGTGTCCCAGCATTTATAAAATGACACTGATTGCTATCAGGGGAGCGAGGGCTAAAAGTAAAGGTTAAAACATGTAACTCGCATGAGATATCTCTGAAACCATGGATTCTGATGACAGACAGGCAGTTCATCTTGTTACTGACTGGCCCAAGAGGCGTCTTTTACAACTGTGGAAAACAAGTTAATACAAACAAGAGAAATTGACATTTCAAATAAAACCGTGTCACACAATTGGTTGCATTTCTTTCAAGTGTCTTTGAATCTCATACTTCAAGTTTATTTTCTTGTTGTTGTGCTTATTTCTAAAATAAATCCTGGAGGCTAGAGTTGTTGAAGTTGTGAGAGGATTTGCCAAGTATAGGACTTATAAAGACACTCAGTGTCTCCAACTCATGTTTTTGTTTCTGCTAGACTACCACCTTAAAAGTGCAGTGTAATGCATTTCTAATGACTATGAAGGTAACCTATACATGCTGCACAGCTTAATGTATTATTGTATGCTGTTTTCCACGATAGTGGGACACTATATTGATTTGTTATTAGCCTGTTGGTTAAGCTGTCTGAGCATTAATGGTGCTGTTTGTTATAAGTCAACAGTTCAGAGTAAATCTGGCTGTATCATGGGCTTTTCCAATTTTTGTGCAGTTACAAATGCAAATGTGTTTAACATCATAGATATCATGGGAGATTATCTTTACAAAGACCTGATTAAAATGTTCATAGCTCAGATGAGTCCCCAAAACGCACACATAAAGCCTTATCCCACAAATGATTTACAGACACCATATTCACTTCTACATATATTTCCGATACATATTTGAGAGATTGAGGAGTATAGAGAAGGATAGTGATATATCTCAATTTCTCTGCAGAGGGCTAGCGGCCAAAAACTCATCCATGTGTATCAGATCTACTTTGTCTGCGTTTGCAGAGATTCAGTAATGTATCTGTGGTGAAAGCTACTCTGACACAAAGCTCTTTACTGAGACCTGAGCCCTAATCCTATTGTCCCTTTCCCAATCTCTCTATGTCCCTCTGAGTGTACATTAGCCTCTGTCTAACCCTGCATCTTGTTTTGTGCATGTGAGTGTCTGTGTGCTAGGGAGGGATGCATACCACATTTAAATGTCACGTATGGAGTAAAATGTACCTTTAGAGTGGTAGCAGGGAAGAGAGACAGAGTGAGCCATTAAAAATCTGAAAGACTCACACTGGGGCAGAATGACAGCATGGTACAGAATAAATTATAAATGCACAGCTCAGTACAGGAAGTCCTGTTCTTTTAAATGGCAAGAAATCAGGCACTTAAAACAACAAACTAAATAACAGTTTTTTGTTGTTTGCTCGTGCTATTCCTGCATCATGAGCTTTGGGTGTCACTACCAAAACATGTCAAGACCATAGCCTGTGTTAAAGAAGCAGACATAAACATTGTGACATTACCCATTGGTTTGTGTACTACAGTGTTGAAGCCTCAGGTTTCGCATTTTGGCCCACGCCATCTTGTTTTTAGGAGCCAGAAGTGACCATATTTGGACAAAAGGGTGGAGCTAAGGAGGAGCAAGGGGTGGGTCATGAACTGACAACACACTGTGTTCTAAAACAAAAACATGGACGACAACGAAAAACAAGTTCACAGCAATTTAAAAGTACACAGGGCTATGGATACACATTACCTCACCACTATCCTGAAGTCCCTGGTCACAGCTTGTCAATCACAAAGTAGCCACGCCCTAAAGCATCCCCTGCTTAACATCTATTTTACTGTAAATGGGACCATAATTCACAAAATAAACATCATGCTGTATTGAAGAAGACTATGGCGATTGAAAAAATAAACTCATGAGGAAAATGTTTACTGAGGGAATAAATCAAGTGAGAGGTAGGGTCATATTATCACTGACTTCTAAACAATCGGACTTCCTTGAGTCGCCCCCTGCTGGCTATTATGAAGAATGCAGGTGTAAGGCACTTCGCATTGGCTTCACTTTTCAGACCGTCAAGCTACATCCACTATTTTATACAGTCTACAGTCAAAACACACCATTAACAAAGCTGCACGTACTATATAAAAGCACACACCCTCACACAAACACTCTCCCTATCTTTCTGTTTATCTGCTTCCCCATGTGCATGTCTCATTTCCTATTTTATAATGTTCAAAAAAGAGTAAAAAAATTGAGAAGTTGCACTTCTAGCAGCCAAACAGAGTTTACTTTTTAGGAACTTTGCTTCAAAACTTAATGAAGTGTAACTTTTTTAATCACAGCGAGAGGGAATCTGCCAAAAAGAAAGCTGATAACAATCACTCTGAAATATCTTTCTCTCTCTGTCTGTCTCTCTACATCTTCATTAGCAGGCATGTTTTTCTGGGTCTGAGATGGCAGGTCAGAATGACCTGTTAGTCGGGCGGACTGAAGAAGCTGTTACTGTACTACAAGCTGTTGTGTGCCTGGCAGCGGTTCTACAGTGAAGGCTGTTTTTGATGTTTTGCCAGCAGGCAGGTTGTGAACACTGTGGCTATGCTTTCAGGGTGAATAAAAGCTGTAGTGCTGTCTCTTGTCTTGTCCACAAGGTCACTGCCAGTGGTACTTGAGTGAAGAGGTCCTGGTCTCACCGTTAGTGGCTTGTGACCAGAGTGTCACATATGTCTCACTCCATTAAATATGAGGTTCTACCTTTACTGTATCTTTTCAGTTTCTCACTGAACCAATTCTCTGCAAAGACTTGAGGTTAAATCATGTTTGTCAGTCTGTAGACATGGTATTTATGCATGTGACAGGAGCTGGTCAAACTTGGTCAAAACAAGCCTGGCGACAGCCCCTGTGTGCTTCATGCCAACACAGACAACTTGCACTGTTTTGAGAAGGGAAATCCTGGACATTAGAAGTTTCCCTTTCAGCATTTATGGCAGGCAGAGGAAAAAGACACCCTGAGGGGTTGTCAGTGTAAAGCAGATGGGCCGGGGCAACAGGCACAGGAAAGAGAGGAGGCTGGTGAGGCTGAAAGAGGATAGCAAGATGACCCACTGAGGGATAACAAGGAGAGATAAAGATGAGAGGGGTGGAGGAGCAAGTGATTAAGTAGTTTGATGTGAAAATGTAAGGGATTGAGAGGGGAGAGGAAAGCATCTCTGGCTTTGGCTCTGTAGCAGACAACAAGGAAGGAGGGACACGTCAGATGGACTGGGGATAGTGAGACTGGAGACAGAAGGAACGTAAAGGCTGGGGGAGTACAAGGAGGCTAAAGCTGAGATGAGTGCAGATTGGAACTTAGTCTAAAGCTGGATTCATAATTGATGCAAGGGATGAACAGGAATTTTGCCGATACCTACAGGGTTGGCTTTGATATTTTGCTCGGCATTGTATGCCACTCATTGATTTCATCACCGCAACACTAGACAAGAGTATCATATGTGCTTTAATCATATTCCCTCTGTTAACATTTTTTTATTCACTCTGCTATATGAGAAATGGTGAAAAAGTCTTCACCTGTTTTGTTAATAAATATGTGAGAGCTACGTACAGTCTCAGTACTTACACTTTTCCATTCGCTGTGATCAAAAGCGGTGATCACACTGAGCAGAGGGTTTGTAGTGGGAATGGTTTTGCTGATGTGTATGACTGAAAATCACAAGATAACTTAATCTTGCTTCACTCTTTTTCATGTTGTAGTCTCTCTGTTCACTCCCAGTCAATCACTGCAGACATCAGGAAAAGGCCCGTCACCAACAGCGTAGCCCGTGGCTACACATGTTCAAAGTCTACTATATACATAGCCGCCGTAGGTGCAGTTTAACCCCTTAATGCAGGAGGTTAAATCCAGCTTGAAGACAAGACAGCAGGAGACAGGAATTCATTTTTGATATGGTAAGATGGTGGGCAAAGGGTTGAGGAGGAGAAGTAGTGATGATTGTCAGGGATTCTGATTTTTTTTGTCTTCAGTATCTTCAAGTTAGGTTGGGAAGTGGAAAAGACTGTGACTAAGCTACTTAAAGTGTTAAAAGCGCACCGTAGGCAAGACGGCTATTACTTATTGTACTTTTTTTTCTTTCCAAGCAATGAGGTCAAGCACATTGGGTTTCTAAAGCCAGAGGTATGTGGGATGAAAAGAAATTTGCAAAGTATGCACAAATGTTTTGTTTACAACAATTTTTTGAGGCTAATGGTCCTTTCTATTTAAAGAACAACATAAAAGCTGAATAGTGTTTGCTTAATATATGCTCTAAACACACACTTGCTCAGTTAGAACAGGTTAACCACAAAGATTGATTTGAATTCTGACCCTTCAGCATCTGATTTATTGTAATTGCTTAAAAAATAAACTAAGAAAAAAACTGTTGTGCAGTTACGGCTTTTATGTTATTTTGTAAAACGTTGCATAACACTGCCTCATATTGGGACAACATGTGTATGGGGAGGGATGGTTGCAGGGAACAGGCGGTTAGGGCCGCCCAATTTCAGGCCAACTTTACACCTGTGTCACTGCTGCTGTGTCTAATGAGGAGGAAGTTGGAGGGAATAAGTGCAGCTGTGCTGAGGCTTGGATTGATGGGGTTATACCTGAGTTCAGAGAGATAGGTCTCTAGGATGCAGAGGGTGTATCTTAGGCAGGTGAGGTGAGACTGTCTGAGTAGAAGTGCCTGTTCTCTCAGCTGTCACACAGAGGAAGAGTGCTGATAATTAATATCCCAGTGGCTTTGTGCCTCTTACATCTCCCGGTGATACTAAACCCTCTGGCAGCTTTTTGGCACTAATCCAGAGGCAGGTGGACTTTGGGACTGGACATCAGTGGCTCCACAAAGCTATGGTCTGTCGCAGACAGTTTGCTCCCAAAGTCACACAATTAGACCATCTACATTTTTTATTAGTGGTGGCACAATCTAATTTCTGAATATTGGGGTAATGCAATGTGTGCTATGGGCTTAAGTAAAGTGCTGCTCTGTCAATTTCGGAAAGACTCAACCATGATTCTATTGTGTTCAATGGCAAAAAAAATGTGGAAAAACTGCCAATCAGACATATGGTATGCGCACAGGAAAATTGTGTGCAGCTGCACAAGGTAATTTTTTGGAAATAATTTAAAAAGGTACCTGCCAAAAAAAAGTGGAGTATTTAAATGAGCTGAAAGTTGCCACACTTTTCCAGGCTGCCAAACTGGCTGCTAAGTTCTCTCACCAGCATACACATGCTTTTACTCCCTGCTGCTGTATGTTGTGAACGCTCTGTCTCAGCCTTAACTGAAAGGAAACTCAAATCTCCCAAAGAGCTTGACCCAGCTCTGATGACACAATTGTTCTTCCATTAACCTGGCCACCTCAGTGATGCTTGTTCATCCATCAAGTAAAAACAGCTGTCTACAGATTCCGAGCTTAACCACTGTTAGTCTTTTCCAAACCAAGTCTGACACAAACGGATCATGTGACAGAAAACTGAATGATTTTACAATAGTTTTCCCCAAGAGGATGTGCCTACTTAGGACAGGGTCCACATTGAAATGGGAATGTTACTGGTGCAGAACATTCAATTACTCATAATGGTGACATCCTGGTGTGTTCCAGCTATCTGGAATTAGGAAAAGCCATACAGCTACATTCTACTTTGCCAAATTGTGCTGCCCTTGCCACCCCTGCCAAGTTTCGAGAAAAACACAAGCAAGTTATACCGTCTGTCATGGTACAGCTAATTCCAGCAGTTGGTAAACATCTGAATAACATGTCATTAGGAAACCTTGCCAGGAAGCAAGTCTGGACAACAATATGACCTCACTGTCATGTGAAACCTGTGTCTGCCAAATAAACACGCAAGCTTGAAAGACCTCTAATTTATCATCCACTTTAGAGCTATGTGCAGGCCCACAGCTGCAGTGTTGGGGCTGAGTATGACTTAACCCAAATATCCACTGTAAAAAAAAAAAAAAAAAAAAAAAAAAAAGGTTAACATTCATTACATGCCAAGGTCAACCAAAGTCTTTTAGTTGCAGTAACAGACATCTATGGCACATTCTCCGACATGTGCCTTCTCCTACTCTATGTTCAGTGCAAGCCAAAAACTCATAGTCATATGCTATACACTCACCAGCCACTTTCAACTGCTCGTTCACGCAAATAGCTAATCAGCCAATCACATGGCAGCATTTCAATGCATTTAGGCATGTAGACATGGTCAAGAAGACCCGCTGAAGTTCAAACCGAGCATCAGAATGGTGAAAAAGGTGATTTACGTGGCAGACGGGCTGGTCTGAGTATTTCAGAAACTGCTGATTTACTGGGATTTCCGTGCACAATAATCTTTAGGGTTTACAGAGGATGGTCTGAAAAAAATATCCAGTGAGCGGCACTTGTTGATGCCAGAGGTCAGAGGAGAATGGCCAGACTGGTTCAAGATGATAGAAAGGCAACAGTAACTCAAACAACCACTCGTTACAACTAAGGTATGCAGAAGACCATCTCTGACGAACAACATGTTGAACCTTGAAGCAGATGGGACACAGATACCACACCGGGTGCCACTCCTGTCAGCTAAGAACAGGAAACTGAGGGTACAATTCACACAATTAATTGTGCACACAGACAATAGAGGATTGGAAAAACTTTGCCTGGTCTTGATCTTGATTTCTGCTGTGACATTCAGATGGTAGGGTCAGAATTTGGTGTAAATAACATGAACACATAGATCCATCCTGCCTTGTATCAACTGTTCAGACTGCTGAACCAAATAATTAAGGCAGCTCTGAGGCAAAAGGGGGTCCAACCCAGTACAAGCAAGGTGTACCTAATAAATTGGCAAGTGAGTGTATATGTTAAATAGAGACTGTGAAACATTTCTTGTGATTAATTAGAGGCAGGGTTTGGGATGCATTGCTGACAAGACATTAGATTGGAGCATGCACGACCCGATTCGAGGTTGAGGGCATTTTAAGAAATTACAGTCCATCCTTGCCCAGCCCAAACCCAGTCAGGCCCAATCAGGTTCAAACAGAGAATCACACCTCTAATTCAGTTAGCAGTACAATCGTAAAATTTTCATTTTTTGGTGATACTGTGCAGCGTTGATTCAACTCTAAGGTTTAAGGTTGTAGTTAGTGATGGTGGTCCACTTGGCCTGTATTACTATATTAGGCTACATTTAGTTTCTTTTATAGTGTCTCTTCTTTATTTTATCAACCTAATGTACATTCTTAGCTCTCCACCCCAAAGACCTGTGGGAAAACTGGCGTTCTTTAGGGTTATTTCAGTTCCTTTCTTCTCTGCTTTGCTGCAACATATGTTTCATTAAAGAACATCAGCAGTCAGAGCCTCTATTAGCAGGTTCACAAGCCCAGTCCACTGTACGCTGTATAATCTGTGGGCGGATTTCCTTTTTTTCTGTGTGAATCACTGAACCAATCGCTCTGTGCGCAGCCTTTCCCACACACACTCACGACAAGAGCCTGTCAGCTAAATCAAGATGAACCTTGGCCTAAAAGACAGGCATACAAGTGGGAGGAGGAAGAACAGCAAGACTCATTAGAATGATTTGTCCCTCCTACACTTTCTGCACAAAGCCATTTAAGGACGTTTAAATGCAATATGGAAATTAGATAAAGGGAGACAATAACAAGAATGAATAAAAAAAGGTAGAGAACTCTTCTCTTTTTGCTTCGTCTCTGTCATGGAAGCAGGGTAAAACTGTTGTTTGCATGTTTTGCAAGTTATCCTTTCACCAGCTAAGGTCAAAGCTCAAGACTGCGTGAAAACAAAGTTACAGTGTATTCCCCTCAGCCATGTCAAGAGGAGTTGTGACATTAGACTTCAGTCCAAGTCACATGTGTAGAGTCCCCAATTTTGTCCCTAAAGCAAAGCACGACCTTCGCATATTCACAAAATTACATTCAGTTAGAAGCTCAACACACAAGACACTCTCATCAATCCAAACTTATCTTAACCCTGCACTGCTTCAGGGTTTCCTTTGCGATTCATTTATTTCCTTTGACAGATAAGTTATAGTGAAGCTCCTTCCTATTTTTTTGTCCAGTTTGACCTTAAAAAAACAGAAAAACAGAAAGACTTTGACATGATCGTCCCACAAACTGCACTTCAGTGACCACTTTAGTCAAAGAAAACTTTATTTCCATTTGCAATATTATATTTGGCAGTATGGTTCTGTTCTGGGGCCTCTCTGCCTTTTCTGTGCCCACGCAGAAAGCCTAAGGTGGAGAGAGCACACCACTCTGCCCTTCCGCGCGCCTACATGGAAAGGCTTAAGGCGCAAAACGGCTTGCAGAGGAAGCAGCAACAGAAGGCAGGCCAAAACAGTTTAAATAAGGCACCCTGAATGAGATTTACCAATTGGTTGCATAGAAAGGAATCATATGATCTATCAGCTGACAATCAGCTGCTCCAGCAGTTCATTGGGCTGCTTCAGTCAAACAAAACTTTATTTCCATTTGCGTATTATACTGCCAGTATGGCTCTGTTCTAGAGCTTCTCTGCCTTTCCTAGGCCTACGCAGAAAGCCTAAGGCAGAGAGAGCACACCTGTCCACCCTTCCATGAGCCTACATGGAAAGCCAATGACGGAGAAAGCACACCTCTCTGCCCTTCCATGCGCCTACATGGAAAGCCTTAAGGCAGAAAAAGCACACCTCTCCGCCCTTAAACACACAAACAAGGAAGAAGGGAAAAAAATGACCTCAAAACCAACTCATCAGATCCACAATCATCCATCCACACTAACAGGCAATCTATTACAAAGCATTTGCCTTGTGTTTATCCATGAATGCCAGTGTGCATGACAATATAGCATCATGTTAATTGGACTCATTTTAATAGGTGGAAAAGTCAAAAGACACCAAATTATCACCAACATTAGGAGTTAGTCTTTTCAACCTTGCAACCAGACTTGTCACAACATCTTCAGTATCAGTGGCATCTAATCAAATGACAGAATTCTAATTGCACTCGAAGTAGAATTCATTATCTCTATTATGAATCATTATTGGCTGTTGGTGTGTGTGTGGCCGTGAAAGCGAGTGCATGTTTGCGTGCTGATATTATTGCTTTGCAGCTCCTGCAGGCTACTTATTATAAGCAAACACGAAAACCAATCAAGTGAAACTTGAAACATTATGCAAAACGCCGGGCAGGACTCGGCCAAATCCTTGTGGTGAAATTCAGATCTCTGCTCTCGGCGGCTTCATGACTTGATCAACTTTGTGTCTGCTAATGATGCCTTCAAAGGCAGCTTTTGGAAAAAACCCAGAGGAAGGACAAATCTCTATTCCTTGTCTTTCCTGTCTTTGCTCCCTCCCTCGACTCCGTCGTTGCTAATGGAGTGTCGGTTCATGTGTCATTGTTGGTGTGCTGTGGGAAACTAAGTCTAATTGGATGGGCAGGAGCAACGGTTTGTTTAACCACAGACATGACATGATAATGAGGACACAAATCCTGGCACAAATGACTTTGTACCTTGTCTGTGACTCATACAAAGAGATAGATGCATACATGTATGACTATTTTTATTTTATCCCTTCAAGTCTTATCAATAATGATTCCTGAGTCTTTATCTGACTCACAGATAGCCAGTGATGCACTCTAGGAAATCACGCACACACACCCAATCATACCACGTACATGCTCTCATTTGCTGAGATAAGTTTGTGGATGAAGCATGCAAGCTCAGACCATAGTGATTCACACAAACATGTCAGTTCCTTGCATCTCCTACTCTTTAACTCTGTATCTCGCTGTAACTCAAGCATGACATCACTCAGTAAAGGTTTGTCAATTTGTGTGGAGATAAAAAAAAAAGTACAATGCTATTCACAACATCTGTATACTGTATGTTTGTGTGGGAGGAAAAGAGGATAGGGAAGGGGCTCCATGCTTTTGACATCTGTTGTCCAGGCTTATCTCAATCTTCTTCAAACAGTCACGATTCGTCAGCCAGCAGCATCTTGCCCGCTTCTGCAGATAATTACCAGTTTGCGTACTATTTGTCCTTGCTCAGCGGGGATTTGTGTCATGCCCCTCTAATTGCACAAAAAGGAAGTGGATGGTACAGTAAATGGCCTGTATTTACACATCATTACTTCAGCAAGAAAAATCTCCCGCAGTGAAAACATACAAACGCCTTTTAATTAGCGAGGCAAGGAGAAAGGGAGGGAGCAACAGAGAGGGGGAGAGATAATACAGAGATATAAGTTGAGACAAGGACAGCTCCACAACTGAGAAACTGGTATGGAATATAATTTGTGCTTTGATTCACACACTCTTACAAAGATGCAATCTGGAGTTGCAACATAATGATCTTAGGGAACTCAAATGAGTATTGGCGCTGTCAAGTGGATGAGGTGTTGAGCAGGGAGTGAGCAGTGTAATGATAGATCATTATAAGGTTGCATTATGTAATCAGTTATATAACACCTAGTAGGGTTCAGGCTGTACAAAGATGCAACATTAACATGAATGAATGGCATCCGGTGACACATTAAGCAAGAATAACCATCATAGCTTTAGTAACTACAAGACCTTTTCAGCAGAGCAGGGTCGATAAACAGAGTTGATTGTACAGCCCAGGGTGGAGCCATTCTCACTGTCAGGGCTCAGTTCAAGTTGTAATGAATGGATCAGTACAGAATAAAAGTTTAGTTTAATCTCTTAAGTGAGAAGTGATACTGCTACCTGACTGCTTAAAATCAAATCAGTCAGATGAACTGTGGGCACTGTCGACAACAAGCAGGTGTTTGTTTGTTTTATAGACAGGAGGAGATTTGAGGAGGGATGAGGAGAAACACCAAACCTCTTTTTAGCAAAAAAACCAAACTGCATGCCCCTTGTTAACCTTTCATCACTCTCCATCCACCCCGAGGCCATTAATAGGCAGACCGCTGTCCAGGTCTGAACCCAGATGCCATCCTATCTGGACCCAAACGTTGTCCTGTCCTGACCTATAACCGATGAATTATTCAGAATTGTTCAGTTTTGACAGAGTGTTTCTGTTCTATCTGGCGCAGCATTTCCAGCCTTTACAGCACTGGTTTAGTGGCCCAGGAAACTCACAGACTAATAGCTTGCATTGTACAGGGTGTCTGCAGGTATCATACAGTAAAATGTAATGCTTTTAAGACCCTTTCAAGACACCTTTTAACCAAAGGTAGGACAGGTTTTACATGCTTTACTTATATAAGCATTGCAGGCAAGCACTGCAGGTAAGTCGAATATATATGGTCTTGTGCAGAGGTAGGTGTTATTTAGAAATATGGTTATTAGAGTGAGTTAAGTTAATCTACATTTTGCCAACAGGTAAGTGCAAGTATGAAGTTAAAGACTTGTAACATTAGTAGTGTGGACTTTTACATAAAAAGCTTCATTCATTTTCACAAAAATAAATTAAAAGATGTATAAATGATATTAGATAAAACATTTGTTGTCTTTAGGACCTCATAAATTCAAGTTTAAGATGATTTAATGACTTTTTAAGCACCCTGCAGACACCCTGTTGTAAAGCACCGTACAGTACGTGGTGCTACTCAGCTAATCACATCTGTGCATTCCATTAAGCATTGCAACTCAAGTAAGTGAGAGATACACACACAGAGGAGAGATGAGACAGGAGACAACAGAAGGAGAAATGAGTGAGTCAGAAAAAGGGCATGGCTTACTCTAAAAAGAGAAAAGTAGACAGTGAAAACAGAGCCTTTGGCTTTTCTGTGGTGGTGAAGTTGCAGCCAGATTTGTAATTTGAGTCCTGCCCTTCTGTCAGTTTCATCTTGAATCTAAGGTTGGGCGACATGGAGAAAATCAAATATGATATTTTTGACCAAATACCTTCAATGTCAATATTGTGACAATATCATAGTGTTGACAATTGGTGCTTTCACAAAATATTTACACAATGAGATATTTGATAAATAATCAGCGGTAATGTGGATATGATGACTGTGTGGGTAAATAGAACAGCTGGTAAGTTCAGAAAATGACATGGCTTTATTGGAATGAAACCTTAAAAACCAGGAAAACACAACACTTGCTGATATTACAATGTCCAAAATCTAAGAGGATATCTAGTCTCATATCTCAACATTGATATGATATGGACATTTTAGGTGTGTAACATATATATGTATTTGTATCAAACCGTTTAGTAAAAGGTTTTTGGTTCAGTATGCATTACAAACTGAACGATATGTTAAACAATTCTATTACACTTGGAAAATAAAATATACAGCTTAAATGGTGTTAAATGTAATGTTCTCAACAGGAAACATGCTGTCAGCCCCTCCCACCCCCAAACCAAACCATTCTACTCCAGTGAGACACGCTGGGATTCATGCTACGTTAAACTAGCTAGTCGCAAGATTGTTAGTGCCGCCATTACCAGACCAGAAATAGAAGATCCTCCAATAACCTACAAGTCTGGCACTGGGTGCCACTTTGGTTTCACTGCGAATTATGGTGTGTTGCATCTGTTACATGACAGTGGGTTACATCAGTGGGAATACTTCAAATATGTATACTCATTTACGCTGACTTCACCCCAGTGTGTCAATCAGTGCAACCAGACAAAAACAAGGGGCAACACAAAGGCTACAAGCTAACGTTATCTTGCATTATGTATACAGTCATTCCCAACTTATTCAGTCGGGGCAAAAGACATCACTGGTACATTTACAGTCCTGGATATGAGACTCAACTCTGTAGATGAAAACGCAGGCTTTACAAACATGCGTAATGTATGTTACAATATTCTGTCACAAGCCCATTTCAGCCAGCCATAATTCCTGCTTTGTACAAATAAAACAATCCCAAATTATGACATTTAAAAATTCAAAAAGAAGAGCATTTCTCTGGCATTTCAGAAACATTTTGTTTGTATTTCTATACACTACAATTCTACATTGTATATTTTATAAGGAGCTGTTTTTGTTTTATACACTGTTCAGAAGACACTGAGTTACTCAGATATAGTTCCACCATTGTTCAAAGTTAAAAAAGATCATACCTTATAATGTTAGTTGTAATAAATAAATACAATATAAAATAATAAATAAATAGAAATTATGGAAATTCCTCTGCCATTTCTACATTTTTGCTGTATCGAAAATGTAAAATACCATAGCACCACTGTGTCGTATCAAACCATGCTGTGGATGCTGTGAACCGTTACAGCCCTAGTTTGTATTATAATTTTTATAAAGGGTAATGTGGGCTACAAAGGAAGGATTCATTTGTGTCGCATGCAAGTGTTGATTGGCTGAGATTAATGGTGTCGAGTTAACACTGTGTCCGGTGAAATGAACTGTCAAACCAGCTGGGGCTCGGAGGACAGCAGCATTACCTACATAATCAGACAATCAGCACTGCCCCCAATCACACGTACACACACACAGACACACACACACACAGCATAGCAATCACAGTGCTCTCTTCTCTCTCTCTGGCTTTCCAGCAAACCTCACCTTGTGCAGTCGAGAAGCAGGTGCATGTCACAGTCTGATTTCACATTAAATAACTTGGCTTTACATTTTAGGTCAGCAAATCCATAATTATCGAAGTGTTGACACTTGCAGTGGGATCTAAATGTCAGTAGAGTTTGCCTGCATGTCTGTCAGCTGAGCTCTGTGCGGTAGCACCACTCTCCCTGAACACACACACAGACACTCATAAACACACTTACATCCAGTGTCATATATCTTTTCTAAATATATTTCACTGACAGCAGGTCTCTTTTTAGATAAAGCACCTCATTTACAAGCAAACGCACAATAATACCTCCGCACCAACTCACGACATCCCACACAGACTGCTACAGTAATACTGAGAGTGATCTCATTTCAAGGTCTGCATGCTGTGTAACCCAGCACAGTCAAAAACAAAAGTTTGTCTGTTTTAATTTTTGAAAAAAAGAAATGCTGTTATGAGGTCCAAAAATAAAGATGAGCTGTGAGGCTGATAATATACTCTATTGTACCTACTGTTAAAATAACAGTCATAAATAGAGACAGTATTACTGATTGAATGCCTTTGTAGTTAAAAACTGTCCTAACTTTAAATGTATATCAAAAACTATTTATAGATTTATTTCAGAAATTCATGCTATAACCATGCATAATTATGTTATAATCAAATCATCGAAGCCTCGCCATTTGGTCCCGTCCCCAAAGCGATTGGCATTTTGCCTTGTTGTCTTGTCAGATTAGTCGAGGCTTCATGCATTTCAGGCCAATCAGTCAAATGTTCAAGAAGTCAAAACGAAAACTAAAACTCCTGAAATGTCATAGGAGATAACATCAGGTCATCCACAGTCAAATAAACACTTGACTTTCTAATTTAAACTATAAATAAGTCATACACGAGTCTGTTCCAAGTAGGCTGCATGTTTAATAAATGAAACAGTACTTTGGGAAGAGTTCACAGATACCTGAAGTGCTGCTCCGCCTTTGAACGTCCTGCAAAATCACCAGACAATCCCCACAAAATAGCCAATGATTAATTATTCTGTTTCTCCACAATTTAAACTCTGCTATTAAACTTAGATGAACTCTATTTGTCATGTTGTGATGTATCAAACAGGTGTCAGCTTCTTGGCAACACACAGTAACATGTGGTTGGGTAGGAATGACACAGGCAGGTTAATCTACAACAGATGGACAGAAGCAACAGGAAGTCACAAGCCACAAATACACACAGTGTCACCTTGAACAAAGACTTGGGTCAGATTTTTGCGTGCTGCAGTCATCAGTCCTAACAAGTAAATATTTTCAGTTATATGATAGGTAAAACAAACTATGTATGCATGGATGGGTCATAATGCAGAAGCAAAGAGTCACTTGTGATCTGTTGAGATTTTTCACTTTTCCATAACATTTCTTTTACAGATGGAGATTCTCATCTCGTCACAATGCGATTTCCACGGGGGGGGGGGTTTAAGACACCACGTTCACAGCCTTGCACACACAGTGTATAAGTCCTCGCCTCGCTCCCCCCTCTTCCTCTCTCGGCCTGTTTCTCGCTCTCATACCGTGCACAATATCTCATTTCAAATGGGAGAAGAATGATTCGAAAGGCTTTTATGTTGATTTTTCACGCCTGTGTCAAGTTGAAATGACATCACATAGTCTGCTGGCTTTTACCTCTTGGCTAAGGAGATGGCTTTGCAAGCTCATCAACCACCTCATCAGTGTCTATCAGTGAGAGTCACACTTACTAAGACCTACCTTGATCTAACACAAAGGGTGAGGTGCAAATGGTAGTAAACACACACACACACTGCATGGCCCTCAGAAGTGACCTAAAATTAAAAGTACACATGACTAATCTATAAATGCACATAAAGTAAGCATGGACATTTCACTGTAAATTACAAGTTTCAAAACAAGTCCTGTGATTAATGTAGTAGCACTCATGTGTGCATTTAGACAGCATACTCATTAGCTTCCCTCAATATTGCCAGGGGTTGTAGCTCAGTGCAGCTGAGTTCTGTTGCTGTCTGACTGGTGCACATGCGTACTCATTTCTGCAAGTGTCCATTCAGGCAAAAAGAGTGTGCGAAATTTTCAGTGTGCCATTTTGGCAGTTTGAAAAGCAATCCCTCCACAGGGATACATTCTGTTGTGTTTCTGTTTTGCTTGGAATTGATTTAGGGAATAATTATTACTGTGAAATAAAGAGGAAACTTGTTTATCAATGATTCACACACAGCGAGACATCATCTTTATGTTTGGCCTGGATGTTTGAGTACATTCTTTGCAGGTGTGTGTCTTTGTGTCTTGGTATTTGTGTTGTGTTTATGCATATGTGTATGTTTTGTTTGTCCGTGTCTTATGTCTGAACTGCCAACGTAGAAAAAGCTAGAGACTGTGATGTGACCTGGACTCCACTTTTGATTGCCGACAGCTGAGTCTGGGGCACGTACATGTGTGTTTGTGTGTTTTTGTGTTTTCCCGTCTGCTGAGCTCTGCACACAGATCTTTCCCTGAATCCAGAGATGAAGAGCCACTGGCACTGGCAGGCGACCTCCGAGCTGATAGGACGGGGTTAGGGGTTCATTCCAGGCGGATGGGCAAGAGCCACAGTGCATTGTGGGCGCATGTTTTTCTCCCATGTCTGGACTAGCCTGATAAGGCAAAAAGAGCTGGCTAAGGATCAGGGCCAGTGAAACCTCTGTCTTTCCCTCTCTCTCTTTTTTGCAGCCTGCCTCTTTCACACCCTCGTTCATTACCGGGTTTTCACTCTCCATTTCTGACATGTCTCCCTCTCGTATTCACAGTCCTTCCCTGCTCGCAGGCTGTCTTAATAATCATATTGTTTTTTATGTTCTATTTCTGGTTGTCGCTGCTTTACATTGGACCTCTTCACTCCTTTCCCATCCCTGCCTCTTTCTCTCAGCAACTCATTACTGCCTTCAGTCCTCCACCTCTCTCTGTTTCTCGTCCTCACTGAAAATGGGATTTATTTCCCTCTCTTTCCACTGTTGAAATACCTCATCACCTCCCAGCTCTCTACTCTTCCCTTTCCCTCTCTGTGGCTTTCTTTTTCCACTCCTCTCTTGCTGTCAGGCTGTCAGCCCACAGACACGTTCCTGCAACACAAACACTGAGATGTAGGGACATGTGAGGAATGTGGAGGACCCGGGGGTGGTGGCAGTTGAACGGGATGGAGGGGATGAATCACGGCTGTAAATCTCTGGGAAACTCACAATTTGACTTCAATTAGATTGAGGGTGCTACAATTTGACAATTTCTGCATCCAAATAGTTTTTGTTACTATATGATTTATGATAGAATAACTGTTAACATCAACCAATGAGAACTTCTCTTTTTTGTTGAGTTATCTTTTATCATTATTACATAAGTATGTTGACTGTGCTAAGGTTGCATGAGTAGGTTATCATATTTTCTGCTGATGTAAATACAACAAGCAAATGTGACGTGTTAGTGGTACTGTGAAAGAAATTTAGCATGACATATCTTGTGTATTGTAGCACTACTTCCTCCTCTTCTTCCATGGCAACTGATCAAATAGAGGTGTGTTGTCGGCTATTTAGCTCACAGCCTGCACCTGGGCAACACACTGAATTTATACATCAATGCAGATTGTTCAACACAGATTCACTATGTATCTAACGATCAAATATCCCACCCCCACCTTCACAGTGTGAACAACAATAAGGGCAAAAGAGGTGACTTGAATTAATGAGAAATAATGGATTTTAAGCAAGCATGTACCTGAATACAAACAATCGCTTAATAGCTTTAAAAAATAGAAGCCATAAAATCATCATGTCAAAGTTTAGAGTCCTCCATCTGAAAATAATGAGCTGCTAAAGTAATCTTGCATTATGTTTGAGTCAGCTGTTCCTCATAATGTCTGCCAGTCAGCACCTTACAGTATGTATTTTTAAGTCTCCCCTCATTCAGCGACTTAGCAGTCACACCAAACGTTTTTCTTAATCCTGACAGTTTTCCTCCTTCCTTCCAAAATCAAATGGGCGACGGCGGAGTCAGATTGCACATTAACATGAATCCTGACCACATGTTCTTGCTCCTCTGGTGTGTCAGGATGACACATCTCGTGGAGAGGGCTAAGCGTAATTAAGCCAGGGACTGACTCCATCCGATGCTCTACTGCACCGCTACATTTTGACTGCCACTTTAATTGCTTTTCTTCCCCCTATTCCCACCTCGCTAACCTGCCCCGTTCTATCAATCTATTCAATTCCAGTGAGGAAAATGCCTCCATACAAACATGCAAATATAGGAGCGACAGAGAGATAGTGCGTGTCCATGTGTGTGTGTGTGTGTGTGTGTGTGTGTGTGTGTGTGTGTGTGTGTGTGTGTGTGTGTGTGCATGCATGTTGGAGCAAGTGTGTGAATGCACACAATTCGTCACACCTACATACATTAATATTTGCACCTGCCCCAGTGGATGTGTACTTTGCATCCTCATGCGTACTCATGAGCTGGTGTCTGCCCATGAAATGACTCATATGTGTTTCTATTGCACCTGTGGTGCAGAGCTGTGGAGACTGAGGTTTCCCCAAATAGCTACTCTCATTTACAGCCTCTCTGTGGTCTAGTCTTTCTTTGTCTGCCTCCCTTGGCAGCAGCTACTGCAAAGCACCTGACCCTCTTTTGCGTCTGGCACACTCACAGACATACAAACACATATGTCACACGCATACACTTAAAGAAAGGAAAGCTGGTTCTGCGGAGCTCATGAACTTGAGTATGCCATGTAAACATACAATATGGTCTTGTTCTCATGGGGCAATGAGTAGCCCAAGATAAAAGCAGACGTGAAATGCCATATGGGATGGCAGGAAATGGACCAACATAGTGCATTACCGGCTTTTCACATGCCTCAGTAAGTGTTACACGCTGCTGAACCAAATGTGACCTCTCCTGATCAACAGCTACAGTAAAAACAAGAGTTGTTTTTTCTGTTTCAGCCCAGATCCACTCAACCATGCAATGTTTGCCTGTCCTCCTGACCCTGTGACCTTGACCTAAAATAGGACTGTCAGGATTTGTATAAGAATGGCGGTGTTCCTGCAGGAACAAAGAGAGAGCAAATAGAAATCCTCAAAGAAAATGCCATTTAAGCACTGCTGCACACAATCTTTGTTTGTGAAGCAAGTGTGTCTAGCTGGAAAGAGCATCTCATTTTTCTAGAACAGCATGGTGTATGTTTTGTACTACATACAAAGTCAGTGTGTCATTAACGTCTTGGTTAATCTGTAAAGTTGGTTCATGTTAGCTCAGAGCAAATCTACAACTAGATTAACAAGAGTTAAAATCTTTAAAAGAAAGAAAACGAATTAATCTGGTAGAACATTTTGTACTTTTTATGAAAAGTTTGCACACAAAAACAGGTGAAAATAAATAATTGTCTGAGTAGAGGATTTTACATTTGTAATTTCATAGAATTTAGGGGCCTCCTGGTGGCTGTAGGGCTCTAATCAGCAATAACTGGCACCGTACTGTAATTAAGAGTCAAGGACACCAATTTACTTGATAAAACATATGAAACGTCTAATTCAATATCCAATTTGTTGTAAGTCACAATGGTCAGTAGTTAGCATATTAATAATTCAGCAAGTGACGCATTTGAAATTGAAACAACCTTGAAAGTTAAACGCACAAAACCAATGTGACATTTGAACAAGCTTTCTTTTTTAAAGGGAACCCATTTTAACAAAATTGAGTCACAGCACGAGATGTAATCTATTATGAGCCAACAAAGAGAAGCTGAGCAAGCAAGTCCCATTCATGCTCTCTGCTAATGATCTCCAGCTCAATATTTCTTTATGGCACTTATACAAGAGGTAGGCACTATGCCGCTGTACCTCTCACCCTCATGGAGTGACAGGGATAAAGCATCATTACATAAGGTTGCTGGCAGGACTGGAGCTTGTGCTCAGTGGCACAGAACCTGCCAACAATCCCACAGAGCACCGGGCACACATTCATCATTACACAGACTTCCTGCATACTATTTCCTGTATCTCTTTCCGTCTGCTCGTTCATTCATTTCTCCCCACTTCGCTAATTTCTTTCTTTTTTCCTTTATTAATCTCTATTTTCATTTTCTTCCCATTCCCATCTTCTGCCAACCCCTTCATTCCTTCCCGTCTCTCTTTTTTCTCTGGGAAAGTGATGCATCCTACTTTCCTCCTGCCGTTTTGGGATCAGGCTGAAAGGCAGGCAGAGAGAGCAGTGCTGTCTAAGTCTCGGGTTGTCCTCATAGAGTGTATAATCCTCTTGATGTTCTGCCACAGTTGTTGCACAGTCTAGAGGGAGGCACACTGTTAGAACATCCAGACCGTATGTATGTGCTGCTGCGCAAAGTGTCTAAGAACAGAGAGAAGCAGCGGGTACGTATTTACAGAGGAATGTACTGTACAGGTATGTAAAATGATGTTAAGGTCGAACATAATAGTTTGAACAAAATGACAATCCATGCTTTGTATTACATTTTCTATGCCTTCTGTGTGCACATGGGAGCAACCATTTACACAGAGTCATGCCGAAATGTCAACAAGCTGTTCAGTGAAGCATTTATTTGTCCTTTCATAAACAGACTTCATAAAGCAGCTGCTTCTACAAAAGACCTTCAGACTACATTTGATCACATCTCGTATCATTCCTGTCCAATAAATCACACCCCGAAACCTATCTGGTCAGCCAGAGTGACCCTCATTTCTCCTCGTATGGAAATCATCACTTACTGTAGCTGAGGCAGAAATTGAATTTTTATAGATACAGATTAATGTGCCATAGCTGAGCTGTCTACTGTAGAAGTGGGTGAGGAAAAGATGAAAAGGAGTGGAGGTAAATCCCGCATAACTATTGCAGAGAAAGAATTCTCCCCAGGGGCATAACAACAGGGCTACTTCAGTGCACTGAGAATATGTTTTTAAAAAAAGACTACATAACTAAATATTACGCAATAAATATGGATGGGAAAGACTGAAAATCTGACTATTGGATGCAGAATTTTAAAGGCTGTGTGTGGAAATGATTTATGAGAGGATTGCAGAGATAATTTTAGACTGTTGTAAAAATTGCACTTTGGAAGGCAAAGTGGAGCACTGCTGTAATAACCTCTTAGATGTAAAACGACAGGCATCCCTTCAGGGTAGGGGCTGTAACCACAGTCTAAAACGGAAGTGCGACTGGTGTATGAGAGATGGGATATTGAGAGGGTGGACTGGTCTGACTGGGCCGATATGGCCACAATTATATCAGATATATTGGACAAGAGGAGAAGGGGAGAGACGACAGGGAGGGAAAAAAAGGAAGGAGGGAAGTTGGGGAGAAGGAGGAGGGGGAGGAATCCAGAACTGAGAGAGCGTGAGAAGGACTGAGAGATGGATGGAAGGACAAAAATAGCCCTGTGTGGCCATGCTGTTCACTTTCATTTTCCATGTCCCAATATCCAATTTACAGCCACACACACATGAAGGCACATATGCACACACACTCACACATCTCCCTATGTCTCCCACATACTCAATGCTACCTCATATTACACTTGCACACAGACACACACACATATATTAAAGCACACACACACAATTCCATTTACCTTTGTAATAAAATTGGTTCATTCTCACATTCTTTTACACCTCCACACTCGCTCTTTTTCTCAGTCCTGTTCCCACCTCCATACTGTATATTTCCAACATATCCAAGGGTATACCTACTCAAGCATTGGAGACAAATTTATACTCAAACACAGGCTGATTAACACATACACATGTACATACACAGGCTGTGGCTGCAGCTGGTCCCCAGGGTTCTGTCCTACAGCTATGCCATGAGATTTAGAGCTGTTCATCCCATTTGAAGGGGACCAGAGTGATAGATAGTAAGAGGCTAGAAGGAGATATAGGCAGTAAAAGAGAGAAGCATGGAGATAAAGGCTGAGATGCAGGGATGGAGGGGGGAGCAGAAATGTAGAGGACAATTTGCATATGTGGTCTTCATTCCCGTGAACAGCGACACACGGGAATCCAGCCTATTTTTCACCAGATTTAAAAATGGAGCTTTAATGTTACAGCTGATCTTCAAAGACCCTTCATGCTCTTCATGAAGCACATGCATGTGTGTGTGTGCACATGAGTGCATGTGTGTTTCATTTCAGCTGAGGAAAGAGCTGTAATGCCTCCACTGGGTGCAGACTCCTTATCCATTTTCCAGGCAAGGGAATTTACTTCTATTAAAAGTATCATTACAACTCTAAGCCAGAGAGAAAGCAGGCTAATCACACACGCACAATAAAACAGCATTGTCTCTATGGTTTACCTGTTTTAGGTGCCTGCATGTGTACGCTTAAGTGTTGGAGTATCCTGTTGTATGTGTGTGCATGATATTTGGCTGAATGTGTATTTTTATTTTGGGGTTCTAGTGTCTCTGTGTGTTGATTCACGAGTGCAAGCACAGGGAAATATTTTAGAGGAGGCATTCGGGGGAGCTAAAACTGCCCCTGCATGATTTAAGATGCCAGCACTCACAGCTAATGACCTGAGTGAGATCACTGACACTGAAACAATACACTGTGTAAGCTGCGGCAAATAGTGTTGGTAGGGAGACGGATACAGGGTGAGACAGATGTTGACAAAGAGCTAAGAACATAGGGTAGGAGAGAGATTTATTACTGTACAGAGACAGCGGGAAGTGATGGAGAAAAACTTGGACAAAATGTTTATAGAGATAAAACATAAACGGCCAAGTGTGAATTCCTCCTGAGTGTACATCATAAAAAACAACAGGAGGTGTGAGGAAATTCCCCAATTCCTGAGTGCACTTTTCAATGCTTGAAATGCTTCCAAACTCTTATTTAATGCCACATATCGATTGTCAATAAAAAGCATGTTACAGGCCTTAAATAAATGAATATGGAGACAGATGAGATCATTAGGGTATTGACAAAAAATGTGTTTGAGTGTGTATGAGAGTGTGTACGTGTGTGGGGCATTAAATATGACTGATGACCTGTCGCACTTCCAATCACTGCAAAGTGCAGCACATTGCTGAGCAGCTGGACGACAGAAAAACATCCAAACTGTAGGAATTTTGTGAGCTGGTCGATCAGTTGAGCTTCTTCCTTTCTTTGAATATGTTAGACCAGAGCAATGTTAAAGGAACAGTTTGACATTTTGGGAAATACACTTATTTACTTTCTTCCAGAGAGTCATATGAGAAAATCAATACCAGTGTAAAGCAAGAGCCAGTAGTAGGAGGAATAGCTTAGCTTAGCATAAAGACTGGAAGCCACAGACACAGCTATATGGAGTTAGATTAGTCTCAATATTAATAAATGCACACAGAAGGATTCACAAATACATGTTAAGATTTATATATAAATGACTCTCTCCACACAAATATTTTCAATGCACACACATATATTTGGCATTTTATATAAATGTAAAAAAAATCCACAAATAACCAAAAAAGTTTCACAAATGTATTTCTGATGCACACACAAATATTTATTGTTTTAAATATATGCAGTTTTCATCAAAACATTTGTGGATGTTGATACATTCATATACAGATGCTTTTATTTTGTGAACCTCTGCGCATTCGTGTGTGAATCTTTTTGAGACTCCCCTGACGTCACCCGATCCACAAATGCATTTTTTCTACCAAGGGGATATAGGTAGCCAATCAGATGTCTCCTTCCTCTTCAGCCAATCACATGAGCGTCTCGCTACCACCCCCACGTGGGGTATGTTTTAACGTCGTAGTGTCAGAGGGTGGCAGTAATGCACAACTACATTGTTTGCCGACCGCCACATTAATAAGGACGAGAAGAAGAAGAAGCAGCAGCAGAAAGCGGTCAATGCAGAGCCCCGGGTCAGCTCTTGACCAGGGTTTCCCTTGGAAAAAATTGGCACCGGACAACGTGATCGGCTTTCCGACGTGTTGATCGTGCCCTTGTTCATTTGTTTGTTGGGTCCTCTTTTCATGTTATTTTCTGCAGTTATTTTTGCATTTGTTCGTGCCCATAGCTAGCCTGTCTGGTTTAAGTGTTTTTGCTTTGTGTATTAATCTGTATTGTAACAATAACCTCAAGCTGTACATCCGTCATCCATTCATCCATTCGTATATGTCCGTGTGTGTGTGTGTGTGTGTGTGTGTGTGTCTGTGTGTTTCTCAGTGAAACGAATTTCCCGAGTTGCAGAGAGGAGGGGAGCAGCAGCATAAAAATAATTTTAAAAATCCTCTCATTATTTCGGTTTTTATGTCTTTTCTTCTGCAATATTTTATAAAAATTCACTATATAGTCAACAATATAGCAGACTAAAAGTTATATACTATTTGTTATTAAAGAGTGTACTAAGAGTGCTAATTGTCATTATCAATGGAAAAAAATGCGCACGGTAAAAAAATTAAATACATTTTAAAAAGCTGACTTGTATATTGACATGAGGCGTTGAAAGGTTTGCTGATCCTCTTGACTGTGACATTTTGTTCATTAAATTTAATTGCTGGTACGTTTATCTAAAAAAAAAAAAACAACAACTTCTTGATGTGCTTCTGAGCAAAAACAATCGAATTGTGTGTGACGGTCTGGCTGACCGCTGCTAGAATGTTGGCGGTCCTAGTGTTAATAACGCGGCGTGCTGCCAGCTTGAAATAAAAAAGTCAGTTCGCTATTGAAATATATATGCAATAAAAACTCTAGATAAACAAAATGAAAAAATCCTTTGACATGTTTAATTCAAATTGTGCTTGGAGGGAATATTTTCACCGGACATTTGGACCGGCGGTGTTAAAAAATGTCGGACTTCGGCAGATTTTACCGGTCAAAGTCCGGTAATTACCGGATAACGGACCATTGACCCGGGGCTCTGCATTGACCGCTGTCTGCTGCTTCTTCTTCTTCTTCTCGTCCTTATTAATGTGGCGGTCAGCAAACAATGTAGTTGTGTATTACTGCCACCCTCTGACACTACGACGTTAAAACATATCCCACGTGGGGGTGGTAGCGGGACGCTCATGTGATTGGCTGAAGAGGAAGGAGACATCTGATTGGCTACCTATATCCCCTTGGTAGAAAAAATGCATTTGTGGATCGGGTGACGTCAGGGGAGTCTCAAAAAGATTCACACACGAATGCGCAGAGGTTCACAAAATAAAAGCATCTGTATATGAATGTATCAACATCCACAAATGTTTTGATGAAAACTGCATATATTTAAAACAATAAATATTTGTGTGTGCATCAGAAATACATTTGTGAAACTTTTTTGGTTATTTGTGGATTTTTTTTACATTTATATAAAATGCCAAATATATGTGTGTGCATTGAAAATATTTGTGTGGAGAGAGTCATTTATATATAAATCTTAACATGCATTTGTGAATCCTTCTGTGTGCATTTATTAATATTGAGACTAATCTAACTCCATACAGCTAGCCCATCTCATTTGTTTATCACAAACAGAATGTAAAAATGGCCACATGTGATTTTAAAAGAGTTAAGTGCTTGGACTATTTGCTGACGGCAAGTGGCCGGGCACTTGAGGTGTAACAATACACAGAAGTCACGGTTTGTTACATACCCTGGGTCAGGAGTCACGATTCAGTGCGAATTTGGTACAGGGGAAAAAATTTCACATAAATAAGGATACGTTTTTTTTACATTTATTTTGAACAGACAGTAGTGCAAGTGTTAGAGAGGGATGAAATCCTCTTACTAGAGATTGAGGTAACGTTTTGCCCACTGGCAACTCTGGTGAACTATATACATAATAAAAATAATGAATATCTCAAACACTTCTGTATTACACTGTGTGAACAGTGAACATATACATTTTCCCAAAAAGCAACTGGTCACAACAGGCTATCAAAGTGAAAGCATCTCATATGATATGAAATTTAAAATACATAGAATAATAACAAATAATTATATACCAATGTAAATGCCAATTGACCTTTCGCTAAGCCCCGCCCCTTTGTGATGATCCAACAAGCTTTTGGAGTAAGCATTGAGCCCGCACTGTAACTAACTGCACTCCCTGAAGAAATATTATCATATTTTTTGGAAAAATTAAATAGTGATTCCAGAAAGAAGCAGACAGAGTGGTCTACAAAATGTGTTTGAAAGATATATCCAGGATGTCAAACTGACTCAGCAGTGAAAACAGGTTAAAAAGACAAAGATAGTTAGAAGCAAAAGCCAAACTATAGGCTACAGATCACAGTGTAAAAATGAACCACCACATCACTGCTGATCATGACAGAAGACAATGAATATAAAGGGAAACTTCGCCGATATTGAACCAGCTGTGTGGCACCAGTGTGTGCAGATGATCTGTGTTTTGCTTGCCGCTGCCAGCACCCGGACCTCAGCTACCAGACGGGCAGGGATCTCAATGCTGTGCACAGATGAACGTCTGTGTCTAAAGGCTGCATGAAAGCAGCGGGGATAAGGAGTTTGACTCCTGTTTGTTTTTTACTGGTCTCAGTGATCAGCACTCCTGGGTGAAGCTGTTGAATATGCATCATGTTTGATGTGTTTTCATTCACGCAGCGTACATCAACACAACGCAATGTACTTGTCTTACACACAACTCTGTCCTCATTGCTGTTGTAGCTAATCTGGATCCTGCAGCAGGGTCATCCAGCTCCCCCGTTTCATTTGCGCTGGCCATAGTGTGGCTGACTCTCATGCTCATACGCTTGTTGTGCTAACATTAGCATATGCTGCTAACAGTATACAGCTTAAAGTTTCCAAGTGGAACTTACTCTTGGAAACTTTGTTTCTGCCTTACATGCTTCAATTTACATATTGTGTAATTTTGCATGCATCTCTGAACCATGACCCCCGGGACGTATCGGAACAAATGCACAACTTGTTACAGCCATAGGAGGTGCAGAGAATTCCTAGAGTCCTGTCATCTCTGTGAGGTTGCCAGGCAACCAGCTTATGCTAAGCTAAGCTAATCAGGTCCTTCCTTTATATGGCACCTAATGGACCAACATGGGGTGATATTGCTCTTATCAAGTATACTTCTCAAAATGTCAAACTGCTCCTTTAGGTAAGACAGCTGCTCTCAAACAGGAGCTCTACCTGCTTCATCAAAGAATCTTAAATAAGAACACATATAATAATAGCAATGTGACTGAGCAAGATGAAAACACTTTTTTTGTGTGAATAGTGTAGTTTTTCATGATCAATAGAGAAAAAGTGAGACAGAGTTGAAGAGTGTACTTATCAAAGTGATACAGATGCTGAAGCAGGGAGAGGAACATTGAGAGGGGACAGATACAAAGGTACGGATCGAGAGATGATGAAATGAGACATTACATAAGGCAGGACAGGCAGAGAGAGAGAGAGCGCTCTGTTTCAATGCTCTCTCAGATCAAAGCGTTTTGTTAAAAGACTCTTCCTGTCATGGAGAATCTTATTCTCTTTCAACACACTTTTTATTAAAAATAATCTTTTATTCACTCCTCTTCATTTGGCTGTCACACTGTGGCACCAGCCCTCCAACACAACAGACAAGGTGCAAGATATGCTATCCTTTTGTGGAGAATACATCATTAGCAACCAACCACAAAGCTCACCAAGCATCTATCTGCAAAGAAAGTTTTTGTCAGTGTACTGTTGAAATTCAATAAAAATCTTAATAGTGATAAATGCCTACTCCACAAATCTGTGAGCAGAAACAAGCACATGTGCAGGCAACCTTAAAATGAAGGAATAAAAACTAATAACAAACACTTAGATTTTATTTGATGCCTTAAAATGATAAAGGCAAAACTACTGTAACTGCTTATGCAACGGATACCACTGTGTGCAGCGCCAAATATTTGATCTCCTTTAGTACTGTGGAAAAATATTAAATCAGCAATATGCAAAGGGTGAGAGCAATATTCAATCTTCTCAGTCAGTCTTCTTTGCGTGATAAATGGCACCTCAATTTGAGCAAACAGGCAGGTAAGGTGTGAGAAATAAGAATTCTCTACAAGTTTTTGGGGCGCTGAAGTGGGTCATGAACAGTGCAGGCTAATATACTGCAGTCAACCAGGAGCTTGCACGGCGTTTATAATAGGTTAGAATCTGGAAAAGTTATATCATGACTCAGCCTTTCGTACACACACATACACACACACAAAAAAAAAAGACACACGGACACACACCACAATTACCAAGGCCATATCAATTATTTACAGACTACGACATGCTCAGACGGGCATGCCCACGCGTCCATTCCCATGAGTTTGTCTGAGGTTTACAGGTGACAATCTATCAGCACAGATTCCAGCATGTAATTTTATGACACATACACTGAAACACACACATTATCTGGTAGTGACAGTCCCACCTCACCTCTAGGCAAGGCTTGTTTTTCTAATTCATTCTAAGGCAACTATCACAGCTGTCAACTACAGCATTTTAATATAAAATCTAAGCAAAGGAACAAAGATTATTCTCAAACTATCAAAATGTACATATTCTTGAAAGCACATTTACTGTAAGACATTACAAGATATTTTGGGGGACTTTTTGCCTTCATTTGATAGGACAGCCATAAAAGGGTGAGAGAGAAAAGGTGAGTGACACACAGCAAAGGGCCATCGGTTGGAATCGAACCTGCAGCTGCTGAGACAAGGACACAGCCCCTGCACATGGGGCCCCTGCTCCACCAGGTGAGCTAGTGAGCACCTCAGGAAGCTATTTAAACCTCAAAAGTACTGTACAATTAAAGCTGATAAGACTAGTCAATTAACTGATTGATGAACTGATGATAAATCAAATGAGTCATTTTTAGGCAAAAGTTAAGCAAAAGATTTTGTTGCAAAATAAGAGGATTTGCATCTTATCTTTATCCAATATGACAAAAAAAACTGGATGTTTCTGTGTGTTGGACAAAAAGTTCTGGTAAATTGTGATGAGCAGTTCTCAGTATTTTCCAAAATTTTGTAACTGAAAAGGATTAAAAGAGAAAATAATTGGTAGATTGACTGATAATGGACATAATTTGATGAATAACACAGACAGTAGTGAATGAAAATAAAATCTCAAACTGGGATTTGGACTGAAAATGTGTCTTCAGTATTGGAGCTTTGAGTCTGAGACGCTGTGCGGTCGCTGTCCATGGTGCTGATTTTGAAACATTCACTTATCTGGCTGCATTTCACCACACGGTCAAGTAGCACTGATTGGCTGGCTTCAGTTCAACATGAACAACAGCTTGATTGATTACACACGCCTCAGTAACAATATGGCTTCAGATCACACATTATTAGAGAGCCTCTAATTTTAGTCTCCTGTATCGGGATGCAATTCCAATGCTTACCCTACCCTCCCCTCACACCTCAGCATGCCATTTCATTACCTTAACAGCCTTGCCAATCATATGTGAATGTGATTAAATGAATATGTATTGATTGGTGACTTTATTAATTTATTGTTGACCTATTGATTAGCTATAAATTACCTCCGAAAGGATTCATGCTTTCATGAATATGCCATAATGCACTCAAGACAACCACAACCAGCCCTTCCTGATACACACACAAACACACACACACACAGTCCAACATCCTTTAAGAAACACACTCATGCCCCATCTAGGCAAGCCCACACTACAACAGTACCACTCAACTAATTAAAGTGAATAATGGAGTCGATCCATCCACTTCTATATTTTGATTTGTGTGAAGAATTTGATGTAAGACTTTAAATTTCATGGAGTGTGTGGCACCCAATAATGTAAGAAGTTCCTGAAATGTAATAACATTTAAAAATGTAATGAAATTTGCACTTAACCTACTCAAATTTTTTTTTAAAAATGAATGTAAAAAAAATGTACCTATGTAAGATATGTATTGGTATTTATTAGATATATGGGACAGTCGATAATGTCGGCTGATATTGGCCAATGACAGATACGTTGATATGTACCGATATGAAAACCTTTTTTTTTTTTGTACACAACATAATGCAAAAAAAAGCTTGGAATAAGTTAGAATTACTAAAGTTTATTGTTAAAATCTAAAATTACACATCTTTGTCACATATGTTTGATTACAACAAAAAAGTGTTTATATATAATGTATATGTGATACCTGCTGATATTAAATCAATATGGGAATTTTTTCCTCCCTATTATCGGCCTCTCCATTAGCCCCAAAAGTCCAGTTATCGGTTTGGCTCTTGTGTAAACTCCCCTCTGCCCACGCAGAAATGTCATGAGATCAGGTGAAGCAAAGGAGACACTTGATTCAATAAAAATCACTGTTGACTCAGAAGGAAAAAAACATTTCATAGAGATGATATTGACTGTTTTTCTTTCATCGCTGACTTGTGTAGCGTTAGTCATCTTCTGCAGACCTAGTCATCTTCTGATGGAGCAAATCTGAGATCAACCCTGGTCTAACAGGCGATCCTTGTACAATGACTAATCAGCATGGGTATGGTCAGGTTCATTCTGATTGATAGGAATTTTAATTTAATGCATCTTTGCCTGATAACAACATACTACTAGTCATATGTTGCACATTAGCTGACATGAAGCTAACAGTATTATACATTGTGTATACTTGCACACTTTATATTTCTATATTTCTGAGTAAAAAAGCATGCGCCTACATCATCTGTCAAACTTATTACATCATCAGTTAAAAAAAGACCCACCTGAAAGGTATTACAACATCAGTCAGGATATTTTATTACATTATTGGTTGAATTATTACTTTATTGGGTTTTAATACATCGTTATTCCATTGTGAGGAAATTATTACATTATTGGGCGCTACAGGGCATGAGGAAAATAACTCAACATTTTGGGAAATAAGCTTTATGGAAGTGAAAAAATGATACATTACAGTACTGCGCCTGGCTTTGGCTCCATACTGAACTGACGGAAATGCTGTAATGATGAAATACTCACACTGAATGTAACATGGGTTTAAAGAAAATATGCGATAGCATAAAGCTGCACATAAATACCAATATCTACAAATCAGATGCACAAACCTTTGCATATAGATACAACCCAAGCAATATACACACTAATGCACACTATAAATCCCCCCAAGACCAGTGTCACACTTTCTACACCATTATATGGTGTTCATAAAGCATATCAGGAGGGTTCATGGCTGTCCTTGTACATAATTAAATAGCCCTCCATCACCTGCATTTAATTCCCCCTGATAGTTTAGAGGTCAAAGGTCAGCATTTAGAGTTCATAACTCTTCTGCTAGTGTCAGGGATGATGCTGCTCTGGCTTCCAGGTGGGAGCTGTGGGTGGATGGATATGCAATTTGCAATTGTGTGTGTGTGTGTGTGTGTGTGTGTGTGTGTGTGTGTGTGTGTGTGTGTGTGTGTGTGTGTGTGCGTGTGTGTGTGTGTGTGTGTGTGTGTGTGTAGAATTGGTTCACCAAATATACATTTATTCTGAAAGTGCAGGTCCTTTCACCATTGATTCTCATAAATGATTCAGCAGCTGACTGGTTGGTACTATAGCGTCATTCTGTACTGTGTGCCACATGAATTCAGGACAAATACATTTAGAAACAAAACAGTACAAACAGTATGACGACACATCATTTTGTCAAGCTTGTTTCTTGTTTAAAGATTCAGATATTTTAGAAAACAGACAAATATGTAAACAGCTTGTTTCACTCCCCATGATGTTGTATGGAAGCATGCCAAATAGGAAATATAGTCTTTGTGTGCCTGAATAAAGGAATGAGGTGTTAATTGGCAGCTTATGTTCTCGTTTTGGTTCATTAGAGAGATACTGTGTTAATTGAAATCTCATAAATGCGGTATTTTCTGGTTAATTGAGACATAAACAAGCAAGCTTTAAGAACATCCTATGACTTTGAGGCTGCACAAAAAAAGGACTGAGGAAGAGTGAGAGAAAGGACCCTCCCTTAGGCGTACGCACGACAACGTGTTCATCCAAATTCATTCAACACTCAAGTACTATTTGTTCTCAACACGTTGGGATCTGTCAGTAAGTGTGGAAGTAAGGGAGAAAAAGAGTGTGGTGGTTCTGGGAGATACAAAAGTGACCTCAATTTCACTGTAAAACATGAGGGAAAAGCATGCAGAGATATTCACTGAGCAGCCAGATGCCTTTGTGCATGTAACGTAAACATTATTTGCATCTCTTTTGTTCTAATGGTGCGATTAACATGTAATGAAGCTTAACGGTGCTTTTATGTTTACCTGCACAGACTACAAGTAGGGATTTATCTTACGTGCACCTCCCCTGCTTAATGAGAACATGCACACATGGATCCTACTGTAACATGCGTATTATGGTTGTCATTAAAACGTGACATGGAAGATTCAGTTCTGTGTGAAAATCAGATAATCACTGATTTGCAGCAGCTTGTTAATTGCAACAATCTTTGCTGTTGCGATCTTAATGATTTAGCAGAGGGTGTAAATGTAGCACGACGTACAGTACAGAGGGCGTTTAATGCAAAGACTCAGCTCAGCCTGCAAAAAGCGACACCTCAGCTGCTCCAATAATAACATTACACCTGATTACCAGTTCAAAACAGTGTGATGTTCTATGCACAGTCTATCAAACTGAGTGGAGTCAAACAGACACCTGTTATCAGCCTAGGTGATTACAACATAAGAAGGTGTTACTCGTTAAAAACAAAGATATGCTGAGATGCAGTATCATTGAGAAGACCCCACCCACACTGGGTAATACAAATCAGATACAGAGAGAAAATGCATCTCACTTTTGTGTTTTGAAAAGTTTTGTTCTCATTTTACATAAATATGCTGCTTAAAAATATGTGATATCTACCAAAAGAGTGCACAGGTATATGTACAAAGAGCACATCTAAATAAAGATCTCAAGGTTTGTTAGTTTTATAACATTTGTTGTGCTGAGATCTACTCTATCTACCTTCTACTATACATACAAAAAAGCGTGGTGCCACCTATGGGTGAGTGACTGTACTTCGCTTCTTGTTATACTGTATATTGTAGGTGTCAGAATTCACATTAAGAATAGGGAATTTTTATAATGATGATTATGTTAGATTGCTGTGTAGGATGAACTCCCATGCATATTCACTCCTCGCAGCTAAACTCGGTGATATGAGGCACTGCAACAGTGTATCTTTTTATGTAACACAAAAGTATTTTTAGCTTTAGAGGGAGATATTTATTTTTTTAGCAGCAGCAACCCGTCCCCCATGTATTTTGCATAAGATGGAGTGTTATCTATGCTTTATGATTATGGGCTGCAATGGTGGGAAAAAAGGGAGAGAGACACAAAAAGAGAGGAGAGAGGACAGTGTATCAAAAATAGGAAGAGGCAGATGACAAAAGAGAGAGAGGGACAGACAGGACACAACAGAGAAAAATGCAAGATGGAGACAAGTGAAGCAGGGCTGAAACTGAACAACTTCACGAAGAGAACGGAAGAAAGGGTTATTACTGTGTTCTCTGTATGCAGCATTTTCTTTACACAATTACCGCACAGCACTGCAGAGGTATTAACACTGTCTGATTTCCTAAAAGGGTGAGGAGATAATGTAATGAAATTCCCTTGAAACTGATAGAGGAGAAGCAGTTAAGACAACTTAATGTGGTATGATGATGAAAAGATAACAAAGCACATATTCATGAAATATTAGAGAGGCTGTCACCTTAAAAAGCAGAAGAAAAGACAGAGGTTTCGGTGAATGTATTCATATGTGAGAGAAGTATTAAAGTTGCCAAGAGAGGATGAAAGCAGACAGATTTTCCATTTCCGATTCTCTGTCCAACATTGTTTCCCTGTCTCATGCTTTATCCCGCTGAGTCTACACAAAATCCCAGGCTTAAACTTGTAAAAAATCTCAGCTGTCAGTGTTGCAAATATATATATAATTATTTTAGGAGCAAGACACAAGCTCCGACAGAGAGAAAATCTTGATTAAATCTACACTGTCAGCCATATCCAGCAAAGAGCTCTTTTGTACAGGTCCAGATAAAAGAACACAAGGTTACAAATCTACAAACGGTGAAAATCGATGACTGTTTCTGGGTGGCTTTCTGGCTAGACACACAGGATGAGAGCACATGGCCAAGAGTGAAACTTCAGGTGTGCTTTCCCTTCCTTTTTTTAGGTGCCCTAGTTCAGGGAAATACCTCTTCCCCCCCCTTGTCTAATAGGGGCATTACTCTTCTGTAAAGTGGCACTTGACCAATTGCTTGCCATTTTAAAGGTCAATAGGAAGCTGTTTTAATGAATTCAATTACTCGTTGAGCACTCATATCAGCACAAACCTGATTCATTGCCAGATCAGGATCATTAATAAAACCGAGTTAGTGTAGTGCTACCGCCCTTGCAGACAAAAGCAAGTATCTTGGGATATCTTTAATTCTGTGTCAGAAGACGGGAGATCATCTTCATTAAAGGTAACTTGTAAATCCACTGAAGTCTATTCACACTGACACAGAACTCGACAATATTTATCTTCAAGCTGAACTGACAGACATGCATGCACATAACTACAGACAGAAACCCACGAATGAATCAATATCTTTACACCAAGTTTGCACTCAAGGACATTTGCACACACACTCACACACAATTTTACACACTGTAAGCTGTGGTTCTCTAATGGATGAGATGTCAAATAGAGTCAATTCCACCATCAATGCATTGAGCTTCTGGGTCTTGCCACTGTGAAGATGATATCTTCGAACGATCAATATCTGAGCATGCTTCGGGTCCATCTCATGCACACACACGCACACACGCACACTTCCACTCGTTACGTGGTTAGCTTAAAGATATTGAAGGTGGGTTAAGAAGATGGTGAAAGCGTACTAGGTTTTTGATGAACTGTACGGAATCATAAAAGGCACAGTGTCTGGGGGCATCAGCAGGTTAGGTTGGTTGTGTGTGTTTCTATAAGAAATGAGGTAAGGTTGCATTACTGGTTAGCCTTAAGGAGACACACACAATATGGCGGTAGTGCTTAATTTAATATTAAAGATAAAGGCTTCAGTTCTTATTAAATTTACTTTATGTAACTGTTTCTCTGACTCTGAGCAGACCACAGGGATCAAATCATATGCTCACACACCGGTGCTTGCAGGGTACATACATGCTGCAACTTCTACTGTGCCTGTAGCACTGTATTATAAATGCACATACTCCAACACAGAATAGCATGTGCACAAACACAAGCACAAACCTACATATGAACACATGCACACAGTCTGTTGGACATATTTTTCTGCCCAAGGAAGACACAAAACATCACTGACAGCCTATAAATTAAAGTCACACTCGGGTGCACACACAAGCATAAGTATGCACTTGGCAGCAGCAGGCAGGTAATAAGTTAGAGGGACATGGGAGGAAAGTGCTTGTCGTGCAGAAATTTCCGACAATAATGACAGGCCTATTACGTTAATTTCATACTGACAGCCTGATGTCTCTCTGGGAGGATTCACAGACAACAGACACAGGGATCATGATCCTCTGTAGCTTCATCCATGGTGCTAACACAAGCAAGCCTGCAGTTCAGTGTGCTGCCACAAAAATCAAAACTGTAAAGCCTCTTTTACATTGCCTGTGCAAGGCAGGAATATCACGCCGTTCTGCCACCTCGCAGTTCTGTATAAAAGGTACGCTTGCAGAATGGGGGGAAAGAGTTGTCTTGCCTTTAAGGTGGCATCAGAGGTAGTAACAGCACCTTAACAGCTCCTGTGTAAACAGGATAGCCAGCAGGACAGGATCAGGGGCGGGACGGGTGTGAAGTTTTGACGACATGTTATGCATTCAAACCACTGTGGGAGATTTTAAAGCAGCTAGCAGCAGTTAGCAGCTAACTCACAGAAGAAGAACAGCTGCCAAAAATGTGAAAAGAATGAGATCAGGGAGCTCCTTATCCTTATGTTCAATGTCAGACTTGAGGCTGATGCTGTTGTGGTGAACATGCACTCTTAAATCACACACTGGAGTGGCACGATGCTGCCGTTGTTTGGTTCTGTGTAAAAATGCAAAGGCGGTGTAAAGAAGGGACTTCATCGCAGCCCTCTTCCAAAAATAGGAGAGGAGCTTCATGCTGCTCCAGTCCCAAAAATGGGAGAGGGTCAAAGATCCACTCTGAATGAAAATTCACATTATTTTTTATATTTTAAAACTCAATTAAAATCATTTGAATGACAAACATCTCCTGAGCTAACAGCAGGGTCAACACTGCGGGTTCTGATGTTGTTAACTCTGGGGCTGGTTCGTGAACCATCTCTAGACACAGAAAGAATATGGGATGGGAACATTCTCTGTTTCACAGCTGGGAGCCTTCGATTCAAATAAATCTTATTTTAGTGTCCCACAGAGGGAATCACTTATTCAGTGTTAAAACACTAAATCCAAAAGGCTTCACTCGATGACATCATCTATTCAAGTCTTGGGGAGCTTAGGGAGAGGAAAAATCAATCAACTGAATTTAATTTGTGTAAGTTCACTTAAACTTTTGAGTAGTAGATTTTTTTACTGGCTTTACATAGTATAATATGTTTTCTATCAATTTCAAGTTACAAATGTTCATTGATACAATTCTGAATCTTATATTCTCAAAGGTAAACTGTACATTACTTTAGTTTGTTTCTGGTGTTCTGAATATAACAACACTAACAAAACTTCATCCTCATATACAGTTCCACAGTAAAGAGGGTTAACAACCACACTAAGCACGTCCTCAGACAGACACACTCACACGCACACACACACAAACAGACCCTATGCACATTCAATCAAGGATTACAATGATATTCATTTAACCAGGCTATACAAATGCAAATGGCTGACATGTGAGCCCAGGCACTCTAGCTGTGTGCTTCAACATCACAGCGACACTGCTCTGTGAGACACTTTGATAAAGCCAGATCAAAGGAGAGTGAAGAAGAGGCATTCAAGACCTCCAACAATAGCCCTCCTTAAACACTGCCTCTAACTGGCTTATAAAAGCACATGAATGAATAAAGATGAGGTTTTAGGCTACAAATGTCTGTAAACAAGCCCTATGGAGGTACTTTACAGAGGCTATGAAACACAAATACACAGATGCATCCACACATGCTCAGACACGCAGATGAATACACACACATTGTGTTACACACCTCTGCTCAGGTGATGAGGCGAAAAGGTGTGGTTTGCCAACTAAACCTGGCTAATTCCAACAAAATACACAAGTCCTACACAGGGTTTTACATTGAGGTGCATTGTTGAATTCATTTTAACACCTGTCCACTGGAATTTGACGGTGCACATCCACCTCTGTCCTAATTCTCCTCAGTCCCTGTCTGTCATCTCCAATTCAACATTTCTGCTCACCCATCCCTACAAAGCCTCTCTTCCCTTATATTCTGCCTGGGTCGTTCACCATCTACCTTTCCTTTCGCCTTCTCGCATTCCTTTCGCTCGGTCTCTTCACCTTCACCCTTTCTGCAAACCTCTTGCTATTTCCAACACTGGACCCCTGTAATCCACTCTCACCCTCTGATTCTTTCCAACTCTTATTGTCAGTGTCTTGTCCTCTCCCGTCCTTCTGTTTTTTTTCCTGCCCTCAATCATTTATAAATCTTTGCTTTTTCTCTTTCAACACACTTTCTTTGTCACTGCCTCTTCCATTTCTCTGTCTCACTCTCTGTGTGCATCTCTCTAACATCATGCTCCCGCTTTTCCAGGCTCCATTTTTATCCTCCCCTCTTTGCGCATCCCCATACTTTCAAAGCTTAGTGTTATGCTGGCAGTTTTGCCACACTTCTCTTCATTTTCAACTACATCCTTCCCTCCATCCCCTCTAAAAGCCTGCCTTACATCCACTGGGTTATGCACAAGTACAGTTGAAGAAAGCCAGGGATGTGGCATAGCAGCTTTTCCAGCATTCATTTTGTATCCTCACATCATCTTCTTTTGGAAAGTGGCAGAATAGCAGAAAGGCTGCCTGACACATTTTACTATACATCTCCCTTGGCATCTATTTTTTTAGTTCATTCCCACTCTCCCTTCCCCTGTGTTCTTTTACCTTTAGCAGGCGTACAGATGGCAGGAAGGCTGCATGGCACAGTTTTCTGATGGTCCAGTTGAGTGGCCGTGGTGCATCCAGCTGGTTCATGGTGCCCACTCTTCACGGTGCAGCCACTGGTGCCCGGCGGCTTTTCCCGGGACCAGGATCAATGCTGCCCCACTAGGGGGGCAAAAATGGGAGAGGGTCTCCAACTCCAACTGCCGAAAAGCACGCAAGTCCCAGGGCATGACCCTCGACGGACAACCATCAACCACTACTGCCACCACCTTGAAGCCTTTACTCCCCCAAGCAGACGAATCTCTCACCTGGTCAGCTCTCTGCCCCCCCTCCCCTCCCTCCCTGCCCTCTTCTCCTCTCTGGCCCACACAGATCCAAAGAGTCCGAGGCAAGCCAAACCTGGTGCACCAGGAGCATCTGATTCCTCTTCCACCAGTAGCCGGAGTGCACTCAGCTCTGGCGCGAAAAAACCCAGAGTGTACAGTATTTTCCCAAAGAATGGAGCAGAGCGCAGCAATGCACAACAGAGATGAGAGCGTGTAGTGTGAGAGGGATTCAGGTAGAAGAAGAGAAAGAAGAGAGAAAGAGATGGAGGAGAGATGGAGATGTGAAGAGAGGAGAGACGAGCAGTGCAGTGCAGTGCAGTATAGCGCAGAGGGGAGAGGAGAGGAAAGGAGAGTAGCGCAGAGCGCATAAACGGAGCAGCCTGACAGGCAGCGGCTTAGATTTGAGGCTGCAGGCACACTACTGTCTCTAAGATGAGAGGAGGAGAGAGAGAGGGAGAATGGAAGTGAGACACACAGAGAGATGGAGGGAGAGAGTGAAAGGGGAGACATAAAATAAGATCCAACACAACTGATGAACAAGCTGAAATTGAAACTATGGGGATAGGATGCAAGAGAAAAAAGACTGCTTCTGCGCATGGGAAAAAAAAAAGATGAGCGATGGAGAGCGACAGAGAGAGACAGAGAGAGGGCAAGATGGAGAGAAGGGGGGAGATGTGATGAGACACTGTATGGTGGTCAAAAGGGAAACGGGTGAAGTGGAGTCAAAGCTCTGTCTAATACAAATGAATTGGAGTTTGAAAATGGAAGCACATGAAACAACTTGGTGCTGTGGCAGCGGAGAGAGGAGCACGACCTACTTACTGATTTGCATGTGTGACATTATTTTCAAGCATAAAAGCTCTAAAGTGGTTAAAAAAGAACACTAAAAAACAGGGCAGTTTGATGTTACTGTCATATCACACCCTCCCCTCTCCCACTTGATTGCAATTCAGTTTAATGTACTGGCATGAATGTCAAGGTGCATGTCTAAAGTTGGGAGAAAGACAATTAACTTTTTTCTTTTTCTAGGTTGTCTTTTGATCTTTAAGACCCAAATTGCATTGAATTGAATACAGGTGTATTCACATAAAAGTCTGACTTCTAGACGACAAAAATAGGCATTGCTTGTCTTTCTCAGCTGATCAAACTGAAAATATGGACCTGTTTTACCTATGTTTACAAGGAAATAATTAACAGTATTAGACGACAACCAACTGACATTAGCCCAAATAGAGACATCTCAGTTTGATGTGTATTTAAATTCAGGTGTTTAGGAAGAGAATAAACAAGGTGTGTATGTATTTTACATGATCTACTACAGTGGAAACCTCTGTACATTAAGTTATCTATCGATTGGCTCGTAGATTTTGGAATCCACCTGACAAAAAAAACGCTAATTTCCAACCCTGCTATAAGCAGATGGTTATTATAACCAAATTCAATTTTTTCTTCTTTTCTCATGCAAATTACCATCTAATTATTACACGAAATATACCTGACAGGGCATTATCAACCCACTTGACAACTGCCTCAACCACAGGTGCTTTTTCTGTGCGTTTTCTGTCTCCATCACTCACAGCCATGACTGTTTTGTTGGAGCAGACTGCACAAGGTAGCCCGTGGAACACCAAGTTCTGCTGCTGCATCTCGTTGGATGTTTCTGGCAGTTTTTCATGAGCTTCAAGGACACTATGTTTCTCATTAGGAGAAAATGACAGTCTTTCTCCCCATCATGATTTCAGTGTGCACGAAGCACCAGCCTCAGGTAGCCGGCTGGAAGCAGACAGATTATCGTGAGGCAAAGTATCATGGACGTAATGGAGCGAGAAAAAATAGAATTACTGTAGTTCTGAAAATGTTTCCTATATGTTGTCATTTATGAGAAGACCCAAACTGAACACTATAAGCAGACTACATGATCACTATATGCTGATTATTTAAACAGAATTTGTATAGGAATGATTCTGTCCCAAGCTTTTGATCCATATAAGGGGTTTCTATGCTTATAGAGGAGTAACATCTAATCAGGCTCCTCTCACCAAAATGCCTTTTTTAACAACTGCAAAACCCAAATATTTTAAGTTTTACAATGTAAATCCTTCCAGCACCCCGGGAACAAATGCCTGCAGTCATCTTTACGTTCCCTTTAAGTATACATGAGTATGTATAATATTCATTATCTGTTCCTACACAAGCCTGAGATTACTAGGTTTGATTAAAGATTAAATGATTATTCTCAAGGTTTTAGCTGCATTAGAAAATGCATTTTGTAAATGTAATCAGTGCACACGCTTCAACCATCCATAGAGCTGTACTGAGGGAGCCTAAAGCATATTAACAATGGCAAACATTATCAGTGAAACATCTCTCAGAGACTAGCAATAGATTATGAAGCACACCCACTACTGTTACTTCATCTTTGTTGGTGTTTGGTGTGCCTTTATTTCTATTTTTAGAGACTCAGACTGTTTGTCTCCGGCAACTTACTGATTCACAATACTCAAACAACCAAATGCTTGTCAAAACAAAAGATATGAAAAACAGAAATTAACAACTCTCTCTTTGTGATAGATTTGTTATGTTTGGACTGGTTGAGAAGTGATTCAGTGTGATGTGATCCTCTGGTGTGGGGATAGAAACCACAGTGGGTTTAGAGGTGTTAATGACAACACATGACACCTCCTGTTAGATCTACTACACATTCGTACTGTAAAAAGAAAATAATGGTTCAAATGAATGTCACTATGAATGTACAGTAGCTGCATTAAGCATCAAATGCCTGTGCGACATGTGCTGTACTTCAGCTGAGGTATTAAGTCATGGCAAATACAAGATAAGCTTAAAATACGGACACAGAATACAAAGGAAGCTGTTTGTCATGTGTCTGAGCTTTCATAAGAGGGAACCTTGAGGGAAAACTAAGATCAGCATAGTTTAAGCACACAATTCAGTGAAGCAAACAGACTGTGAGTGTGATCAAAAATAAAGCAAAATAAAGATCCAAGAGTAAAGGGCCAACCACACCAAGAACAATAACGATAATGATGTGAGCATCCTCGCTGATGAACAATGACAGTCTGTAAACAGTGGCACCAAGAATGTACTGCACGCTCCAGCTGTGTAGGCGGCACAGGAAAACGATCATAATTTCATAAACTTGTAATCATCTCCTCATCTCCGTTAATAATAATAACACTTACCACTTATTCCAAGGGTGAGCCCGAGTGCATCTCAACTGTCTTTGCTCTTGAAAGTGTCTTCAGAAGGAGTGTTTGTTTTATCAAACAGGGGTACATTTTTATAGCCCCCATGATGAGTCTCTTTGCAATGTCATCTGCTATGTTAAACGTGACACCCTGTAAATTTAAATGGACTTTGACTGCTTGTCAGTGTTTTTTATCATTTATCAAACTGCTTTGTGTATGATGCCAGTGGTACTGTTCGCCATCCGCTTGAGTTAGAGATATATTTTTAGTTACTGTTATAGTTACAGTTCTCTGTGTGGATGGCAGGGCACAAACTTAGCACTATCCAGTAGTCAAATGCTGGTGAAATATGCAAGTAGTTGGTAGATTTGCTTTACTCACCAGCAAAAGAAAGAATGGTAATCTATTGAGTAGCTGGTGAAATTTGAACATTCACTTGCCATTTGGACAGCAGACAAAAAATTTGGCACCCTGGTGGACAGCCTATGATACGTAATGAGCCTATGTGTTTTTTCTTTAAGTCAAAATAATAGCTGCTGTAATGCAACACAAAAAGGACAACACATTGCCACATTGCTGGCATTGTATTCAAATACACCACTAAAACTATAGAGTGTCTTACTGTATTATTAAATGTCCTAATTACTCTTTAGAGTCACCACCTCACAGTAAGAGGGGGTTTCTCCCTGACAGTCAGGGACTGACATTAACAATATCCACCTCAATGACCACCGGCTCCCCTGGGGACCTCCGAGACCACTGGGAGATCTGTCCGTCAACCGCGCAGCCAGTCACTGTGGAGACTGAGAGTGTGTGTGTGTGTGTGTGAGGGAGGAGGGGTTGGTAAGAACAGAGTAGCATGAGAGTGTGCCTTTGGCCCTCCCAACCCTCTCGTTTCACACTTCTCCATCTCACCCCATGAAACGGTTCAGCCAACACATGAAGCTCAGTGCATCACTCTGCACTGTCTGCATCCTGACTCTAGATGGCAACCTTCTAATGCACAATACCCCTGTCAGCCTGAGCCCCTTCACTAAAACCTGACTCCTATATGTAACACTACAATAAAAATCATACGTCTTATCAAACAACCAGTTAGTTTACAACAACTGTATCAAAGAGACTGCCTTTTTATCACTAAATGCAACAGGATACTGAGCACATGAAGTCAAGTCTGTATTATTTTACTGCCAAACAAGCAACATACACACCGCAACCACCAGGGGGCACCGGTTCAACACACCTGCTGCAGACAGAGAGTGACTTGTTTGTTTTATCTTCTCACTTTTCCTGGCTAAACTAACCATCATAACATTAAAAGGTATTAAAGCACTGGCAAAAAAACAAGACCAGACAAGATGAGACTTAATTGTCTCACAATGAGTCATTTTTCCCAGTGGGAGCTAAACTTGGCAGATGAGGGGAGGCAATTTACTGTGAATTACTTAAGTGCTTCAGCACTGAGAGCTTGTATCAGATTATGAAGGCAAAACATACATTTCCAAAAATGTTTTTATCACCTAGGTTTTCAGATGAAGTTGGAAAATGAGTGTTTTATGATGAGAGCGAGGGGAGCTGCATTTTTACACAAGAATCACGACCGACTACACTGTCAACTTTAATAGATAGTGCCCTATATGCATAGCATGATTATTATGCCAACTAACGTCACTTTGTTCTGCTGCCTGTACACGTGGATATATGTGGTATTATGCAAATGTAAGAATGTGTAAATGTGTGCGTGCATGGGTGAATATCTGAATAATTTACTCACGACCCACAAGTGGTCGTGACGAAACTGTACATTTCATCATTTTCTGTATGTACGAGTATTAGAGAGCACATTTATGTGTGGGTGTTCTCTGTAGCCCACTTCTACTCTGAGACATCTCTGCTACACATAGACCTTGTGACATCGCCTATCTGCACTGTGACAGTAGTGAGAAAGAAGCCCATTTCCACCTGTCATTCAAAGCGAGGAGCTCCTGAGAAGGTGCTCGCTCATTGAGAATGTGAATCCTCTCTGTTGGTATTCGTGTAGAAAGTGCTTGTGAAAGAGCGGAGACCAGTGATTGTCTGTCAGAGTGAAAGAGATAGATGTGTGGAAAATTACTTTTGTATTTTATGCAAAGCACTTTAATTGGAGTCCTGTCAAAAAAATGGAATTGAACCCAACAAGCGAGGGAAAAAGAGGATGGAAAAAGTATGTGTTAATTATCTGTTTACAAGTGCCTGCATTTTAAAGTCCAAGTGAAATTAAATTGCAGTTTTTTGTCTGCTACAGGATAAATATGTGCTTTGTAAATCACTTGTCTTGTGTTCTCCTCTGAGAAAAAAAAATGAAACCAAAAGAGAATTTTTTTTTAAATATATATTTTTGTTTCATGTTGGCGTCCCAGAGTTTTGCATTAATGCGAGTACTGTTAATTAGCTGTCTCTGCAGAGGCGATCTTCTTTTGAACATTTATGTGCAAAGATAGTTGGTATTGTTTCTCAGTATTTTTTTTTTTTTAATTTGACGCTTTTGCATGTGTAGGAAGGCAATCATTTGATTCCTTGTAGAAAGCGTTGGTTCAGGTGATGTAGAATATTCTGCTGATTCAGCTCCCATTTGTTGTACAGCAGAGCTGATATAGAGTACTGTGCACTGTAATCTTATCTTATCTTACTCTTCACACTACCTACATTTCAAATGTAGATTTGCTTAAATAAATGATTGTTTTGTCTCACCAAATGAGTGTCAAGATTTGAACAACTCAGTGTTTTGTAATAGGTCGAGTACGCAAAACTCCATGAAAGCCCATTAATCAAAAGTTCTGATGCACCCTGCAACAACAGACCAGATTAAACTGTTCTGCTGCAGTGCAGTTTCGTTAGCCACCTTACACCACCCGTTTAAGGCAGTACCACATCTTGGCAGCTGTATCGTATCTTGCACCATTATAACACCTTGCTGTTCTCTAAACAAGATAACTGAATCAGGAGACAGAGTTGTCTTGCCTTTAAGTCGGCAGTGGAGGTAGTAACAGAGCTTAATTGACGTCTGTTTAAAGATTGTGAGCCAGCAGCACGGGTATGGTGTGATGTTTTGAAGACGTTCTATATGTGTGACGCACCACCAGGAAATTCAAAAAGCAGCTAGAAGCAGTTAGCAGCTAACTCAAAGAACAACAACAACTGAAAACATCTGCAAATAGGGAAAACAATGAGGTCCTTACCCTCTGAGCCGAGGATGAGATCAGCCAGCAAATAACAGAGATTGTAAATAATTGTTATTGTCATGTTATTTCACTGTTACTGTTTAGAAAGTGCTGCCGGCCAAAGCGTATGTCACGTGTCACACTAGACACCAACACTGCTGTGTTACACATTACATCTGTCACTCCTCTTTTGCTTCCTAACGCCAGCATGCTATCTAAAACCACACACTGGGGCAGCATTATGCCAGTGTTGTTTGGCTCTGTGTAAAAAAAGCAAAGATGGCATACTGTAGAGTCTCCGTAGCAGCAGTAGTGTGGGATCTCTGTGTCACTAAGGCTTTTGGTTCGGGTCAGATGTGCATGGACAACAAATACTCTTGGGATTAGGGGCACGCCAACTTTTTAGAGTTTTTTCGAGTGTGTGTCCCTCTTTGATCATACTGTGTTCCCTCTTCAAATTCTAAGGTTTCTGCGGGTCTGTGAACACACCACAAGTGAAACTCTTCATGAGTTTTTTTTTTTTCCTCAGCAGCAGTTTGTTGAGTTTGAGTTGCCAGGTGGAGGATTGATCAGTCGATCTCTTTGTGGTCAGATTTATCAAAGCTGATCACATCAGATCGATGGATAAGAGGAGCAGCTGCTGCAGAGGTGGTTGAAAGCTAACTTATGTTGCTACCATTAACCAGAATAGATCCAGCGCTGAACCACGGGCCACAGCTCTTAAAATAGAAAATCAATATGTGGCATCAAAAGCTGTTTTTGTGGCGGGCTGCCACAAATGAATGTGTGGGAAACCCTGTTGGCTATCAAACAAATGACTGAATGTTAATATTTTGATATTTGTTTTTTCTATGTGTTGCAAAAGAATTGTATTAATGTTAACTAATTATTTAATGTACATTTGATGCAATACACACAAAAATAAGAGTTGGTGAAAATATTGTCATTGACATTGTTTACAGTTGATGCAAGCCAATCTCACAGCAATCCTAATTTTACTCAGTTTAATCAAGTCTGAAGAACTTCATATGCTGAAGTTAAAAAGTTGGTTGCCTCTACTCAATTTACTTTCAGGTGCTGTTTATTATTGATTTTTCCCAACTCGAAATGTACTCAAAGGTACCACGAAGTGTTGTAGACGACTGCGTCACTCAGGCTGACACAGTTACAGACAATGACACCTTCAGTTTTTCAGTGAAACAAGTGACTGGAGGTATGTGATAACAAAGTTGTCTGCTGTAGATTGATGGTGCCAAAAGTCTCTATCTAATTTGGCTCCCTCACCCTCCTCTCTGTGTGGTGCTCGTCCCCTGGAGGATTCTTGGTAAGTGACAGTTCAATACCTCCCTCCATATGCACTCAAACACACATATGCACACACACACACTCATCCACAAACACAATACTACCCCCTACTCCCCTTGCCCTGAGGAAGCAGGAAGACCTCTGCTGAGTCGGGTACACTCTTCCATCTGGAAAGAGGCAATGATTATTAGCCTGCGGGATGGAACCACACGCCACACACACTCACACACTTACTATTGCTCTCAAAATGTGTTGTTTTCGCCACTTTTTTGCCACTTACCATCACTCACTCTCAGCCACTGAGTTGTGCTAATGTGCCAGTGCCCTATTGCAGTTAATGCTTCCTAAGACATCTGTAACAAGCCTTTTACCTTAAAGAGTAGAATGTATTACTCACGTCAAACAAGTTGTCACTTAGAGTATCTGTCTTAACATCCCAGAAAACAGGTCCACATTTTTCAGCTCTGACACTGAGGCCTCTAGCAGTACTGCTAAATGCTATCCGCAAGGTGAAAACAACTGTTGACAAACAGCATCATTATTAAGACAAAGGCAACAGACTGAGGAGATGATACTAATGACGTTAATACTTAATCACAGTTTAACATAATGTTATGTCAGATGAGTAAAGTTTCAGTTTACTATTTACATCCATTGGCCTCTTGACATCACAAGATTTACCTGCCAAATCAAATTCACCTAATCTGAGGGGATCAACGGGTCCACAATCTTCTTAAACATAATTCACATTGGCACATTGTGTTATTTAAACTTTAATCCAAGTAAAGTTATCTATGGCAAACTAAACAATTTAATTTGCCATGCAGTAGAACCTGTGTTCTATAACACAGGATGCCCATACACACCCAGTGTGGCATTATGTTGCCGCCTCAGTGTAAACATTCTTTTGAGTCTGTAGCATTATTAGCAACATTGCGCCGCTCTCCAGCTGTCAGCCTTTATAGTTTCTGCCACTACATCTGCATTTTCTTTCTGCTTTTCTTTGAATTATTCAAGGATTACGCTAGACTTTCTTTTTTTATATTGCCGTTAATATTCCAGAATTCACAAAAAACCCACCAACACCATCTAACATCTGCCATTTTTATTTATTAGGAAAGTTTAAAATCATCATTCACTCCCGGGTCAGCTGACTCCAGCTCAAATTAGTTTCGATCGGCAGTGACAAAAAATGTCATCTCAGTCAAGGAGTACTCAAACATTGTTCAAAAGCTTGAGAGAGAGACTGAATAAGTAAGAGATATGACAAACATTTTCACTGGCCTCCATGCTGCTTTCACTGTTTACTAACCTGTTTTTCAGCCTGCCCATTGAACGTGACACACCAGAAACACACACACACACAAAGGACTACTGTTCTGCTCCACAGCACTGTGGTATCTGGTACTGGTACTCTGGTATACTGGCAATGGAAAAGGAGTTGATTGCCTATTTTTAGCAGGTTTTCCTATGTTTGAATAACCCACATACACATGCTAATCTTAGTTGAAAAATGGTGTGAATGTTGTCTTGTGAATCTTGTGGGCAAGCGCAAATAGATGTAGTTAAAAGTAGCCATGGACATCTTGTAAATGTTGGATGAAATCTGTTTTAGTGAAGGAATTTATGCCACGATCCCACAACTCCTGGCTCTGACTCTGCATCCTCACACACCTCCAGACAGAACGGATAAAAAATCTGGCTCTCTTTCTCCTCATTCTTGCCCTTGTTATCATCTGCTTAAGAATTCACTGGCTTCCACTGCACATCAGCTTATAAATGAAACAACAAAAACAGATCTCAGCAGCCTCCATGTTTACTTCCTTATGACAGCATGCTGCGTGTGACATCTTTGTTGTGACTGCGACCAGTTCACACTGACAGCATTTCAAAAACTAATGTGAACAGGCAAACAAAAAAAATGGGTCTAAACAATAGATCTGAATTGAGCATCAAGACTTGCAGTGTGAACATAGCCTAGTAAGACAGGGGTGGACGGTAGGTATGACACAGCAGATTTGAGATGGATATGATAAGTTGTGTTGTTAAACATTATACAAGACATAAATGAGACTGAGATAAGACAAGCGACGAGGTAGGGGGTAGAGAAGGTACTGAACATTAACACTGAAAGTTTGGACTCATGCAAGGAAGGAGAACTTCAATAATCTTCCCTCCACATAAATTTAACCTTTTAGTTTAGCACATATTATTTCACGCTGTGAGGAAGTCTGACAAAGGAACAGCAAGAGTCAAACCTCTTTTCTCTGCAGTAGAAATTATTTATGTGGCATTTGGCATTCCCCATAATAGGGAGTAGTAAAACCCCAAGTATCTCACGACTACATAATTGCAGAAGAACAAGGACAAGCATCATTAGACTTATGGGTGAGATACTGGATCTTTTACTCATCATAACCACATGAAACACATCCCTTAAATTAGATATCTCTGACTTAAAGATATTTGTTCCTGCAGACAAGACTGGACACAGATGATTTTGTAAATACAGCCATATATCGTATGTTGTTGTCTTGTCATGTTGTCTTGTCAGTCATTTGTAAGTTTGTTTAATGACTCATATTAGTCATTAAACAAACTTGCAAATGAATACACTCATTAAATACTCAGGGTAAGTATGTCAACTGTGAGAAAAAAAAAAAGATAGATAAAACCCACCACCCAGAATCCCTGCTCTAATGGGAGCAAACTAATCTCAATTAGCAACACAACTACTTCAAATGTGTGAAGGTCAGAATATAGTTCAGAAGTAAGGCAATTACAGTAAGCGCACAGTATGTACAGTCTGTGTGTAGTCACATGTAAATTGCACAGAAGCATTTACTTGTATGAATGCATCCGGAGGTGGGTGTGTGTGTGTGTGTGTGTGTGTGTGTGTGTGTGTGTGTTCAGTCATAGCAGAAAAGAAGCCTTAAACTTCCCCAGAACTGAGGGAGGCATAAGCAGCACACAGCGTGGTGCAATTATGAGAACTCTGTCCATGTAATTGGCAATGAATAATAATGAATAATACAAGGACTACTGGCAGTCCTTGGAGAAGTAATCATTTTATAGTAATATGCCACCTAGCCTGTGAACTGTACGCAAGGATTCAAATTAAACATCTACTAACAATTCATGTTGACTGGTCCTGTCTCTAGTACAGTAGTTAGGCTGTACACACTATTGTGTAATAGTGTATGCACACTATTGTCTTCACCATTTTTTAAAATTCTGTTACCTTTTTAATTAAAAATCATCTCTAATATTTACATTATTAATGATGAGACCATATACTGGTATGATCGATATACAGTCGGGATGCCCCTGAAAGTCAAAGTTGTAATTATCAGTGGGAGAGCCCTTAAGCCTAGTTCACATTACATGATTTTCACCCCGATTTTGACGTCACAGAGGATCTTGAGAGCCATTAAGAAGTCCTTGGGTTGGAGGTGAGTTGGCAGATAGTCTGCCACGACTAGTCCTTATGTGTGAACAAGCAAGTCGCGCCCTCATCTGTGACATGGACTGGATATCTGGCATGCTAGAAAACTGGAGAGGTCTGACACGACTGACCAAGAGCATCAGCCAATGAGAGGTGAGATATGGCGATGCGATGTACGGCTGTACCAGCCCCAGCAAGAAATCAAAGTCCTCCGCTGTCATCTGTAGCATTTCCCAAAAACTCGTTCGAACCCGTTAGTGCCAGGGAACTTCATAATATCCTGTTTTGTTCACGTGTGACAAAACTTAGTTTGGTGATGTCACCGCATTATCTGGGGCTCGCTGGAGAAATCTTGTGGTGTGCACACAAAGGTCGCAACGCAGTTGGCGAGACTCCCGATGACAGAAACACATGTCGCCAACACTCGAAAGATTACGATAGTCTCCTAGACCTTTTTGTTTGCAAATGTCTGAGACTGAAGTTAATGGTCGGAAAGACGGTCGTAGAGACATCTGAAGGACTTTAAGAGCTTTGAGAGACTCTTCATGACAAGCAGCCAACAAGGTATTTTATTTCACTTTGTTTCTCATGATCGCGATGACAGCCATTTTGTTTTCTTTTCTATCATTTTACACTTTGTACAATGTAGTGATGCATTCTCTGCTATGGTTATTCTTAAAATTAGTTTTTATGGTGTGACAAGAAGGGGATGCTTCAGAGAGACAGAAATGCCCAAATAAATGCTCATTTGAGAAAACCAACCTGTGTCTGTGTTGTTGTAAAAGGAGCTACATTCTACCAGGAAAAAATCATAATCATCATCATATTCATATAGAGCTGTTAAATCCACTTCACCTGACGTTATTCTGAGCTCGGCACAGCCCTAATATAGTGTAGGAAATCAACAGCTACCCCTACAAGTCAGTGATTTGAGGTTTTTGATGGTGACAAAAAATTCTTAATAAAAAAGCTTTGTCAGAGATCATTTTATGAGGATGAAGATGTTCAGAGCAAACTTCACTGCCAGTTGTTCACTTGACTGTGCAGTAACAGCATAACTATTATGCTGTCATTCTCTCATTTACAATGTACTAAAAAAACAAGTACATGAAAGACCTACTAATTTATAGCATCAGTACTCAAAGTTAGTGACTTAACATTATTAAAACCAGTCTTATATTTGGCAAATGGTGCTAATAACATGTCAGTGTTTGTCCAGTTAACATGGCATTGGTCCTGAGTTTCTGTGCATTCACAGTCTCTTCCATGAATTATTTACCCAAAGCAAAAAACGTACAATAACCGCTGGAGACAGTGGCACTATTTGTGTGTCTCATCGAGTTTCGAGCTCACACCTGCTTTCCCATTTTGTTTATCATACAGCTCAATCTTGACCAAAATCATTCCAGTTAGATTCAGCATGGGCTTCTGTGCTGTACTATATCTCTACATTTGTACATCTATATCTATATAACTAACTTTGTTTGTGCTTTTGTGGTAGTTCACTCCTCAGACTACACTACAGAGCTACAAAAACATGCAGGCAAAACACGGAGAATGGCAATTCAGAATAAATCAATGCTAAAAAACAAACAATAAAGAAAAAACAATTTGGTCCAGGTCTAAAATGGCTGGGGTTTTATTTTCTCAAGAAGTAAAGTTGTGGAAGAGTTTTAAGCGTCTCCATCCTCTGCCCGATGAAGCAGAGAAGTGTGACAACGAACCACGGCAAGAGAACATCCCGGCAGCCCTCTGAGACACAGCAGTCTGATGCTGACTGAGAGGGCAGAATTAGAGAGAAGAGAATGAAGGCATAGATTCAAGAAGATGGGGAAACGGACAAGGGGAAAAAATGATAGCGAAAAGGGAAACGGAGAAGGCATGAAAGAGAGACAAATGAAGGGCCACAACCATTTAAGATAAACATTGCTGTATAGCCTACTCATTTCATGCATATTGTTGCTGGATGCCAGCACTGAATTGCTCTTTTTCATAATGTTGCATTAAAGCATCTGAAGCGATTCAAGCCCTGACATTTTTCATCTGAATCTCTCAGCAGAAATGAGGCTGAGAAAAAGATTGTTTGTGTTTTATTTGTGCTTAACAACAACATCAACTGTCTACAAGGGCAATTTAGTATCTATCTATGATTTATGACTAGCTATGAAACTAAAATCAAAAAGCACAAGTTTTTCTAAACAAGACGCCACATGACTCCTGAGCATTTAAACTCGTCAGAGCCAATGAGAGGAACTTAGTTTTTGTTTCAAAACATTTCAGGACATTCAGTCTCTCACATGTACAGTGCTAGACATTTCTAAAGACGGCAGGTGAGCAAGTGTTGCTGGGCTCGGCAGGAAGTGTCGACTTGTTTATAATGGCAGATATAATGCAATATCTACATATGATGTGCCTCAGGGAAAAATGATATTGGCCCAAAAACTGAAACCTGCTGCTCTCCAGAGGTTACACACCCTGTGGTGGAGTCATTGTTGCCAGTGGAAATGAAACTGAAAAGAAAACCACTGGAAAGATGCGACAAATATGTGGACCAACTGCTGCACTCTGCTCATCAGAGTACCGCTGTCATCTGTGTCAAAAGCTGCTCTTTAAGTTAGGATCCACAGGACACGCTGAGTGCACTTACAGGAGGTGATGCAGAAGATGAAAGCCAGTATTTTTGTATTTGCATAGAATGCTGAATACTACATATGATCATTGGTTCAATGTATTTATTGTTTGTTATATTAATTGATCACATCTGTTTTAAGCCACAGCTCAGTCTAGGATACATTAGTGTGATTTCATGTCCTGTGGGGTTGGGAGAGAATCCATCTGCAGTTTCCATTTGAACTAGGTTAACCCACTATCATATCCAGGGTATGAAATTAACACCTGCCAAGTGCCAAATGAAGGCAGACTTTCAGTTGGGCCGGCAAATCTGGGAAGGCTATCTGCCACAGTGGCGGGTAAATGTTTGTATCAAAGTAGTCATGTAATAAAAAACATCGCTGGGAGTCTCTACTGAGTTTTTGCATCATTTACGGGTGTGCTGCTCTGCTACTAATGTCCCTTCAGTGGTCGGAGATTAACACACACACACACACACACACATTACAGATGCTTCTTTACACATGCCATGCCCCAAAACTGACCGACTCAAGCACTCAAGAATTTTCTGGCACTGTTTACTGTGACATTCTGTCAAGTTTATGCTCATGTGTTTGTGCCCACTTCCTGTTTTATTTTGAAATGTGTTTTTATTGTGTTTAGTGTTTCCTCCTACCTCATGTGTTTCACCTGGGTGTAATTAGTAAACAACCCCTGTGAATTAAAAGCCCAGTGTTTTCCCCCCATTCCATTGCCAGATTGTCATTGTCACCCCAGTGTGTTCATGCTTTCCAGCATTTTCCTCACGTTTGATTTCTTGGTTTTTGACCCTGCTTGGATTTACAGACTTAGCTCTATGAAGGCAGTAAAGGAGGAGACTTTGTGGAAACTCTTTACTGAGCTCATACTGAGGCTATGGTGACGAGTTGTTCGATATATGAGCGTTATTTTGTTTCAAATTTTGTTCTGGCCTCTTCTTTAAGTTTGTTTTTAATAAACAAATAATACCTTATTATCACAATGAAATGTACTGGAAGAAATATAAATGTGATGACACCAAAAATATGCCTGGCAGATTTGTGGGTTTTTTTATCTACCAGTCTCCTTGGCCGGTGAGTCAAAAAGTTAATTTCAGACACCGATCATATCAGTTAGATCATTTTAATTTCTTATAACACACAGAAAAAACCGCAGTGGAAGAAAATGGAAGGTGAACTTCTGTTTAAGTTAGAGAGGATGATGATCCATCTGCATCTGTCATTTCATACAAAAGGTAATGTGGTGCACCTCTGTCTTGCTTTCTCTATCTCTCAACAGGAGATCAGTGCAGTGCCCATCTGGTAATACCTGAAGCCCCCAAGTCTTTGTCAGTCCAGTGCTCAATGTAGAAATAGAGCAAAAACACACACGCATGTACACACACACACACGCAGAGAAATCTATAAATGCCAGATTAGCTTTAGTGCTTGCCGATCTAATCTTCTGAGTCAACAGAGCAATGCAGACATGGCTCAGTGTCAGAAGCCACTATAATGAACAGTCACTCATTTCCCCCCCAGTACTGCAGAGTAGACTGCCGTCTTAAAACCTAAAGCCTCATTCTTCAACACTCTGTGTGGCTTTACCAGACTTTTGATTCATTAATTCAATCCAGGATCAAACTGAGAAACTTTTAGTGAAGCTCTCACAGCCTGAAAGATTTTCAGAGGCTTGGGTGAAGAATATTGTAATTTTATTCATCACGTTTCTACCTTAAGAAAAAAAAAGGCCCACTCCACTAAACTAAATCTGAACATGCCCATATGAGCTTATGTAAGACAAGCACAAGCCATAAGGCTCCTGAGATTTTGATGAGATAATTTCCCTCTGGCCAAGAAGGCAAAGTTTGGATCAGTCTAGTTTTCAGGCTACTTGTTTCTGAAAGCTCCTTGCTACTGAGTGTTTGGCATAGCTTGTGTTTAGGAGTGTTTCCAGGTTGTCCTAAAAACCAGGCCGCAGTGCTCAGCTGAGTGGATGGAACCAGTGAGGTGAAATAGTGGATGGTATAACTAATGGGTCAATCTCCTCCATTTTGTCCCTGCGTCTTTGAAATGAGCTCCCGCTGAGAAGGCGTCACACAAACACACAAATGCACAGCTACAAAAACTGATGCACACACACACACACACACACACACACATGCACACATACACATACAGAATACCTGCCTGCAGTAGTGTGTATGACAGCAAAATGCCAAACTCCCCTGACATAAATTCTGCATTAGCCGTTGAGAACCTCCGTGTTGCTGTAGCAACGTAGACAAAGTGTAATTACCGTCTTGCGGGTCGGTGTAATAAAGCTCGACCCGCAGCTCAGTGGCCCCGGGGCCCCTGGTAATGGCTTTTATGGCAAATCATTATTGCCACACTGCTACACCAGGAAACACATACGAGGATACGCTTCGCCTTGAAGCCCAGAGCTCATGGCGTCACACAGAAGAGCTTCAAAGCCACAGTTCAAAGACAGGGTGCAACACGGGTTTTAGATCAACAGATCCCTTTTCAAAGATGTCTAAATTTGCATAAATAAGAATATCTCAATTTACATAAAAAAGACTGAGCTCCCTTCTATAGGGTTTCCTCATTCCAGGTTTGGCAACAGCTTTTAGGAGTGCCAGGTGTAAACACAGACTGCTGACTTCCTTCTGCTCATGAAATATTGATAGTTTCTGCATACTAAATATAACAGGGTTTCCCACAGCATACCACGTCGGAGGCAAGCCGCCTCCTCTGAAATAAAGAGTGCCTCTGCTAATGTCAGAACAATTCCTGAGGGACACCCTGAGTAGTGCTGTTGAGCACTAAAATGTATACACAAAAAAGAACAATCTAGAGCTCAGGTTTAAAAAAAATAAATGAATAAATAATAGCCTGTTTATGATGCATCTTGGGTGATCCGGTCACAATTGGACAGCACTAAATACGACCACCAAGACGCAGTGTGATTCTATCACTCAAACCACTTGCTGAGGTGGTCTGGAACACATTTTACCAATGAAAAATGGTGATTCCCGCACACATTTCTTTACCCTTGCATTCATTTTTTTTTCTTTTTTAAAAAGTTTACAGTAATTGACGTTGACGGTTGTTTTGGTGACAGCGTGCTAACACTTTATAACTTGCCCATGGTACAAGTTGGATGAAGGGTTTCATGACCGCCCATCATTTTGCCCTGTGTTAGGAGACTCTGCTAACAGCAACATCTCCAGCAGTACCAAGCACAACTGCTAACGTAACTGGCGAACATGCTGGTGAGCAGCTAGCAAGAGTGTGAGTGTGATAACTGTGCACGAGGCCCTCTGACTTTTTCGTTTAAGTGATGGTGGCAGTAATGAAATCTAAATGCAAGTGGTCAGCTGGATATGCATGACAGACACAGGTGTGAACAGTGCAGTGTATCAGCGAGGGTTGCAGCTGTATATTGGTTTTAAAACTATGGTATTATGGTATGAAAATTATCATACTGTGAACATTTGCAAAACATATGCAACCAGACAGAGAATTTCACCTGAATGTGCATATTTCCTTTCCTGTTTGACTGCCTGTCAGACTTTTTCACAGTGGCAGCCCCAGCACATTTGGTGCCCTAGGTGAGCCGGCAGCTGCACGTTTATAACCAAAATGCAAATAAACAACCTAGCTAACAAGAAAAAAAAAAAAGAAAAGATAAAATGCCATGTGCTTATTTGCTTTCAGTAACATATTGTACATGTGTTATAATGATCATATAAGTCAATATTCAATAAAAAAAGAATTACTGATTAACTAGCACAGAAAAATAAACTATAAAATAATATATGACATCATAATATATTAATAAATTATACAAATTACGTTTCTAATTGAAGTAGGGATGCACTGATTTGGAAATTCTGGGCCGATACTGATACCAATGTTTAAAATAACAATTTCTTTGTTACAGATGTTTTTACATTGGTGTTTCATTTGCTTTATGTTGTTTTTTATTCCTCTTTTGTGCCAGGGAAACACAGAAATCCACACTATAAAAGAATAAATGAACAGTTTTCAAGTCATTCAGTCCTTCATTACACTACCTTTGAATGAGCACAAAGTCAACTACACACATTTATAAACAACCTTTAACATGACCTTTTTTCACATGAAAAACATTTTTATAAAAATTAGCAAAAGGCCTTTTTAGTACTATATATGCTACATCATAATTCCCTCTCTAATATCTATGTTATAGTGCTGTAAAAACATCAACAAATTTCTGCTTCAAACAGCTGGATTTATTCCCGCTACGGATGACGGCGACCTCAGCATTCGCTTGACCACTGGTCAGCACTGCTTTTTTACACATACTTCAATTTCACAAAATAATTTCAAATTTCAATTAATAGGAAGCAAAAAATATTCTGTTTTAATTCCCTTAAGGTTCCCTTCCCTTAAGGTTCATAATAATAGTAATTGTGTAATACCTTGTAACAAAAAGCCATGATGATTTCTGAGAAGGTTTTTGTATCAGTTGTACCAAAGTAACTCTAGTCTTGGCTGTCCATTAGTGTTTGGATCACTAAATCGTATGTTAATACCAGGAATAAACTATGTGTGCCTTTGTGGCCAGTAGAGATCTCATCGTCAACCCTTGTTCATGACATCAACGCATAACACCAAAATCTACGAAGAAAAAAAAACTGCAGGGGTGAGGGAAATGAAAGATTAAAACTTATCATTTCTGCATACATCACAGCTGTAATCTAATGTGAACTGGCTAATGGAAGCCGTTTTGGCTGAGGCATGACCGAGCATCTCTGAATCGTTCCTGTCTGTGCCTCTCTCTCCATCTCCGCTCCTCTTCTCCTCTGTCTGAGTGAGGATAAATTAGCAGAAGGAATTCAGAGCAATGCTGCTTAGAGGAGGGTTTTAAAAAAAGCTTTGATCAGGACCCATGCCAGTAATCTGACAAATCCATAAGGGGAGCAACTCAGATCATGTTCTTTTGTAAGAGGCTATGTACTGCTTTAGCAAGTCACCAAGCCCTGTGTGTACAAATATGTGTTTACTCCATACTATACTGGTGATAATGGACACAAGTGTCTCTAAATATTTTTTAATTTAGGTATCTGAGAACACTATACACCTTCCAGTCATTTATAATTTGGTTTCCACTTTAAGTTTTTCTGTGTGTGTACAATATGCGTGCATATGTGTGTCATCCAAAGAGCTGTGCTGAAGATAAGAAACACACACTAGTTTTTAATCCTGCAGTCCAGGTAGAGCAGATGTCATTGTTTCTTTCACTTTGGCACGAAACTGTGTGCAAACAAGTGAATTCACTTCTACTGCTGCTCAGAATTAGTGTGCTGGCCTGGAAGGCAAGGAGCACAGAGTGGACAAAGCAACTTAAGGACAATAGCACACTTCAATCAGAGTGATATAATGAAAAAGAGCTTCTCAATTTAATTCATTAGCTTCTCACAGTGTTCTCTTACAGTTCACTTCAACAAATGATCCAAAAGCCTTGCAGAGAGAGAGGATTATAGAGCCGTCATAATACCTCTCCCTCTCTTAAATCTCACGGAGAAAAAGGAGGGGGGGTGAACGGATGTGCAGAATGGTAGGATCAAACAGAGAGAAAGAGGAGGCGATAAATAAAAGCCAAATTAAATCTAGAATTTTGATTGTTACATATTTTTCTGACACCGATGCATGTGTTCTTGTCTGGCATTTTCAAGACTACAGGAAAAAAACGAGGAGCTCTTGTTGGTGTAGGATGTGGTTTTTCATCTACAAAAATCTGTCAGCTCCTTTTATCTATTTTTAGTCATTTAGGCAGACAGCGCAGGCAAACTCACTAATAGTTCAGTAGAAGTTGGCGGGCTGTAGCATCAGCGAGTCAACTGGAATCAAACTACAGCAACGGTGATGAGTGTTGCTAAGGTCAGGATACGCTTTCTGTCAGGCAGTCCGTGTTTCCACATCACATAATTATGCCACACACACACAGATAATGTCTCTCAGGTCAACTGCGGCCATTACCTCAGCAAGGTGAGTGGGGGGATCATTGCCACAGCAACAAAAGTTTGCCATGCGACCTTATCAGACCTTGTCCTCTTGCTTTCCTATCCCTCCCTTTTCCTTTTCATGGCCAGAGTTTATTTTGCCCTTTCTATCCCCACTGAAAAGTTCACCATCCACATCATTTCTCTGAATGGTATCTAGGGAGAAGATCTCCTTAGTTAGGCTTCAACAAAAAAAGGGTCATGCCACACCCCACTGTGTTAGTGTGTGTCAGATGGAGAGAAAGAGAGACATAGATAAAATGTACCACTTTCATTTGTAACACCTAACACCGTTCTCAAAATTACCCGGCCTACTCAATCCTCTCACACTTTAAGCTCCATCTGTATCACGCATTCGCGCTCCTCTGTCTCACATACACACACAAACACAGTCACATACAAATAAGTCCTTTCATCCTCCCAAAAGATGCTTCGTCTCCTCAGCACGTTCTCCCACCATCGAACACCTCCCACCGCGTTCACTGCTTAAGCAAACTCTACATGATACTCCGGGCTGTTTCCAAGCTACTGTTGCTACGGATGTCAGTCAACACCCTCAACACACACACACACTCCTTTACACCATCACTGCCATCAAATAACCAGCTTATTTGTACTACCGGTCTGCCACTGAAACGTGTGTTAAGCAGATTAAAATGTTGAGGACTTAGCTGTGTTGGCATGCCAGCAGCCCAGCCTCAGGTTTGTTATGACTCAGCCCCGCCGAAAGTGAAATGAAAGTCTCAGGAGTGGCATGACAGGTACTGAGAGGGACCAATTACCACTACTGATACTATTACACTCCAATACTAATAAAAACTTTTCAGCACTTTGGCTTTTTGTTTTGCTGCTTTTACTCGCTGATTTATTTGGTGCTGTGGTTACAGGGTACTGTAGGGATGGATATGCTCACATTTCCACACATCTGTCTCTGTTCATCCACCTCCCCCCCACCCACACACACACACACACACACCCACACACGCTACTTAACCTTTCTCCAGATGGCTCTCTCATCTATCTGCTTCCTTTTCCTTTGCTACTTAATTTGTCTTTAATTAGTATGAGCTGTATTACGATAGGTTAATGATTTACGACGTACAATGAGTACTATCCACCCACGCTGCTGACTGTGACTTACTATAAAGAACGCCTTTAAGAAAATACTGTGTTTGAATGTGTATTTATAAATATGTGTATTTAAAAATAACTAAACGAAATGCATAACATAATTGTTCTGGTTTAAATTAGTACAGTTACAGTTGACAGATACAGGGGATAATGTTAGTGATGTCCTGATCCAGTTTTTCTGGCCCTAATCTGAGTATTTCAGTATTGGGTACGTGTTGATCCAGAGTCTGATCCAATACTATAGGAGCAGATGATTTGCAATGTTCATGGTTAAATATGTATCTGACATGTTGAAATAACAGTTGCAGTGTTCTGACTTTGACAAACCTTATTTTTCATGAGCTATATCCTGGTTCAAAATTATTAAGTTGATTAATCCATTAATAGGATATGAATGAAAGTTTAACCGCTAAGTTCTGATTCCTGAAACTGACACTATGTGATCCACAAGAGCAGGGGTCGGCAGCTTCAAAAGAGCCATTTTTTTAGAGGGAAAAATAAAATGTCTGGAGCCGCAAAACATATTTGAGCCTTGTGATGAAGGTAACACCACCTATTAAGTCTAAATTAGCCTTCAAACATTATTAAGCAGTCATTATTCAGTATATATGTTCTACCACAAGGTGACGACTCTGCAGTGGGCTATTTGTAATTATTTGATTCTTTAACTTTGCAGCATTGGTGGTGAAAGCAAGCAAACTGTACTCCAGTATTAACTTCTAGGGCTGTATCCAACTCAGAATTATTACAGTTGAATTAGATTTGGCCATTTAATGTCAATACTCGACTGTTCGTTTTTTGTTTTTTTTTTCATATATAGCACTAAAGTTTGCAGGATGTTCAGTTTGACAGCAGCATTCATGTAACAGTAAACAAGCTAACGTTGCTAACAATGAAACATTGTGAATGAAATGAAACATGCAATGAAACATTTGCAACAACATTTTTAGCCAACAGATAGATGTAGATGTCAAACAAAAGCCAGAGACTATAAGTTCAGCTCTTCCAAGCAGAGGAGAGAAGATAATTTTATCTTGGAGCCTTACAGTGGAAAGTTTATTCTTCTCTGTGCCACTGCATCATGTCTGCAGCTGTTTGTACCAAAAAGTAGCATGAAGTGTGAGAGCACTCATCCCATAGCAAAATCTGGGGACCAAAACATCTCCAGAGGTACACTGCACAGCAGACTTACTATTGAAAAACTGAAGAAAAAAACCCTACTTGAAGCAATCACAGTCGACTGAGGCGTCTCTGACTGACAAATTGTATCTCTGACTTTCAAGGGGCAGCCCTAATAAATTCTCTATGTGTGGCTAGCTTAGCTAGGAAGCTCAAAATTAACCATTGCTATTGAGGTTTGGCAAAATTCAGAGAAAAAGACGCCAGGCCACAGACGTATGGACCACATTTTAGTTTAGTTTTCCAGAGCCACAGACTGACCACCCCTGCGTTACACTACTTATTCTATTACTTTTCCATCACACCCCATAAAACTGATAACTGTATATCTCCTCAAAACTCAGATGTGTGCCGGTGTGTGTATATCAAGGTAATCACAGAGTCTTCTGTTGCCTGTTACCGGTATTTTCCTAAAGATCTGACCGAAGACGGAGTCACTCGTGGAGCAGCATTTCATCCATAACATATCCAGCCACAGGCTTCATCACTTCTTTGTAGCCGTAGCTGTTTAGCCAGTGCAAGACTACAGCTGACCTCCGTGGCCACAGAGGGCTGTGTATTTCTTGGAGCTTCATGTTGTGCTGTCGGTCGTAGTAGCCGAGGTGTTTCAGGCCGGAGGTGTGAGGACGTGTTTTACACAATGGAAAGAATCTTAGTGTGACTACCTGCAGCAGCAATGTACTTGTCATTGTCCCTCCCGACAAAAGGTAAGCCACTAAGGTAAGCGTTTCCATCTTCATAATTACCTTGCTGCTTTGTGACGTGCCTGCGCAGTGCGACGAAAATGAATGTGCTGATGTGACGTTGTATTTCAAGTCAGTAGTGATGTGATAACAAAAGTAATGTAACAAGTTGTTTTGTTGATTTTGGGGTAACTGTTATATTATTACTAACATTTTATAAGCAATTAGTTACACTGCTCATTACTGGGAAACTTAATACCATTACTGCCCAACACTGCCAATGGACGGTCGCCATCTTGGCTGTCATCAACCACTAAGCCTAACACTGTGATTTAAAAGCCCCATCCACACCAACACTAGGGCTGGGTTTGCACTGGCGCAGATAAAATTCACTGTGCACTTAAAAAGTAAGAATTCTAATTTATCTACCAGTTGGACAAAGTGGAAGCTTTTTCAGTGACCAAAACACATGGGACACAGACTTGACACGACATGTCAACCACAGCATGCCCACAGCAGAGCGCGTCCATTATGATTAACTGAAGCTCCTACGCTGTCTATGGAAGCAATGCTACCCCATGCCGCATTTTGTGGCTCAACTCTATTTTTAAACAGCTGGTTTATGGGTTTTTTTCCCTGTACGTGGCTCTGCAGCCCTCCAACAGGTAAAACTACATAGAACTATGTAAAAAAAGCGAGTACAATCTGTTTAAAAAGAGAGCCTACACTCATTGCAATGCAAGGTAAAAACTTTGTTCCGTCCCACATGACTTGTTGCGTCTGTACCCCATGTATTTTTAACACAAATACCATTATATACTGTACAGCTCAGTGAAATGTCAGCAAGGTATCATCTCTGGCTTAGTAACAAAGTCAGACTGCAGGATAAAGAATAATGTATCATTCTCTCTGAATACAAAGGCATAAATTCATACTATCTGTGCATAAGTGATTATGGTTTAGGGACACGTATCTCCTCACAGGAAAGGAGAAATCAATATTTACTAAGTACAAACTGTCTCCTACACCTCAGTGAACAACCAATTTGTCCACAGATAAGTAGTCTCACTGACGCCCCTGATTACTGTGCAGTAAGGTTAATAAATATTTTAATAGGAATGTTTTGTACAGACAGACATTAACACTGCCTGTAAAAACAACATAGTCCTCCTCATTCATTTCATTGAGAGCACTGGATATAATAAGCCTTCAAACTTAATGGACACTCAAACTGCAACTTCTCAGATCATATTTCACTTCCGCTACTGCCTCGAACCCCTCAACACAGTTCTCATGCAGTTTATTCATCACACTACACAACATGTTATATTTTGAAAAGTAGAGTTTTTTCATTTCATAGATGCACATCGAGACAGATTTTGTAGTCTACAGTTGTCTGACATAGACTGAGCTGTCACGTTGCTTGGTGCTGTCCAATCATATGCATTGTGTCTTGCAAGAGCCAACAGAAAGGCCAAAGTAGCAAGTTAGTTAGCAATATACATTCTTTACACAGTGGATTTGAGAGTTAAAAAAATGGACGCATTGTCAAAGGGATTTATGATGAATTTTGCCACAAAGAAATTAAGAACGCTGCTAGCAGGCCCATTGAAAATTAAAGTGTGTTTAGCGAAGTGTGGGTTTTCTCCGGGTGCTCCGGCTTCCTCCCACAGTCCAAAGACTTGCAGGTTAATTGGTTACTGTAAACTGGCCATAGGTGTGAATGTGAATGGTTGTCTGTCTCTACGTGTCAGCCCTGTGATAGTCTGGCAACCTGTCCAGGGTGTACCCTGCCTCTCGCCCAATGTCAGCCGCGGTAGGCTCCAGCACCCCCGTGACCCCTAACGGGATAAGCCGTTACAGAAAATGAAGAAATGAATAATAATGTTAGTAGAATTCAAGCAAAAGCCATCACCAGACCATCTGTACAATCCATCTTTCATTACTCTATCTTGCAGTAGCTAGCCTTGTTGCCCACATATATCGGTGAACTGGCCGTTGCTAGTATTCCTATCTAATAAAGCTGACACAACTTCTTGTTCATGTTACTGTAGAAACATAATTGTGTCTTTCACAGTCGGCGCCAAAAGGAGGCACTAGGAGCTCTGTGTCAGCATAGCAGCAAGAAGTTGTTAAATTAAGTTGTATATATATATTTTATATGACTCTCATAGTTTTTAATATTTTATATTTATCTGTTAGCATTAGATATACAAAAATAAAAAGACAAAGAATCATAGCTGAGCTGCAAAATTCACTTGTAAAGCAGCTCTAAAATTCACAGATATGAATCCTGCTACTTTGCATCAAGTATATCTTCACAGCACAGAAAGAGCCGAGCAGTGGGAGAGAGCTAAACTCACCTACAGAGTCATTCAACAGTGTACAGGCAGCAAAGAGAGCCATGTGGGCCTATTTCTCATCATGAAATCATACTGACTTTGCAAAGGAACCATACTGCCGTATTCTGCGTGCTGCCAAAGACACAACCTGGAGAACTCTGCATGATGTGGCAGTTTGGAAAGTTGGTACAGTACCACTCTTCAGTTTCAACTTTGGAGCAGGTAAGACAGGCCTAAATAAAAATGGATGAAAGCACAGGTGCAGCCGAAACTTTACGGTGTTTATATTTGGTTTGACAGTAAAGAGAAATACAACATGTGGGGTAGATACTGGTTTTTCCGAAGCACTCAAAGCTTTTTTTTTTCTTTCAGTCTCTCACCCAAATCCTGGACATTATTCATGAGATAATGAGGGGAATAACTTACTGCAGACTGAAGGCAGGATCTACACTAAATAGTGAATATGGTAAGGAGGCAGCAGTGCATGTTCTTTGTCACAGTTACTTAAATGTGCATTTCAGAAGACAGAGGAGAAAAAATAAGCAAAATAATCCTGGGCATTTGTGCCTATACTCAAAGGTATACAGAGAACACTGAATAATACATGTAAATTGATTCCTGTAAAGAATTATAGATTCAATAAACAAAACACAGTAAAAGAAAATAAGGGTGCTGCATCTTATTTGAACCATTGCTACCCAAATCAGATTGTGCTGGATGCCATTGGTGGGAGTCACTGTGCGCCCCAGTATAGCACATTGGACACTGCATTTTATCATAACTTGTAAGAGGATCTGCCCTCGTGGAGTACCTCTGTATGAGAACATCTGTAAAGACCCAATCACACCAAGACATGTTGCCAGATATGCGCTTACTGCAAAGCCATTGTTTTCCTATGGTATAGTGCGCCTGGAGGGAACTCATCTCTTATGCCTTGTTTTGTTTAGAGGTTTTTAGATGCACAGAAAAGTTAAAAAAGTCTCAACTTTATAGCACAAGGTGTGGAGTCACACCTCTTGTCAGTGTCACATTTGGCCCAGGTAGCTAACCAAATCAAGCAAGAGGCGGAATATAGTACTGTTCTGATGCCGGCAGATGTGGCAGCAACAGTGAGACAATGGCAAATGCAGACAAAAGGTTGATATAAGTGGTATTTAATTATGATGAAGATTAGCCATCTACTATACCAATAATACGCTGTGGTAATATGAAAAAAAAATAATATCACCAACTATTCTAACTGCCTGCACCAACAGAAATAATCAAAGGCAAATCAATAACACAACATAACAATAACAATAATAATAACAATTAGCACGGAAACTAGTTTTGAATTCTGATAGCTCAAGCCCTATCTCTCAACTATCTTTATCGCAAGTGATTTGGCTCAGGCCAGCTGCTTTTGTAAAGGCGTTCTTATAAATCAACACAGACTGAGACTGTAGGTTTATTGTTTATTTGCATCCTCATAACAAAAAAGGCCAAGACAGTGCCTCACTTTCCTGTCAGCACAGTCCACAATGACGTGGTTAACTCTTAAGTGAACTTCATATTCTGCTTGCTGTCCGGGTTGTGTGGCAAAGCCGATGAGCGCCGACAAGTGCCTCAGGTGGAAAGACACATGGGGGGGTCCGGGGTCATTTCCCCAGATTTTTCTTTTTAAATGGTGCAATTTGGAGCAGTAGCTTGTTTGTAACAATTAGCTATTAGCAAAGCTAGTGCACTGTGCCTGTATAAAACAGCAGTGCATGAGACTGCTGACAGAGCACATTAAAATATTGCTCGGTTTCCACGTTAATCCTTGCTGAACGGGTGTACCGATGAAGTAATGGCTATTAATGTCAAAGTTTATCAATACTACAGTCTTTGATGATATAGCCAAGGGTTATATGTAACATCTTTACTTATGAAGGTAACAAAGTAATAGTGTTAGCAGTTAAATAAACAAACTATGACAGAACAAACAATTCAGTTTTTATGGAAATCCATCTGTGGACGGAACTCTTGCACCCATGCAATCTCTCCAAAACCATACTTGCCCCCAAAAACCCTGCATTCAAACTTGAACAACACTGCATGCTGTAACACCTCAAATGACCAAGGACTGCAAGACACTATGTGACTTTCCTGTCAATGACTCACCAACTTCTTGACAGACAGAACACAGTGTAAAGTTGGGGAAACCCCAGAAATATGTGCACTTCCCACTACTCTGCCGCTCCACCAGTGAATGCATCTCAGAATATTTTGCTGACACAATGATATCAGGCTACATCTGACCTTGTATTGCTGTATAACAGCTGTATAATAGCTATATGCTTTTGATATTTAAGTAGGTTTGTTTCTGGCACTGCATGTAAGTATGCGGAGCGACTAGCAACTGGAGTTTAAGTCCTCGTCTGGGCACACTAATAAAAGTGATTCTGATTTTGAAAATAATTCCCTGCCATGATCAAATGGCTTAAATTCGAGTTTTATGGTGGGAGAGATAATTTCCAGGCATCCAGCATGGCTCTGAACCTATATTTGTTTTTCAGAAGTAAAATGTGTTGAAAAGTTGGCGGTTGGCTGATTGTGCTACCAAGCAGCAAAAGAACAAATGCCAGATTCCCCACTATAACTCAAAGAAAACACATTTAAATGTGTGAGCCACTGATCTTTCTTCTAAAAGCATCCCTTTTGAAAACAACACAAATCGCTGAACCATGCACCGTTTCCATAGGAACCGTCACAACTCTTTGCTTGTTTCCGACCCCTGCCTCATGAAGCAATATCACACTTGGGTTCATTGTAATGACAATTCGATGCAAGCATTCACACATTTTCAGTTCGTTCCCCCTGGGCACAGGAGTTTCAAAAAGAACAAACTGAATTTTCAATTAAAGAAAAAGGAAACAAACCTGCTCTTTTTCTTGCAATGAGCAGGGAAAAATCAACAGTACTTAGTGCCCTTATTAGATAAGTATGCATATGTGTACAGTGCATGAAGAGAGGTCAGAGGTCAGATGAAGGGCTGGTTATATCTGTACTCCAATTATAATACATAATGATATCACGAGAACATTTAAGAGGGATGCTTAATGGCACTGGAGCAGTAACAAAGTGTTCTGCTATGTTAGGATCATTAAACCTGCAATAACTGGTTTATCACAACACACAACCTCTTTCACATTGTCACATAGTTTTTACATTCGCATTAGATACATTGTTATCATAAAAAAATACTGAATATAGCCACTTCAGCGAACATGTAACACACATGCTGCGGGACATACAGTAACTGATGCAAAGACAACATGTTAAGTGGGCACATTTAAGTGGTTAGATGGATGCATGAATTAATTTCAGGAGCAATACTGTTTAGTCACCCAGAACAACATCATTAGATACAGAACAGTAGTTCAGAGGGATTATTTCAGTGTTTTTAATACTGACACCAATATTGTGTTAAATTCTCTTGTGATACTGGAGCACAGCCACATCCTCCCTTTACTTACGCTGTTTGAGCTCTGTAGATGTTCCTCTCAAAGACAGGTCAACATTTTGCCATGTTATAGCTGTAATGATGGCGTATGTGTACAAGTTGGTAGACAGGATTATGCTGTTTGGTGTAAATTTTAATTGGTTATTTTGTTTTCCTTAACAACACATAGTGGCAGACACATAGTGAACCTATTCAGAGCAACTAAAGACCCATGAGGAAAGTTATGCTCTGAAGCCAGTCGTGATCACAATGGGCAAAATGTGTTTTCGAGACTATTGTGGTCCCACTGTGACACGAGATAAGACTCATTACAGCCAAAAGCATCAGGGTGATGGTGTGAGCTTCAAGGCTTTGACACCGCCATCCTATCTCACACTGCCATATTCTCCAAGGGAGAGTCCACATGACATACGGCTTCACAACAAAACACGCACACACAAGCACACAAAACTCACATTGCACACACAATTTAAATCTGAAAACATTTTTGTCTTGCTGTAAAGGGGACAGGGGATTCTCTCTAGCTAACAGAAGGCCTCCATGATCCACAGATGGCTCGATGAACTGCAGGGCATTTATGTAAGAATGAAGACAGAAACATGACACAAAATGAGACACATACTTTATCATACACTTGATCTCTACACACTCTCACAGACTCACATAGAGAACAGAACAGAACAGAACAGAAGAGACGAGACAGTCCAGCAGGTGGAAAATCCTTGACAGTAAGTGTGTAAAGAGAAACTGATCGAGCGAGAAAAAAATCAGATAAAGGATGATACTGATTCAAAATCACATATCAGAATTTGGGCATACTGGACCTTTAAATAAAGAGTTTATCTGCTACATCTCCACACCTCCTCCAGTTGCACACAATACTTACTGTGAGACAATCACAACACATCCAACACAGATAATTAAACATTAGACTCCAATGAATACAGTGTACCAGCCAGACTAAAATTCTAGATTTATCTAAGAACTTTTTTTTTCAATTACTCCATGTCCATTAGTCCAATAGTTGTAGTTCTAGTTGTATTACTTAATTTACCCCCCAAACAAATTAAAAATGTGTCTCATAACTATTTAAATATTTTATTCAATCATCTTCTCTTAAAAACAATAATAGCAGAATATCTTAAAATTAGTCTAATTTCCACATCACTGTTGTGTTATGCTGTAATGTTAGCAGCAGTGCAGAAAGTTTAAATGACTGCTACTGACAGAAACAAGTTCCACATGTTGATAATCCTTATATATATCATGCTTGGGTGGCAACAAAAAGTAAACAGCATGGTGCTGTTTTGACAAAGAGCTTCGGGAAGCTTTCACTTCAACTGTGTGCGTGCTGCAGTTGTACTGGTGTGACAAGTAATTTCCACTTTGTGAGTTAGGTTTTTAGCTGCTGCTTGTTCTCCATGTTTTGACCGAGTGCAGTATACTTTATTGTGATGCACCTATTTACATTTTGCAAATCGATATATTCTTGTAATCGGGGATGTCTGTTACGTCAATGACTAGCTCCAGCCCTAGTTCAAAGTTTGAGAGAACTTTGGATTCCACAAAAACAGTAAGGAAAATATCAACAAAATAGCTGCAGTGTGCAAAACATATCATGTAAACACATACTGGTGGTAAAACCAAATTTGACATTCATTTGAGAAACCTGCATGAGCACTTAACATGAGACAGGTAACACTAGAACTGACATTAGCAACAACGTACTGGCCCGTACTCCTCCAAAGGGTAAGGGAAAACTTGGAGCAATAAAGTATATACCATAGACAATCTGCAGTACTGCAGTTAATAAAAAAGTACTGCAGACTGCAGTCAAAAAAAGCCATCTGCTGAGACTGTTCCATGCTTTGATGCCCATAGCCATTTTTCAGTGCAGACATTTCGACATGTCATAACTGGAAGGGCACAGATGTAATCGATAATAAATTAGCATCTGCACTTTGTTCAGATGTCCCAGCTTCTGGGCTCTGGTTTTGCTCATACTGGTTCACTGGAAAAGTTTACTGAGAACTTGTGTGGCTGAGCCGTAATTATTGTTAATAGTTCCACCTGTTCTTTGCCTGCTATGACCACATTATACTCATAGTCTGTTCACACAGGTGTATAGACTACAACTGACTGACATTTCCCTGACTCCTCTTTTGGCTCAGTTGCACATGTAGCACAGCCAAAATGAATCTGAGTAGAGATCTAATTAGCCATGTGCAGAGCCTTTTGCAATTACCAACTAAAAAATATTCAAGCCACTGCCACTCAAAACAAAATTTACGGATTAACAAGAAGTATTTTGAATTAAAGGATACATCTTTCTCTATGTCATTCTATTGTTTGTCTTGCAGATAATGACATGCAAATGGATTCACACCCCTACAATAATATACAAACTTAAATCCACAGTGTTGAATTCTCTTAAAGCTCTTCTGTCTCACTCTCCCTATCTGTCTTTGCCTCTAATTCTCCTCATCCTTCACTCATTCAGCACTATCAGTGAGTATTGGATTCTCAAAGCGCCTGTGGAGTAATTCTCTCACACACCTTCGCTTTCAATTTCTATCCTTCACCCTCTGACACACTCATCCAGTCAGTCACACACAGGATTGCTTACTCACTCAGTGACACACACACACACACACACACACACACACACACACACACACACACACAGACGCACACACACATCTGGCCATTACAACTAACTACTGATTCGAAGTGTCCAAAGTGTTGAGACAAGCAAAGGTGTTGTGGTGGTATCACTCTGTGGTTCATATCCAAGCAACATAAACCCCAGAGGATCAAGCTTAGATACACAAAAACATAAATGCTGCGACAGAGACAGACAGGAGCACACACTTGTCCTACTGTTACAAAATATGTTAATTCAGTTTTTAAAAATCCACATCTTTATGTTTATATAGCCCTATTCACACCTGAGCCCACAACCTCATGGTATTTCTTAAAGGAAAACACTTCCTCTAATATTTTCATAGCAGAACATGTGTGCAATACAAAATAGCACTGGTTACTGGGGCACAACTGAAAAGCCAGAAGTGGATCTCGCATCTCTACCGTGCATATCTCTGTCTCCCACACATCTCCCAGCTCAGATATCAGTGCCAAATATCACCCCACAGATTGGCTAAGTATGATGGTCCATGAGCACCAGCTAGCAGCCAGCTTTTTTGTAATTCTGACCTTGATCCATAAACATCAGTGAAGTTCTAGATTTCAAAAATAGGGTGGATGGGATCCATCAGATCGTTATGGAAAAAAATCTCCACATTTTTCTTTTTTTTCCCAACAGTCAGACACTGCCAAAAGTCGTGGAGTATACATTGATTTAGAAGCACTACAGGCACCCCAGCACATTGAAGCAGGTGCAGGAGACAAGAAAAAAGGGAATGGAGTGAAATAACAAAACAGGAGAGTAAGAGATATGAAGACAGACTCTAGGTGTGTGTGTGCAACCAGCTTCCAAAATAGTCAATAGTTCCTCTTTCTCAATTCATAATTCCCACTGGTTTTGGTGGCAAATCTTAAAACATTACAAACATTAACAGCTGCACTGTGTCTTCAGGTGTACTGTTCACAAGCGGACAAGTGGAATGTTTCTCCTCCAGTATTTTAAGTGTTTATTCTACTAAAATACACCTCAAGAATCTTACATTTCTCGATGTGGCAGCAACTTTGCTGAGCCTTCATCGTTCATCATCTTAGCCCCTTTTTATAAATACTGCAGTAAAGATAAGCTGATCCCCAAGACTCTATAAACACGGTAATATCTAAGCCACTCACACACTGTTCATTATGCATTGGATTATAAAGTCATAAAACAGACAGCTGCCTTTTTAAAGATGACTAACTTACTGATGGCACACATTTCTCCACAGGGCCGTCTCATCTTTGGTTCTTGCACTAGTTATTTGATAGGCTGATTCACTATTGCATGCTACAGTTGTGTTTTCTTTTTTTCCATTAGATATCAACTGGGTGCGGAGGGTTTTTGACAGACTGGCCATTTGGTCAATTTACTCATTATCTACAGGGACCAGAGTCACCATAATCACCACAGTCTTGGTGGATAATGTGTTTAGGTGCTCCAGTAGGTGACTAGCATCGATTACCTAGCGTTATCCCAAAAGGTTAGAGCATGTAGCAGCTTATAATCTAGTTGGTTAAGAATCTAACATGTTGATGGAGTAAAGTTTACTCTATATATACACATAGTATACTGTAGTGTTTTCAACAATATCAATTTATCACTATCTTTTGATTCTGAATATTTGAAACGGTTTCAATACTCTTTTTTTTCCAGTATCAATACACCAGTAGCAACACTTTCTCGCTCTCTGTTATTGTTAATGTTAACTACAGTCATTCTGCCATTCTCTGCTACAAACCATGTCATGTTGTAGACTCAATCACAATAGTTGTGCAAAACCTTGGCATAGAAAACCTTGTGTCACGTACATAAAATAAAACAGTGCTGAGCCAACGCTGCCTTAATTCATTACTCTTAAGTCACTTAAAAAAAGCTCCCCCTAAAAAAATAAGGCAGTGTCAGTTTAATTGTACGCTATGGAATATTTTCACTGCTTTACATTACTGTCAGACAGCCCTCAAAGCCACCGGACTCCATTGACAACAATTCTAATTTTACTTTGCAGAACACTGGAGTTGCTGGTCTATCGCTGCCTTGATTGCTTAGTGTGCATGGTAAAGCGGAGAAAAGATTGCAAGATAGCTTACACCTAAAGTGATATTGATTTTTTTAAGTGGGTCTTTTTAGCTGGCTAAAATACATTTTGCCACAGCCCCTGTCAACAGCAGTACATTGCTTAACTTTAGCTTCTGAGCCAGGTAGATTTGGTTTATCAAAGACACTAGCAAAGCAACACAGTACGTAAAATAAGCGCAGCAGAAACGTCAGATATGTTGGACCGCCCTGTTTAACTATATAAGTTTAGGCTTAAATTGACAACAGAAATAAACAAGTTTGCCCATTTCAGATATCTCTGCACTTCATATCAGATGACAGCTGTCTACCTGACTGTTGTTAGCGCTTTCTTAATAAAGTTGAAAATTCCAGTATTGTGACCACATGGATATAAATGTATGAAACAAACCCAAAAATAAATACAATATTGCTGCAGTACCTGGTTTCCAAGGTAACAAGGGTGGAAGACTGTGTAAAGCTAAAAACAACTGCACAGAGGCAAAAATCTGAAATCTGGTGGACATCTGACTTTGAGTTAATGCAACATGCTCTTCAATACTCAAGAGTTAGCAAGCGGCACCACATGGTGAATACTCCACTGATGATTTTGACATTTTAAATCCTTATTACTAAACTAGTAAATTAACCAACAAGTTAGTCTTCTAAATTCCTCTACCCCATTAGCATCCTAATCCCTCACTGCTGCTTAACTCCCTCCCATGCACGGTGCTATCTTGACAGCAGCCTTTCCTGTCCCATTTCCCTCCCAGCACCCAGGTCATTGATTAATCTTTGGGGGAACATGTAGAGGGGGCCTGTGTATCCTCCAAACATCTTACCGGTGGCTGCTGGGAGTTGAGCACCCCCCTCTTGGTGGAACCCCCTCTGGAGCTGAGCCTCTTCCATGACTCTGAGAAGCGCCCCCTGGTGGTGGGACGCCCCGGCCCAGATGTCCCGGACGCAACAGATGAATCATCCCGGGTGGAGAACGGCCGCTCCCTGCGCACCTCCCTCCGCTCAGCCCACTTCTTCTTGGAAGCCATTGGTGTTAAAAATGTGGTCAGAAAGATGTGGGAAGTGAGGGACTCACGCTGAGTCAAAGAGGCTGTTCTTTAATCAAACTAGTGCCACAGGTGGCATCTTCACTTCACTCTCAACTCTGCTGCCTACTGAACAAGCCTGATTTGCTCAGTCTCTGTGTCTCTCCTCTTTCTCTAAGTCTTCTTTCTCACTTCAAATGCTTGCAAGAGAAATTTCAAACTCCTTTCTGCCTGCTTCTTTCACTTTTTCCCTCTTCTGATCTTTTGTTCAAAAGGAGTGGGACAAAAGATCTTCACCTGGTCGGCTGCACTCGTGTGCTCCTCTTTTCTTCTCTGTAGGCTTCCTCTGGGAGGGATGAGAGTCAGGGAGGAGAGGTGGCGAAGCAGAAGGTGCTGTCTGCACCCTGTTGCATGTGCTGTTACTGCGATTCGGCCGTTGATGCTGTTCTCCCTCCTCACAGAGAGAGAGAGTGAGGGAGAGAGAAACCGGGAAACAAGGCAAGGGAAGAGAGGGAGGGAGGGAGGGAGGGAGAGAGGGAGGGAGGGTGGGGGTTGGAGGGTACGATATTCAGATCCGGGTGAAAGGGGCTTCAAGACAGAGATGAAATCATAACAAGGAGCCACAGAGTGGGCAGTGGGAGAGCAAGAAAAAAGAGCAAATGACAGCGAGACAGGTGGAGAGGGGAAAAAAGACAAAGCTTCCAGACAAGTAAAAACGAAGAGAAAAGAAAGAGTCTCTGGAGTGCAGGGTTCCTGTTGAGAATAGTGCAGAGCTGCTTTAAGCTGACTGAGAGGCACAGAGACAGACACCCTGTTCAGTAAGTCACTCTCTCACTGCGCTCTGAATACCACAGCTACTAAACCTCCATCTCCTCCCTCTCCTCTTCCTCGTGCTCCCCGAGCTTTCATTCACAATCTCACTCTTCTTTTCAGTGCAGGGTACATGTCTCACATAGTTCGTCTCCTCTGTCTTTTTCCTCTTTGATGTACATGGTTCACAGTTCATGAGTTAAGCCACCTGAGCCTCAGTTTCTCTGATGCAAGTGGAGACCAAAAGAACGATACCAAATAAAACTCACAGTTGTGATCTTCTCTCTTATTCAATTTCCCGCTGCATTACTGGTCATTTTCTCCTTTCGCTGTCAGACTTCTCACTAAAAGTCTTCGGCTGTGCTTAAAGTGATGCCGTGCTGTGGAGTTGAGGAACTGACAAAATGGTGAGAATTTGAGTTATTTCTTTAGGTGCAGTTGTGAGGGGGAAAAACGCTTGTTAAAATGCTTCTCACTCTATTTTGGCCAAAGAAGATGAGAAAAATATTCTGGAAGAAGAAAACAAGATGAGAGACAGAAAGACAGAGAGAGACAGAGAGATAGCGGGATAGAGACAGGGAGACGGTGTAAGGAGAGGTGACAGTGTCTGAACACGAGGGACATTGCCATCGTCGCTCCCAGCAACCACTTACCACCTGAGAGTAGCTCCAGTGTGTATTTATGTGTATTTATATGTGTGTGTGTGTGTGTGTGTGTGTGTGTGTGTGTGTGTGTGTGTGTGTGTGTGTGTGTGTAAGAGAGAGAGAGAGAGAGAGAGATTGCATTACTAAGCAAGTGAGAGACGGGTTAAGTGAAAAAGCAAGACAGATATTCCCTGAAGGACAGTGGGAGAGCGGGAGAAGGAGGGAGAAAAAAAGACAGTGGGAGTAAAAACATATAATCTCAACTTTTGATCAAACATAAAACGACACCATGGGGACTTCGAAGACATCCCTCACTGCAGTGCTGAATTGCTGACGCAAAAATGAACCTTTGGCTAATGAAAACATAGATCAGTGAAGCAGAATAGAAACTGTAAAATACTACATGCTGCACTACAGTTGGAAAATGTTTAAGTAAATGATTATGTAATGATAATATGATAAGAGTCTTGGCATGATAAGCTAGTAAGGGCTTAGTCTTACTACTGTACATAACGCAAACTGGACTTTGGACACTAGAGCTGAAACAGTTATTCTCTTAGCTGCTTCAGTCACTGTAAACTGAATATCTTTGGGTTCTAAACTGTTGGTTGGACAAAGCAAGACATTTAAAGACATCATCTTGGGCTCCGGGACATTGATTGCATTGTTTCTCTACTTTCTAATATTTAAAAAATGAGACAATGAATGAATTCAGCAAATTCAGCAGGAGGAATAATTCCTGTATCCGAGGGGAGGTTGAGGACATTGAATCTGAAAATCTCCTTTGTAGAGGCGGCTGCCAGGAGCTGTGGTCAGAAGGTTGTCGGTGCCTTTCATTGCAGCAACCTAAGAACCAGCTGGTGGACACCAGTGGTGATGGAGGCCGTCAGGCTAAAGAAGGAGGCCTTTCAGGTCTAGCTAGCCCAGAGGTCTCCTGAAGCAGCAGACAGCAACTGGTTGCAGACTGCTACCAGATGGCCAGAAGGGCTGCAGCCCAACCCGGGTGTGGGAGGAATACAGGGAGGCTATGAAAAAGGACTCTGACTTGGCCTTAAGGAAGTTCTGGCTAACCATTAGACACCTCAGGAAGGGAAAGCAGGGCTTGTCTCAGGCTGTGCTCAGCAAAGAAGGAGAAATGTTGATCCAAACTGGGGATATTGTTGAGTGGTGGAAGGAGCACTTGGAGGAATTCTTGAGAGTGGAGGAGGCAGAGTCTGAAAACTCGGGGGAGCTCTGGTCCATATCCCTGGTAGAGGTCGCTGAGGTGGTCAAAAAACTCCTCAGTGGCAAGGCGCCAGGTGTGGATGAGATTCACCCTGAGATGCTGAAGGCTTTGGACATTGTTGAGCTGTCTTGGCTGACACGCCTTTTTTGCCATATCTTTGTAGTGTCACATGGAGGTTGGGTACGATGTCTGTGGAGTAGCAGACTGAGGTGGTGGTTCCAATTTTTTATAAAAGGGCACCGGTGGGTGTGCTCTAATTATTGGGGTATCACACTGCTTAGCCTCCTTGGGAAAGTTTACTCCAGGGTGCTGGAAAGGAGGCTCCGACCAACTGTCAAACCTCAGATTCAGGAGGAGTATGAAAAAGTGGACCAGCTCTTTACCCTTGCAGGGCTGCTGGAGGGGTCGTGGGAGTTTGCAATCCAGTCTACATGTGCTTTGTGGACTTGCAAAAGGCTTACAACAGTGTCCCTCGAGGAGTCTTGTAGGGGGTGCTGCGGGATTACGAGGTATTGGGGTTGTTGATACGAGCCATCGGGTCACTGTACGACGTGACAGCATAAAATGGATGGATGGATGAATATTAACGGCCATTTTGTTAGTGATTGATAGACAAATAAATTCAGCCTAGACTTTTAATTATGACTACAAGACATGATATGTGTTGTGTCTGATATCGAAATGTGTGTGGGGGTTTTGGAGGCCACGGATAAACTGGTGTTGGATGTGAGAATTACTTCAACACTGAAGGATCTAAAACCTCCTTCAACACACTCACACAGGGGGTGGGAAAAATCGAAACAGCAATATTCTTTATGTGTGTCAGTATGGTAATGATACTTGGACGCCTGCTAGAATAATACTATAAACAGCTTTTTCACATACATTTTCCTACAATAACAATGATTGAAGTGAGATGAGCAGACTCAAAACAGATTTTGACAAAGAGACACTTTACAGTTGAAATTAGGTAATAAATCTTAATATATCACAGTATATGATTTTGTAATCCTCAGCATATTGCAAGAAATTTAACATTGCAATAATATTGTGTCATGACACAATGACACACAGTGCTGTAGTGGTAGTTGATGATGTAGGTGTACTACTGTACTAGGCAGCCTAGATGGGTGGGTTACCAAGGTGGAAGTGGCTGTACTCTACTATATTCCAATGGGTTTTTGGCTCATAGGTGGCTATACCATAAACTGACAGAAAAATAGGTGTGTATACCCTCCACTACTCCACTGCACGCGTACACACACACACACACACACACATAACTGCATGGCATTTTTCCAACTTTTCAGAAGTTAACGCAGAATGTTAGTCAAATCTGACAATGAGGCTGTAGCAATTAAAGAAGATTCACATGGGAAATCAACACACAGAGAGGGACGTGGGAGATGAGGCTTATGTTTTGATTTTTTAAATAGATTAGAACAAAAAAGCAAAACAGAAAGATAGAGGTTATCCCAGATCAGCTTCGCTAAAACCATTCTAAAGCTAGTTCTTGAACACAGAAAGCCGAATGTCATGCTAAACTCAAATTCACAGCTAATTACTTACAGTTTACTGGTTTTATGAGGAAAATGGGGATGTGGGGCACAAAGGTTGAGAAACCCTGTGATAGAGCATTAGAAAACAGAAACTCTGAAAAGCAGAAGGGGGAATAAAAGTTTTGAAGGAGCTTGTAGGAAATTTGATGTGGTGTGTTTAACATAAGGACAAGTTGGTGTGTACTAGCTGACATGTGCCTTCCTCCTGTCACCCCAGCACCACCCCCTTTCTTTAACATCAAAGATCTACCCACACAGGGTTGTGCAGTTGCCATGGTTACTAAGCCGAAAACTTTGGGGTTGCATTATCAGTGCTTCATTATAATCCTCCCATGTATCACCATGTGTGTTCATGTACAATTTCACACAGTTACATCCATTAACACACCAGCAGCAAACACTCATTCAATCAACCGCAAAAATATGGCTGTTTTATGTCTCCTACAAATAAACCCATACACGTAGTTAGCACAACAATATAATGCAGCCATCTTGCAGGATCACTCACTGAGATCCTGGATTGCCAGAACAGTTTCCACCTAACAGCAGATGACCACATTGTCTCACATGCTATGTAGAAAGGATTTTATAAGAAATAAAAAAGCAGTATACTGAGTCTAGCAAAAAAAAAAATCACAAAAGGACATCTTGTTCAGTTTCAGCTGCTGTGGGGCTGACCTGCAAATGGCCCCACACCAAATAAATAAATGCAATTAAAAACACTTACTCGCCTGTTTAAAATCTCCCCGTTAATTTCAGGTCATGCCATTAAACTCTGAAAGGTCCGTAAGTAACTTTTTTTCGGAAAGGCTTTTTAATTGGCTGTCTGATTAGCGAAATACTTTTTCCAGGGTTGTGCCGTGTCAAGCTCCGACTCTAACAAGTCACAGGAAAAAAAAGAAAGAAAAGAGCAAAGCATGCCCTTGCAAAAGCAGATGCCATTAGCCAAAGGAATAACAAAATACTTGAGAAAATTGCACAGTTAGTTTGTAATCTCCGAAACAAATAGCCATTGTCAGGCTTTCTTAAAAAGACATTACAGTGTGTTGATGATCAAAGAGCATCTTTTCCCAAAAGCCATGAAAAGCATTAAGAAATGCTTTGAGTTTTAACCCTGAAGTGCTGCATGTCATCACCACAGAGGAAACCACATTCGAGGAAATTCTGTGATGTTATTGTTTGACCGTGTTTAGATACACAAGTTGATCTCGTGGAATAAATTATTCATCTCATGCTGAACGCCACTTTATCCAACTTTCATATATGCAGAGCTTAGGGTCTTCTCAAAGTCTGAGCTTTTAAATCATTGCACATAAATTCTTCTTCACAGTATTTGTCACCAAAAAAAGAAAAACTTCTCTGCAGCTTTGACTGAACATGAATATCAGAGCGAAACATCTTTGCATTTCAAAATGTAGTCAAAACTGTGAGCCACAAGTAAAATATAGTAAATTATTTAATGTCTGTAGACTAAAAACCTGACTGCAACCCTTTTAAGCCCTCTTCAAATTCTATATGAACTGTATATAATTTAAAGACGGTCTTGTAGCTTTCACATCTAATTGACTTCAATGCACTTGTACTTAAAATTCAAGAGTGAACAAATTCTGGTAATTAATTAGATAAGTAAAGATCCTTCTGAAGTTAATTAGCAGCAGTAAAAGCAACTAATGAGACAGTTTTGCAGATGAGCTTCTGAAATAATTTAAGATCCTGATCAGTTTATATTATGTATATTAAAAAAAAATGTGTTAATACATGCATAATTATGAACTAATTCTAAATCTCACACAAATTATGTCTGATCCATTATGATAGCGGAGGAGCAGAGGGTGCCTTCCTACCTTCAACTCTGTGCACAGCGGGGTCAGAACTCTCCTTGTGTGAGATTTCCTCGTCATTTTCCTCTGAAGGACAAAATCACAAAGAGAGAAGAAAGTAAGAAAATATGTGTTGTAATTCATAACGATGCAAATGGGTTCAAGGCTCTAATCAGAAAGTGGTTCTGGTAATTACTTTTTGATTGTCTTGCACCTCAGATCTTTGACAATACATCACATTAAAAAAAAGTTAAAGTCCAATTTCAGAAATTTCTCACATTTGTACGTTTCTGACATGATTGTAATAATATAAAAAAAAATGATGTTTGAAGCTCTAAATTTGTGGTTTCATGTACTTCTTGTACAAAAGATCTGTTGACTCCACAGCCTTCATACTGTAAGCATGATGCAACGTGTTGAAAACATGCACATTAAATATGGCTGCATAAGACTCGTCTGGGTCGTTTATTTACACTGAGCTGACATATTTCTTGCATGACTGCAATATCCAGTCCACCTGGATTTGTAAGAGGAAATCAATGTGATAGGGGGTTAAGAATTATTACAGAGAATGTTTTCAAGGCTAAAGTGAAGGTCTGTTTTGGTGGTCTGTTGGTTGCCAGCAGGATTTTAATGATTTAACAACTTCTCATCCTGAACTTTGCCCTGGTGTTTTTCTTCTCAAACTGCATTAGATATGAGGATTAGCTCTCCAGATGTTTATTGATTCAGGGGTTGAGAAAGAAGTCCAGACTCGGTTAATTTAAAGTGTTGCGAAGACACACCAAATGGTTTCCAGTCTCAGGGGAAAGATAACAAAAGGAAGCAAAGTGCAGAGGGTAGATTTAATTGTCAAATTAGCAACAAAGATATAAACACTGCATAATATTTCATTATTTTATAATCACCAGAAATTGAGAATTATTAGAACTAGTGCAGTGCCTGTAGGAAGTATGTTTTTCTATAGAAAAGTGGAAGCTTAAGTAGATTTTTCATGTATGGCCAAATGAGGCTGTGTTCGATGGTTGGATGTACAAAGAGGTGTACATACTCTTACATAGTGTTAATAGACAAACTGTACATTGGGTAAGACATGAACGTACATTGAGATATGGAGAGGCACGCAACATCATTAGGTTTCCTAGCTTTCCATAGGCAAATAATCTTGAAATGGTAGCTAGCAAGCACGTAACCCTGCACGCCTGAAAGGAAAAACAAACAAAGGTAAAGGCAAACAACGTTTCCGATACTTTGGTATGGGAAGTTTAGGCAATGTTTTAGTCAATCTAACCATGTTGTAGTCATGTCAGCAAACACCATGAGCAGATGAGAACAGCATCATGTCATGTTAATGCAAACTGCACCACTTCATCTATTCCTATATGGGGGAGGGACGACAGGGAATGCCATAACCCCGGGTGTACCCTGGATCAGTCGCGTGCGTGGTCCGGCCGTGGCACAGACTCCTCCGTCCTGTGCCGGGCGTCAATGTCCACTGGAAGCGTATCTATAGCGGCGCGCACGCGAGCGGCTGGAATTGAGGGATCGCGAGATCATGATGTCACGCGATAATTTGCGGAAACACTGGAGGTAAAAAGACATCAACAAACAAAGAAAAGATTTCTCTACCTGCCGGTGGCCACAAACTTTGACGTCATGCTGTTGTACCGATGTGAAATACGCTCCGGAGTTTTCATGGGTGTTTTTATTTTCAGGCTGGCTCAAAAAGCTGGTCAGTCTCCATAGACACCCATGTTAAAATGCCCATCTTTAAAGCAGATATAAACATGTTTACAGCTTGATACATAACATAGTTTTGGTCTCTATAGCTAATCCCCCGATCATGACAGCTGTATGGGTGGTTAATTTTTATATGACTTGCCTGTCTGCAAGGTGTCACTGTCACAGGTCCTATCCACTTGTCTAAATTTATGGTCACCTCTGGCTCCAAAAAAACCAAGATGGTGGCAGCCAAACTGCCAAACTTGAGGCTTTAATAAAAATAACACAAACCAGTGGGTGACGTCATGGTAGCTATGTCTATTATTTTCTGGTCTATGTGAGCAGATACTGTCTTGCCAAAGGACCACAAGTGAAAGAAAAAATAAGGAGAAAATTTTACTTTCTCCTTATTTGATTCAGTAGATCAGTTATTTGTTTTCCTCATCTGATTTCATGGTTATTGTTTTCTCATTTCTATGGTGCTGATGATCTGATTACTGCTGCTATAAGTCTCTCTTCTCTTCCTTACGCTGACCACACTGATCCATCAAGGAGCTCCGTACTAAATAGTCATTGGTATTAATGGCAGTAGGCAGGTGTGACAGACTCCAGCAGAGCTGAGGTCTCACCTGTCATCCCCGTTTCCTTCACAAGATCTAACTATCAGCTTCTCCAGCTTCATTACAGCCAGCTAGACTTAAGCAAGCTGAGCTCCTCTGACTTTACTTTCTCCAACTACTCCTCATTTTCTGCAGTGGTCCCTGACTCCCCTTCCACCCATTCCTTCATACTTTTTAATTTATTCAGCTGTGAGTGCCATACTCAGACTCTGGCATGTAGCCACCTCACTTAAATGAGCAAATCAATGTAGGAAATTGGCGTAATGAATTCTGGATCGTGTTGTCCTCGAACATGGAATGGTCTTGTAAGTGGCTCATCCAAGTCTTTCCTCCAACTCTGCACTTATATTTTCATAATCAGACACCACCACCATCTTTTTTTCACCTTACTGTACATTTATGCAAACAGAAATGACATCTCTCACCTTCTCTCATCTTCCCTCTACCCTTTTTCCTCCCTTGAAACTAAACCAGCTGGATCACAGGATGGAAGTAATTAACAATATGACATTTTGGTATATATACCTGCAGAATCTGTTGGAAATAAGAAAGTTTATTCCAAAAAAGAGTACGAGTGTGGCTGTGTTTACCCCACTGATAATTAGCTCCTGTCTCCTCTCATATCCTAACACTAATTACTGCTTCCTCTCTGTGCGACAGAAAGGTTGGGGATGCATTTTTAAGCAGGCTGATGCCATCAATAATTCACGCACAGCATCCACAGACAATATGTGTGTTTCTGTTTGCCCGAATTTGTGAATGTCTCTCAAGTAGACTTGCATTGTGCACCTGGTTTGTATTTACAGATCATACTCTGGTGGAGTATTACTGTCCCAAAGAAAAAGGCATCTACACTGCAGCTACAATATGGAGTGTGTGAGTTATCGTTTGTGATCCTGCAGCTATAAAAGTCAGTAAACCCATGATGAGATTAGAAGCATATTCTTTGTTGCGTTGTTTCAACCTTTCTGCAGCTGTCTAGAAAGACTCTACTCACTGACAAGATGTAATAGTAGATGCACCAAAAGCAAACGCAGCCTCCTGTAGAGAGGTGTCACCATAACTGTCCACAGTGCTGCTGAAACTCCTACACATCTCACAGGCTGTTTGACAACAGTCTAAATGGCAGCCAGAAAACCCATGATATTCTCAATATGCTCGCACGATGATGCACTGGTAATTTACAAGCATGTGTGTGTGTGTGTACGTGGGGGTTTTGAATGACTCACTCGTGCTGGCTTTCCGTCCGAGCCACACACGCACTAATGAGGGACAGCTCATCTGTGTCTGAACGACAGCCACAGACCGGCTTGGAGACAAGTCACTAATCACTGAATCACGGAGAAGATACCGAAGTGTGCACGCTCAAATACACACACAAATTCCCATCTGTAATGACAAGTCTGTGCTGAGGAAGAACTGCCCAGGTCGTGACCGATTCTTTCGGCTTCAGCCACTTCTGCATCGTAGAGGTGAAACTCTTAAAGTTTTATAAACTACACTTGGCCCTCGGCTATCAGTGTGGCAGGGGATGTTGTTATGTTTTAAAGGTGTGATGGAGAAAACTAAACATCACACAGTCCAAAAAAAGCAAAGTTAAAGATTTGAGAAAAGACAAAAGAAAAAAGATGATTGCTCTATTTAAGGGGCAGAGAGTCCCTCAAAGGCTTGTCCTGGAGAAATGTGCTAAATCCATGTTTTATCAGACTAACAGGGATCAGGCTATTGTGGATGATTTATACATAGAGAGCATATGGTTGCTTCAGTGTCCAACGGCCAACAGATGGAGGAGCAAAGCCATAAAGAGAGGGAATATGGAGAGACGACTATCATTTATTTAGCACCCCAGCAGCCGACCACTTCTCAGCATTGATCTGTTACTACGGCTTACATAATGCATTTTTTATCATCACCCAATAAAAATTCAACACATGAACAGTGATCCCAAAAGTAACGCTGCCAAATCGCTGTGTCCTCGTTTCCACTACTTTTTTCCCTCCAACTTTGATTTCATCAAACTTTCCGTGTATGCGTAAAATCATTATCACTGGCTGTTTTATTATATTTCATCTCCAGGAGAGCATTCAAATTCAAAATGGCCGATGTCTTACCACTCTGAAGGTCTCTGAGGCTCTTTTGGGAATCGCTTTTCTTCTTTCTCTTACTTGAACTTCTGAATCTTCTCCTGAGAAAAAGTCCTTCTTTCCTTTAGAAAAAGTTTGAACAGAAAGATGTAAAGCTGGGTATTCTCACAGCCAGGTGAGGAAAGAGAGAAAAAAGCCAGGTGATTGGAGGGAGAGAGAAATGGTGGCTGATAGAGAAGATGGCTGGCTCCAGGAGTCAGGAGCCACAGGTGGGCAAGACGTCCCTCTGCTAGTGGGGGCGTGTTGAAGGACAAGGCATGACGCAGTCTGTGTACGTGTGTGTGTGTTTGAGACACTGTCAATCTCTATTTAAACACAGCTGTAAATCCAGGAGAAACACTGGGCCGAGGACGAGGATCCAGATCTTCCACAATCATCTTGTTACCAAAACCAACCAACGTTTTCTCCGATTGTCAACATCACAGGTTTGTAATAATCCAGAGTTCTTAGCCACTCTTGCTGAGTTGTTTACGGCGTGTTATGGCAAGCCTTGTTTGTGTTTGAGCCCCAAAAAGTCAGAAATAGGAAGGAAATAAAGACAAAAAAGAGGATATCTTCTTGTGTTGCACTTTTACGCAAAACATCTCTCATCTGGCAGCTATGAAGATTAGATAAATGTCCAAGGTAATGAAGATGAAGCAATGGCCGCCCTTTTCCTTGAATGACGTGGCAAGTCTTCTCATTGGCTGATCCGTCTGCACCTTGTTTCCTGTAATAAGCTGGCAAGGCCCTGTGTTTCAGCAGAATGGAGGAGAATGGAAATCATGACGTTAGGGGAGACTCGTCCCTGCAGATCTGGCTGCTGTCTGGGCCTGATGAGCATCTGGCAGGTGGAACGTCATCACCAAAAACACCTGAGTCACTGTTACTCTGAGGGGCTGCAGGGTGGGAGACTCAGTGTGTGTTTCACCCCCAGCGATCCAGACCCTTTGAGCATCTCGACGGGGCAGGTTGCTAGGTGAGGCTGTTATGATGCCCACCCCAAATCCTTCAAACCCCCACTCCCCCCACCCCCCACAAACACACGACCACGCACACACTGCACAGTTTCAAGGGAGGAGGGTTAATGATAGCAAATAAAGAAAAGTAAACAGCGGGTGGCTAACGAGTACTAATTTAGTTCAGCGCTCTGCTATGAATTAATGATCACTCGGATCACTCGGATGCCACAGCAACAGAGGGGAGGAGCTGTCTTGTGGGATGACAGTGAGGGGCCACAGATAGTTTTAGGGCCCTGAGATGCCTCTCTGTTGTCTGGAAACATGAGCATGACATAACGTCTCATTTGGTTCACTGGTCTCCATCCGCAACAAATCGACTGTGCTCCTTTTATTTCACTCGTCAATATCTTCCCTTTTCTTGTTTTTTAAAATCTCAGCTTCTTTTTTTTCCCCCTTTTATTCCTTCTCTTGTCTTGCATTGCCTTTCCATTCATCCTCCCTCCATCACTTTGTCCCGTCTCCCATCATGGCCTGTCTCTGCCGAAGCAGCTGTGAGATTGCAAAGTGGCCCATCCAATCATGGCCTGTCACATCAGGTACAAACTGGTACTGATCAGGGCTTCATTCATTTCCACACTGCTCCATCATGCAACCATGCACATCTGCTGCATACACACACACACACACACACACACACACACACACACACACTAAACCTTAAACATGCTCAAATCAGAGTGAAGAGACAAGTCTGAGAAAAGAGTGCGTGAACAAGATAAAGCGATAAGAGAGGCGTAGCATCTTAAACAATAGGTCCGCATAACAGCATGGCAATTAGTAATCAATTACCTGACTGTGGGAAGCAGTGAGTGGGTGGTTCTCTTCAACAACTTGTTATTACAAATACTGCATGTAGGGCACAAATAAGAAGCGACAATAATTGTGGAAAAAGGAGCCGGATAATGAGGAGGTTGAGGCTAAGGACGAACACTGGGACAAAAAAGAGGACATTAAAAGCTTGTGACCTTAAGTTGTAAAACTAAGGATGGGGTGTTTCACATTACTTAAAGGGTGGACAAGAATTTTAACTTTAATGGAAGAAAATGTCACTAAAACCTCCGCAAAGGACAAAAGCCGTTTCATCTTATTCTACCTGTGCAGATAATGATTGCCTAATTATAAAGAGCAAGGTAAACTACAGAGAACTTTTCTGAGCAGTAGCAGAAACTTGTCCCCTCATACGTATTTCCATGCTCTGTGGTTTTAATAGATGTTTAAGGTTTCATGTGTGACTGAAGGGCAAGAACATTATAGACGATCGATCAACACCGTGCAAAAGCAGAAAATATTAAGGTCTTTCTCTTATTCTCACCTAAGGACACACAAAATCTATATCTAATCATAAAGTGTGGTGACGCTTTAGGGCACATATTGCCCTCCACAACACAGAAATCACAAAACACAAAAACTGTGTAAGGTTATTGGGAGGAACACAAATATTGAGCAATTACATTACATATTGAGCCAGGCAGCTGACAAGGTTTTCAGGGTAAGTTTCTGGTAACTAACTGTACAGCTGTAGGCTGTCTTCTGGCTAAATACTGAGCAGCGTCTCAGAGGATTTACCCCGTGATCCCTCACAAGGTAAATCCTGGGCTCTTGGGGCCTGACAAATGTTGGTTTTAGCTCTGTTGCTGGATCAGATGTATCAGTGACAGCCTGGAGCAGTAGCTCTCAACAGAGCAGCAGGCTCTGATGTTTGGTCAGTCACAGCAGACACAAATCTGGTAGTTTCTCCAGGGAACAATAATTATCTTGGTTTGGTAACCACACTTCATGTCTCAACAGCCAACTGGTTTCACAGCAAGAATTAGTTTAGTCGGAGATTAAGACTGGCAGCGTCGGGCATGATTACCGCCACCATCATCATTTTCATAGTCATCAGCATCATTGCGATTGCCATCACTAACGGCCTCATACTTCCGTGGAAATTTCACTGGCCTCATAAGAGCAGATTTTGTTCAAACTAATGAATGTCAGCAGCAGCAAAAGCCTCAGTGAGTCCGCAGCAATGACACAAAACTGTGATTCTGTTCAAAGCAACACATTGAGCCTCAGCAGCCTCCACAAGGTCTCCTCACAGCCAAACAAAATGAAAATGACCAAATTAAAGCATCTTTTAATGTTTGTTGCACACATGGTGCAATTTCATTTGCAGTTCTCTGAATTATCTGCTGGGTCATGTTGAAACACAGCAGCACGCAAATCAGCCAAGACACGCTTGAAGTTTGGCTTTAAAAATCCCATGCTGGGTTTTAGCATTTAAACATCTCACAGCCCCTTCGAGTCCCCAAACACAACACGTAGCCACATATTATTAGAGTGAATGATTAAAATACAGGAATAAGCACTTTTGACAATAAATAACTGCATCATAATCCTTTTTTTATTGCATTTCTCTGGGCCTGATTAGCCCGTATCGTGCTGTGTGGAAAGTACATGGCATATTTTCTCGTAATAGCTCTGACTGGGACAAGCCTATAACCATCACACCCATACCTCTTCATCTACAGGTATAAGGTTAATTTACTGTGTAATGGGCCGGGGAGCTGATGAACCATTTGATGTAAAGGGTAATTGACTATGTCTGAGATGTGTGTGAGGGGAGATCAGGAGACTCTAGGTGTGTGTGTCAACATACTGTCAGAAAAGATTATGGTGATCATTAAAATATTCCCTCTCTGACCTTAAAGCAGTCCCACCCACCTCTGCACTGACACATAGGGACTTAAAGAAGCAGTTTGTGGTCATTTTGCATGAGTTGCTATATCATCTTAAAGGAAGCTACATAAACTTATTTGGCTTCCTCGAACTGTATTAGAAACACAGCGTAAAGCTATGAATGATTGTGCTACTTCCTGTCCCACCTGGCCCCTGAAAACCACTCCTAGAGTTATGATAACACAGGAACCTCTTCCTCATGTGGTCACAGGCTGGACACGTAATCAAAAGCTCCCACTGACGCCCCTGTGTGTCTTTGTGTGCCACCTTGCTGCTGTTACTGTGACATTAAGCAGACAGGAGATTTACATTACTCCTCAGGGCAGCGAGGACACCGGGAGAGGGGTTGTCATGGAAACGGACCCCTACACGGCTGTCAGAATTGTTTAATTATTCAGGACCACCATCACCGAGCATCAGCGGGGAATCAACTGGAACCGCTGAACCGATTGAATGGTGAGATTAAAAAATTATACGATGTGGCGAGTTGGGGAATCCAGATAAACTTACCTTGAATATACTTGACTGTTGGGCTACAAAGCCCCTGGGTGGACTCAGCTCGTGAGCATTTGCTGCTCTGCGTACACGTTTCATTTCTATGCAAACATACACAGCTCACACCAGTAATCCACTAATCTGAGGCGGGCAGGCAGGGAGGCTACTCTTTTTATTATCAGTGGCCATGTTAGTTTTTGCTACAGCATATTACTTTGAGTACACATTCACTTCAGGCCAGAATCTGACTTGTTGACATTTGTATCAGCACATATGTATATGCTATATTGCCTCATCCTGTAGGAATGTATTATTTCTAAGAAAACTGCATGTTCAAAATAACAAAACTGCTACAAATCAAACCAGGCAAAGTGAGCTGGTCAAACCTGGTTACAGCCAGCTGAGATAGTCATGGGTCAGCTAGGGTGTTGCATCTTCAGGGTCCTATGTTCCCCTGCTCAGTACCCTCGTAATATGACTCACTGAGAAGACCTTTCAAAGGCTTTAATGTTCTCTGTTTTTCCTTAGAGGTTAAATGTTAAACGTATGCTTGCCTATGTTGAAATGATCCACTTACAGGTCATAGCCTATTGATGTTATACTCCACAGTGGCTGAGCAGATTTTTACCATTCAAACTACATTTGTAACGTCCATATCCCCTCATCATTTTGCATTTTAAACTGCAATGCTAGTCCTCGCCAAACTCTCACCATGTTAGTTTATCAAGCGACGTAGGAAACTGGGAACATAGAGATAACCCCCGGCCAGCCTTGACTCAAGCTAAATTTACTCATGTTATGTTAGGTTTTTGTTTCTGAGGCTATGTGTCTACGTTTCTGTGTTCAACGTCTTTTACCTGGCTGCAAGACAATTTCCCTGAATTGTTTTTTCCCTTATATTGATTTTAGGTCGTTTCTATGGACCATATAATGCAGTGGTGTAGTGGAGGGCATATACAGGCATATAGGGTATACCCACCTTCTCTTCTGGACTGTCAACAGTATATCCACCTATCAGCCCAAAAGCCTTTGTAATACACAGGAGAGTATGCACTTCTGTAACCTACCAATCCACTTAGGAGTACACCCACCTCATCAGCTACCACTGCACCGCTGATGTCATGTTGTTAGACTGTGGGGGTCTTCAACATTTTCAAGCCAAGGACCCCCTACCACATACATTGTATACACTGTGTTGCGTATTACTGGGCTTTCAATAACAAATAGGGCAGCCTAAAGTGCCATGTATAAACATACATTTTTGTGGTCCATACAATAGCTTACTAAACTTTAAAATAATAATTACTGACAAATTCATATATTACATTATGTTTTAACTGTTAACATACATTTGGAAGGCACAGTAATTCAGCGTAGGTTTGTTAGCTGTCATGATTGCAGGAGGATTCATGCGTAACAATTAGCCCATCATCACAAATCAAATGAGTTGTTATTGATATTATTATATAGATATTTTGGGCTTATGTTAATATGCATTTTAAGACATATTTTAATCATTAAAAAATGTATCAGACAAAAATTTGGTGGCCTCCCTGCAGTAACATTGAGGCCCCCCTAGGGGTCATGGACCCTCTATTGAAGACCCATGGTCAAAAGACATGAAATGAAAGCACTGCATCCTATCCCATGTTATAGTTCAACCATTTAACCTTCAGCCTTTGTAGGGGCAGATTTATCTCCTGTTTCTCATTTAAACTTAGTTAGAAAGGGCAGAAAAAAGCAGCTACTGATGTCATAATGTGGAGTGCATGTTGCTATAGCTATACCCTTCTCCTGAAACAAAACATACAGTATATTGCCAAAGGCTACCGCCCACTCTCCAGCACAAGCACACACGAGCCTCTACAGTGTCATATTTTTAGCCATGGCATTTCTCTAATTGTATTTGCACAGTTCAAAAGCCTGGGTATTACATAATTTAAACTCAGCTGTAAAGAACGCTCAGTCCATCCATGTGACATAGAAACATAATCATCAAAGGATTTGAAATAAAAAAAGCCACAAATATCACCCTACACAAAGCTTCGGAAATATGCTGTGGCAATGGCTGATCTGATGGAAATATTCGCGCTGCCTGCACTGATTATGTCTCAATGTGAAAGTTGACTGAAAACACAGAGTTCTACAGAGACAATCAGTGAAACACAATGAAAAAGATGCAGTGTTTGTTTGTGTTTTTTTTCTTTATGGCAGATGCCAGGGTGTCAAAGGGAGCTGCTGTCCTCATGTGCATCGTTTTGCTTGCAAACTGTGTCACACCAATCTGTCCTCGCTCATTTCTAGAATGGTGTGAAGTGTGTGGGAGCACTCAGTCTTCATGGTCAGAGACCATTTTATGGACAAGTAAATTCACTATGTGGGCCATATGGTGGGCTGTGGTCTGTTAGGACTGCGCCATATTTCTTTAGACAGTGACAGTTTTTATATCCTTTTCTTGTCAAGGATCTTCACACACTAGCACACACACAGACGATCAGTCTCAGTAGGAGTAGCACGACACGTGTTTGTCTGGTTTGATGAGGCAAGTCTGTGAAACCTCGATCAATCCATTTACCTTACATATGTTGCTGTTTGTTTTTGCTCTGACTGCTGAGTTCAGAACAAGCTGCGTCTTGTGGATAATGAATTCATACTTTTTTTAACCGTTACGTGTCCCTCAACCATAATCTATAGTTGTAAAAGCAACAGCTGTTCCATCTTGCCATATATGTTTTGCTGTACATCTAATAGTTTTACATGTTTGATAGATGTTTAATTTGCTCTCAAGAGGCTCATTAAAACCTCTGGTGACATCCCTCTGTGTTGACAGCTGGTGTGGTGAAAGAAATAATCTTCCAGAAGTTACAAACATTTTCACATACAGTGTTGGATACCTTTTTTCTATAGACTGTCACTTTGATACAATTACTGTACTTCATCTCAGCATCTCGGATACGAAAATGTGGATTTGTACCAACATGAATTTTAGAGTAGAATTCCTCAAGAATCCTAGGCTGCCCCCATGTGGTGAATTTGAATAAGTGATGCAAAAAACAAACTTAGGAGGGGCCGTTCTCCTCTTCCGACAGCTGTAAGCAAATCTGATTTTATCACAAAGCATAAATGTTTATTTAATTGGCAAATTTCATAACAAATGCTGAGTTTCCATGTTGAACAAATCAGCTTAATTTCTTTCAAATTAACACAAAACACAGTAAATACACACACGATAGACAACCTGTTTGACACTTCCATTACATATACAGTTTGAGTTGTAACATTAAACACCATATTTACAAAGCTCACTTCTAATTAAAACATTAAGAACTCTCTGGTTGTGCATCTTCAAAGCATCAGTTGAACAAAAGGCAAGGGTTGGAAAAGTTTTTCTCTCGTTCTTTTGCTCTTTTTAACAGTAGAGTGGTTAAAAGGCAACAAGGTCACTGTCCTCCAGAGGATCTCTATGTCTCTGTCTCACGTGGTCAGTCATATACATATATATATACTCACACAGTCACACAAACACACAGTCACAGATAGGTACTTATCATTGCTCAGTGGGGGAGCCCTGCTCACATCCAAACACCCTTTAAAAGATTACATACTGTAAGTCACAACATAAAGCCTTCTGCCTTACAGCTGGTATAAGATCTGTTTGCATTTTGCTGCTCACTACTGTACAGTCAGAGTACCAACTCTAAAAAAGGCACCCTGTACTCTATCTAAACACGGTTTTGGCATAAATGCACATGAAAAGATCATGAATGAGGCAGATGAAAGGTAAAACATTCAATTCTGTTTAAGAAAACAACAAAAGTATTTGTGCTGCACATGTGGCCAGCACTTTAGACACCGTTACTGCGAAGAGATAAATAAAAATCTGAGATAAAAGATCCAGTAAGTCCATGTAGGAATCCATAAAAAAGGTGCTTTAAGTCTTTAGTTGTACAGCTGCACGATGATCAGAGGAGGTTTTCCAGTTAAAGATTCAGTTGTTGCAGACATCAGCTAAGAAAGCTAAAAGAAGTGTGAGGAGTGGTGGAAAAAGAATAGTGGCCTAAATAATAGTAGCATATCTATTTAATGGCATTTTGAAGGCAAGATAGTAGGGCTGGGCAATATGGAGAAAATCAAATATCACCATATTTTAGACCAAATACCTCGACAAAATATTGATTTTTGATAAATAATCATCAGTAATGTGGGTATAATGACTGAGTGGGTAAAAGGTAAATAACAGAACAGCTAGAGCGGTGTGATAAGATCAGGAAATTACATCACTTTACTGTAATGCAGCCTTTGAAACCAGGAGAAGACAACACTCACGATATTACAATATCTAGTCTCATATTACGATATTGATGTAATAGCAACATATTGGCCAGCCCTACTACACAGCCATGTTTATTTTACTTCAAACTACCATATGTCTATATAACCATTTAAATATCAATATGGCTTGTTGTGACTTTGTTTAAAAAATACAGGCATTTTGCATCAAATAATCATAACAGCTAACACATCTGACCCACTGGCTGTTTTACACTACATGTTCATTTTTGGCTTAATATTGCTGTTTAATTCTCAGCTGCAATGGCATTTATTTTCACCATTTCCCTTTGACCTGAGCTTATCTAATCCATCTTGTTTCATTTTCTCTTCCAATTGAACACGGTCTCATTTCAGGGACAATGCAATTTATTTTCCTAATTTCCTCCTGGCCTGTGTGCATCTAATGCATTGTGTTCTGTTTTCAGATTAACTCTAATTCACTCGGTTTTCATCTACGACATAATAAATAACAGACTGGTAGGTAGATTTTAAAGGTTGCTTTGTTTTTTTTTCTGTTTCAATATAAACAACTGAGTTATTGTAAAGCTCCATTTGATCACTTTGGCTGATAAGGCAAGTTGTGTCTTTAAAAGGAAAGTGCATTGACTCAACGGCCCCAAGGCATACTTACACATACACACGCGCACACACATACACAACTATCACAAAAATACTCACCCCCGTTTATAATAAAATACCTTCTCTTCACTTGAAATCGGTAAACATCTTTGCCATTGTTAATAAATTAAAAGGTTCAGCAGTTCACATTCATCAGCTGGTTGTGTGTGTTTGTGTATCTGTGTGCAAGAGTGTTCTGGGTAGTTAAGTTGTGTAGTTCACATTGGTCATTGGAGTCCTGTTGCTATTTTGAGTAGCTCCAGGTCTTTGCGCGTTTGAGCTGCAGGTGGCGTACAGCCGTATGCCTCCAAACCCAGAGGCAAGTACCGCTCCTGCAGTCCCAGGAACTCATCCCCCTGCCCGGCTTGTAGCGAGACCCACGGAGGGGGTGAAGAACCACCCTGGAACCCCCAAAGTGCCAGACTCTCTGCAGTGAGAGATAGTAATGACAGTGCGTGAGAAAGAAGGACTTTGAAAGACAGACAAAGAAAGGGAAATTTTTAAGCATGACACTAACCTTTAATGTGCAGATCAGCAGCTTTGGCCATACCAAAGGAGACCAGATATGGTGCTACGCCAACCAGGCCATCTGGTTGACCTCGTGTTGCCATGAGCACTATTGACCTGTTCAAGAAACAAACACGTCTGTAAATTAAGCAAGAATGTGCACAGTTCTGCTGTGTATTTATACTAAACAGGAAAGTTTGTCTCAGATTTTAATACCACTGTATGTCCATGTCAGATGTGTGAATTTAGTGGTGTGAGCAGTGTCATTTTCCCTGGCTCACCTCTTTGGTATCCCAGTTTTTAGGTACTGTTCCATCTTGGCGTCCATCTTGGCAAATGAGGTTATCTTGGTGACCTCTCCAGAGCAGGCATCCACTGTGACCAGGAAGTACCCAGGCTTATAGAAAGGCATAGTCACCTCATTCACCTGTCAGGTAATAGGAAAAAAATCGGTTAAATAAACTCTGATTTTTAAGTTGAAGTCATACAGATACTGTAATATGTTTGGATATCTTTTTGTACTTGAGGCCTGGCATACTCACAGTGATAAAGGAGCTGTTATCTCCTCTCAGCTGCTCTTTAGTGCTGAGAGACTTGACTTGTGTCTGGAGGTAGGACGTCCATGGCTCACTGGAAAACACAAGCTGAGACAAAGACACAATTGTCAGCAGTGGTGGCTTGTGACAAAAATCATCTTAAATGTAGCAACACGTACCTTTTTAGCACCACAGCCTTTGCAGGGTTGTGTATTGAGGGTCGGCATAGGCACTACTGCTGAAGGTTTCTTTGAGTATTTGGGGTAGGCCTTGGCTGTGCAGTTACAAGTCTGTTTGGAGGATGTCGTGGCCATGACTTTCACTCTTTCGCAGCCTTTTACCGAACAGTAGCTGTGACCATCGCGACCATGCCGGGCCCGAAGGTAGAGCCACAACAAGCTAGGCGTGACAGGAGAAGAGTTTAATAGTTACTTTCAGGAATCAGGGAGACTCAGAGAGATAAAAAAGGATGAAAGATAGACAGGTTTCAGACTGCTAAGCCATCAATGTCAGACGGTTGACCTTCACAGGTCAATGCATGTCAGGAGGATTAAAAAGCAAGTCAAGCTCTCAAAGCTTAACACTCTCCTTCTTTTGGAGCACACTGCAATAAAGACGATTGAATTTTGTTCGCTCACCCAACAGTTCTGTCAAAGAAGTACTTCCTCTCCATGGCTTTTTTCTCCAGCTCTGCGAGGGATGACACAGTGCCGTAGTCTGTGAGGTCATCAAAGGTGTTGCTTTGCCTATCGTTGATATCAGCCATGATCTGAAATGTGGTGTCTGATGGGTAACAGAGTCCCACCAGCACCCAGTCATCTCTGAGTGGAAGAAAGACAAGGAGACAGATGTTACATTACACAGGGCTTCCCCCAAGACCGTTTAAACAGACAGAAAAAATGTTTGGACACACATGTTCTCTGAAATAAATGTGATAAACACAATACACAAAAAGTGCTGAAGAACACAATTTAATGCAGCAATCGTAATGTCATCCCATGACTATCTCTGAGAGAAAAATAAAATCTGCACGCTATTACAGAATGCATGAATTGCACCATAAATGGTTACTTACATACACACATAAATACACACCCTCACACACACAGCTGACTGTTGTTACTCACTTGTCAAAGTTGATGAGAGAGAGGACAACCTCTCTGGGCGCTGGTCCGCTCCAGTGCAGAGTGTAGCTCTTGCTCATCATCAGGATGGGCTGATACTGTTGAGACAGCGCCCCCTGGCTGTTAATCCCCCTCAGTACCAGAGGAGCATCGGGGTATTCATCTCTGTTGATGGATAAACTAAGGCTGGGAGCTCCCTGGGTCTGGATGTACACCTGAAGAGGAGATGATTATGTGGTGACTTTTTTTTTTTTTTTGACTGACTGATTGATATTTATTTCAGTCATGTAAAACAAACAAACAATAAAAAGATGAACAAAACAAAAAATATATTGAAATGGATGATAATCTATACAATAAACTCAATGAATAGGTTTTAATAAACATCACATGTTGAATCTTACATGTTCGAAAAGGATTAAGATAAGTAAGAGTGCATATTTTCTATTAGAAGGGCAGAGCGACAAAAACGAGGTAGAGACCCTGACATGTTGTACCTGAGAGTAGCGGCCACTGCAGATCACTCCACTCCATTGGGTCTTGTTCACACAGCCAGGATGCTGAATCAGAAAATTATCTGCTCTGCCGACGTAGGTGTCTGTGTATCCTGTTACTGACCCATCCACATCGTGAAAGATGGAGTTTTTGTCACCGTCCAGGTCGTTCTCTTCGAACCACTGCCCCGGGCGACCAAAGAACGTTCGCAGACCCACCTGAGGATGTTATTTGCAAAGAGTGTTGTTAATACCACCATATATATTTGATCACTACATATCAGTTCAGGACATTTTGCTTTGCTTAAGTGTGGCTTCTGGTAACAAATATTTGTTTTGGGAGCACATTCTCAAAGCAGCTGCTATTTACTCACTAATTATTTTTCATCAGCATAATGTAGCTACGAATTCTGTAATGATAATGTTTGTCCCTTAGGGAAACAGAGAAGTATGAGCATGGTATTTTATTTAAATGCCTCACAAACAAAAGATTTTAGAAGCACTGCAGGGGAGAAAGGCAGAACTCTCTAACAGCTGGCTTTTTACAGAGGATTTTATTTTTAAAAGGCACCTCTTACATTGGTTATATCATCCATCTGAAATCTGATTGCAGCTACCAATTTATGTACGTGGGCGTTGGAGAGCAACACTTTTTAGAAATTGTGCTTTTGGGACTGGAAGTGTTTACTGTATGTTCAGGAGGAGTATAGCAATGACATTAAGGTTTAAAATAACGTATTTTATAATCTAAAGATGCACAAAGAAATTCAGAGGAGAAAGGGTTTTTAAGTGTCACACTGAAGTAAAGGCAGTGCACTGCACTACACCACCACAAGATGGCAGCAGTGATTTGCAATGGTTTCTCCACAGGCCTGACTCAGAGAGGGGTTCCCCTTAGCTCTGTCTCATCCATGCTTCAAATAAAATATCTGCCAGCTCACTGACTCTGATCCGAGCTGTGTTCAAATTGGTATGAGGGGATTTTTATAGGGTTGATGCACTAACAGAAAACTAACAGGAAACAGTCAGACCCAGCGTACCAAGAGAATGGTCACATAAAGCAAGGTAGAGAGGAAGAGTGAGGGTAAAGACTAAGATGAATACAAAAAAAAAAAAACTGTCTATACAAGGAGTGTTCACAAATAATGCATTCCTGACAGCAGTGAATCTGCAGAACAGAAAAAAAACAGCAAGTAAGAAGCACACATAAAGAGGAAGGAAAAGAGGATGGAAAAAGAGCTGACCAAAATACAATGTTTGCAAACAGGAGCAAAAGAGTCACATGGTAGTATTTACCCTGAAATGACACATGACCCCAGGTAATGTGGTCAAACAAGAGAAGCTGGGAGTAAAACTTGCATCTGTAGTGTTAGTCACTGACTGTTATGAGCTATTAGAAGCTTATTAAAAGCAGATCACAACTGGAACATGTAAAAGATAATGTACAATGAGCAAGTCATTATTGCAAAATGAACTCCAACAGGGTGGTGCAGGACCCAGGGGAGAAGCGAAGCGCTCTTGAATCCCCTTGAAGGTGTTAATTTCCCCAAATTAATCCACTGGCTGTACATTCACTTGCTTATTACACAGCTACTTGCTAATAAGTCATTATTGAGACATACAATATTTATTTAAAAATTATGTTATTGATTTAAAAAGTAAATGGTCTGTTACTCAGAGCAGCAGTCTGCTATTAAGAGGTAACAGATTGTAGGATGCTGAAACTCATGAATTAGAATTGACAGCCATATAATAAGACACAGTATTATATAATACTGTAAATATAATGTATGTAAGTGAAGGGTTGGACTGCTTCCTCTGGACAGCTTGTTAGCAGGTATATGTTTTGCACTGCACTGCACACAATTTGTTTATGTAATGCTAATATTAAAACAGTAACTGTATAGTGTGCCTTGATGTCAAAAATAGATGTTTACTCACAGTAGAGTGGAAGTTGAGCTGGGACAAGTTGTTTCGTGGAGTGAGCTGCCAGGTGTTCTTCAGGTTGAATCCCACTGCACTGGTGTAACGCTCTGGTGTGGGGATGAATCCACGAAATGTACTCTGTGTAAGCCGCACCGGACCATCATAGATCTGGAAACCTCGGATTGGGAATGTCCTACAGTGAAGTGGAATGGGAAATAATCCATGATTAAGAAAGCCAACTGACAGCAATAAATAAAAGGGAGAGAATACAGATGAAGTAAACAGAGTAAGGGGCCATCATTCAAAGAGATGACCAGAGGTTTTAGTCATGGACTGGCTAAAACCCATAACTTTAAAAGGTTTTTAGAGGAACATGTTAGTAAAAACTCCAAAACATTTCAGCCAGGCCATGAGCTTACTATGAAGCAGGACATCAGCTGCCTCAGACATGCATGCTCCATAAGTCTTGGGCATATGAGCCTTGAGTCAGATTTACAATTCCAAGAGTTCCCTCTCAAATGACTCCAACTATGTCAACATTAGCAATGTAGACATTATGGTCAATATAAAACAGTGCTAAATCTTATTTTAACATGTTCATATAAAAAAAAAAAAACCTATAAGAAAAACAGACCACACAGTGTCAGTAAAGAGACTCGTAGTTGAAAATGATCACCTTTTCCAGCACAAATAGTGCCACACTAATAACAATAATTGCATATATATGGAAAAAGTTAGGTTGGTTAAGTTAATAAGGCTGATGCTCTTTGATAATAATTACATGTGCATCCTGTGTTGGCAAAAAACTTGCCATTTTTTCCTGCGTCACTGTTTTTTTAGTTTTTACTTGCCGTCAGACAAGGATCTAAATCTTATGTAATTGCTATTAATGAAAGCCTATGAAACTTTAATCAAAGGATCAAATTATTCATTCATTTTAGTGGAACTATCTTCTCTCAGCAAAAACTACAGTGTCAGCAGCTCTGTAGTTAACCACGATGACGACAGACAACTGACTGCACCAGATGTCACAGTGCGGTCAGAAAGCCTGTAAAATGACTGTAAAGTTGTACACAGTGGTGACAGTGGTCACAAACTGACATAAACCTAGTTTTTTGAGACTAAAAAAGGCAGCTATTTGCCAGTCTCTTGTTTATGCTGCTCTCCTCTTGTATAACAGTGTCTGTAATGAGAGAGAGAAAGACAGAAAAGAATTTTAAGGAGACCCAAAGGGGATATAAAGTTCAAAACTCTGGTCTCGTTACGACTGTCCACTTAGACCAACATGGCATTACAGCACGGAGAGACTCTTTAAACTTCCTCATGATGGAAGTCCTATCTAAAGCCTTGTCAGTGAGGCACAAGTAGTGCAACGCACTTTTGGTCTTGTCAAACATTGTTTGGTTTACCTGTCAGTGAGAGCACTAATAGTAAGATCTTCATTTATTTCTTTCCAAAGATGATATTACAAAATCTAATGATAGAAACAATAGAAAAAAAGGAAGGAAACAGTGACATTTAGCTGTTACTATAGGAGGAGCTGTCAAAAAGCCTCTCCTTGCTCATAGCATATCAGCTGCTACAATGAGTAATCCCTTTCTATGAAACCACATAAGTGTTGCCACCACAGTTTTTCACAAACTGCCTAAAATATCACTCGAGGGAAGTCAGTCAAAACAGAACTTCCTTTCACAAGTCCACCTTCTGCTTCGAGCAGCTGTCCATCTGTCCAACTACCTGATTGCCTTGCTGGCTCTCTCTTCCGTGTTTGTTTTTCCCAGCATATTTTTCTTTGCCAACTCCTTCGACGCCATCCCCTGCAATTCCTGAGAAAACTCAGCTTGATTTGGATTCCCCTCCAGTTCCTCACATACATCTTTCCTTCCTTCTCCTTTCAACAGCTTATCCCTCCCTCTGTTTGCTCCCCCTCACCTGTTTCTGGGCAGTGTCCTCATCTTTGCATCAGCTCCTCCTATGCCCCAGTATTTATTCTGTCCTCCGTTTGTCCCTCTGTTCCGGCTTTCACCCACAAACAGAGACTGTGTCACTTCTTGGCTGGAGCCTTCATCTTTGGGGTAGCTGCCATCACTGGAGAGCATGAAGGAGATAACATATAGAAATTAAATATTCATATCATACACATATGTGAACATCTGACAACTTAACAATGGAATATAGTGCAGGACAAATGTTTGTAAGCATTTATACTTTTTTAAAATTTATTTAAGGATGAAATCAGAGGAGAAAAAAACACATCTTCCTCTGTTAATCAGGAAAGAAATGACAATACAAATGTGACAATAAATTAAAACTGTCTGTTCTTCGCTCAGTATCTATCTATTACACAGAGTTTTTGGCAAGTTCTTCTGACAGGGAGAGATGAAAAGCAAATACGGCTGAATAAACCCATGACACTGCTAGGACCAGAATGATTTAGAAGTTCACACCTGGCAAAGGACAATCCCACTCCATTGTCCGCGAATCTGTTTAAAGAAAGATAAAGGAAATACCATTTAGTCTTACAAAATAACTGTAACTGAAATACCATGAATCAGATTAGGTTTAAGTGATGACATCATCTTTTCGTTTTTTTATCAGAGACATCCTCAGTGCTCTTGAAGACATTACCACACATTAACCACATCACAGTCTATGAGTCGTCTCACCCAGAGTCCTTGATGATGATGTCACCTCCACGTATCCACGCTCCCAAGTCGTTATTCTTGTAGGAGATCAGAGTGTCAATGACTGCTGCCACCCGTGGACGGCTAGGGTCAGCATTCTCGTGTGGTCGGAATCTGACAAACACACACGAAAACACGCCCATTACTATTATTATCCTTTTGACTTTACATTGACCACATTCATTACCTCTTAAGCTTTCACCCTGACCACAATGTCAAACCTATTTTTCCCCTACTTTTTCTGAACATGTGGTCCTCATGAAGGCTGATGCACAAGACAACACACACATGCACAAGATAGATTTAACCAATTAAACTTTTGGAGGGTTCAGAGTGACTAATGGACCTAATAATCATAACGTCATCATGACATAAATCTGTGCAGACATAATTTATAACTGTACTAAAAGTCTAAAGCCCTTCTGTTGAACTCTAGAGACTGCAGGCGTCAACACTCATTGCCTCCTGCGATGTACGCTTCGGGTGGTATTGCAGAAGAGGACATGGTGTCATTGAGTACAAAAGAGATTATCCCCCTTGGGTGCATGAATGTGCCGGGAAAGTGTATGGCTATTGTCCCATTAGATTAGGAAATATCTTGTGTAGAAGCTGAAAAGGAGATTTGCAATCTTCAAAAATGGACAGGGCGCATCTTTTTTTTCATTCTAATGATGGTTAGTTAACTCAGATCAAAGCTCTCCTTCAACATAAGTATTTACATTTTAAATACCATGAACAGCCACAAATTCAATGAGGATCTGACTGTTAGGTTTTAAAATACCGTGTCATGGACAAAAGTTTTGGTCAAGGAGAAATATTTACTTGAATGTGGCGAGAGACGAAAAGGTCAGAGGATTACATAAATCAGAGAGAATCATTCTTTCGAAACTCTCTCTCTCTCTCTCATGAAAGATGTATACTTAGTACACATTTTAACATTTAAAATCCTCCCCCTCATACCTCTGCACACATGCATACACTCACACACACGCAGAGAGCGTGGCCAGCAGTCTCAGCGGACACGCAAGAGTTTTTCCGTCTAGTTGAGGGCTGTATTTGGGTAGGGAGAGTGGAAACTCTATCTGTAAAGCCTTGTTTTCTCTGTCAACACAAACCTGACAGACCTTCCACTAAAATGCAGTAACAGAGTGTAAGGCCATCTATCTATCCCAGTCAATGGCCATATCCTAGAAGATATACAGCAGGGGGCTATAAATAACTTAATTCACAAACATTTATTGACAGTGGCATTAAACAAACACATTAGTAAACCAGAAATACCATAATATTTACATAGCGAAACTGTGCACCATGATGCATATGATCACCCGCTATAGACCCTGTAATAGTGCACAGTTATAGACCTTGTGTAAACACATGTACAGTATAGAGTGCAGTACTTGTCGGTTGTAAGACACACTCCATTTACATACACTAACAACTAACTACTCAAAATGTCCAAAATAATAATAACAAAAAAATCTTGAGTGTGACTAATACCTCTCACCACATTACCACAAATGTAAAATGCTATTGCACACACACACACACACACACACACACACACACACACACACACACACACACACACACACACACACACTCACACAGAAATACCTGGCACTGTTATCTAGACACAGGTATTCCCGGGGGTCGCCAGCGCTAGCATTGGTGGTCTTCACTCCTTTATCAATGAACAGCCCTGCCTAGGAAGATGAAAAGTATGATTATAGTACAGACACTTTAAGTTCTCTAAAACCATAGTAAGAGATCCAAGATGGTCCACAGATCTATTTCTGCTGGACTGACATAAACAACACTACTAGTATATTTTACACTGTGGGACCTGAGGCAATAATAAACGAACTAAATTTAAATCCTGGGCCAACAGAGTTATAGAGTGCGTGCTGTACAGGGTGCTGTGGAAAGTGGGAAAGGTGGTGAACAGAATTCATGTGAATAATTTATAATGTGTATGAGCACGTAATGTGTGTTTACATCACATATGGATTAGTTTTGTATGTTTAGAGAATGAATTGTAAAATAAATGAAGGAAAAAACATTCTATGTCTGTGTATATATGGAAATATTTGCTCTGAGTTGGCCCTAGGCGAGGTATAAGCGAGGTGAAGTCTTAAACCTCTGGGCTCCTTCCTCTATACGAGAGGCTGCTGTGGTGAGACTGAACAAAGAACTCACAGTTCACCTGCCCGACTTGTGTCATTACACAACAGAGCACTATTGTAGAGCCCACTTGTGTGTATGTGTGTGTGCATGTCCATGTCTCTTTTTTGCAGGACCCAGGTGAATAAGCAGAAAAGTTTATGCAATGCTTTTTTTACAACTTATAAATACTGTATTTCTCTTGTCTCTATAAAACAGAGGCAGACAGAGACAACACTGACAGGTTTGGCACAGCCTGGTACAGTGGCCTTGATATGGGTGAGAAAGCACATACTGACTGGAAGCTACACCCGTAATAATAATAAAAAAGCTTAAAGATAAGCTACAGTGATGATACCTTAAAGTTGGAGTGTACACGGTTGTTGTAAAAAATCCCCAGGGGAGTGAGCTCTGCCTTGGTCTCCGGTACCAGCCCATGAGAGTCTCCGGTGGAAGAGCTGTGGAACACAAACCATATGCCAGCATCCTGGAACAGGAAGGAAGAGAGGAGAGATGAGATGATAAATCACGTTCATGGTACAACCAGGCAACAGCAGGAATTTCATTATCTGGGCTCATACACACAACATCCTGGGTGGAGCGCTGAAGTAGCACACAAAAGCAATATGCAGAACTGGAGGCAGGATGTCATACTTCATGTGGGTCAAGCCCCACAGAAAGCATAAACCAGCTGGAGGAGTTTATATGAGCTCAATACTTGATTAAAGTTCACGGTTCAATAGATATAGATGGACAACCTAAATATCACAAGCATACCCCCTACCAATATTTAGTACACAGCCCTCCCCAGTGGACCTCCACGCTGTTTGTGCCAAAATGAAAAAGAGACGGGATGAGGGATCCTTGTCTTGTATTTCTCCCGTCTCACTATTGTTATTGCACCCCTCTATCAGACACCGAAGCCTGCTAAATCCTATTTTATTGACGGATCAATTTGTTATGAGCTTGAAAATCTTCCATTTTTATTGTGTAAAGTTCAGGAACACCAAAGCCGGTGCAGCTTAAACTGATATATCAGTAAGATGTTCTTCTAGTTAGTCATTCATTTTTTTTAATAATCACTTGTGAAAAGTTGTTTTCTTACATAACTCTGATGTTATTACCTGAGAACCAGCAGCTGCATTGCTGATGAGATTGTTGTTGGGGTTGGCGATCCAGAAAGTTGAAACTGCCCTGGAAAACACCCCACCATACACACACACAGACAAAGACAGAGCATGCAGAAAAACACATTTAGAAAGGGAGTACCTTGGCATAACAGAGACTATGACTAATAAGCAGAAGACAGAGATCAAAGAATCCTGTGATCTTTCAAAATACCCTCAATAATCCACCTTTCCAACATAAACCCTGGACAAGGACGGCTCTGCCAACACACACACGCACACACACACTCTCACACACACTCTCACACTCACACTCACACTCACACACACACACACACACACACACACACACACACTACTGGAAACAAGCCTTGTTGCTTTTCTCACAGAGGCACTTTTCTTGTTCTGGCTACGACAGAAAAACATCCACTGGAGAGTAGAGGTTGTTATTGCATGGATAAAACCCCCCTGCCGATATCTCTCGCACACACTTTTACTAACTACAGTATCTTTTTCACATGGACTTGGAAACTCTGTCTTCCCTCAGAGTATATCTGCACTATCACCCGTTTACCCCACACAGACATTTGACTGAGAGTCAAAAACTTTTATGTCAGTGTGGGAGATTAAAAAGTCATCTGAGTTGAATTGGCCCTGCTCTTCAGTATTTTCAAAGATAAGGAAGTTGCTCAGTGTCTTCTATATTTCCCTCCCTAAATATCAAGCTGCTTTACGATCAAGATGTTGGTTTATTCACAGATCTCAGGGCTTGGCAAGTGCCTTTTGCAGTGTCCCTATGATTATCTGTCATTACAATTATCCTCAGTTTTATGCTTAACAAGACCCCAGGGTCTCTGAATTGCAGCTGTTCCTGGTGGATGGTTCTGGCATTTTATACTATCAGGATACTAAGAAATAATGACTTTCTCATCAGTGCTAAAAATTAAAATGTGCCTCCATGTGTATAGGATGACGGTTCAGAAAATCTATACTACCTGTATCAATACGCAAATAGGATAAAACTCTAAAAGTTAAGTGAATGTGTTGACAGCATTCCTACACATTTTCCATTTCTAAATTACACACTTTTAAAGACTCAAATTCAAATAGCCAGCTCTTGGAAACCTTCCATCGTGGCCTTCAGTCCACACACAAGTTGGATGACCTTCTACTGTAAAAACATCTCTACCCAGAGAGAAAGTAAATTGACTGGTGCTACCTATTATTATTATATAGTATTATTATCCATTAGCATATTGAATAAATACTATTATACAGTCCCCCCCCCCATATCTTTTGTCTCCTTTTTAATAAGAACCAAAAATTATTTAACAAAGTTAAATAATTAAATTTTCACAGCATCTGGGCAGCCTTGTTTATTCGCTGTGTCCATGGAGACGACGATGAATGCAGCCATGAAGGTATGGTTTCTTTGCACAGAAAAGATAATCTGTCTATATTTCTGATAACAGTTATTAGGCACTTGGGGCAGAAATTAGGCACTTGGGGCAGAAATGTTTTGCAGGCTGTGACGCAGGAGCGTAGAGCAGCTCTGCGTAGGAGCGTGCATAATGTCACATGTCATACTTCCTGCCTTGCTTCTGATGAAATCAAACTTCCTCTGATCTGCACTCTATTAAACAGTGGTAAACATTTTGGCTATGTGAGCTGGCTGCTCTATTTTCTCGAAGTTCTCAATTTTATATGTATTTTATATGTTTTTTCTTTTTCCTATGCTTATCCAGCCCATGAAATTACCAAAATTAAATTCCAGAACTGTCCATACTATGTTGGAACCTTGTATTGATGTTTCTGAGATGATCATTTTAAATCATTTTAGAGCAGTTATGGATCTGTGGAAGATGTTAAAAACTGTCAAGACCGCTTAATTCAGTCTGATGGGTGGTGTGTGAAAGTATACACAGCATTCACACTGGTAAAATGACTGATTGTTACACCCACACTTTGACAACACCAATATTATAACTGTACTGTAAAGTGAGAAAGTGTAAGTCCTAAGTATAATATCCTAAGTTCTTAATTTGTAGTGGTGCATACTCTTTAGGTTGGTGCAGAAATTCACCCTGTCTTTTCACAGTTTGTTCTGTACTCACCAACTACAGACACACATATCAATATCCTAATCTTACTTGCACTCGGTGCTGGGCGAGGGAGTGTAGCCCTTGTAGACTTTGTCCTTGATGCTGGTGCAGAGGGTCTCATTGCGGTCTGTGGGCAGCAGAGTCCCGGGTCGAGTCAACAGGCCAAGGTTGTGGAAGAAAGTGTTTCGCTGCTCGATCCCATCCTCAAGGAAGAAACAGTGACCCAAGGTGTCATAGCCTACAGTGTTCTTCACCTGGGTCAAAGAAAGAAGACCATAAGACTCATGAATGAGAAACAGCAAAATGAAGACTTTTAGAGCAGAGTTCTTGACAGGAGAGGAAAATAAATACAGTACTATATCCCATTTATGGCAAACTTTTACTTTCCAAGGAAGAGGTGGTTTACACCTAATGGAAATAAGCAGAAAGAAATCCTGGTAAACACTAAGACGACAGTTAGTCAGTCCATCTTGGAATCATCAGCAACCCACAGGAAAATACAGTACATTCCAACACCGATGTGCCTGCCTCCTTAAATACTTAAAATGTCTGAAATAATTTCCTACTAGGACCATTTATTTATTTAACCGTTTGAAGCTATGGAGAGAATGATGGTATCAAGAGAGCTGTCGAAGAGGAGAATATTTACATGGTCATTGTGCCAAAGGGGAAACAGGAAAAAACAGCAGTGTCAAACAATGTTATCCAATACTTTGTAGGTTCCATTTCCTAAATGCAGATAGGAAGAGTGCTTTTCATTCTACGGCCTCAAGGACAGGCCCCCGTTTGACGTCAAGAGAAAGCATAACACACACATATGGGCACTGGGATTTCACAGTTGACAGACATGTCATACGAACTTGATTAGCCAGCAAGGATATAAAAACATGTACATTTTATCCAAAGAAAGGGACTAGTTGTAAACTACTGTATCTCTTTCCAGGGACAGATTATTCTAATAACAGAGGAAACTATGGGATAGAAGAGTTTCAAGAGAGATTAAGAAAAAGAAGGACAGAAGGAGGAAGAAAAAAAAAGGAGGAAACAAGCCATTACAGTAATCCAGCGATGGAGGCTGTAAGTGATGAGTACTCAACAGCAAACATCACATGGTACTTATTACTGAGAACTGTCTTACACATCCTCCAAATGTACTGATGATTTCATGTATCTACAGCTGTCTTTTCTTTGTTCTCACATACATGATTCGCTTACTCATCACACACTTCACTGACCAGCAAACCGTTGGTTGCATGGATGGTGAGACAGCGGGAGAAGGAGTGGTGTATGGAGAGTCCGTCCACATAGGTGGGCTCCCAGTAGCCTCCCCTTTGGTCCACATCCCCGCACATGTGGAAGTGGAGGGGGTAACGGCTTTGCTCGGCCTGCTGGCCCATGTTCTTTAGCTCCACGTGGGACAGATGCACTGATGAGAAGTTACCGAAAATCTGCCGGTGTGGGAGAAACAAAAAGGAAGGGGTGATTTTGAAATCGATCAAGCAAGAACAATCAACTATTATACACCAGTGCAGTAAATTACACTGGCATTGTAGACGGTAACAGAAGGTTCATATTATGCCACAAAAGTAGGCTAAATGTCTGCCCACTCCGGTCCAATTAAAGGTTTAACTCTACAGTACCATTCTCTATGTTTGTCTATGATCCCACTGGGATATGAACCATAGCTCTGTTGGCACCATGCTCCAGTGAGTCAAACTCTACTAAAACCACTGATGTTCCTCTTGATGAATAAGAGATGTAAGTTATAGAAGCACAAATTAAAAGCGTAACACACAAAGGGATGCACAAATGCAAAACACAAATGGACTGGGGAGCAAATACAGTTAACATGAATCAATAAATAATCCAAATGTGCTGTACAATGCTCTCTAGGAGGTCTTTTTGCGGGTATGGCATAATCCACACAGTCTGGTTCCAGTTAAGGAGGTATTGGCCAATCCTTGCAGCTAACTGTAACTCACGCACACACATGCACACACACACTGCATACTTACTAGCTCCCTCTCTCCCTTTCTGAATGAAACAAACACACACACACAGAAACACACAGGCTTAGATAACGAATTAATCTTTTCTAGAGTACAAACACTGCACATGATGCCTCAAGACATAAATACTTACCGTGTATATATCCATACAAAGACACGCACGAGTCCTTGCATGCATACAGTACATACATACATATTCATACTATGTCCAGATGGGAGTTTCGTGAAAAATGGTTTGAGAAAATATGCAGTGGTGAGTGCTATGTGTGATGGCTCTGTTGTTGAGGTTTGCTAGTTTGGGGGTGGCGAGGTCAATCATTGTAGAGGCAGATTGTGTAATACAGTATATGGGGAATGTTTTTGTTGGAGACAGTAAATGTAGTAAAAAAACTGGTGGAAAGAAAAAAGAAAAGAGTGTTTATTTTGTTTAGCACAAGGGGGGTCACTTACATAGAGCCTAAGGAATGTTATTGTGTATTTGCCACCAAAGTGAATAAAATTGGACCATCATTACAGTGAACTCATTGCCTATATAGAGACCAGTCACTTAGGGAGGATATAATGCTTTAGTTATGGCCATGTTTGACCCTAAGCTGTCTTACGTCTTCAGTGTTTTTGTCAGATTTATAGACTGTGTATCTTTTACATTAAAGTAAAAAAGCTTGACATGTAGAGGCAGACAGAAAAAAACAGAGAGAATGGGAGCAAGAGAAGTAGTGGTGAACTGAACATAAACTGAACTGGGAACATGAATAACCCCTCTCATTTGGGACGGAATATAAATATAGCGTGTATGAACACTTCAGCTCCTCAATATGGATACTGTCACACATATTACTACAGCCATGGTGACCTTTGATGTGAATGTTAAGTCATGGTAAAACATGCATACACATCAGTAAATGCAGACACAAAGCACAGTTTAAACAAGAGCCTGTACTATAAACTAACACACATATAGGACACACCTTGATGTGGCCTCCATAGGTGTCGTGGCTGTAGAACTGGCACACATTGTCCCCGTAGCACGAGTTCTCCATTTCTCCGTAGATGAGAATGTTTCTGGAGAGCAGAGCCACTTCAGCACGCATGTCCACCCCATCTATGATCTCTCCAACATGGCTGTACTGAGGTTTCCCTGGGCAGGACAGACAGGTAGATTCTGAGTCATACACTGCAACAAGGTGACCATTTAAAAAAAAAAATCTGGTGCATAACTGGGCAAAACCTGTAAAAGGTGTAAGTCATTACTTTGTATGACAACAAATGTCAATCCATCTCATACAAGGAAAGCACTGAAGAACACTGGAGGAATGTCATTTAATTTTGCTAAATATTTGGCTTCAAATTCTTGTGGAACATTTCTCAGGCTGCACAAGACATACTCAGAGTCAGACGTTCAGCTTAATATAAAATGTTGAAACCAATAGGAAGTGGCATTTAAACTTAACTAAGGTATTTTATTTCTGGCAATGGTGGGCTTCCAACTGCCAACCACAGGAAGTATGCCTAGCAGCATGCACTCAAACACAAACAACTGCCCACGCCCCAAAATCAACCAACCAAAGTTATAGACATGTAAAAGCAAAAGTAATCAAATACATATGAAACAAAAAATAATCAGCTTTTCAACGATACAGAAAGGACCTGTGCCCACAGGGTGCAGCTGCCAATGATAACGCACAGCAGTACTCCAGCTGCTCAGCCCTTCCTAATGGCAGCAACACAGAAACTAGGCGCACACACATTTACACACCCCTCTCCTCAGGAAGGGAGTTGGCGTTTGTTGACAACAGAGGAATGAGATTAGGAAACATGTCGGGTAGAGAGATGGACAAAAAGTAACTAACAGATTGTGAGAGAACAAAATTAGAGGAGCAGAAAAGGGTAGGAGGATGTGGAGCAGAAGCAATGTATCTAAATCCATACAATTACTGTGCTTACTATAAGACAAGGTTACTATGAAAACATAAGCTGGCAATCTCTTTTTAGCCTCCTCCAACAATCTTACATCACCATAACAGCTGGACAGGAAATTAGATCTCTCTGGACCTCATGATTTGTAGCACATCTGCCAATTACATTCATTGACTATAATGAAAAGTGTAGGATCTTTTACATCCATGTCTATGAGTTTTTTAATAGGCATTCTGATATAAAATATAACTGCACTGTACTTCCCCTGTCTCTTCCTTCCTTCTTCTTTCTGTGCTTCAACACATTTTACAGGAACTGTACAGCTCAACATGGTACCTGCTGAGTAAAACTGGAGTCACACTACAACACACATGAAAGGAATGGGCCCTCAGAGGACCAACACAGACACAGACAAAGCCAGTTTTAGTTTGCAGCCAGGGCAACCTGATCTATACTCTCAATGCACACACCACAGGCCTCTCTCTCACCTTGGATCCTGACCTGCCTGCTGCTGCAGTGAGAGCAGGGCAACAAGGTAAACTCTTCAGCCTGGTGCATGGAGTAGTCTGTGCTGGCAACTACAATCTGATCTCCGGGTTGCCAGGTCTGCTGCACTTCATCCTGCAGGTTTAGCACTACCTGGTCCACAGCATCCACCTGGAAGCCTGAGATGGGGAAGCCTGGGGGGGACAATAACGCACTTTATTTAACAGAAACAGGAGAGACAACAAACTAAAGTAGCATAGAACAAAATTCTGATGTCTTTTTATATCATTAATACATATTTATTATGCTCAGCCAGAAAGGAGCTTACAAAAGCTCTCTTCAAGTGAGAACAAAAACAAATCTCCTTATGTGGACTTAAATGTTCCCATAACAACTGTAGCAAATTAATATGACACTAAGATTAGTCCATCTGTTCTTAATACCCATCAAATGGGGAGGGAAAACATGAGGATAACAGAAAACAAATTATACTAAATAAATAGAAATTTGTGTGTTTTTCTACGGTACTGCATAGTGAAGTAATGTATTTACACTGAATAGCAATTTAGGTCCTGGTTTCTAAATAGCTTAATAACCACTGACATACTGTGAAGCAAAGAAAAGAAATTAATTGTTTGTGTACAGCAGCTATTAATATTGTTTCCTTGTGGGCAACATCCACCAAAACAATTACGCAAAAGACTGTTAGATAACCCCAGGAAATCATTTTACACTTTATGTTCCACAGTAAAATTGATTCATTGTCAAAATGTATTTTACAAGGTGTGGGCATGCACGGACGCAATAAATAAAGACAGCCAGTGTACTAGTGCCTCACCCAAACCAAACACACACACATTACACACACATTTACAACTGCCTTTAGACCTAGTATTTGTCATAACAGCATGGTCACAAAACCAGTGTCACCCAGTCAGGCACAAGAATGTCTTTCATGTTCAGGTGATTGATCTGTTAGGCAGTTGGCATGTGGTAAACCTCATTCCTGACCCTGTCACCTTCCTCCAAACACTTAACCACCTCAAAGCTAGAGAACCCTGTCCATTTCACCTGAACAGCTTCCATGCTACTGAAGCCTGAAACTACAGACACATGGCATCAAACTCAGATGACCTACACAAAATGCACCAACTATAGCCAATCACTATATAATTTCTAATTGTTGTCACCACTGAACCACGTACGTTCACACTGGTTTTGAAAGTGAGACCATTGTGAGCCGTTTCTCACCATTCTTCCACTCGCTGTAGGCGGTGACTGAGAAGCCCACTCCATCCACAGTGGTGAAGTTTCGTCTTGCTAGAGCTCTGCCTCCTGTGTCATGGTTTTCATGTTCCCTAACGTCCTCTGAGCATGACGCGTTACCACCACCTACAACTGAGACCAAAGCCCACGCCTGTCTGGAGGGATCAGAGGGATGAGGAGAAAAGTGGGAGAGAGACAGAGAGGAGAGGGAATTATTTCCAGACATTAGAGTACATAGACTAGTTTCACACATCTGTATCAAAGAACAACAAATGATCGGGTTTGGGGCCTTATTCAACATTTATTACTGCTTCAATATAATATCACTTCTTTTGTCTTTTACCTGGCTCAGACACACACACACACACACACACATACATACATATAACAGTTCAAATCCTTTTACTGGCTCACTAAGAAGTTAATGGTACTTGCAGTTTTATGTAAGATGCTATCAAGTAGAAAATAACTTTGTAACAAACATGGTCCATTATTTGTGACAGACAACCCTAACCACCATGTTAAGCCACCGAGAGGTGATGGTAGCTGCAGAAGCCCGAGGCAGCACCAGAATTTTTATGTAATTTCTTACAGATGCGACAGTTACTCAGATAAAGGGTGTGACCTGAACTGCATAAGAAACTTTCTCTTTGTTTGAGTGTGTGTGTGTGTGTGAGTGTGTGAGGCATCAGGATGAGATTGTGTTGATCACACCGACAAAACTCTTTCACTGAAACAGACGATGAGTAACAGACACTGAGAGACTTACTGCAAAAGAGATTAAACTCGAGGCTAGTTTATACCCTGAAGGCAGAGTAAATGTCAGCAATGAGCCCGAAGCAGGATAGGAGGAGGTGGCTGAATATTAGAGTGAATGTCAAGTAATAATAAAAGACAATAAGAGGTAGAAAACTAAAGGAAGGATATCAGAGAGGTCAGGGCATTATTAAAATGAGGACAGGGGATATCAGGAAGTGTGTTCATATGACTCAGAGGAATATTGGGCGTACCTGCCATGTCGCAAACTGCATTCAAATCCAACTTTTTACTTTAGCTCCAAATCCTCCCTTCTCACTCCATTGCACACTGTCTTATAGAGCAGGAATGTCAAGAAAATTATCTTTAAATGGGATTACATTGATTAAATAAGAAGGAGAGACTGAAATCATTTGAGATGAGGAGCTTGAGGGTGTGGATGGCGAAAGGGATTGGGCGGGCTTTTGTGGGCGTATGACCTAAAACCAGACAGTGTGCTAAAAGCTGCAGCCTTAGATGTGTCAGAAGTCATGTCCTCAGCTTTTTAAGAATGACTTGTTGCTTTTTTTATTTTCCAGCATTAAATTATGACTCCAAACAATCTTAAAGTCTTTTTGTTATTCATAGACATAATATTTTAAAACCATTATTCTAAACTATGGCATTACCTTTAAACACTATCAGCACAGGTCGCGCTGACCAATATGACCTTCTTACATCAGTCAACCATTCAGTAGCCTATTTTTAACCTACAGAATCATATCTGAGTAGGCAGTAGTACATTATGATAGACAAAAGGAAAGTAATCTGAGCAGAAGTCTCATATCCACCGAGGCATTGCTTGGCTCGTTCCACATACAGTAAACAATCTAAAATTCACCTTGCCCCTGTGTTAATATCTGTCTCTGTTCATAATAATTGCTCCCACTGGCACAATCACAACCTAAACACATCTTCTCGTAGATGAAAGAGCCCCTGTGTTATGTCACTGCACACCCCACTGACACACAAACAGGATCCATCTGGGGATCCTCTCTCTTCTGTCATTACAGCCTCAGTGTGTGGCTTTCTGTGTTCAGAGAGAGTGGTTGTTTCCTTTCGCCACATCCTTGGCTTGATGTTCATCAGCGTTTTAACAACCTCATTGTTTGACGGGAAATAGCAAATGCGTAGAGGCAAGAGGTAAATTCACTGCAGACCAGCATGAGCATGTGTTTAAGTGCTCTCCTGAGAAGCAAAGATTAAAGACAGAGGGGTCAACAGGCACGAGGCAGGAGCCAAAGCATTCATGTATCTGTGGAAGGAAGGATGGTTGACGCCCCTGAAATCAACCTATATAAATTCAAAAAGGTATTTGGGTCATGTGCCAGTTTGTTATTGTTTATTTTAAATGAAGCGTAAGTTGGACATTGCAAGGAGTTGAAGAGGTCTATGAAACATGCCCCTGGGCACCCAGGTATGCATGGTGTTAAAGCAGTGACGCAAAATAACAAAAAACTGAGAAAAAAAACCACCAAAATTGTTCCAAAGTATGTTCCAGCTACTTGCCCTGCTGTTTGTCTTCGACACGCCATAACAGGTCATAAACTGATCTACACTTCATCATTACACTAATTCCTATAGGTCATACACCTCCGCCACCCAACTCTTTCAGCCTAAAATCACTCCGCCAAACATTATGTGACTTTAACGAGACATTAAACTGCACGCTCTCTCATAAATGTGTTCTATGTGTTTCCTCCTACCACTAGCAAATCCATAGAAAGCTAAGATTAAAAAATCCTCTCCCCAATAAATGGTGACAGGATTAGAAGAGAGTGCACACCGTTAACTCATTGGTACACACACACACACACACACACACACACACACACACACACACCTCTGAACATACGCAGGGCTCTATCGACTGATCCATTTAAACCACTGTGCTGTGGTTTTTAAAGGGATTTGTTTGAAGACTTGGCACCCACCCCCATAGGCGAAATGTGACACTGGAGAATCTAGCGTAACACTTGGCTTTTCAGTCAACCAAGGACCAAACCAGGCTGAGCTACAAATAACTCGGAGTGAAATGCTGCACTTAGACTTTCCGTTGAAAGAAGCTTACGTGTGCATACATGTGTTTGAGTGGCGGTAACAGAAGATCTAATGTCATGTTAAGTTAAAATCCAATTATTTCACTTTATAGGCTTAAAGAAAGCATAAGCCCACGTGGACAGGATGACATTCAAACCTCCAGTATCTGTCCTTTTGTACAACTGGCATAAAATCTCCTGAATCGCCACTTTTTGCACAAATCCTGGAAACCCTCTGACCTACTATCCTGTACGTACTTCCTTTTCTGGCAGAGCACGATAAAGCGGAAATCCAGGGGAAACTGGAAAGGAATAACTAGGAACAATTCAGGGGAACATCTCAAATGAAAAGAAAGGTACATAAAAGAGGACATTTCCAGTGAGAATGGACATGGAACAAAATGCTGGTATCGTCAGTCCGAGTAAGTGAGGGGGTCTTACTTTAGTGCTTAAACAAAAACACATTAACCGTCTTTATCGGCCTCAGGAGACCAAGAATAAACAAAACACTCCCAAGGACTTGCATAGACAACAAACCATGGAGAACCAACACAAACTCTCCAAGAGCTGGCACATGCTGACTGCAACACAGCTGAGACACAAACCCACTCACGCATATTTTTATATAGTTTGACAACAGACACACTCGCCAGGGCAACATAAGCAAACAGTCCGTGTGTAACTTTTCATTATTTGATTTGATCATTTACAAGTCTGTGCACCATTTCATGTTTCAACATGTTCAGAAATTGGCACTATTTACCTGTATTTGAGATCATAGACAAAGCTGCTGCCGAGCCTCTCTTCAATGGCCTTCTTGGTTTCATCCAACAGACTTTTGACAGCTGAGTCTCCTACAGCCAGTGTGACAATGCTGCCAACCGGCAGGTTCCGCAGCTGCTGGGTGAGTCGCCGACTGTCATTACGTGATTCGTGTGTGTCGTAGCGTTCAGACAGTAGCACAGCAGCTGTGTCCTGGTCCACCACGCGCAAGTTGATGCCTCTGCTGAAGTTCCGCTGGAAGGCATAACCCCCTGTGGCCAGACCGGAGGCCGGGACACTTCGGGTCAGCAGAGACCAGGAAACTCTTTCAGTGCCGTGTAGCTCCAGAGTCCCACCGCTCTTAACAGCTATGAACTTGCGGCCCATGCCAGGTACTTCAGGGACTGCTTTGTCATCAGAGCGCCCCACAAGGGCAATGGTGGCACGAGAACGGTAGCGACATTTAGGAGCACCGATGTGAAGGGCTCCCCCATCTTCTATAAGGATGTGACATGTTCTCAAGGTTATGTTTTTGGAGCCATCAGCGTTGTCTGCAAAAACTACTCGACCTATAAAGAGGCAGTGAAAAACACAAGTTAGTCTGTGGTGTATGTTACATCCACACATCCATCAGCTGAATGATGTCACTTCTCATATTTAATTAATGCAAATCCATCAGTGTTACATCTCAAAATACGACTTAGCAAATCATGTACCCTGATGTGCTCACCTCCTGACTGGATGGTTAGTGTTTGGAAGGTAGCAGAAGAATCTAATCTTAACAAATGTCCCCTCCTGACAATCACAGCCTTCTCTGGTTGGTGACCTGGGTTCCAGCTGCTAAGGGATAGGTCATGGTCTGGACAATTCTCTGCAAACATAACCAATCAGTTACAAATTACAGTACCTCATACTTCTCATCAGACAGGGATATCCAAAAATATATACAGATGGTAAACACAACAGTGAAGAAGCCACTAGGTAAATAAAGAGATACATATTTAAGAAATATAAACATCTGAATCAGTTAGATGTAATGCTGACCATCTAACACATCTCCACTTGTGAGACTAAGGACGAGGATGAGGGTGAGGAAGAAAGCCCCAATCGACACTCCAAAACAGATAAATGTGTTCTTTCTTTGCTGGAGGCTCTGAGCTCGTTCCCTACGCTGGTTCTCCTCTGACAGGTTGAAAGTGGCTCGTCGCTCTGGCGGGGGGCCGTGAGGTTTTATCGGGGGAGGCGGTGGGGCTTTGGCAGGTGGTGGCGAGCGGACTGGAGCCACCCGCCCGGGGACATAACCTGGAGACCTCTGGTGGTTGCCGTGGGGCGGAGCCACAAAGACCGGGAAGCGGCTGGGGCCATCACTTGTCGGCATGGTATACGTGTCTGCTGCCTGAGAGGAGAAAATGAGAATGTGGATTCACTGAGAATGATGGGGTACACAGTCAGGAAAATTTGGAAGCACTGTCAAGATATCCCTGACATTTAAACGGAAGATTAAACTTAGACCAGTCGACTAGTCTAAAAGTAAGACAACACTCAAAAAACAGTCAAAATTGAGCACAATTTTTAACTATAAAGTTAAACATTGTCCGAAAAAAATACTGCGTATGAGAGCCATTTGAAATTGTTAAATCACATTTTTAATAACCAATTTGTATTTTAAATGCAGCTGAAATGTGTAGCATTTTGAAATTTTAATAATAGGTTTAACTAGATATATCTCCCTAGTCAAGGCTGAATACAAATAGGTTTACTTTGGCACTGGCTGTCACATCCAACTTTGTATTAATCTAAACACCAAATATTACTTTGATCGCAGCTTGTGAACAGATTCTTTTCAAACTGAAGTCATTAGTTTGTTGTCTGCAAAATTACTTCAATAACATACAGTTTAAGGCAATTGTAAACACTACCATGAGGCAGAAGGTGGCAAAATAGTAAATGATGATTTCTTCCATTTTCCCTGTTAAGGGTTTTTTTGCGGGGAGTTTTTCCTTATCAGAAGCAAGGGTCGAAAAGACAGAGGGTGTGGTACGATGTACAGATTGTAAAGGCCCCAAGGCAAATTTGTGATTTCGGATATTGGACTATATAAATAAAAGTTACTTGACTTTAAGTGCTCAGGAAAGAGACAAAAAGGAGTAAATAAAAAAGAGGTCAGACAGAAGAGGTCAAGAAAAAGGAAGAGGAGCACATAAAATGAGAGTAAAAACAGTAGGAGGTGAAGACAGAACAAGGGCTGATTCTTAGGAAACAGGCAATAACCCTTAGAGCATCTCATTCATGGACCTCCAGGTAAAAATCCTGGGTGTGGGTCTTAAAAACACCATTAATCTATTAGCCTACTCAAAAACAGTCATCTTATCCTCTGGCTGATTTGGCTCAGACAGAGTGACATTGGCTGCTCTTGTCCACAGCAATGAAGGAGGTTGTGAATAATGGATCGCAACATTCCTAAGACTATGTTAACACAGCCAAAACAGATGGCACCAATTACAGTAGGGAAGGAGGAGAGTGCGCCAGCTTGAGTCTGCACTCACTTTATTTCACACAACTGGAGGAGGCAGTACAAAGTGATCTGAAGGCACCGACACACACACACACACACACACACACACACACGCATAGAAAGGTCATATGGACACACCTGCACACACAAACATGCAGGGGTAAAGGAAATGACACTGCAGAAAAAAGGGCTTCAATGGCATTTTTCTTTAACACAAACACCCTGTACCACTGTAATGACATTACAGCCTGCTACTATAGGTCTTTATAAACAAAAGTCAGCTAGTTCAAGCTCTCATATGTCAGATTCTGGCCACATGGCTTGATGAACGACCCAGTCTTTTTAAGTGGTTGTTAAAAGTGAAAAACCGCAACAACTTCCCAATGCACTCAGCTTTAAACCAAAGACACCCTGAAAGTGATGACTGTCAAGCTTGAAATCATCCCAGTGTGTGTCAGTGCATCACACACACACTCACACTAATATGTGAACACAAACTCACACACACTCCCGTGCCAACCCACACACACAACCGTCCATTGTCTTGCCAAGCCAATTAGTCATCATTTTAGCCCAGAGCACAACAAACCTCTTCAACTCATAAACAAAGCAATGTACAATCAAGGGCTGCTCAACAAGGGCTCAGTCATTTACGTAGGCCACGATATAAGCTAGGCCCAACAGCAGCTGTTTCACCCACTTCAACCTGAATCATCCCATTACAGTGTCTGTCTCATTCCTCACAGGACTTACATTGATAATTCTCTATCTACAGTGGAATGTCATCAAGAAAGGCATGCTGATTACACTGTCTTTTACATGTTCACGTTCTCACGGTCAGTGCCCTGCATCAGACGGACTCAGTGGGAGCCCTGTGATGGGAAGATCCCCCAGGCATTGGTCTTTATAACCCTATCTCAGGCTATGTTTTTATTCACATTCCTCACCATAAAAAGGCCCGGGCTGCTCCTGCTCCCCTGCCACTAACTGACCTGACAGAGCAGAGAGAGAGTTGCGTACTTACTCACCTTGGGGCTATTCAACTTGCAGAAAAGACACTCATCTCAAGGCTGCACTGCCTCTCATGAGCCTCATGTATGTCCTTAATAACCAGGAACTCACTCATTGCCTCCCTCACTCTCATATTTTCCTGATTTGGGAGCTACTGAATATCAAACAGATGTGGGGGGAAACACTGGAGCTGAAGCGGGACAGACCATCACACATTCCTTAGCTGTAAAGTCATCCTGTACTTTGGGAATAGATATTGGCAGTGTAACAAACATTAAGCCACGTGTTACCTATATTAACCCAAATCTGTAAGCCAGGACAGCGCTGACACAACCCTTACTACTGGACTGCTACTCCCACACTAAGTGTTGTGGGTGAACTGACTCGCACTGATTGATACTGGGGTTAAATAAGGTGTGTTAAAAGGGAGGATTTTATTACTTGTGTTGATTTATGGGCTTGTTTTGGCCGGAGTGACTCCCTCCATACATCACCTTTCTTCGCAGTGAAGACACTAACCTTGGACTACTATATTTTTAAAGGGTAGCAGCAGCTGGTAGTCTGTTACCGACATGTCACCACAAAAAGAGGAACTTAAACTACAGCATATGGCACAAGTTTCGGAGCAACTTAGGTTAAAACAGAAATATTACTACAGTTTTCATGACAGTGGCGTGTCTCCACTTTGACAGGTTAGGTTAAGCTAAGGTAGTTTCAGACTGGGACACGTAACGTTAGCAACCCACTGCATACAACTTTTAAACATTAGCTTGGACACAAAAGCGCTCACAATTGTCACGTTTTACTCTCTTAATAACAGCCAAGAGAGTCTCTCACAAAGAAAAAACAAGCCTCGACTTAAAGTGTGACCGGGTGAATCCTCCACCACCCCCACAGACTGACAGACACACACAGACACAATGTAAACGGTCGGACGGACGGTGAGCTCGTTACCGTTGGTGAGACTGTCCTGCTCCTCTCCCGCTCTGTCCATTCGCTCTCTGCCGAGCCTGTATAAACGCTGACCCGGTGCTGGCGAGACGAATTAATTGCTTCTCACCCTTGCAGTTTTGTTTTCCGTGTCCCTTTTTATATAGTTTTTCTTCACATGGTGTTTTTTCTGCTGATGGGCTGTCGTCCGTCCGTCGGTCAGCCCCCTGTCCCACCGAGAGGAAAGCAGGCGCGGCTTGGGGGAGAGGAAGTGGTGAGGTGTTCACTTTCTGTCGGACAAACAAGCTGAACCTCAGGGACACATGTCATTTAAAGTGTAGAGAGCACTTGATGAAGGTTAATAGTGGTGGTAGCAATGGGCGTGGTTGCTATGATTATAATATAATAATAATTATTATTATTATTTTTATTATTATTATTATTAGTAGTAGTAGTAGTAGTGGTAGAAGTGGTAGTAGTAATAGTAGGAGGAGGAGCAGGAGGAAAAGGATAGTTGAGGGCTATGGATAGGATTTTGAAAATTCATTATTGAGTCCTACTCAAAACACATTCCTCTACCTTCAGAAAAAGTTGACCAGACTAAAAGTATAAAATACAAATTACTTTATATTATTTGGATTTTTCTAATACTGCATAATTCATTTAACCACCTCTTCAGCTGTGTCTTATGTAAAGTATATTTCAGCCATGAGAGTTTAGTTACTGTTTTAAAGCATTCTCCACAGCACAGTTTTAGTTAACTATCTATTTTATTTTATCTTACTTGTTTGTTTATGGCATTTGCATTTCCTATATTAAGTTATTCAGTGTAATTAAAATGTCCCATTTGTTTGTTTTTCTTGGCCTAAAAATAGTGAATTATAAGTAGCCTATACTGAGTGCATGCAATCCGCCTATTTTCATAGTTTTTATTATTATTATTAGCAGTAGTAGTAGTATTACGGAGTGACACTGACAAGAGTAGAAGCAGTAATAGTAATAATATTCTTGTCATTTTCATTTTTATAAGTAGTGGTGGCTAGTATATTTTATTGTTTGTAATTGTACATAAATGGAATATGATATATAGGCTTTATGGGAAGATCAGGATGACTGAATTATTAATGTAACACCACTAAAAGCTGGTGAAATGTGGCGACTTTGGTGCAGAGGTCTCTTTGTACTTTGGGAATGAGTACACCACTAGTAGTTTTGCTACAGTCCTCTGTTGTCAGGATCCTGTGATAATATGCTAGTTTGGAGCAAATGGTTGTTACTTCATGCAGCGAGCTATTAATATCCTGTTTACAAGATCTTTTCACAAGAAAAAGCTGTGGAATAAACAGTAAAGTGTGAAAACAGAAGGTGTATTCCTACACACACGTGTACACGTGGGATTCTGCAGCTAAAGCACAAACTAGCTTTTTTTTTTTAAATTTAATCATATGTTAAGAACACAAAGGTTTTATTATGTGCCATGTGTGTTTCTACTTTCCATCTAAGGTATCCGAAAGTTGGACAGGTCCCCATCTAAAGACTTATTGGAAGGATTTAGGGGTTTCCGAGGAGTCGCTGAATGGGTCACCAGGACCAATTGAGCGGCATGAACTAAGGGAGGGGCTTAAACCTGGGCCACACTGCCGCCTGCTGGTGACCAAGAGGAAATACTCTGTCACCTCCCTCATGTTCACCAGAGGACAAAGCAGGAGAGGCAGAACCTTTATCTTAATGCTCCAAATGATGGATTCAAAAATAATAAACAATGATATTAACATAAAGACAGTAGGAGTTTGCTGCGTCAGAGATATAAAGTAAATAACACCCATAACTCTTACTGAGCTAATTTTCCTTGCGGTCGCACTGCAGGATTTCTGCGACATCCTTTTCTAGTAACCAAGGTAATCCTCCAGTTGTCTCTTCAACCATATACCATTACTGCCCCTGTGTCTAAGAAGCAGAGTTGACCTTGACCTCAAGCAGTATCAGGTTCACACTTTCTCCTTTCAGTGGAGCTTGCTTTGCAACATCTCTTCAATAGGACACGGGCAAAGTATCAACAGTGTGCCTCGAAAACACACACAATCCTATATTATAGAAACAGTATTATGTGGAACATACCTCAATATACAAGAAATATTACAGAAATACTGCTTTCGCAGATTTAAAGGCATTCATATGAGCAGAAAATTTTACATTTCCTGGAGGCAGGAGACCCCAAACACATCGTAATACAGAGGAAATGGGTTTTAAATGTCTTGGTCAGGACAACAATCCCTACAGAGCGAGTGCAGCGTGTTGTTGACAGTAAATGTCAATGTGCCTTGTTGTGGTGCAGCCAAATTGTCTCTGCCATAAATAGAGGCACTCCTGTGAAGAGAACATGAGCTGTCCCCATCACGATAAGCGCACGTCTACATCATTTCTGGAGGAAGACCCCAATCTACTGTACTGTACCATCGTAATCACATGAGACCCTGATCTGAAGAACAGACCTGAAATTCAGAAACACAAAAGTCCCCCCAAATCAACAGCTCAGTCACAAATTGTGTTGCTTCTCAAATACCATTTTATTTGCTCTATCCATGTTAGAATTACTTTATTAATATTGTTATTACATATAAGTTCCTTCTGTATTGAAATATGCTATACAAAATTAATCTAATCAAATCAGAGATGACATTAGTCAAAGTGACCGGTACAAAGGTCATCTGAAAAGCCAAAACGATGGCCTACCTTGGTCTAATAGTTGTCATATCAAGAGTTAGAGAAGTAAGAACTACAGTTGAGAGATGATGACAAAAGCTTGTGAAAGAAAAAAAAAAAAATGACAACATGTCCAGTACAAATATTATTTACAAAGTGAAAATGAAAGAAAGCATAACCTTGTTTATAAGACAGATGAGTTGTGAAAAAAAAAAAAGTCGTTTTCATAACAACAGACCTGACAAATGGTTACCAATCCTGATCTGGATGTTGGTCAATCAAAAAAAAAAAAAAACAACATTAAGCTATTAATCTTTGCTTCCTCTCAACCTGTAAGTAATCAGACCTGAAGGTTTACAGTAGCACCCATTGGCTTATTGGTTAATTGTCATTTACCAACAGTATTTGACCCCTTTAGTGAACACAGGCTCAAGTGTAATACAGGTATCACAAATACCCATAACAACATTATTCATTGAGATTTCTTATGTAATTCTGAGGTTGTTATACAGGCCGAAAAACATAAGAGAAACGAGCCATTCATGGCATGCAGGAGCACTTTGACATTTTTCAGTGCGTCAGTGGAGTCATCAGCTGGCTAACGCTTTGTTTCTCCTCACTCAGCATTAAAGGGCAAATCAGCAGACAACAATGGATCCAGAAATACCATGCAGACAAAAAGATAAAGTTAAGACAAGAACAAAACATTCGGTCCATGATGGAGGCCTTTAATGCTGAGCCGCTTGCGCTGATATCGCCCATCGTCCATTCGTGTTTCAGCTCAAATGTAATAATGTAAATGCTTCAATAACTTAAAACACATTTTCATTTTTAACAGCTTCCTGAACTGAAGTGGAATCGACACCAGCTGTGTTAATAACGTTCACCATTCAGTCCTGATTGGCATTAGTGGTATAAGTCTTGATCAGAGCACAGACCGTTAGCTGCTGTCACAGTAATTCAATCGTCATATAAAAAGACACATCTAGAAAGATCTGATTTAGGTACATACGCAAGATCTGTAATAACTACATACAATAAAGGTGGAGTCAGTGATTCTGGAGGAGGACTGCTGATATTTGAACTCAACACACAAACAAATACACCCCTCTCATCAGTGTTCCTACAGACGCTTCTCTGTCACTTCCACTGCCTTTTGAGCACGGTCACACATGAGCAACATTAATACTGGTGAATAATCGCCACTGATTCACCTCTAGTCAGAGCTAGCAAAGGGGGCGGATAAAACATTCGTTTCCCGCGGCAAAGCAAATTCAACTTTGGTGAACTTCGACAAAAGAAGTCAGAGCCTCATCCAATAGCGAAGAAGTATGTATGAATGAGACAGTGACTGTTGTCGTGTCCAACCAGCCAAAATTGTGTGATATTGACCATGAAAAATATAAACTGCCCCACATGAACATGCTGCCTGGCTGGCAGTGAGTCAAGAGACAGGCATAAAACATAAGAAAATGGAAATGGAAAGCAATACATCATATTTCAGACTATCTATTAGCAAGCTAGCTAACAGTAGCTAGCCAGCTAGCTTGCTATTTCCGTCACATCAGGCCTCTGGCCGCATTCAGCATGAATTGTACCTCAGCAGGCCTGCATTTGCTCATGTGTGACCACGCCCTTTCTCTTTATAAACCCAGTCACATCAGGCCTCTTAACATAAGACCTTCTGTTGCTGATTGGCTGGAATAGTGTTGTGTAGCTCTGTCCGAGCCACTTTGTTTCCCCACTAGAGAGTCAGTGTATGAACTCTGGATTTTTTCAGCGTGCACACTCACACAAAAAACAGCTAGTGGACTGTGAGGAGATATTTGCTGAATTTGAGAACAAGTGTACTGGACTAGAATCACTGACTGCACCTTTAACTTGATATCTTCACACCCAAAGACTGTCAACACTGGGTTTCATTATCGTTACTATATCAAGGCGAATACTTAACTCCAAAAAAAAAAAAAAACTGTCCAGCATTTAATTTTCTAAAAGCACCCAGCTCATCGACTACAGCGTACTGATACTGATCTTACAGCAACAATACTTCTGAGTTTACCTCAGGTAAGAAGTGTGGAGACGTTTCAAGTGTGACGAAATAACCCAAACTTATTGGTCAACGTTACACTGACGCAGCCTTTTCACTGGCTAAATGAGCTGCGGACTGAGCCCCATCTTGCGTCATCTTCCTGTAGAGTGTAACATCAAATTGTACCATTTTCAGATTAAACTGAGAAGTAGAGACTGAATACAGCTAACAGAGCTTTGGAGAGGTTTCTAGATGGTTTTTGAACAGAGTTATTTGTGTGTCCAACCCCTGCTATATATTATACTAAACATTTGGCAACACTGGCACAGCTAGATAACGTCAGTTTGTCGTGTACAGTTCTTCAGTGACAGCTGATACGTGCGAATATCATGTATAATATAAAAAAATATAATAAACAGTACTCCAAAGAAAAAAAAAAAAGAAGAAATTCATGGTGACTGTAGAGTGTAGGATCAAATCTGACCTCACAGTCAGATGGAGTTCAGCTGGATCAGAGAGAGTCTGGTCCACTTCTGGTCCAGTCCAGTTTGTAGCAAGGCTGTTTCTCAAAACCTCTAGAACCTCAGGAACCTCTCCGTTAAGAGCAGTGGACCATGTCTTTCTCAAAAGGCAATAAAAATGTGACACACACACACGCACACACAAACACACACTCACTCTCTGATGTACTGCATGTACACATGGTATGTTGTACCCGCACATGCCTACTTCCTCTTTCATTCACACGCTTTCATGATGTGCAATTTTCAACATAATAAAAATAAAACCTAAAAGCAAAACAAAACGATGGGTACTTGTAAGTTCACAGCTGCAGCATGTGGAGTGGATGGTACTGACGGGCAAACTGGAGCTCCAAGGGGGAGAGGCGCTTGATAATGAGAGAAGACTGCCACCAAAACTTCAGTACTACACAGACAAACAGCACTTCCACCTGCATCACTTCACAAAAAAAAAAAAAAAAGGAAAAGTTGTACCCCTTCATCATCCAACCTCTCCTGAAAACCACTGCTTTCTTCTCTCCTTCCCTCTCCACCCTTTTTTTTTTCCAGCTCTTCTACAAGTTGACCAGCTCATGTGCAACGAACTGTTTGAGTCTCTCCAGGTATTGTCCGTAGAGCTCCACGTCATTGTGTCCTGCCCCCTCCACCCAGAGCGGCTCCACGGGGCGCTGACAGCGTTCATACAGCGCCAGGCCGTGGGAGAAGTCGATGACCTCATCCTCTGTACCGTGGATCACCAGCACCGGTGACGTTACCTTCGAAATCTTGTCGATGCTTTGGAGTAAAAAGAAAAGAAAGCAGTGTTAGGGAAGAAATTAAAACACAAACATAAAGACAGTCTGAAAAATTTAGACCTGGGCTGAGTTATTGTAATCATAAACACTGTAAAAAATTAAAATAAATGTTGAAAATTCACTAAAAAAGGGAAAGGAAGCAGATCTAGTTTGCCATCTGACCAGCAGAGGGAGCTATTGAGAATATTTTTAAGTGCTGTGACTTACTAAGAACACTCCCTGTATTAATTTGACACATCTAATAGTTCAACTCCATGTTTGTGTGCTTTTTGTGTCTTTTCCTGATGCAAATTCACTCAAGCACTGCTGTTTTTTAAACACATGTGTGCTTTTGTTATTTGAATATCTGTGCAGGGAGGGTGTGTGCCTCTCTGTGAATGTTTGTGATGCATTTAGTCTGGCTTTCATGCATGCCATCTGTCCCATACAGTGACCTCACTTTGGGAAGGCGTCGAAGCAGTAGGTCTTCTTGGTGTCGGGGAAGGCCACTCTCATGCCAGAGGTGAGCGGGGAGTGGAGGATGACTGCAGCGCTCTCATAGCGAGAAGCCAGGTCCACGGAGGGCACGGTGCCAATGCTCTGGCCGTACACGATCACGCTCTCTGGCCGAATGCCATACCTGTGAGGAGGACACAGAATATCTGAGTATCAGGCTTTTTCTGATCATGAACAGGATATTTACACGACTAGTAGCTGAACATATTCGGGTAAATCTTGTGTGCTTTTCCAAACACTGGCAGGCGTCCAGTTAGGCCTTTTGTTAATTATGAAAAAGCAGCTTGGCTGGCAAAATCGGAAAAGCAAATGTTGTATTTTGAAATCCAACAGTTGGGTAAAGTAGATTTTCTTCAAGTGCTTTTAAAGTAAAAAGAGTATCTTTTTGCAGTCACGATCTATGTTTACACTATCAAATTAAAAATACACGCGCATTGCCAATTAGTCTCCCATCGTTCTCTCATTTCCCCCCCATGCTGCTCCATAAGCAAACACACACCTGTGCGCTAACTGAGACTTACTCATACTCTATTATCGGCTGAAACGTCATGCCACAGTGACTCAGTGATTATACGGCCTCCTAAAACAAGCACACAAAGATGGGACACAGCCACGGTTCAGTGGCTGTCTGCTGCTTTTTCAAAGCAGCTGAACAGAGTGGACCACCGCTGTAGTCTCGTGATTCAGAGGGAAGGAGGGGGGAATTAGAGCAAAACAAGCAGAAAGAGAGCAAAAAAAGACACTGATACTGGACTGGGGGCGAGAGAGAAACTGGGAAAGGAAGAAAAAAAACAGAGGAGAAGACATTCCACAGCTGATTACGGAGAACGTGACCCACTCTAGCAAGCGAGCAGTCAGCTGACAACCTGAAACCTAGTCTGAGAACACTGCATCACTGTCTGTACTGCTGCACTGCTGGATAGTGCATAGTACACAGCCACGACCAGCCTGAAAAAAAAAAAAAGAAATCACTGCTCTACTCTATTATTAAAATTAGGAACACTAACATTACAGGCTTAAGAGTACAGCCTCTGCCACTGCAGTCCTATAATACACAGTGATGAACAATACATGAACACCAAAGTCTGACACCACTCTACACTGCCGTGATGGATTATTATAATTAGGAACTCCACAAACGCAAAGCTAACACAACCTTTGCAAAGGAACCATCTGCAGTAATATAGTCCTACTGCTACAAAGGGGCAACAGACTTAAGTGCAGGCACATCCACGTCAGACATAACATGGATATGTACATACTCAGACACACAGTCATTAACAGGAATATACGAACAGTTTACTGTTGGTGTGTCAGCTGGCCTTCAGAGTATAAATAGGGGTGAAAATATTGGCACGGCATGTGAAAGTGTTACTGTACACGGTTGGGTGCTGTGGCGTTAACAGCACCATTAATACTCAAGGTTGGCTGGTGATAATATACACAATACACGGACTGAAAGATTAGCTCAAGCACACAACATAATGTGGCTGTTAAGGGGAGGTGAGGGACAGTAAGGAGGAGGCCACAATCTCAAGACTTTTTACAAACTGTATCAAAAAGAACACTGCCCTGTCCGATGTCTACAAGTAACAGCTTCTGAAAAATCTGCCACAGACATCTGTGTTTTAACATTTGCAAGTAAATGCCATCATGCTTTTGTAACTGGCCACATTCAGTGCAATCATGAGGATCCGTCGTCAGAATGAAAAAGCTTAATCACTGTTAATAAGAATCCACTTTGATCCGCTTCAGATTGTGGAAAAGCCATTTCTCAGATCCTTATAAGCCTCAAGGGATTTGAAGTTTTGATCATAATCATCTTAAAATAAAAAGCATCATCAGTGAAAATCTTTGTAGGAGGCTTAACAGTGACTTTTACTCCTGATGATGAGCATACAAGTTTGATTCTCACTTCTTCCTGGTTTAGTGTTTATTCACTGATGGAAAGTGAAATGTGATAACTGACCCTTTTGGCAAAACAGGATTTAGTAAAGTTACTTTCATGTTGCAAGGCTTAAAGGGACATTTCACCACAAAACAAGAATATACATATTTTTCCTCTTACCTGTAGTGCTATTTATCAGTCTAGGTAGTTTTGGTGTGAGTTGCAGAGTGTTGGAGCTATTGGCCATAGAGATGTCTGCCTTCTTTCCAATATAATGGAACCAGGTGGCACTCGGCTTGTGGTGCTCAAAGCACCAAAAAATGCGTTTGAAAAACTCAACAGCAATGTCTCTTTCCAGAAATTATGAACCAGTTACTCAAGATAATCCACAGACCTTGTTGAGAGCATTTTCACGTAGGAACTATTTTCTTGCTACCAAACTACACCTGCCAACGGTATCACTGCACAGAAGGAAGCGTGCATCTACTCATCGAGATGCTTGTGTCAGCATGGGATATAAACATTAATGGCATCTTCTTTGGCTGAGCTGTAATGTTTGCTAGCTCAGTGGTGCTAGGTGAGCTTGCAGTTGATACCTGCTTCCCTCTGTGTAGTAATACAGTTGGTAAGTGTAGTTTGGAGGACAGAAAATAGTTCCTAAACAAAACTGCTCTCAACAAAGTCTGTGGATTGTCTTGAGTAACCAGGTCATGATTTCTGCAAAGACACATTGCTGTTGAGTTTTTTAAGTGTATTTTTTGGCAATTTGAGCACCACAAGTTAAATGTCATCTAGTTCCATCATATTCAAGAGAAGGCAGACATCTTTACAGCTGATATCGCTAACACTCGACAACTCACAACAAGACAATCTAGATGTGTAAAAAGCACTACAGATAAGAGGAAAAATGTGTTTTTGTTTTGGGGTGAAGTGTCCCTTTAAGCTCAGCTATCAGACAACAGTATGTAAGGTTGGTAATGACAGATGGAGGACAACAGACTTCCAGTAAAATCAAATCCACTCTCCTCCATTAAGAGCACTGAACTCTATCTTGAAAGAAAGACAAGTAACAGAAGACGTCAAGCAATAAATGAGGTGATTGCCACTCTGCTGATTTAGGAATAAATGTTCGATAACTCCTCCCAGAAAAGATTAGAGTAAATGGCTTGGCACAAGGGTTTGTTTGGGTGCTTACTTCCCTTACTCATGACTGCTGACAGGCAGCATTTGATCATAAAATCTGACAATGAGTGCGTTTAATTAGACGTCACAACTTCACTGTAATGCTGAAGACTGTACAGCAATGCCTACAGGTTTGACCTGTGCAACAAAGATTTGGTTTTTTTGTCACAACAGTCTGTTTGTTTGCTGCTGTGAACAGCTTTATCAGTGTAACCCTCAAGCAGACCTTTTATCTGTTACCTTTTATTTATGCTTATCTCCTTGTGTTTGTGCTTATCTAGTCAATGTTCTTTGCCACATCAGGCCACTAAAGCCTGGCCAATCCTAACACACATAAACACTCACCTCATGGATGTCAACACAATGTAAACAATGCCAATACAGTGAGGGAAAATTGAAACCATTGGACAGCTTAGTCATCAAGTGAAGGGATATAAGATACCACAACAAGGCTTTCCCCAACCTAACCTGGCATGCTTTCTTACATCCTTACACCTAACCAACATTGTGCAAGTAGCAGTGTTTTGCTTGAGAACACATAATAAATAATGCAAGGCTTGAACCTGTGACCTTCCACTTACAACAAGGTCACTCTAACCGCTAACCCACCCTGCTATCTTGGCACTGTTAGATGGACTGCTGTGTCTTCTGCTTACACATTCAGGAAAGAGGAGGACAGTTGCGGCGCAGATCTGCAGCTGCACTCGCATTGAGACGACACCATGACAGGCTTTGACCAACCCAGTTCCACACAAGATGCAGCTACCCCCCAGACCAGCCAGCGCAAGCCTGCAATTTACTCCATTGCATTTCAGCTTGAATAGACCTCACCGAGCCATTGCCAGCCACGCTCCATGGTTACGACCCTCCCCCAAACCTTCATCAATTTAGTCTCCTGACACAAATCCAATCTATTATGCATCACATCCTCTCCCGTTCCCCAATTCTGTCTCTCACTCCCTCTTGGCTGCCCACCTCTTGCTCCCTGAAGACCAAAAAGATGACTAATAGATATTTTAGGATATCCTGAACATATGTACAGGCATTTTTAACAGATTAGTGGACCATCTGCACTACAGCAGGGGGATTCTTCAGTAAGCACCCCAACGATCAGTTATCATGCTTAGCACCTCTTTACTCATTTCCTTTCATTGTGTGCTTCCTTATTCAAATTTGTCCCGAAAATAAAAGGATGACGACATCTATGTTTGTGGCTCAGTGACCACACATTTCAAAAGAGTCACTGACTACATTTACATGAAAAAAATATTCAAGTTCTTGCCCTTGTTCTGAAAAAGACTGACTAATGAAAATGAATATTCCACTAATATTCCAGTTTACATGCAGCTGTGCGTACTCTGATTAACATGCTAACATGCCGTTCAACATGTCAAAATATCAAAAAGCAAAAGTGCTTGTGTCATTTTGCTTCTTTGCATCAAAATCTGATTTTTTTTTTCCAGAGTGTTCCACAGGTGGCAGACTTGTTCAGCCACTTTCACTCCTTCACCCACCTCCTTGAAACGGTTAGCATAGCAATACTTATGCTGTTCCTAAAACCTGTAGATATCCTAGTAGAAGTAGGTGTGTTTTTCCTTCTGACCAGAATTAATGGCTTTTCTTTTGGACAGGCATCTCTACCCCAGCCTCACAAACTGTTGGCGAGTTGGTTTGTGTACAAAGCACCCATGACAACTCACAGAGCTGACTAAACAGACCAGAGGTCATGTGTCGCAAACTGCGGTAAAATCCCCTGCTGAATGCACTGTATACATGTACAAAGACTGCTCCTCATACCTATATCAGCGTATCCACATCTTATCAAAAAACGCTTCATTCAGACAAAGGCCTTATTCAGAAAATCCATTTGCTATATGCCAAATAATAGTGGAATATTAGTTTGCATTTACTCGTAGTCATTGAGAGTTAATATGCTCATATGTTGGTATTTAATTAAGTATTAAATTCAGGAAAAAAAACATCACTAAGCTCTGTTCCTGTTGCTCAGTCAGGTGAGCGATCATGCTCCACCCAGCTGACTTCACACACACAGCTGCCTTTGTCTACCTTTGGCCATCAGCTTAACCGCCACTGATATCTAAAGTAAACAATGCACAGACATGATGGGTTGCCGTTCTGTATGCATGTTTGTGAGAATTTCCCCTGACTGTTAAACGTCTGAGAAGACAAATGGCGTTTTGATTTGAATCAATATTATGACTGACCAGGAAGCGAGTTTTTCCGTTTTGACTTTATTGGCCATAGTGTGGTAAGACCTCCGTCTGAAAGCTCATTGGAAATGGGTTGCTAGGCTACCGCTCAATATTAGACTAGCAGGATTGACTGCTGGCCCGCCTCCATCTCAGAGGGAAAAGAAAATGATACAGTGGCATTCTGTAGTGGAAAAGACCCGAACACACACACACATTAGGTCACAAAGAGGAAGTGGGTTGGTAGTTTAAGTCAGCTTGGTCGCTCTTATGTCAATAAACTGTCTTTTTCTCATGCCTGATATCTCCTAATGCAGACCAATAAAATAGTACACCACCTGACTCATTCTTCTCTAAGTATGTGTAATCATTAGTATGATAATGGAGGCCGTGTGAGTGCGTAAACATGCTGACTCATACAATTGCTGAATCATCTGATCCACTCCCTGCTCAGGTGAAGGGAGTGCCTCGTCCACCGTGGCTGAACAAAAGAGCAGCAGGAGTTGAGTGTCTGGCTGAGCAGCCGTGGTTCGACTGTTCGCAAAGTGACAGGTGGCTCCCCTCTGTCATATGACTACAGCCTACACAAGCGTGTCAACACTCAAGAGAAGGCAAATTTGCTGACTGCTGAATCATACGGGAGAAAAAGACTGGATGGCACAGAAAGCCAAAACAGAAGCAGAGAGAGACAGACTGTGTTCAAAATGTCAAACAATCAGAAAAAGAAGACACTGCCGCAGTACAACACGCAGAGAAAGTGAGAGAGATACAAGAGCTGCTCTCTTCTTCAGGCTGTGCGTCTGATCCAACATGAGAGACATGCACGAGGGATGTAGGCAGCCGACTAATGTGAGGCCGTGCAGAGAGGCCTTTTGATGTGATAAACACAATCTAGTTGATTCATGCTTGGCAGGGTCAAAAGGCTGGGCTGTACGGTCTTTCTATCAAATAGACAGTCAATTATGAATCTGGCACAGCCCTCAAACCATCAGACACAGACAGCTAAGTCAAAAAGGCAGATAATACACAATACTAGGGGCCTTAACGCTGAAGATTCTACACTAAAAAGGTTATATACGTACAACAGCAGAGAAGTATGCAAGGCCAAACATGTTCATTAAATTGTGCACAAGACTTCTATCACGTTTTCTGTTAATAAATCCCTCTTTGCTTGTAATTTGTGCCAATGAATGAGACTTGAAGTCCCACATTTAATAATTCTAGTGATTAACTAGCAATTAGCTCTGAGTGGTTGTGAAAAAATCCATAAAAACTGTCATCATTTCATTCTCTTTGTGTAAGAAAATGGCAAAGTTGTAGCACAGTATTAATGTTAAACTCAAGTGCCTGCTGAGCTGATATAACACCAGGGGGTTGGAGGTTTTAGAAGAATTTCACCAGCCAAGAAGTCTGATGTGTGGCAGAAGAAGCGGTCATTGCTGACAATCCTAACAGTGGGACCATTAACGTACTGTAACTGGAGAGACAGCAGAGCTCTCACAGACAGAGAGAGTGACACTGACATGCCAATAAAGGAAGGGGAAATTGTTGCCAGTGATCAGGTATCCCAACCACAAGTTCTACATTGACGCTTGTCATTTGGTTAAGCCAAATATAGCATGCAAAATAAACTTGGGGAATTAAGCTAGGTTATTTTGATTGTTGATTACTGGTTATAAAAAGAAACAGAGTGCAATGTCACAACCCGGATGACTTCGTGCCCAACCCTATCATAACAAGTGCCGCTGTGTGCCTTAAGGCAGCCATACCACATTACATAATGTTGCAGTCCTTTTTTAACCCTTTGACAGTCTGTCAGTCCAGTTCCTTCGCTGTCAATTTTAAGCCTTAAAAGTCTCAAATGTTTAGATTTCGTTCTTCTCATAGTTTTACATCAAGTTTTATTCTTATCCTTTGACTTAACGTGGCATCAGCATTTTATTTTAATACAAACAAATAAGGAGATTATCATATGCCTTTATTCAGACAGACGTGAATAGAAAAAGAAAAAAGAAATGTCATGACAAGCTGGCATTCAGACTTGCATCTTGGCTTTCGAGAGTGCTTTACGATAAGAAAGCAAGTTGAGACTTCTTAATGACAAAGTTATTTCCTTGTTCCTGAAAGCTTCTCACCTGATCTCGAAGAGCATTCTTACCCGATGATCCTACAAAGCCATGTGATACAGAGTTTGTTGGATCGACACCTGTTCTGCCCTTATTTAAAAAAACAGCTGATAACATTGTGTACAGAACAGGAATGACGGTTACTGACTTCATGAAAAACCACCGTATAATTCCAGATGTATAGTGTTATCGTTTTTAAATGTTAATTCGGTTACCCCACTTTGAAAAACTCATAGAAAATACTGTCCAGCATCAACTAAAGTTAGCAACAATCCCCCAGATATGAGTGCGCGGGCGCAGCTTGCAACGTGGGTTTGTTTTGCTGATCCCTTGTTTAAAGAATGGGCGTTCAGCAGGCAAACCCACTGATGCTACTGGGTCCTTGTCCTAATCCCCAGTAACACAGACACCCAAGCATTTCAAAGCAAACGCACTACGCAAACAAAAAGTACATAGTGCTGCTAATTTTAGTTGGGGTGTGTGCACCATACCCAATACCATAATAACACTGATAAGTGATCATTTTGGTCACTTTAATCATAACATGAAATTTTTATACTGTTTCGTCTCTGGTACGGTTAAGGTGGCAGGTGACAAACAGTCACCTCAACTGAACAGGGTGTAAAGGTTTAGTTGGTCTCTAAGCAAATTAGGTCGTGCACATGAGATTTGGATACAATGGCAGTGCTGTTATTCAATGACAAATGGAACTTCTTCAGTAAATCAGCAAATATTTTGCTGACTAGAGTCACATGTGATCATATGCAGGAGGATCTGAGCATCACACTGCGATCACAATTCATCATACATAAAAATTGCTGAAGCAATGCTTTTTAGATACGATAAAAGTAAGAATTACACAATGCAAATAACGTCACTAGTGGGAACAAGATGTGTTGCCCAACAATAAAAAGAAAGACCATAGAAAAGATCAGTAACGGTAAAGCATTTAAACATCAAGCATCTCTACAGACAGTGAAGACAGCGCCTGAGCTGCACAGTGTGTAAAAGACAGACAGGGAGGATAAGTTACACCATGCAAATTTTTATCTAATCTACATAACTGATAGGGCTGGGCTGTGTGTACTTCATACCTTTAAAAAGGTATCAACTGAAATAACCCAGCACCAAGTAGTAGCGAAACTCCAGTCAAACAAGACCTGTGTTTGATCATTTTTGTACCAAGATGCAGAAAAAAAAGACTATTTGTATGGTTTTGCTCTCAACCAATCACTGCAAGCTTTCCTCAATTTAATATGGTGAAGCAGGAATGCATCGTATGTGACCAGATGTCACCAAAACGTTTGAAAGTATGACTATAGCCTATTACACGACTGTGGTATCTGGTGGCATTTTACAAAACTGAATGCTTCCATTCACATGATGGGTATCGAATGAAGCAGAGCTGTAACAATTAATAAGCTAATCGACCGTCAACTATTAAATAAATTGCTAACTAATTTCACTATTGATTACAATTTTTTAAGAAATTTTAAAGTAAACATTCTTCCAAGTCTGGCTTCTTAAATCTGAATATTTTCTGGTTTCTTTAGCTCCTCTATGACATAAAACTGAATATCTTTGAGTTGTGGACAAAACAAGACACTTAAGGACGTCATCTCGGGCTTTGGGAAACACTGACTGACATTTTATAGACAGAACAACTAATCAATTAACTGAGAAAAGGACAAGAAAATTGACAAGAAAAAATTAGGTAATTGTGGCCCTAGAATGAAGTAGGAAAAAAAAGTATCATAGTAAGTACTCTCTTGGTGTCAGTATCACATCAAGGTTACTGGTACTGTAACTTTTTTAATGAAACCCACTCCTAATAGCTGAGCTTACATAAGAAGAGTACAGTCAACAGGTTTCACATTGATGTCAACAATTGCTGTACCTATCTCCTGCCTCTCACACAAAATCAAAGCGTAATTTGATAGTATTTGAAGCATCTGTTCTGCTTTGCTCCGATTTAATAAGAATTTCAAAGAAAATTTCAGCATCAGTCACGACTGTGTGGGAGCAGGAGATTCCTTGGTGTATCAACAAAAATAAGTAAGTGAGCTGGAAAATAAGAAAAAGAAATAAATAAATAAAACGCAGAATAACACAGCAGTCTTAAGTGCTTCTTCTCTTTCAAGTTGTCTGGTGCTGTGAATAGAAAGAAAGAGGAAAGACTGGGTTTCAGACTGCCCAGAAGGCCTCTCTCATGCCTTCATCTCTTTTCCCCTCTATCACATTCAACATTGTAATTAAAGCTTTCGTAAACGGTTTTGTGGCATTCAGTGAAGCATGTTTCATTGAAAACACAAGCGATGGAAAGGTTTCATCTTTAAAGCAAAAGACTGCATTTGTCCCCACACACACGTAGACACGAGATGACACAGAGTCTGGCCACCAGAAAAGCGGGTTCTTCTTCACAGCAGTGGCCTGTTTCCTGTATGCACAACCTTTATGATCAAGAGTTTCCTGTTTAACTTGTCAGCTTCCTTATTTAAAGGGCCTTATTTAGAGAAATCCACTCAGTAAATTCTGTGAAATGTAAAAGACGTGCCGAGAGCTTTACAGCGAAAGTCAGTAGCTAAGAAACAGGAGCACTTTGCTGCCAGTGACCCTACCAGTGTTATCCATCAGCACTTTTAAATCTCTGCAGTGCCAACACCTTCATTTACCACAGAAAGAACATACTCCCACATAAGCATTGACACAGGAGTGGCACTCCACAGCAGAAGCCTAGTTTTCCTCTTTGCAGCTGATTTACACTGCTTTGGTTCCTCTCTTCCTGCCTTTAGTTTTTCTGAGCCAACGTTCCCCTTCTCCTCTCTTAGTCATTTGTTTGTCTTCCAGCAGGAAGTATACAGAAGCAACCAGGCTGAACTTTTATTTCCCCTCATCCACGTAAACAAAATGGCATGAATATGATGTACACAGTATTTTCACTCATACTCACAGATAAACACTGTACACTGCTCCACCACATCCTGTTCTCTGTCAGAACAGGTGAGTGGCCGCATGCTTTATGTTTATGCGGTGAAAGGATATCGATCTTATATGCCCTACAGGGCTGCAAATGACAGCTATTTTCATTAAACAATTAATCTTACAACCATTTTCTCCAATAAACAGTGAAAAACTCTCACAATTTTTCCAAAACCCAGGGTGACATCTTTCAATTGCTTGCTCCGAAGATATTTAGTTTAACAATATTTAAAATATTTGAGAAATTGGAACCAGAAAAGGTTCGCCATTTAGCTTGAAAATGACTTCAACAAATACTTCTGCCAATATATTTTCTGTCAATCGACAAATCGATAACTTAACAAACTGTTTCATCTCTACATACATGTACATGTACTGAATGTTTGGAGACTCTCCTAGCAAACCAGCCCCAAAGACATGAAGTACAATTCCCATTGTGTCATAAAAAGGACAAAAGGAGGAGGTGACAACAGGGTTAAACGTGGATGAAAGGAAGTGAGGGACATGAGGCTAATCAGACAGACTGATAAACACTGCTCAGGTAGAACAGCCTTATCTGGGTAGAAGAGTCCATGCCTGCAATAAGCAGAGATAGACAGAGCAATATTTATCTGCATACAGCGTTGTTTTGTTGTCATTTAATTTTGAGTTTTATTAAGTTTTGTACGTCATGAAAAGAGTAAGAAACTGAGACAACATAATGAAATTAAGAAAAAAATGTTTTCCAGCTGTTTACTTGTAAATCTAGTTTGTAAATTACATGATTTAATATACTGTAATAGAGCAGAGATTCTACGGCAAATTCCTCGAGACCATCTGCAATGTAAAACCACAAAAAGTCACTGCGTCTTTCATTACCATAACTAAGCTATGATACAGATTAAAGCAAACATCATCATCAACAAGAAGCACTGAGAAAGTAAGTTGTATCAGCTGAGAAATCAGAAGAAGTCGAATATCGGCCAATAAATATCAGTCTATTCATAGCCTGCAGAGCAAAAAGATGCAGCAGAGCTCCCACTCACACCTACATATGGCTGGCCAACATAATCATAGAAAACACGCTCCTTATTACCTCCTACAAGAACATCATGTCATCCCAACTACACCATTCCTCGCCATCTCCACCCATCATTTTATCAGGTCCAATCTAATCATCCCTCCACCCAGCTCCTTCTGTAAACTTTTTACATCTTAAACTCTTCTTGCTATCTCTTCGTGACTCTGTGATTTTCCTTATCAACCTACATGAGCTTGGTTTCTTAAGACTTTACTTTACGTCAGCTTTTCTTTCAGCAAGTCCTCATTTACTTTGTCAGACTTCCCCATAGCTGTAGCCATTCACAGTCTGAGGAAACCAAGAAAGGTTGCCATTGTTGTTATTCACAACATTATCTCTTGCTACCAAAGCAAAGCTGTCAATGGGAATGACATGTCCAGGGAGCTGCTATTAATATGACTCCTTCCTCATGGTTTACACAGCTGACAGCTTCATTCAGACTCACAATATGTAGAGGAATACACAGTACAGGAAGGTTTTTACAGTCTCTTTACATTTACAATGTGTGTTATGTTACTTCCTTTTCCTCTTGTGACATAATTTGATGCAATGCATTTCAGGTCCTCATCCACTTGTGGGACTTTGTGCCCTGGACAGATTCAAAGCAGCACTTCGGGCCTGTGTGCAATTCAGCAACTCTAATATCAATGCATTCATCACTACTAATCGATCACTGCATCCTTTCTATACGGGCTGTGCAAACATCTGTGTACTCCTCCAACCATCATCATCTCTCCTTACCGTGACCGGAGTGCCTGCCAGGCAGCATCTACATCAGCGTACAGGTTCTTCTCTGAAGGTTTCCCAGAACTTGCCCCGTAACCCGAGTAGTCGTAGGAGAAGACGTTGCAGTTGATCCGTGAACCCAGGCCAATGTAGAAGCTGCTCATCTGCCCCAAGTCCACTGCGTTTCCATGGGAGAATAATAGAGTGTATCGGGCGCTGGGTGAGCAGCGGACAAACATGCAGGCGATGCGGTTCCCTCTTGAGGTGCGTGTCATGAAACACTCGATAGCGTCCTTCTCACGGGACGAGTACTGCCAGTCGGCCCGTTCCGAGAGGTGCAGCGTCCATCGGCTGCCACTGTCATCAGACATGAGGCTGTAGGTGGGCTCTGGGGGCAGGAAGGCCAGCTTAGAGGCGATCTTGCTGGGGCACGGTGGACAACAGAACAGGCAACATAGCTCGCTGAGGGATAAGTGGTTCATCCTCAAAACACTGTGACAGGGAGAGGGAGAATGGTTAAAATAGAAACAGATACATTTCATCAGCTGATTAAAATGTAAGAATTGCTTTGAGAACTAAGAAGGAAAGAAACAAGGATGTAATCTCATCAAAAAAGAGCATCTAGGCTCTCTGAAACTGCTGAATTTGCCTCTGCATCCCCTGCAGATTGATCACAAGGAAATCACCACAAGAGCAATTCGCCACAGAAGTCTTGAAAGATGCTCTCTCTAAGAGTATAATAACAGTTTGTCTTTGTTAAGTGGAGGAGCAGGGGGTTTCCGCGACTGGAGGCTAAAGCCAGGCTGCTGTCCTCTCTTTTTATACACTATCAATTCCCCTCTCCAGAACGCATGGCTCTCTTTAGCCAGGATTATAAAAAAGACATAGCGACTCTGATTGAGTGTTTGTTCTCTGGCTGCCTCGAGGCTCCACAACCACTCTAACGGTATTGACTTAAAAGGCTTTCTTTTTTTCCTCTCTGCACCTGGACCCCTACCTAAGGCTACCTTTTAGATATTCCAGGTGCCTTTGTATTTCACTGGCCAGCCGGCACTACACATGTCAGCAGAGCTCATTTTGGCGACACCAAAGCTGGTCAACCTAACAAAATATCCTCCAGGAATGCCTTGCACAAGTAATTTGACTCTGTATAACTACACATGCCCTTTCCAACAGGGCCAAAACACATCACTGTCAGGTTATGACAATGTGTTTTGGATTGGATTTCCAATGAAGGTGCTTGAGTAAGAACTTAGGCTACACCCTGCTATTACATCTTTCCAATTACATCCTAGTCTATGCAAACATGCAACAGCAACTCTCAGCCTGCAGCTGCATTTTTCGCCAGGACACATCAGCATATTGCTAATTTCTTTTATTGTAGCCACTACAGGCTTTGCAGGTCTGCGGCAAAAAAGCGTCCTAGCATAATGTTGTGCTGTTTGTTTTTTTTTACAGTGACTTACTTTTGTAAAAACTATAAACAATGAAGCACATCCCTCATGCCTCTTGGTGGCCTGCCTCACCAGTTCTTTTCTTGCACACTTAATTTTCTAAAAGGCATTCAGCAGATTTACAACAGTTAGTTGTTTTGCAATTTCCCACACTTTACTGATGAGTACATTTAATCAATTTGTGGTGGATTTGTTTATAATGGTCCCCTCCTCTTTTTGCAGATTTGCAAGAAGTCTTACCAGCTGTTGGACCTTCCAGATACACGTGTTAAAGCCTAAAATTCTTGATTACAGGTGACTTCAATACCACTTAATTACCTGTGTACCACTTCTACAAACGATTGGCTGTAGCAGAGATGCTTGAGAGTCAATACTTTTTACAGCCACTTGTGCTCTGTGAATGCTACTTATGCAAGATGCTGTGACATTCAAAAAGAGCACGCAGCAGCAAAATACATAGCGGAGGCTATTTGCTTCCCATATTCCCCAAAATAGTCCATAATCTGCCATCCGCGGAGACAGAATGGAGCCCCGCAGCGATTTACTGTAAAATGGTGGTGGAGGCTGCAATGTGTTGAGAGAGATTACAATGATTCTGGGCTGGTTTGTGGAGGTTTAATTTCCAGTGGCTAGACACAATTACTGCTGAGTGTGATGGGCCAATTAACAAGCAACACTAAAAATGCAAATATGTTTCTTATTAACACAGAACAGAGAAATGATCTCAACATTACCTGGACGGCGGCTGGACGCTTGTTTTGTTTTTCTTTCTATTTTAAGGTGACAGTATTGGCCAACGTCGCCGTGGTCAGGTGTTATCTTCGCACCGAGCCAACTAACTTGTCTTCTTCTCGACGCCAACAGATTGACAACGTTATCCTCGCCCAGATTATCCTTTGTCCCGTGTCCTATTTGTTGGCGATGTCACTTTGAGTGTGTATATCCCTCCTGGCACCACAGCTGTGAGTTACTATTAGCTAGCAGCTTCGTCCTCCGGGTCCAGACTGCCTCCGAAACTGTCGTTTCTTTTCTCTCCGCTCGGCTTTCTCAACATATGGTCCTGAATGATAACGAGGTCGATTCATTCAAAACGCTCAAGTCTATACAGCTCAGCAGCGACATGGGTAATGTCGATAAAGGTCCAGAATTAACTAAATTCTTGTCACGCGTCCGTGGTGGTTTCAATCAGTTCACAGCAGTATCACTTGCCTCCGAAACATCACCGCTTTCGTTGTGAATATCACTCTGCTTGTTATCTTAGCTTGTAAGGAAGGAGGGAAGTGATTGACAGCTCTATGGACCAATAGGAAAGAGGTTAGTGAAACGAGTCCACCAATGGTACAAAGAGTAGGCTTTTGTGGGCGGTTCCTTGTCGACGCCGCAGAGTGGTGGCCGAACATTTTGATTGACGTGTGGAAGAACCAACCGGTAGTTACTATTGTGAGGCGCTGACCAATCAGAACCGCCGGAGGGGTTTCTAACGTTCAATCAGATGACGTCATTGACCTGTAACTATTTTAAAAAGCGTATTTTTAACGTAAAAAAATAAATATTTCCCCTTTTGCGCTTTTTCCCCAACAAACAGCTCTTTTATTTAATTATTTTAACCACGTTTGAGAAAAGTAGAGAATTCGCGTTTTTATCTCAATGACGTAACATGACGTGCTCGTACTTCTTCCGGGTTAGTGCTCTCTCCGGCATGGTTTTTGGAGTTCTATCATGTGTTTATCTAAAAATTGGAAAATAAGATGAGTTCTCAGAAAGGTAATGTATCTCGGTCAAGAGGCCAGAAGCACCAAAACAGCACTGCCTACAAAAATGACAAGTACGGAGCGACTGTACAAGTGAAGGTGTGTGAAACTTGAAGTAATATGTCGTGTGTAGCTAGCCTGCATCGGTACTGAGCTCAAGTATAGACACTTTGAAGTTTTGAATTCACGTCACATTGTATTCATTGATATAGAGTTTACAATGTGCTCTTTAAGACGAGCTTATTTATACTTTTTTTTAAATTGTGTATAAAAATAAACCAAAGGGTTTTTGTTGTTCAAGCAATGAACATTTTCTACTGCTGTCATTATTGTCAACGATAATGCTTTTCCTTTCAACCCTGCCTTTACAACCCATTGTTTTGTCAAAGCCATGCTACAACATTATATGATTATAACATCTCCATCATGTCTCTGCTAATGTGATCTCAACTACAGAAGGCAAACTCAAAGATCCACGATGGGCTCTGTCAACATTGTAAGGGTGTTCTTGAGTGGAAAGTGAAGTACAACAAATACAAGACACTGACACAGCCCAAAAAATGGTGAGTATACTTAGATACTGCAGACAGTCATAACAAAAAAGTATCTGCACAATGTGCATTATGCTTACATCTCAATTAAATAGTGTATTAATTTATTGGCCGAAACACCTTGAAGTTACAGGTTTACAACCAAGTTTATAACATGATGAACACAGGAAGAAGCTTCTGGTAAAGCCACTTAACATCTTTTAAGTCATCACTTTGAGCTCAAGTTATGCCTTGACATTTAAGTTAAAAGGATGCACTGGAAGTTTAAACAGACGGGATGAAGTTGTCTGCCACATACATGCTGGTAGCAAACCAGTTGGCAAGTTAAGTGCATATGCATTTTTTTTACAGAAGACATTTTGAGGTGTCGCAGTAGGAACAGTGCAGGTGTAAATGATAAAATGAATGACAGCTGAACTTCATTGAGCATGCTTTGATTTCAGGATGCTTGTATCCTGCATGCTTACTCACTGTTACTCTCACTGTAGCAGTTCAGTAGAACAGAGCTGTTGTTCATCTTATTAGCAAAACCTGTACTTTGTGTTTGGTGTTGCTGCAGTAACTGTGGGTCCACAGTTCAGCTGGCATTCAGGAAAGCCCCTGATGTCCTGCAGATTTCCAGTTATCTCCTGCTTGCATGGCAACCTCTGTTTTATCAGTTGAGTTGAAGGATACAACAGTCAGACTCAGACGGCCTTTGCAGATGTGTCACACTGTTGTATTTCCGCAGTGAAGTGTCGTGTTTTGGATTTGTTATTTGTGTTTTAAAGACAGTTGTAGTTGGTTCCAGTGTGAAAATGTATGACACTTGTGCATGCATGTTGTTTTCTTTCAGCGTCAAGTGTTCTCAGAAGACAGTGAAGGATGCGTATCACATTGTTTGTAAGCCCTGTTCTCTTCAGCTGGAGATCTGCTGCAAGTGTGGGAAGAAAGAAGACATTGTTATTCCGTGAGTGGTCCTGTATTGTGACAGTGTGTGAATTTGTGGGTGTAGATTTATACAGAAAAAAGCATTTAATACTATAAAGTCACTTTGTGTTCTGATCTTACTGAAATGAGCAACCTTTGTGTTTACTAATGAGAGAATATTAATTGACTATTAATATAGCCAAGTCTATGTTTTTTTCTTGGCCGCATTGTTATCAGTGACTCACAACGAAGCAATTAATGTAAGATGTCCTCATGTTGTACAAGATGATTGTAAGAAATGTGGTTTGCGGGTTCTTGATCTGAGGGACGGGTAATCAAATTTATGAAGCTAATTTTAGTAGATATACATTTTTTTTTTATCATTGGCAGAGCCCTACAAGAAATTCAACTGCAAGTCTGCCATCTTGTGGACAATGAGATACATTACAACTGATCGTTGGAATTTGCTCAACTTACTCAGAGCACTTTAGCTTCTGTCTTTTCTTCTCAGTTCAGTGCCCTTCACACACATTGCTTTCATTTACATTTTGGCATCCATTTATTCTCATATGTCATTTTATTTATTCATTTTGGTTACATTATGGGATTCAATCCAAGCCTGAGGGATTCCCACTTTGCTCTTGTAACATTACAGTTGACACTGCCTCACTTTGTTTTTCTCCCACTGTGTAGAATAAACAAAGAGGACAAAGAAGAGGAAGAGGAGGACGATAAACAGAGAAAGAAAGGACGTGGACGAGGGAAGACGGACTTGGACGACTTGGACAGTGATGATGATTATGATGAAGATGACTTAAGTGACCTTGAAGATGATGATGAGGATTTCGATTGTGACTCAGAATCCAAGAAGGCGCAGAACAAGTCCGATGTTCTTCCAGATGTATCCAGAGTCAAAGTTAAAGACTAAAGACAGGGAGAGGGTTCTTTTGTACCAAGTGGACCTTTTTTCAAACACGTATATACAGCAAGTTTACAAATCAAAGTACAGTGTGAGCTCTGGGACGTGATCGTACTCAAAGATTTCAGGTGGTTGTGTATCTTTTTTTTCCTTAGTACTGTAGATCAGGATAAACGGGCTGTAATATGTACTGCACACTCACAAACCAAACCAGCTGGATATATACTGCATATCTGAATGCACTGGAATGAAAACCTGTAGGTGATGTACATTCATTTAAAATTTGCGTATCTATGCTACCTGTTCTTCTCACAATAATTGAACTAATAGAGGCGTTGAAGTGTCAGCAGCACTAAAAACAGAAGTACAGGTTTTGCTAGAACATCGGGAACTGACTGAAATATTGACTGTCTCATGCACACTGATATTTACACTCAGTGCCTAGTTTATTAGGTCCACCTAGCTAAAACTAATACACTACAGGTCTGCAATAAATCCTACCTTCATGAAGTTTATCATGTTCAGTTATTTTTAAACTGTTGTAGAGAGCTGCGGGTGCAACTTAATAACAGTAGACGCTGTAATTTGTGATGCTGTTGTGTTGCATCGTTATGATGAGAAGTGCTCTTCATATTTTGTCCACTGCATATTATTGAAGGTGAACTAAACATTAGATATACGTCTCAGTATAACCACAAAAGAAAAGATATTTTATTGTTTGAGTGTGCTGTTCTGGACTTGCCCTCCACCTACACTTTCTATAATCCCTTCTAGAATAAACAAATTGAAATGCAATAAAAGTATCTAAAAGATTTTTCTTCAGAATTAAACATGTGGCTTATAAATGAAATGCCTTTCATATATTTCCGACATGTTTTTTCAGAGACGTTTCTGTAGGCTGCTGTGAAGCAGTGCACTCATACACTTTTCTGGCAGAAAACAATCAAGCATAACTTCTCATTTTCATCACTATTTTCAGCTGCCCTTTACACTGCCAGTCACTGAATAACCTGCAGTAACATCTAAAGTGAGCGCATGGAGTCATTCATCATGAGGGGTCGATATATTTGAAGCAGTGTGGCAACATGTCAAACCTTACTTCCTCATTAGGATATGTGACATCATGACAGATGGATGGAGTAATAAATAAACTCACGGGATGACCATTTGTGAATGCCGCTCATGAACTTTCACATGGCTGTGTTCTGCTCATACACTCATGACTGTAAGTTCAGACCTTATGTTGACTCTGGATCTGTTCCAGCTGACAGGTTTACTAGACTAGAAGCTGCTGTCTTTGTTTGAAAGATAAAAATGTTAATTTGTTAGCTTTGAAGAAGCTTTTGACATTCCTAAAGGGAATATAGGTTGTGCTTATAAAGGCAACTACTGTATTACTTTTGTTTTTAGTTCTGCAAATCATTACCACACTATGCAACATGTATTTGTTACCTTAAAATGTCTCTGCTCCATTATGACCTGCTTTGTGACCCTTATTATTAGCAAGTACCAAAATATTATCTAGATATTAGCAACAGGCTAACCACTCCATCATTACGTCATTATTATGATGATGTAATGTGAAGTGCTCAGTGTTGGGAAGGTTACCTTTGAAATCTGATAGGTTACACATTACTAGTTACCCTGTTAAAATGTAGTAAATAATGTCGCTATGTTAGTTACTTCATCAAATAAATATAACTTAAATAAGAACATTTCTTTTTGCTTAATTTTCTTACAAATGTTTTAAACTGGGAAATAAAGCTAAAAAAATGTCCAGATATAGGCGATGCTAAAACAAGGCATTCCTGCATGATGAAAAGATGCAAAGCAACAGCATGAATGTTTTATTCTACATGAGCTTTTTACCAAAAAGAATACATGTAGATATTGCCCCTTTGTAATCACCATCATCTTGAAAAAGTTAGGACACTGTGTGAAATGTCAATAAAAACAGAATGCAATGATATGCAATCTTTTTTTTTTAAACCTATATTCAATTGAATAATGTACAAAGACAATATATTTAATGCTCAAGCTGATAAACATAATTGTGTTTTGTATATATATACCCTCATACTGAATTTGATGCCTGCAACATGTTTTAAAAAGGTTGGGACAGGGCCATGTTTTACACTGTGTTATATCACCTTTTCTTTTAGCAACACTCAGTGAGAGTTTGGGAACTGAGGACACTAATTGTTGAAGTTTTGAAAGTGTAATTCTCTCTTGCTCTGGCTTGATATTCGATTTCAGTTGCTCAATAGGTTGGGGTCTATGTTGTGGTACTTTGTGCTTCGTGATGCGCCACACATTTTCAATGGGAGACAGGTCTGGTCTGCACACAGGCCAGTGTAGCACCCACACTCTTACACTATGAAGCCAAGCTATTCTAACACGCGCAGAATGTAGCTCGTCAGGCCACAGCACACTTTTCCACTTTGTATCAGTCCATCTCAGATAAAATCAGGCTCAGAGACGTCGGCTGCATTTCTGAATGTTTTTGATATGTGACTTTCATTTTGCATGGTAGAGTCTTAACTTGCATTTGTATATCTAGTGATGAACTGTGTTTACCATAAATGTTTTTCCAAAGAGTTCCTAAGCCCATGTAGTTATTTCCTTTATACAGTCATGTTGGCCTGAGGGGTTAAAGATCAGGGGTATTCAGTGATGGTTCTCCTCCTCACCCCCTATGTGTAGACCTTACTCTGGATCCACTGAATCTTTTGATGATGCTATGAATTGTAGATGGAGACATCTCTAAATTTCTTGCAATTGTGTATTGAGAAACCTTGTTCTTAAACTGTTGAACTATTTGCCCTCACATTTTTTTCACAAAGTGGTGAACCTGGCACTGTCCTAACTTGTGAGCCTTGCTGAGCCTTTCGAGGATGCCCCCTTCATACCCAATAATGTTACTGCACTCTGTTACAGATTAACATGTTTTCCTGTGGGATGTTCCAAACAGGTGTTTTCTGAGCGTTCCTCAGTAGAGGTCAAAAGGGATTTGTAATCATTCCATTCATATCTATTGACATTTTACAGTGCTTGTGACTGTTTTGAGCAGTGTTGGAGAGTAACTAGTTACAGGTAACAGACTAACACAATTAAACTTAAAAAAAAATAAATGTAACTGTAATCTGTTATAGTTACTAGGATTTTTTAAAATTAAATTACAGTTACTTTTCAAAATGTTGGTGATTACAGAGGAGTTACATCTGAATATATTCGTTTTGGTAAAAAGCTACGTGCCTTCTTTTAGCCTATGTCTGAACATTTTTCAGCTTAAACGTCCAGTTTAAAATGTTTGTTCAAAAATCAAATGCAATTAGTTACATTACTTTGATTAAGTAATTTAAAAAATATATTACTTTGCATTTTAACAGTGTAAATCTGTAACCTGTTACATTTTAAATGTAACCCTCTTTATATTGACTATGAGGAAACGTCTCAAACACTGTGAGGACCTATATGACAAACATGGGTAAAATGTACGGACATAGAGGAACAAGCAACCACCCAAAACAGTGTACCCAATGGGAACATGTATGTGTGCTCACAGGAGTGTCTATATACTTTTGTGCACCCTCGTGTTTGAATGTAAATATACTGCTGTTACTTTTGACAGTCAGATGGTACAGAATGTCCTCTTTCATATATCTATATATAGCCTTGTCTCTCTGCAGCTTACTACCCAAAATGCAGTTTGGTCTCCAGGCAGCATGTGTTAAGGCCTACAGGAATTAAAAACCTGTAAATAAAATAATTTGGTACACAGTAAAGAAGTCAGAAGTCCTCTTGTGGCTACTTCGAACATATAGACATGGTGTATGACAGTTTTATTTATTACACCGACTGAAGGATTATCTTCCAAGATGACAAATATAAAATTAATAAAATTAAGTTACTGGTCAGAATTGCCTAAATATTGAGCTGGAGAGACTGTGCGCACCAGCGCAGAGACTGAGCTGCTGAGATTTTTGTTTCATTCATTTCAGTGATATAACACCAGCACTTATTCTTTGAGGTTTAAAAAATATGAAGTTGGATTTTACTTTATTTTAAGCAGCAAGGCCTGAATCCGAATATATCACTACATAAATGTGCGCAGGAGAGTAACGCAGTCATGTGCCGTCATATGACCCACGTTTTCTTTGCCATTTAAATCTCGTGTGCAATTAAGTTTCTTATTGTGCAAGAGGAGCAGCACCTAGTGACTCGTGTCATTGAGACCATTTGATCACTGTGATAAATAATCAACGGGCACAGTTCAAAGGTGCTCACAGTGCCGTCCTGCACCTGACTGATAACCCTCGGTGTATGATATCAGCTTTAAAACAAAAGCAAAACTGGAAACTTTAGTGAATCACTCAGTCGTGGGGACTCTGACCGGTGGATAGTTACATCTAAACAACGTGACGATCAGACGAACCCCAGCACACACACACACACAGACACAAACACACACACACCCTATCTTCTCATTGGCTGCAGAGTGGCTTTGCAGTTACGTGGAGTCGTGCGTACTGGTGCGTCGTGGTGATCGGAGCTCACCGAGGACAAAAACCCGGTGCGCTATTGCTGCTGCGCAACTCCGACTGATCTATTAAAAGGATGGCGAACTCTAATAGACCCACCAGCAAATGCATTGCTCACGTCTACAGGGGAACATTTATCCACTCGACCCAGCAAACAGCGCTGCAGATCCTGGAAGATGAGCTCCTGGGAGTGGATACAGATGGAAAGGTTTGCCAGAATCTGAAATATCTACAGCAGCTCTTGGTCTGATTTATGAAACTTTAAAAAAAATTCTGTGGTTTTGAAGTGCGTTTGGATGTTATCTGTAATTTGATAAAGACATTTAGCTCATAACTACTCCTAAACCCTTGCGCCAGAGACTGAATTTGGTGAAAACATGTTATGTAGCACTTGAATTGTCTTTCACAAACAGCTGTTGCTGAGCAACTTTAACATTTTCTCACAGTGAGATAATGAAACAAAACCTGAATGACAGTCTGAAGTACTCTCTTCAAACACAAGTGGGATTAAAATTCATAGAATATCGGAAAACCAAGCGTGCATGTTGTTGGCCATACTCTGTTGTTATCAGCAAGGAAATACAATGTGTGGACATTGTGAAAATCATATGGTTATTAAGGAGGTGGATCAGAGATATGGCAGGAACTTCATCAAAATCAGACATTTACAGAAAAGGGTGCTCTTTACAGTGTTGCTCACAGAATACATGTATCTTGTTCCAGCAGTTATTGATAAATAAATAAGATAAATGGCAAATATACAGTATTAAACTTGCTCTTGGGGTCTTCTCCTTTTTGTGTAATCATCAACTCTTAGCTGATTTTCCATTCTGCCATCAGATTGCTTTCATTGGGAGAGGCACCGAGCTAGACAGACTGTCTCAGACCTTTGGATTCAGTCCATCTGAAGTCACACAACTGGAACAACAGTAAGTACAATAAATGAATTACAGAGTATAAAGAAATTTACAATAGTGTATCAGTGTTAAATCAGTTCTTGCATATGCCATAAAAACATTTTTATGGCTTGCTGCACTGCAGTGAGTTCTTTATGCCAGGACTGGTGGACACCCACATCCATGCATCCCAGTACAGCTATGCTGGCACAGCTCTGGACATGCCACTATTGCAGTGGCTCAATACCTACACCTTTCCCGTGGAGTCACGCTTCAAAGACTTGGAGTTCGCCCGCAGCGTCTACTCTCAAGTTGTGGTAAGTTTGCTGGCATCATGAATTACGCAACTATTAATAATTGCACACTTGCTTTGTATGTTGCCGTGTGAATCAAACAGGCAGGGAGAGAAACAAGTTTTCGGTCCAGGTTATTTAGTTTGAGGTGTTGTCAGTGGTATTGCGAAACATTCAGGGAGGTTTCCTCTATTGTCACACAGAATATGATTTGAGAAGGGTGCAAACAGGTTTGTGGCTTAACAACGTATAAAGAAGAGGAAATATGTCTGAATGTTGTCTTAATCCTGTAACACAATCCCTGTGCTTTACAGAAAAGGACCCTGAGAAATGGAACAACCACTGCATGTTACTTTGCTACCATACATACAGATGCCTCACTGCTGTTAGGCCAGATTGCAAGTAAGATGCCCTACACTCAAATACACACACACACACACACACACACACACACACACACACACACACACACACACACACACACACAAACACACACATTTTAACCTAAATCTTGTCTTTAAGCATTGGCCCAGTCTCTGATGTGGACTGTGGACTGGAAAGTTAGAAACTGAAACTATGTTTGGAGACAATATAAGTCAAATGGCACTGTTGCAGGTTACCAGAGGTGTCTTGGCCAGGGCTGCCCAAAGTGGCGCCCACGGGCGAGAGTTGGCCCACAATAAGGTTCAATTTGGCCTGCCAGATGTTTCTTGCAAAAAAATAAATAAATAATAATAATAATAATAAAAATTATATTATTTAATTATTTATTGTCAGATAAAAATGCTCCAAAAATATTTAAGATTCCTAATTATTTCTGATTACTTATAGCCTCCACTGAAACACACTTATTTTGTTCACCTTTACGCCTTGTCCTTATCATCATGGTGTCATCTTATGTAATGCTGAATATACACACACTCACATGAATGTGTAATGATACAGCCATACTGAATTGAACACTGTCTTTGGCAGCTTTGCACAGCCATCCTGTGTTATCAGGGTCATTGAACTCTCAACTTTGTCCTGTTCTGAGCAGCTGTTTTTCTTTCAGCGTAAGCATACGTGTGCGTGCACATGCAGGCTTTAGAATTCCAAACACATATTTAAAATGTATTCCTAAGTTCTTCTTTATTAGTTTATTGTTTTTTCTTAAATTTTATGTAAAAAAAAAAATAAACACACACTAAATCCAATGTGCTAAATTTTCTGAGGCAAGAATCTTGTAAGGTCCAAAGTTCAAGGTCCCAGGGAAATCTGATATATATGCTCATTTTCTGCCTGATTTGACTGGAAATGTTCAGTCACAGTAAACACAAAGATCTCTCACAGTCTCTGAGTGACCTGATGATTATTAACAGTATCAACAAGTTTAAACTTGATGAAGCAAAACTTTATACTTAGCACTACTGGGTATCACCTCTCACATGCCCCCTCTCCCAAACCACACATTATATGTACTGTATGTCATTTAGCATTTCATCTAGAGCACTAGAATGGATGCCTTCATATTTATCTCATAGGATGCAAAGTGTTACAGTTTTTGATACACAGTCCAGTAACATGAAGTGTACAGTAGGTGTTCAGTATTGGGCTCCCTATTATTTAGCCTACATGTAAATGATTTCCCTCCACAGTATCATGATGTGGGACTGCAAATGTATGCAGATGATAATGCTGTATACATACGGAAAAAACAGATGAGTTAGCAGCTGTCAAACTAGCATTGGAAAGGATCACACATTGGCTTGATCAATCATACCTGAGTCTAAACAAAGGATGCTCTTCTCTAAAACCACCATACAACCTTCCAACATTTATATTCTCATCAAAGGTGAAAGGAGTGACACAGTCACTTGCGTGATCCTGGATCCAAATGTGAACCTTTCAAAACCAAAAAAGGTTCAAACCATAAAGTACACATTAGCAAACAGCTGGTAACATGCATCAGTGGTGACATATATGTTTTAAACCATACATGGTCTCTTCTAAAAGATAGGGCTGGGAAGATCCAAGAATCAAGTTCAAGTGATAACTTTTGATGTGCATGAGCCTGTGTGAGAGTGTGCACATGCACTTTTAGGCTGTGTATGCATGTATCTGTATGTAATGCATGTAAGTATGGTATATGTTGTGTGCATGCATTCATACTGTACAAGAAGACAAGAACTAGTAAGTGACAGCAGGATTTGTCTCTGACACAAGAAGGACCTGGAATGCAATAACATGCTGCAGGTGACAGGTGAAAATGTCACCTTGCTTCTAGTGAACAATCTTCATAATTTTACAGAGAAATTCTGAAGATTGTTGAGTAGGTGTGTGTTTAGCAACTGGACGAATATTGCTGAGTCATAATGGAATAATACTAACTGATGTTTTTGAGAGAAATCTGTATGAAATACTTAGTTTTCCCTGGGATGTCACTGGTACCTCAGTTATATCTAATATCTCTCAGATAGTTTATTCATATTTTATCATCCTGTTGTTAAGATTGGTGGCCTCTCCTCCTCATCTATCCATATCACTTGTGGTGTACCTCAAGGTTCCATCTTAGGCCCATCTTATTTGCACTATACTTGCTCCTATTAGGTTCCATTTTCTGCCAGCACAAAGTCTCTTCTCACTGTTATGCCGACGACACACAAATCTATGTTCCGTTAAACCCTCCTGATGTGAAATCCTGGATGGCTACAAACTGTCTTCAGTTGAACAATAACAAAACAGAGGTTATTGTTTTTGGTCCCCCCAATAACACAGGCAGCATCGTCAGCCATTTAGGACCACTCACATCTTACGTTCGTACTCATGCCAGAAATCTTGGTGTCATTTTTGATTCTGCACTAAAATTTGACAAACAAATCAACACTGTGGTGAAGGGCTGTTATTTTCAGTTACAAAACATTGCAAAACTCAAGTTGCATCATCACACACAATGACATGAAAACTGTAACCACTGTGTTAATCTTCTCAAGGCTAGACTACTGTAACTCTCTGTACCTGAGTGTCTGCCAGTCATCTTTGTCTTGTTTACAGCTGGTGCAGAACACTGCTGCGAGACTCCTAACCAGTGCCACAAAAAGAGATAACATTACACCAGTGCTAGCGTCCCTGCACTAGCCACCCATCAAATACAGGATTGATTTTAACGTTCTTTTATTTGTTTTTAAAGCAACACATGGGCTGGCACCCCAATATATTGCTGAACTCTTCTGCCCCTACTCTAGCTCCCAACCTCTCAGATCCTCTGAACATTGTCTTTTAACCATTGCGCGTTCGAGGCTGGTGGGTAAGGGAGACCGTGCCTTTACAGTCGCTGCTCCAAAGCTCTGGAATAGCCTTCCACTCTCAATCAAATGCTCCCCCACCATCGACACTTTTAAGACAAATCTTAAAACGTACTTGTTTTCAATGGCCTTTGGTTGTTTGAAGTGGTTTTAATATTTTAGTATTTTATAATCTTTTCATGTTTGTAATTGTTTTCACAGGTTTTTATTCTGTTTTATATTTGTGTACATTTTATGTTGCTATATATTTGTGTGTCATTGTTTTATTCTGTACAGCACTTTGGTCACCTGCAGTTGTTTTTAAAGGTGCTATATAAATAAACTTGACTTGACTTGTGGTCATGACGTGAAGTGTATTGCATTGCCATATGAAAAAAAAAGTTGGAGTATGTGGCCCCACTGTAACAACTGTTTGAGCTCAAAACGCTGTTAACTGACTAGGCTTAGCTTAGCGGATTAATGTTTATTCATATTCTTGTTACTTATCATACTTGTTTTTCTTACAGATGACTTTGGGCAGCGTGCCTTGGTGGGCAAAGTGTGTATGGACAGGAACAATGCTGTGAAACATTACAAAGAGACCAATCAGGAGTCTCAAGAGGAAACCTGTCGGTGGGTATCAGCTGTTTATTACAGTAGCAAGGCCTTCAGGCATGTGTAGTCTCTAGCTATACCGTGCAGTGAAATGACACTGAGATCAGTGGTATTTGAAACAGTGCCAAAAAGTGCTGTACATGCAGCTCACAGGTTTTTTTCAGTCAGGAAAAATTCCCTAAGGCAATAACTTAATGAATTAATGTGTCAGAGACGAGGCAGTTTTCAGCTTTGCACCTTAAAGCTCCTATAGTATAATGTATCTGACAGACTATGTAATAGATAGTGAGTTGAGAAGTACATTGCCATGATATGTGTATCTTTAGGGAGTTTGATATGTATCTCTGAGTGAGTCAAATGTCAGCATAACTTCATTTTTTCAATGCATAGCATTGGCTTGGCTTTAATAGTTTTACTATTTGATACTTGCCAAATGTATTTCCTAATTATTTGAAATACAAACATGGACATCACAGAGAATTCATGCTTTATTCTGAAGTTATATTTGCCTCATAAAACCCATAAAGCTATCACCTATCAATTTTATACAGAGACATTTAGTACCATAATGCCTTTCAGATGACATTTGTATGAAAGTTGTAAAAATTTTGGCCATTTTCATATTTGCAAATGTGGTTGTGCCAGATGTAACAATCCTTGTTTTGTTAACTAAAGGTTCATCGCAGAGCTCTTGAACAAAAAGGTAAGATAATACAATAACAGAGCAACTCAAGGATGTAAAAATAAAGTCAAAGTAGGCCTGCATTTACTCAAAAAAAAAAAAGATTATTTAAATCCTCCATCACTCCCCTGTCTCCTCTGTTTTTGGGTAGTACCCTCTGGTGAGGCCAGTGGTGACTCCCCGCTTCGCTCTATCCTGCACAGGAGCCTTGCTAGGACAGCTGGGAGCAATCGCTAAGAATAACAACCTGCACATTCAGGTGAGCTGTGGCAACCAAACCAGGCTATGTCCACAGGGGACAGTTGCCATAGAGACTGTTAGGTGTTGGACCTTTGGGATTTATGAACAGTGAAATAAATACACACACACAGGCAGGATGCTGACATGGAAGAATGAAAAAATAAGTGCTGCAAGAATAACATTTGGTGTTAGTTATCTTGTGATTGCACTGCAACACCTCTGCCTCTATCTGAATAAATGCTGCAGCTTTTGTCAAAGATAACACCCCAGATTCTCTTACAGCAACAGTTTAATGATGTATTACTTACAGAGTCACATCAGTGAAAATGTCGAGGAAATCAAGCTTGTGAAGGAGCTGTTCCCTGAGTCAGAGTCGTACACAGACGTCTATCACAAATACAACCTGCTCACTGACAGGGTAAGGACACATCTCTGCTTTTCTGCATTTAGTAGAGAGCTATAAATGCTGATAAAAATATTGAACATGATGTTGATGATATACAGACAGTGATGGCCCATGGCTGCTACCTCAGTGATGAAGAATTGGCCCTGTTCAGGAAGACAGGAGCCTCTTTGTCTCACTGTCCCTGTTCCAACATATCGTAAGTCTCTGATAGTTTCTTAAGATTATATGTGAACAAATGCTTTGAACCAAGTCCTGTGTAGATTTGCATGACGCTGATTTTACAGGAAAATAGCACTTAAGCAATACAGTAAACATAGCATTGTAAATGCCTGAATACAAAAGACCTGCAGCAGAAGAAGTTTTATCATGTCTCTCTCTGTGTTTGCCCAGGCTGTGCAGTGGAATGTTGGATGTCCGCAAAGTCCTGAAACACAAAGTGAAGTTGGGGCTGGGAACAGGTAGGGGAAGGAGCAACTGTGTGCACATCTTTACTTCTAAGTTAAGCGAGACCCCTTTTGACAAAGTTATGACACTCCCAAAAAGAAGTGAAATTATGTTGACTTTGATGTGGTTTGCAGCAGTGAGATAGGTGCTCGGACATTGTTACATTCACTTTTACAGCAATCGGTCGTTTTAGTGATTTTTTAGTGATTTTCTCAATCCACTTATATACTCCGACGCTAAACATGTCATCCAACAGATTAAGGCTGAGAGATAAGCAGGGAGATCTGGGTGCTTGCAAGATTAGGGGAGGTTTAACACAGTATATTTACACATACAGCTCACATTAGTATGATACAAAGCTGACTGAAAATCTGCAAAGTATCCCTTTAATGAGCGCAGTTAGCAGGGAGATTTGGCACGCAGGTCAGCTGGCCACCAGTTGATCACTTTGTTTGGATTTTGCTGGTTTAAATGTCCAACTGAATGTTTAAAAAGCATTTTAATTTCAGGCCTCAACACAGAAGCAATCTGAGAATACTTTTTCATATCCACAATACCTGTCTGTAAATGTGCATCCGTTGAGCCATCCAATCTGTGTTTGTGGTGTCAGATGTGGCAGGGGGCTACTCTGCCTCTATGCTGGACGCTATAAGAAAAGCTCTGGACACATCTAAAGTCTTGACCATCCAGAACCCAGACTATGACACGCTTACCTTTGAAGAGGTGTTCAGACTGGCCACACTGGGAGGCAGCCAAGGTGAGACACAGAACCAGCTTTTACTCAGAATCAGAGGTGGCATTGTGTCAGAGTTACACTTAAATCATGAGGTGTTCTGTCTCTTTGTTACTCATGTTCTCTATCAACAGTCGAGCTTAAGTGTCTTTACTCACTCTGAGTCACTCTGCAGCAGAAATGCCTGATTTAATACACAAGTAGCCGTGGGAACGAGATATTTTTGAGGATGACTGATTGCAATTTCACAGGAAGGCAGAGACTACACAGTTTCTTTTTATGATGTGTTTTATCTGTAGCTTTGTCCCTGGACGACCAGACAGGGAACTTTGAGGTGGGCAAAGACTTTGATGCCCTGAGGGTGAATGTAGCAGCTCCTGGTGGACCCATCGACATGATCCAGTGTGAGGAACCAAAGGTTGGTAGTGGGTCTTAATCTATTTACACATTTGCACAGAAATTAATAAAGTGTAAATAAAGTAATACAATTTTAAAATAATAAAATTTGATTTCAGTTTAAAGCTAATTCATCCTCACTTCACTTTTAGATTATTTTGGAAAAGTTCCTGAATTTGGGTGAGTGTCAGTTTTAGTTTTTTGGTACAAACTTTTCAGACGCTTCTGTGCTACTCATAACTTACTGTATGTTTGTCTCCTTTTCTTCTTTGGCAGGTGATGATCGTAACATAGTAGAGGTATTTGTGGCTGGGAGGAGGGTGGTACCATGCGCAGAGCCAACAACAAAGTAAAACTCAAGGCCAACCCCTCCTCCAGCTTGAAGACGATGTTATCTACCAAAATACATGTTCATCTGAGAGATATAAGACGTGCAGCACAAGTATGATCAGCCGGTGATGCTGTAAATAGAAAATGAATCATTACCATAAGCATCTATCGATCCATCCATTTTGCTTACCTGGGGCCGGGTTGCAGGGACCATAAACATTTTACTTACTAAATCCCAGAGGACATAATAGGTGACGTACTATTAATGAGGTTCAGTGAGGGTTATATAAGACTGTGATCAGCTGAGCTCAAATTCAGTCCATCCTTTAAGTCTGTAAGAGAAATTACTGGACTTTAAAACATGAAATAAGGGACTTATCAAGTGCTGTAAACGTTCTTCTTTCTGCCTACAGCACTTTGCTGATTAACAAGTCATTTTTATGTACACATTGTTATAGACGTTTTGCTATGTTTACCTTAACTGCTAACTTAAAGGGTGCCTATTGTGTTTATTTTCAGATTCATTGTTGTAATTTTGGTTCTACTAGAACATGTTTGCATTATTTAATGTTCAAAAAACACTTTATTTTCATACTCATAGTCATACTGTCTTCCTGAATATAGCTGTCTTCACCCTCTGTCTAAAATGCTCCATTTAGTGCCTGTCTCTTTAAGCCCCCTCCTCAAAAAGCCCAGTGTGCTCTGATTGGTCAGCGTGTCCAGGTACTCCATATCTGCACTGTCTGTGTCACTCAAGCACCAATGAATTTTACATAATGGCCAAAAGTGGAATTACAACAACCGCGTTAGTCAACAACAGGAAAGAGACATCTGTAAATCAGTGGATAAGTTAGCCACTTGGCCGTGCTCAGTCATGGCCGGCTGTGCTCAGCTGCACCCGGCAGTCGTAAGTCTCTCATGCACTAGCTCTAGGGGACCTACAGTGCAGAAGGTCTATGTAATTTCATACGGCAGAGATGGAGCTTTTTTGGCTTCCTGTGAATAAACGGGAGCCCACCTCCAATGCTGTATGCAGGTCTCTTAATTTGTCTTTGCTCAAGCCCTCAGGAACGAAGCTGGGCCAGGAAGCCAGTTTGACTCAGTGGCCAAATCGTGTAATTACAATTTATGGATCCGTCACATGATGCCATGGGACCCATTAAGACTTTTTTCCCATAGCGTTACATTGTGAAAGAGATGTAAATAAGCAGATATTTGTTTTTAAAAGTGCATTAACTTCCAATTATGAATGTCCGCCTCCCAGGCTGTCGCCACTTGTCTTTACACATACATGGTATCTCTACATTGTCACTACAGCCGGGGAATAACTGCAGCTGAACATAGCGACACTTTCTACCATGACAAATCACCATAAATGCTTCTAAAACCTTCGCAACAACAATCCAAAATCAGGGAGAAATTAACAACATTGGCAACCAAGACTGCATGTTACCCTGCAATAGCATGTAGCTACATGTAGCAGCATTGGTTATGTAATGTTAACACTTGCAGTAGTTTGACTGGAGCAGATGGCCATGACGAGATCTGTCATGACTCGATGTCAGCTTGTCTCAAAAGTGGGAAAAAACTGTTGGAAATAGATTTAAAATTAAAAAACCCTCAGGTTTTAGAGCTGTCTGACGCTTGAGGGTTTTGCTCACAGGGATTACTTTCACATACATATACCTCATTATTTAAAACTTTGGCCACTTTTAATATACACATGTGACATTGTAAAATGATATATATATACATATGACAGAAAAAAGGAAGGGCATAAAAGGTCCCTTTTTAACTAAGTAATGCACATTACCAGTGGTGGTAGTGTGTTAACTACAGCACATTTTCCATTGCATGTTGATATCACGTTGTGCTGCCTCAAGAAATTTGAACTGGACAATTATTAAGTTCAGCAACATAATGATGTCGGACTTAGGTGCCGTGAAGCTGCACAGTGCTCAGTGTAGCTGCAGTGACTGACCTGATTATCGTCAGTGGCTTGGTGATCTCATTTTCATGCTTGCGTAGCTGGAAAATGCTTTGTGATCAGAAGACTGGGATTGACTTGAGTTATACCTATAAATCATTCAGTTTTTACACAGTACACTCCACCCCGGTGCTTAAAACCACAGAGATGCAAAAGTATTTCATAATATTCTCTTTGTTTCAGTGTGACTCACCCACTGTGGTGAATCTCATAATACAACGTTACCATGGCAGTTGTAGGACTGTTTATTGTTTGTTTGAACATTTAGAAGTGCTAACGCTTTACCTCAAAATCTGCATCCTGATTTGACTTAGTGAAAACTGAAATTGCACCCAACCTGGTGCCTTATTACCAGAATTATTTTTGATACAGCTCTGTCATACTAACTTCAGATTTGCTCAGCGATGAATAGTTTTATTTCTGTTGAGGTTGTTGATTTTATGCGTCGCCAAACTAAAAGTCTTGTATTTATGTTACCATTACGTCCTGTCTTATGAATGTTGAGAAATAAAGGGAAATCAGACAGACTGATTGCTGAATATGTGTTTGTCTTGATAAATTAGAATGTATTTAAGACGAGTCGACTTTTTTACTGCAATAAAACCAATTTCTCTCTACGACACCAAATTGTACATGTTAAAGATGCTCTTTGTACTCTTTAACATGTCACATCATGGAAGAATGAAATAAATAAAGAATACAAAGTCAGTGATCTTTGTGTGTTCTTTTTCTAGTAGCTACTACTCAAGGACCCAGACTGTGGTTAAAAGCTTCCAATTTACAAACTGACCCTTCCAGCCCACTAACAGAGCAGCCTACAGCTCCTTTAATAGATGATCTTCACCATCTGGGCCAGACAGCTGAGAAGGTGAGGTGGCAGAAAAGAGACATGAAAATGGCTATTGTCATGTCCGACTGACATCAAGGCCTCCGCTCCACTTTAAACACTCCATGGCAGTATGTCCACTGAGGAGAAGTCATGGTGTCAGTCTTGGCTACTGGAGGGGGGCATGGTACTTCAAATACATCAGATGTCTTACACCTCCGTGCTCCATGCCTCACCAAGCTGCACCAGAGTCAGGCCTGGCATCAGGGGGTGTCAAAGGGTACAGATGATCCTGGCCCAAGGCCAAGCTGGGGCCCATGAAAAGGTCTATGGTTGACCTTTAAATTGGATCAAGCACAACAATTTACTTTTTGACTTATATCACTGATAATGCAATTTATATGTATTTAAATTATAAACAAATGTATTTTTATCATTAAAACATATTTCAGTGTGCCATCTGATACTCTGTGTATTCTCGAGCAAGATCCTGAGCCTCAGCCACCAGTGTATGAATGTGTGTGAATGGGTGAATCTGACTTATAGTGTGAAAAAGGCTTTGAGTGGTCAGATGACTAGAAGTGCGCTATATAAATGCAGGTCCCCATATGTTTCAGGCCTTTTAGCTGTAGTACTCTTTGTTAATTGTCTTGACTTCCTTAAATATCAAACTTTATCCCTCAGTTGAATTATAATGTTTGTTGGTCATTATTTTGCAGCATTATGACAACCTTTACTGCTATCATTACATTGCAGTTTGTATATCTGCACCATACAGAAGTTGTCGCCATAAAATCCAAAGTAGATTCTTTTACTGTAAAAGTATTTTTTTTTATTTTGCATTTCAATCAACAACTTTATGACATTTATTTTCAACATTCACATGCATCCACGTAAAGTTAAGATCCATCCCACTTTACAGAGGCTTATTAAGTCAAGTCAGTTTTATTTTTAAAGCCAGCATCACAAATTTGCATCAAGATGCTTTACAATCTGTACACGTTACCTTCTATCCTTAAACACTACATACAGATGAGGAAAGGCTCCTTCACAGAAAACTTAAATGGGACCAAAATTAAAGAAACCTCAGGAAGAGCAACAGAGGCAGTATCCCTCTCTCAGGATGGACAGACATGTGACAGATGTCTTGTGTACAGAATAAATCAACATTAAATTACAGTATATAAATCAAAATGACAAAATTAAACATTGTAAAAAATAAAAGTTAAAACAAAAGTTGTAACAAACAACTGTGATATGCGATATATCAGATCTCTGTTCTTATTTGGCCTTCTTAAGGATGTTGTTTAGAGATCTCCTGTCTTTTTCTGGAATTGAGGAAGTCCTTGTGGTTGGCCAGCTCCATGAGGGACTATTTTTCCGTGGTGCCTGTGGAGGAATACATTTCTCAATTCAGAAAAATTAAATCAGGACTGTGAAAGCACTCAACGAAGAAACAAGAGCCTCAGATCACAAGACTGTGCAAAATGTTACACTAAATCTAAAGAAGCTGATAACCCACCTGACGTCTGGTGCACCGTCGCCGCATATCTTAGAAACAGCAAGAAGGAAGGGTTCAACGAACATCCTTCCTGCTGCCAAGATGCGTTCTGCTCCGAGGCTGTCAGCCAGCTGGTGCAGGTGTTGTGCCGTGCTGGCTCTAACTGCAACACAACGGTGGCTGAGGAGGGACAAAGACAGGGGATTGTGAGACAACTAATCAAGTGACTATGTCTCATTATCCTATTTAATTTCTTTCTAATACGTCTACTGATAAAATGAGTGTTGCCTCTTCTCTCCTCTTACCTCAGTCCTGTGTTGAGCAGAGCACTCAGGATGCGCCCATGGCTGCAGTTTGCCACCATGGCATCCAGTGCAAGATTGGCCTGCTGCTGAATAAACTCATCCGTAGATGACGCCAGTTTCAGCAGCAAGCCTCCGGGTCCATGGCCCTCTGAAGGTGATCATAGAGCTCCGCCACGGTGTTCATAGCTGCACAGGCCACTGCAGAGCGTAGGTTTTTGACCTGTACCGTAAGAATAAACATCAGTCATGACTGCAAAGTGCACACTCATAGACAGAGGTCGGCAAATGAAAATGCTTGAGACAAAAAGAGGGAAATAAAGATACCAAGAGGAAAGTGTGCACAATATCTGCTCAATGAGTACCAAACACAGTTTGGTCTTCAGGATCTCTGCGTGGTGCTGTGCAAGAGCTTGAATGATTTGCAGGCCCTCTATTTCCTTCATCCTGTATGTTTAGATATAAAGAATGATTAACAGATAAAAGTTACAGCTGACGACATTTACTGTTTCCTCACAGAGGTTTTGCAGGACTCCTCTCGGGTGCCTCTGCTGGTGTCCTTTTGGGTGCCTTTGTTGGGGCCCTCTTGGGAGCAGCTGGGGGTCGAGGTGAAAGGATGCTTTCCCGACATTCCATAACAGCCTCGACTTTATCTGTAGCTGTCTGGAGCCTATATCCATTGGCTACAACCTTGTCTGTAAAAATTTGTGGCAAAATAAGCATCACTTAAATTTCTACTGTTCTTACTCACAAGGGGAAATTAAAGTAAATAGCAGGGTTCCCATAAAAGAAAGAAACCCCCATTCAACAATATGTCTTTAGAGGAACCTACCTGCTCCACTGAGTTTGGCCCAAAGCACAGGCAGATGAGAAACTCTTCTCCTTGACAGAGAGACTGGTCGTGGAGAAGAAGGAGGAGCTGGTCTGGTTGGGGAATCATCAATCAGAGGAATGGCCCTCAGCTCAGTAGGTGTGCTGGTATCAACTGATCTGAGGGATGCCGTTGAGTCCTCGTCTGCCATCTGAGCCTCTTGACATGCAAGAATGGCCAGCTCACTGCCAAGAAGCACCTTGTCCCAGAAGGTGTCGATCTCCTCCTCATACAAATTTCTGGGACTCCCCTGGCTTTTGCCGATGTCCTCCATGTTCAGATGGGTAACATCTATATGAGGGACAAACCTCCTCGCTCGCCGAGGGGATTTGGTGCTTAATTTTAGGACAAGGTGGTGGTCGAGGGAAAGGCTGGGTGACGTTCTGAACTGAGAGTCCAAGTCTCTCCAGAACAGCGTCTTGTCGGGCTCTCTCCGCAGTGCACAGCCTCTCAGCTTGGAGAGTTGATGCAGCCCTCTCAGCCTTCTGTATGTCCAGGATCCTGGACACACTGGCGCAGCCATCATGTGTCTCATTCTGGCTCCCACTTGGCTGTGGAAATAAAGTACAACCTTAATGAGTAACTTGGTAATCATTACAGTTGAGCTGATGGTTCAACTCAGTTATGAACAGCAAAAAGGTCAGAGATTAGTGGAACCAGTTGCATGTTATTAAATTAATAAATTAATTTTAATCAGTTACATTTACTGAGGAAAAATATATAATTAAAATACAGTTTCTAATCAAAATCTTGGCCATTACAAAGAGGTTACATCCAAATATATTTATTCAGTTTAAAGCTTTCTGTAGAACAAAACATTCATTTTGTTGCTTTACATCTTTTCACCGTGCAGAAATGGTTTCTTTAGACAGAGCCTATTTCTGGATATATTGTCAGTGTTAGTGGCCAGTTTAAAAGATTTCTTAGAAAAGAAATTAAAAACCTATCAAATGTTATAAGTTACATTAGCCAATAATCTGTAACCTATTACATTTCAAAAATAACTTTGTCCAGCACTGAGCTGGTTACTTACACCACCATGATCGTGGTTCCTCTGTGTCCATTTCAAATACTGGTGGAAGATGTTGAACTTTTTTTTGACATGATATATACTATGTTAGTAAAATACTAAATGTGGTGATATCTGCTTACAAAGTGAGGCAATGTCCACACAGAAATTCATGGTAAATTTTACACAGGATATTCTCATGTAAAACTGTTTTTACTATTAAGAATAGTTTCTATTAAAAGCACTCAAGTAAATTGTACTGAAAATGTTTTGTTTTTGTCAGAAATTTTTGCTCACTCTTCTACAGTAAGTTTTACTTAGGTAACACTTTACAATAAGGTACACAAAAAAAGATTAGTTAATGAGTAACTAATGAAGAACTAATGAGTAGTTACTGAGGAACTGAAGGACACAGAATTAGCGTAGTTACTGAGAAACTAAGGTACACAAAAAAAGATTAGTTAATGAGTAACTAATGAGGAACTAACTATTAGTTAATGATCAGTTCTTCAGTAACCTCAGATGAAGTTCAGAGAAGTAGTTAGTGAGGAAATAATGATAAACTATCTATTAGTTAATAGTCACAAAATACAGTAGGTACTGAGGAACTAATGATGAACTAATGTGTAGTTACTGAGGAACGAAGGCACACAAAATTGGAGTAGTTAATGAGGAAATAATGGTTAATGATCAGAAATTCTTTAGTAACCCCTGATCAAATTTCAGAGGAGTAGGTAATGAAAACCCAATGATGAACTAACTATTCGTTAATGATCAGTTCTTCAGTAAAGTGACACGTCATGAGGGGTTATTTCATCATCATCATCATCATCATCATCATCATCATCACAAGTAGTTGCTTAAAAAAATCACAGATGGCAGGATTCTTGAGAGGAGTTTTATTAATTTATTTCAGACCACATACAAATTAATATGACAGTCCATGTTAATCTGTACCAGTCACATTTCTAGTAGGCTAAACTAAAAGAAAAAAAAAAAAAAATATATATATATATATATATATACATACATACATATATACCGTATATATGAGGGGGGCTGTGTGTAAAGCACTACTGATCACACCAATGTTCACAGTACAGTTGTTTTGGGTTCACGAAATTCAAAGTATACAAATTTAGAATGAATGATGAATGGGGTATAGATTTAATGAGGAACAACTATTACTTCATCATTAGTTACCCTTTTTGTGTACCTATAGTAGTGTGACATCAAAAAGAGTAGGTAATCAGTACTGAATCATTACTTAATCATTAGTTACCCTTTTTGTGTACCTTATTGTAAAGTGAGACATAAAAATAGGTAATCAGTACTGAATCATTCCCAAAAACAAAACAAAAATTACAGTAGTTACCAAAGGAACTAATGACAAACTTTTTTGTCTCAAAGAGCACAAAAATAAAAAGATCAGTCTTTCAGTCTTTTCAGTAACACAAGGTCACACTCAGTAACTACTCTTTTTTTGTGTACCTTAGTTTCTCAGTAACTACGCTAATATTGTGTCCCTCGGTTCCTCAGTAACTACTCATTAGTTCCTCATTAGTTCTTCATTAGTTCCTCAGTAACTTCCCCTTTTTTTGTGTACCTTAGTTCCTCAGTAACTATGCTAATTCTGTGTCCTTCAATTCCTCAGTAACTAATCTTTTTTTGTGTACCTTAGTTCCTCAGTAACTATGCTAATTCTGTGTCCTTCAATTCCTCAGTAACTAATCTTTTTTTGTGTACCTTAGTTTCTCAGTAACTACGTTAATATTGTGTCCTTCAGTTCCTCAGTAACTACTCATTAGTTCCTCATTAGTTCTTCATTAGTTCCTCAGTAACTACTCTTTTTTTGTGTACCTTATTGTAAAGTGTTACCTTTACTTATACCACCTTTGCATTCAGTTACATAAGTCATTTCAAAATGCTTGGCTGATCAGGGTTGTTTTATTTGTTTTTTTTCCCCCTCTTTTTATTTTCAAAATACGTAAGTAATAATTACAATACATTTCATCTACCTTTAACACCATTGCTCTAGTACGCATGTGTTTTATTGTGGCCTTTTAATGTCTTAACAAAAGGCACCTACAAAACAGGAAACAGACCCTTTTAAACAATTGCAACTTCATGTTTTCTAATACTGGTGCATTGATACCAGCTTACAGTTGTGCCAACATATACAGTCAGTAAATTAGCAGACAAAACACTGCACCTCAATGGGTGTTGCCAAAAATATGGTTTAAAAAAAAATCTTGTTTTAGTGAAGGCACAAACATGTTGAAAATAAGACATTTGGACTCTCTGGCTGATCCCTTATCTCAGTACAATTTTAAAAAACATTTAATATTTGAAGAGAACATTTACAGAGATCAGCTTCTGTAGATTTAAGATAAAATAGCAAATCAAATTTCCAAACATATCACTTTAAAGTGAGTTAGCTTTGTAATTTATTTTAGGTGTTTCAAAGGGAACTCCGACATGTGTAGCCATTCACTGAGTGTTATCACCACTCACAGTGCTTCCACACCACAAGATTGTGAACCTAGGTTTCCTCAATGATGATGGACACATCAGCAGGGGTGGGGCCTTCATGTACTGCAGCTCCATGCAGGACAAAGACCTTCAGGACATGCTCAGTATAGTCTTCTTTGACCTTTCTCTGCATAAATCCTGCCAAAACATGTGAATCAGCGCTCTGATACAAGATACTGTGCATGTTTTCTTTAAAGGAAAACTTCACCCACAAAATGAGCATTTGTATATCAGTCAGTCATGTCGAGCACTGCCAGAGCACACACACATACACACTACTGAGTCACATCATGAGCTGCTGTGATAAAATTCATGCAAGATGGATCAGTCTGTGATTAAATTTTTTTTACTTTGATTTTCAGTGTGATTTTGAATCCAGCTCTCAGTGGGTTGACGATTTTGGTTTCCATTCACCGTTGTTATGTCAGTTTATTCTCAACAAATTATACAATGCTCATCAGTAAAGATTTTCAACTTGAATAATTTGTTCATCAAGATCTGATGTGTTGTTTAGGTGTTCCCTTCTCTCCACTGAATGTCTCATACTCGACTGTTCCTGGGGTCTGCTGCCAAACGTATGCTGATGATACAGTGTTACGGCTCTATGTGTTCTGTGCTGTTGTCTCTTTTCCCTCTATTGTAGATCTGCCCAGGTGTGCTGCATTGCCTAATGAGGTGCATTGCACCTGGCATGGGGAGGAGGTGCTTAAGACCGTCTGTGCCTGCAGCAGAGGAGAGAGGCTTCTGATGAGGGGACTACTGGTCCTGATGCCTCTCAGCCAGGGATTTTATTGTCATGTTTGCAGGATTTGTCAATAAATCCAATGGATTTAATTGTTTTAAAGGCATCTTATGTGGTTATTTTGGGTCATTGGTGGAGTTTTGTTCACCCCATAGGCGCCCAAGGGTGGGGCATAACATTTGGTTATTTATACATCTGCCAGAACATCTAGTAAGGCCGCTGACCAACTCACTGAATCCTTTCATGCTGTATCGCAGTGTCTCGAGTCTGCCCATTTAACGCTGATGTAAAAAACAGTTTCAATCAGTTTTTCTGCACCTAAACGACACAAAAATGAAAATTCATGGTTAGAATAAGGAGTGAGGTTATAAATGAAGCTGACAATGTCAAGTATTTAGGAACCATCTTAGACTCATCTACGACTGGATAAACAAGGTGCATAATATTTGCAAAGAAGTTAAAGCAAATCTTGACTGCTTCAGACTTATCTGTCCCTCAGCTCAGCCCAGGTCTATATGCATGCCATGACTTTCTTACACTTCTCATACTGTATCACTGCTTGATCACAAGCCTCACAATCAACTCACTATAGAACCCATCATATCACTGAATGACCAGACAATAATAATGAAGGACAAAAACAAAAACATAAGCTATTTTAATTTAACCCAGTGAGCTCCAACCAGGATTTCAATGTTGATTTCTGGTTGATATTTAGTCTGAACATCTACGACCTCTTTTCACCTTGTTTTCAACCAGCAGAAATGCAGTGACAAAATTACAATTATGTTGATAACTGGGGATTTTAGCCGTGGATCAGCCCGCTGCTTTTCAACGTCAGCACTGAAGACAAGCCACCTTTAAGCAGGTAGCTCTGTTGTCATGGAAATGTGAATCCCTGCCGCGCTAAACTGATGGCTCAAACCAAGCCAAGCCAGTCCATGACTGTCAGAAAGAGGTATTAATGGACACAGAGATCTCAAAAATGATTCAAGCATATCCCTATCTCTGACAACAGGAAAGTAACCTTCAACAAACAGTAAGGCATTATGTTATCATTATCTATGAAATGATGTGTTGCCCCTGGTAACCAAGTCTGTTTTTTGCTTTGTTTTTCTTTTGATTAAAACAATCAACCAAAGCTGTTGAGAGGTCTTAATATCCACAGGGGTAAGTGAGAAAATATCTGCGTCATTTCATTTAAGGGTCCAATGTGCAGGATTTAGAGGGGTATATGGAGTGCATCAGGGATGATGTTTTTCTGTGAGCCAAAAAAGTTCAACTGCCTCGAATAAAATTATCCCGATGATTGGCACTGCTTCTACCCACAGACCAGGCACGCTGGAGACTTCCATCAGCCGAGTTGACTACTTCAATTTAGCGCTCTGCTCACTTGAATGAAACTCTCCAAATGTTCTCAAACTGGATCAAATTCCAACAGAAGTATTTTTCAGGTCAATGGCTTCATGTGACAGATGTAATTACACTGTTTGGCCACTATGAAAATTGGCCTCAAGGCGTTCATCCTAAGGGCAAATTTTGCAAATCCTAGGATAGGGAGAGAATGACCTTCCTGTAATTGGCTAGTACTCATTGCCTTAGTTGGGAGGAGGAGTGGGACTGGTTAGGGTTAGGGTAAGGCAAGCCAGTCAGAAGCAGAGTAAGATGGGCCACTTATTGGAATTTTCACGTTTCCAGAGCTCGCCTACACACTTGGCACACGGATGAAGTTTCAGTTGGTTAATCTGCAACCTCACACCACTAACTTTAGCCACTAAATCCCCTCATACTAGACCTTTAAACAAGATTTAAATGTTAGGGAATCATTGAAAAAATGTTCTCAGTTTCTTTTTTTATCCATACATTATATAATATCATAGTCTGCAAAATGAAATGGATTAAAGAGTTTATGGGTAATTAAACAACCTGTTATGCCTGTATGTGAAACGTTTGTGAAAATGTATATTTGCCTTGAACCACCCTCAATACAGTCAGTTCGGTTACAGGGTTTTTCCTGCCCTAAGTTTTGTCTTTAAGGAAAACATAGCCCGTCTTACTTTGCACTGCAGTTTCAACAATTAAATTATCAGCATGTATAGAATAGTTATGTATGATTGATTTAGGATTAAAACTCTGGTTGGAGTTCAAGGCTGTCCCTTGAATCATTGGTGACAGCCGAAGAGGAAGTTGAACCTGCGAGACATAGCTCAGGGAAGTAATATCCCCATATTTAACAGTCAGGAAGTGCTGCTGTGAGTCATGTAGAGCAAAGGTTTGCACACATACTTTCTGCTTTACACCCCGGGATTCTTTATTATTTGATAACTGGACCTAAAAACATCTGAGACATTTGGGCAGGTAGGTCTAAGTGCAGTAGAAATACCTATTTACTGGACACTGTACACATGAACTGATATGTCCCTGTCCTCCGGTCTGTCTCCTTCCAGCTGAATTAAGTAGTTATACAGTAGCAATGGTGGCCTCTTGGATATTTTACTGTAGTAAAAATGGCAATACCACGGTGTAGAAGTACTTTGTTACAAGTAAAAGTCCGGCATTAAAAAGTTATTGAAGTAAAAGTACTGAAGTGTTGGCATGAACATGTAGGCTGGGCTACTTCAGGTCAAAGTACTCAGGCAGAATGACCCATTTCAGCACAACATATATTCAGCTATATAACTAGCTTATAATTAGTAAGCTAGTTTTAATTGGACTACTTTATACATTGCTGGATAGTTTACGAATTTCTTGGGATAAATAAAGTCTCATTGACACAATAATATAATTCATTTGTTGATTATTATTTATATTATCAATCTAAATCTGGAAAGGAACAAATTTAGTGGCATGAATATTTCCCTTTGAGATGTAGTGAAGAAGAGCCATGAAGCAGCAGAGAAGTACCTCAAAATTGTATTTAAATACAGTACTTTAATTTCTTTCCACCACAGATGAATAGTATGTATAAGAAGGATTACACATAAGATAACAAAAACTGTGAAGAGCATATAAGTGACACAGTGATTCCTACAGATGTTGACCTGTTTGCTTTTGACCCCTCTGCACTGATAATCCACTCAATCAAAAAGTGATTTCTTTCCCCCTTTAGTCTGTCTTTAGTAAGTAATATGTATGAACATAGCAAATTGTTTTGGTATCATAAACATGTTTCCCTCTTTTCTCTTCTCTGCCCTCCAGCAGCAGAGGAGAAGCCTCCCCATCACATCGATCCAACATCCACTTCCTGTCGGACTATGCCTCTGTTTCGGGCTTCGGGTGAACGTGGTGGGGCGAAGGCTCAGCCCGGGCAGAAGAAGTTGAGAAGGTGGAGGGGGAGCCGCGGGAGGAGAGATGAAGATGGCTCTGTCCTTTCTTTGTCACGGCTGTGTCTGCTGAGCCTCGCAGATAACATGAAGGATGTGTGGGTGAAGGACTACGCCGACAACTACCTGGATCATTATTCATTCAGATACATCATGGGGCCTTTCAACTTACTGCGTGAGTGTTTGAGGGCTTATTTAACAGACAAGTATTCAGTGTCCCTCTCTTACAGGTCTAATGTCCTTTAACTGTGTGGGCTTGGGCAACGTACTGCTATAGATTCACTGTATCATCTATTTCTCTTCATACAGCGGGTGACCTGGTTGAGGAGCTGATGGGACTGCTGTGTGCCAGAAAGCAAATGTCCCGGGCAGCCCTCCACCTCCTGCTGGTCCCCCAACTCCGTGGCCTGTCTCTGGATAAATGTCCTGGTCTGGTCACCTCAGCACTCTGTGCCCACATTGCTGCACGTTGCCAGGTGAGATGGAGTCAGCTGCACAGATGCTGGCATAGCGCTTACCTGGATATTCAAAGACGCTTTACAGAGAACAACAACAAAACAGAACAAAAACAAAGTCCAACCCAGTCATGAAACTGTACTCTGTTACAAATTAACCTGTTTACCTGTGGGATGGTCCAAACAGGTTTTTTTGTATCACCACTGATTTAAGAATTTGATTAGGATGGTAAAAGTTGTGTTGTTTCTTTTGATATCATGAGTTTGGCCTGTAGTTCTATAACGTCTTTATATTTCCTCCTTTTAATCTCAGGGTCTGTATAGTCTGGATCTATCTGGAGCCCAGCAGGTGCCCTCAAAGGTCCTGTCTGAAACCCTCTGCTGTCTGCCCGCCCTGCGCTCGCTCTCCATGGCTGGTACACTATGTGACAGATGTGTCATGAGGACGATTGCCCACCGCTGTCGTTTGCTTCGCCATCTGGACGTATCACGCTGTCATTTCCTTTCCCCTGCTGCACTACTTCTTCTTGGAGGTGGGGCTTCCTCTTCGTCCTCTGGCTGTTCTTCTGCGTCACCTCATTGCACCTCTTCCTCCTCTTCCTCTTCTTGCTCTGCACCCCTGTCTCCTCTCCCCCTCAGCAGTCTGCTGGCTCTGGATATTGGGTTCGGAGAACAAGAGGGAGACCCTGTGGCGGCAGCAGCCTACCTCCTCCTCTCCCTGCCCTGCCTAGAGAGAGTGGCCATGGAGGGACTTGCGCAGGCCTGCAGTCTCATCCTTCAGAGACAGCTCAGCCAGACTAAAGAGTTCACAGACAGAGAAGGAGTTCCCAGGCTGGAAGAGGTGTGGAGGGAGTGGAGGCACAGACAGGGCATGGACAGTTGGAACAAAAAGGGAGAAGAAGCAGAAACAGGGGAAGAAGATAAGGATGACGAGGAGCAGGAGGGGATGTTGTGGGAGGAGTATGGTAGTGAGAGTGAGGAAGATGCGAGCACAGATGAAGGGCCAAGTTGCTCTCAGAGCCAAGCAGAGGAAAGAAGGAGAGGAAGAGCTTTGTCAGGTGACGAACGCCTCATCCTGCGCCTCAAGGAGGTCAAAGGCTTATCATGCAACTCTCTGGACAGTTTTAGTCGTGCATGTCCAAATATCCACTCCATATCTGTGAATCTTGATGATTATGAAAACAATAGAGGAAGAAGCCAGGGGTCTGTGTTCGCTGCAGGCCTCCAGGCGTGGTCGGGCCAGCTGCGGAGCCTCTCAGTGCACTACCCAGGCCCTCCAGTGGATCTCCTTCCTGCCTTGCAAGTTGCAGGCTTCTCTTTGGTCTCTCTCACCCTGGAGGGAGTGAAAACCAGCCCTCACACCCCTTTGCTGGAGCTCATCAATGCCTGTCCCGGACTCAGAGACCTGCACATCTCTGCCGATCCTCCCAGCACCCCGCAGGAAGAACAAGACGTGGAGGATCAGAGGGAAGATAGGGATCTTCCAAAGCTGCCTAACCTCTGCTCCCTCTCACTCAAGTAAGGCTACTTTTTAGGTACACAATAGGAACTACTGACCCTTGTTTGGGAGTGAGTTTACTTACTGCCTGTTCCTGATATAGACTGCACATGTTCATGTCTTTGACGCAGCTATGATGCGTCTTGCAAGGGAATTAATGCTGTCTCATGGGCACAATACGTATCTATCATATCTAAGTAAAATGAAAAATGGAAACAAGCACCTACTCCTCTGAACAAGCCTCATAGACAGTTGTTCAGCTAAACCTGACCTCTGGATTCACTGCAGAGGTTGGAGAGGGAAGTAAAATGTTTCCCCTAGAATCATCGATGTGTATCACTAGAATTATGACAGCCAAAACTGTTCCTATATAAGGTAGATGAGCCGTATACAGTGTCGTAATTTCAGTACAGTTTCATAGCAGCGTATCTACATTTTAAGAGGAACAGGAACATGAATCTAGAAACAGTTTTAGTTAGTAATCTTTTGACAGGCTTTTATCTTGGCTGTCTTTGTGTAATGTACCAGTATTGCTACTAATGAGTTAATACATCTATATTCGTCTTTGTGTCTCTTCTTTCTCTAAAGTTTCTCCTACGAGCACAATCAAATGAAGCCTGTCATGTTCTGGATGTCCCTGAAGAGGGTGCTCAAGTGTCTTCTGATTGGTTCTCCTTTACTGGAAAACCTCTCTCTGGTCTCCCTGCCCTGCCCTCTGGACTGCGTTTTACAGGATGTACTGCACATAGGCTCGCCACCACCCTGGCCGCTTGGTCGGGTACAACGCATCGACCTGTCACGGACAGACGTGAGGGTGATAACAGTGAAAAGTATTCAGCAGCGGAGCAGGAGACTCAAGTATGTAGACTTGAGTTGCTGCTGGCAAATCAGTCAGCACCAGTGGTTTAACTGCAAGACATTCAGCACAGTCCAGGTTGTGTGGTCGTAGTGAAGAGACGGGCAGCTTCCAACACAAGAGCAGCGCTGCTGAAGGTGAATGAAGCTTTAAGTCATTAAAAGAAAATACAATGCATGATTTCTACAGTGTCAGTCACATTCATGTATTAGCTCGTATAACTACAACTCTTTTGTTATTTTTGCAACTTAACTCCTGCAGACACAGATTGATTTTACAGACTGTATTTGGCACTGACACATTGCAATATGTAGTTAATACTTGTCTCATATCAGACATGTTAAACCTAAAGTGCCTTGAATTTGTTACAGACTACAACTTCTGTACTGTATTTTAAGAAAATCTTTTGACGGTCATGTTTTTAAGGTAATGGTGACTTGAGCAGACATGTGACTTATGCATGAGGAACACTGTTCTGTGTATTATGTCCTTTAAGTGCACTATCAGTATAAAATCACACGAGAAGTTATCAGAAATACATGTGACTCATATTCTTTTCAAGTGTTTTGATTTAAAATTTGATATGGACTGAAAAAAGGTACCCAAATGGCTACCTATTAAAATGGTATTTTAGTGTAAAAAAGGTTTATTCTTCAACAGATATTGTTCCTGTGTTCAAAAGCGACAGGTAAGAGGGAGCACCAAAGACAAGGAAAGCATACTAAGATTAAGGTTGGAGAATACCAGACAGAATAAAAGTGCATTTAACAGGCAAGCATCCAAATTCAAATATCCTTTATTTGCATGATAAATATTGTACGCCATTGCCAGAGCTTATTGCTAACATTTACAATGTAAGTATAATAAAATGCTGTCAAGCACAAACCGGTGAAGGACTCACAAAGCAGACTCACAGACTCAGATCAAAGTTCAGCGTCTTTAATCAGGCTCAGGTCGGTACACAGATACTCAGTCAAACAGGCAAAAGTACCCAATTCACCAGGGAAAAGGGTCGGACAAAAGGCAGATACAGTTAAAAACACACTCACAAGGAAACAGGGAAATGCTGGAAGTCTTACTCAAAGGTGAAGATGACCTGGCAACAAACAAGGGTACGACAGGGACATAAACTCAGACAAGGGACAGTGAGACGCAGGTGAAACATATTAGGGTGTAATCACAAAGGAAGGAAACTTGACAGGACGTGGTATCTGAAATGAGATGACAATGGTTATAAGAACGAAACAGGAAATACAGAGATGACAAATAAACATAAATCTAGGTGGCTTGACGGGTCACGACAAATGTATGGTGTAATAATGCAGCTGTACAGTAAGAGAAATGAATGTACAAAAAATGGTTTGTACGTAATTTCACTATACACCTTAAAACACTTCACAGCTGCACTATTATACCATAGGAGCCCTCACTATTTAGGACATGTGCATTTGTCCCCCCTAGGGATGATGATGATTAATTGAGTATCAATTATTGAGTTGTTAAGAATTTAATCGAACATGTGACACTGAATCAATCAATTGATAGGTGAGCTTTGATTTAGGAAAAACGCATTTGATATTGTTTCTTTAGGTTAAGTTTTTTATGTTGTTTTTTTTTTTAAATCACATTGAACCAATTAATTAATTGTTAATTTGACTAATTTACTTTAAATTACTTTATGAGAGCATTTACTTTAACTACTTATTTAAATTAACTAAAAATCAATTAAGGAAAGTGCTTATAATTTGCAACCCCAGTCCCCCCCAATAAAAACATGAAAGCAGAATTAGAAAATAAAGACATTTACATCATACATTGATGCAGAAAATGCACAAATGGGTACATAAAACATTAACCATAATGCAGGATATGTAGTGACGCCACAAATTTTATGGTGGAGATGCTGAAACAAAATCCACGACCTTAATTACTATAATGTAATAAAAGCAAATATTACCTGACAAAATTAAGATTGCATAGATGGTGAAAACCATACAAGAAAGAAATCTATAAATAGTAAGATTTATGGAGATGGAGACAGTGGAAAATGCATCATGACAGGGCCAAACATACTGAAGGACCACAGGAAGACTGAGAGCGAAGTCTGATTTATGTATTTCATCCACAGCAAGTATTATGTTGTTTCACATTCCAGCCAACAGGTGGCGATAATAGCTTTTTATCTCGGCTGCGCCCGGCTATTACATGGAAAAAGAAGAAGCGGAGCGTTGGGCGGTGAGTTTTATTTTGCTGCCTGTTCGTGCAACGCGGAGACAAAAATCAAGCGCACCGTGGTTGGGAACACGTCACTCACCGGAGACCTGCCACATACTCGCTAAACACTAGCCAGCGGTTAGCATCTGGCTGCCCAGAAATGTCTGCTTTTCCAGAAAATGAGGGACTTTCACATTTTTATTAGTAAGTATGAAATCATTTAAAGGCCACGAGCATATAACTGAAGTGTGTTGACACTGATAATCAGTAATAATATGTCAAATGCTGGTGTTTTAGCTCGCGCCGACAGCCACACATGCACCATAGTTACTGTCCACGGTGTCGGAAACCGTTAACGTTAGCTAACCTTACTACTTTTATATTTTAACAAAAGCGGCGTCCTTTCAGTTTGGTTTATTTCTGTTAACAGTTTAAATGCGTTTAATTGTCCATTACAGCATCCATAATTCCCGTCGAGGCGACAACATACCGCTACTAGTCTGACCACTTCGCCCAACGCTAGGCCTTCCTCGATTGTCTTGTAAATGTTTAAATTTTGTACATTTCCCCCCAAAGGTCATGGTGATACATGAAGAAAACAGGATGGAGCCGTGGAGCAAGCCAAAGCTCCCATCTTCAGCGGACTGATTCTTGATCTAGAAATCAAGCACACCAACAAGTAGAAGACAATCTGCACCATGGGAAGGTTGGTTTGTTGTCATCTGTGGGAATGTGAATCAGTTCGTGAAAGTGCTTCATATCTGTCACAGTTTCGTGGCTTATTCTTTGCTCAGGCTCTCTTTTCTTACATCCCTTGACAGGATCAGCTTTTCGTGCCTTTTCCCAGCCCCATGGCATTTCAGCCTGTCATCCCAGGTTCTTCCTCGGCTCCTGGTACCTTCCCTCAGACAGCTGCTCTTCATCGGCCTGGTGCTCTGCCTCATAGGACTGCTTTACCTGCTGCTTGTCACTGGAAAGGGACACGCCAGCTGGACTAGAGAGGAAAATCACTTCCACAGGTAAGCTGCTGAACATCTGCTTAGTGTCGATGAAATCATGATGAACACAGACAGTAGTGTTTTAACAATTCTTTGTTGTCCAAAAGACACTTGGCAAGGGTGACTGATGTGGATGCAACAGATACAAGCAACCCCAACCTAAACTATGGCCTGGTGGTGGACTGTGGCAGCAGTGGCTCCAGGGTGTTTGTGTACTGCTGGCCCCGGCATAATGGTAATCCCCATGAACTGCTGGACATTCGTCAAATGAGAGATCAACACCGTAAGCCAGTCGTCATGAAGATCAAACCGGGTAAGATACGCAGTTCTTGGCTTCTCAAAAATCCCATTAAAGGAGAGTATATGAGCATTAGACACTCAACAGTTAGCACTGTGAAAATACTCGCAAAGTAAATATAGAGTAAGACAAACCATTACATGCTAGCTTGTTTTTTACCCACTATAAAATGTATTTTTGTCTCAATGTATTTCTTTTTAGGTATCTCTGAACTGGCTAAAACACCAGAGAAAGCCAGTGATTATATCTATCCTCTGCTGAGCTTTGCAGCCCAACACATCCCCAAAAACAAGCACCAAGAAACACCCTTGTACATCCTGTGCACAGCTGGAATGAGAATCCTTCCTGAAAGGTACATGCGAGTTTCATGAGCCTTATCTTATAATGCAAACATGCACAACTTCCAGAAGCTCCACATCTAATCACAGCTGCAAGAAATGTCCATACCGCAGGTTTTAAAAAAAATACAAAGTTACATTGAAAGGTAAAAGTGTTGATGTTATATATGACTTTAATTTTCTGATGACGTTTGTCTGGTTGTTTAATCTCAGTCAGCAAGAAGCACTTCTTGAGGATCTGCGGACAGACATCCCAGTCCACTTTAATTTCCTCTTCTCTGATTCCCATGTGGAAGTGATCTCTGGAAAACAGGAAGGTGAGTAAGGTGAATGATAAGAACAGAAAGGAATGGAAATCAGCAAGCTCAGCTGAAATGTATTACAGTTGCAGCTTTACTGAGGTTAATTATGAAACATTTTTATTTTCTTACAACATATTTAACATAATGCCATAGTTTAATTCACCAGTTAATTGGTATTTAAAGATTTCCTGTTTCTTCTCACAAATAACAAATTAACAAAGAGAACAAATGTGCATTTCTTTAAGATTTTCCCCTGTAATGTAGACACTAATTTTAAAGTCGTGCTAGATTGAAAATGCTTTTAAAAGTTTATATATTAACCTAACAGTTTGTTATCATTGGCTTTAGGTGTCTATGCATGGATTGGGATAAACTTTGTCCTCGGAAGGTTTAACCATGTGCACAACGGTAAGTAGCCAAGCAAGTAGTGCTTTAACAGTGTACTGTTTTAGAAAGCACGTTTTAGTTTTGTCTGCTACACAAATGTGTAATAAAACACTCATCACATGATACACACTCCCTGCTTAACTCTGTCACCTCTCGTGTCATTCTTTCAAGATGGCGAAGCTGTAGTGGAGGTAAATGTCCCAGGCAGTGATCAGCAGGAGGCGCTGGTGAGGAAAAGGACTGCTGGTGTCCTGGACATGGGCGGGGTCTCCACACAGATCGCATACGAAGTGCCCAAAACTGTAAGCTTTGCTTCTCCACAGCAGGTTATTATCCACGACCAATTCTGTTTTTGTGCTGTCTTTGGTTTTTGTCACTCACCCTTTGTTCTTCTCCCTCCTTCCGACCTCTGTCATTCCCCGGTTAAAACCTGTATGCACCATTTTTGTCCCGTGGAGATGATCTGCTCTCCATTCATCACTATTGAAGGCATACTGTAAGCCTGCTGCATGACTCCATAGCAGGATTTTTGAACTCAGAATATCAAATCATTCACGTAGAGATCATCAAATGCAATAGAATTGTCGATGTCAACAGTTTGGTTACTGTTGTGGTGATTTATGCACATTAACATGTTTGGCATACACTGCTTTTCCTAATTGTTCTCATTTTTTTCTTTACACTGCATGATGCTCAGTTGAATTTTCCCTGTCGCCGTGTCACATAATTTCAGCCTCTGTTGTCTTTGATCTTTTGAGATACATTAAACTAGACATTACATCATTTACTTTTTCTAAATGTGGCCTTAAACATAGGTGTAATAATTAATGTATTGCATGTGAGCACCACCATCATCTATAAATGTTAAACGGATAAGAATATGCATTGGTATATTATGAGGGTGTCATCATTCCCAGGCTGATTTTTATTTGTTCCATAGGAGGAAGTTGCCAAGAACTTGCTCGCCGAGTTCAACTTGGGGTGTGACGCACATCGCACAGAGCACGTTTATCGTGTTTATGTTTCTACCTTCCTGGGTTTTGGAGGAAATGCAGCACGCCAAAGATATGAGGAGAGCATCATCAAAAATACTGCCACTCGAAACAAGTGAGATCCACAGCTAGATCACATTTCTTTTATGGAAGTGTTTCATGTACCAGTCAGTGCGCAGCATTGTGTGTATTTACAGCATATTACTGATCTCTCAGGCTCTTAGGTCAGCACAATGGTGAGACGGCAGACTCTCCGCTCCTGGACCCTTGTCTGCCTACAGATCTGCAGGATGAAATTGGTTCATCTACACAGAAGCTCTATCTGCGAGGCACAGGAGACTTTGACCAGTGTAGACAGATTCTCCAGCCGTTCCTCAACCGCACCAATGAGACCCTGACCTCCCTCAGTGGCATCTACCAGCCAGCCATCGACTACAGCAACAGTCAGTTCTACGGCTTCTCTGAGTTCTACTACTGCACGGAGGATGTGCTGCGTATGGGCGGGGATTATAACGCTTCCAAATATGCCCAGGCTGCCAAGGTAAATGCTGCATAGAAAGATCACATTTACCCTCATGAAGCATGCCAGATATACCTTCAATAAATAACTAATTATTCCTTAATTATTTGAGAGAGGTTAATGTACAACAGCCAATTCCAAAAAAGTTGGGACGCTGCTTGCGAATACAGTACAAAGACAAGATATTAAGATATTTAATGTTCACACAGGTAAACATTATTGTAAATATAAACTCAAATTGAATTTGATTCCTTCAACAAGTTTCAAAAAAGTTGGGACAGTGACATATTTACCGCTGTATAACATCCCCTTTTCTTTTAGCAAAACTCAGTAAGTGTTAGGGAACTGAGGAGACTGTTTTTTGAAATTATGAAAGTTAAATTCAGTCCAGGGTCTCCGTTGTCGTAATTTGGCACTTTATAAAGTGCCAAACATTTTCAATTGGAGACAGTTCTGGACTGAAGGCAGGGCAGTCTAGTACCTGCACTCTTTTACTATGTAGCCACACTGTTGTAACACGTGTGCTGCTTGAATAAGCAGCAACATTCCCAAAAAAGACATCATCTGGACAGCAGCATACGTTGCTCCAAAACCTGTATGTTACTTTCAGAAATCATGGCACCTTCACAATTGTGCTAGTTACCCATGATGCCATAGGCACTAATATGCTTCCACACCATCACAGATTCTGGCTTTGAACTTTGAGCTTGTAACAGTCTGGATGGGCCTTTTCCTCTTCAGCTTGGAGGACACGACGTCTATTATTTTCAAAAACAATTTGAAATGTGGACTCGTCAGACCACAGCACACTTTTCCACTTTGTGTCAGTCCATCTAGGATGAGCTCAGGCCCAGAGAAGTCGTGGATGTTTCAGAATTTTGTTGATATAAGGCTTTCACTTTGCATGGTAGAGTCTTAACTTGGTTTGTAGATGCAGCAACAAACTGTGTTTACTGACAGTGGTTTTACAGGGTTCCTAAGCACATGTCGCCATATCCTTTATACAGTCATGCTGGTTTGTTAATGCAGTGCAGCCTGAGGGGTTGAAGATCACGGGCAATCAGTATTGGTTTTCGGCCTTGCCCATTATGTGCAGAGATCTCTCCAGATGCTCTGAATAGTTTGATATTTTGGTTTTTAGATGGTGAAATCCCTAAATTTGTTGAAATTGTGTTCTAAGAAAAGTTGTTTTTAAACTGTTGGACTACTTGCCTGTGTAGTTTCACACAAAGTGGTGAACCTTGTGATGCTCTTGCTTGTGAACAACTGAGCCTTTTGAGGATAGCACTTTCATGCCAAATTTTCAGAGGATTTTTTTTGTTTGTTTGTTTCTTTTTTTTTTTGAGTATTCCACCACAACTTTCCCAGTCTTTATTTGTCCTTGTTCCAACTTTTTTGGAATGTAATGCAGGCTTCAAATTTAGAACAAGTGTATATTTACGAAAAGCAATGAAGTTAACCAGCTTGAAAATCAAACATCTTCTCTTTGTACTTTATTCAGTTGTATATAGGTCCAGAAGGATTTGCAAATCAATGCATTATTTATTTATTTTTTACATTTTACACAGCGTCCCAACATTTTTGGAATCAGGGTTGTACTATTTATTGACGTCTCACCACTTGAAACTGTCCTGATGTTGTTGTTTAACATTTCCAGAGTTACTGTTCGACCCAGTGGAAGACTCTGAGGGAACGCTTTGACTCTGGCTTGTATGCTTCACATGCTGATCTTCACAGACTGAAGTAAGTCACACATGTTTATCAGACTACTTCTTAATCTCAACTAACCAGTTGATCACATTCCTGAAAAATGCCTGCATGTTTGGACAAGACTGTTATCAATAGCTTTATGTTTATACCTACAGGTACCAATGTTTTAAATCAGCATGGATGTATGAAGTGTTGCACTCAGGCTTCTCTTTCCCAGCCAATTATAAAAACCTGAAGACTGCCCTATTGGTCTATGATAAGGAGGTCCAGTGGACTCTTGGAGCTATTCTCTACAGAACACGGTTTCTGCCTTTGAGGTAAGATAGATTTTTTTCCCACATTTTGTCACCTAATTAAGCCAAGCCTTGAAGGCAGAGTGAGTATGAAAAAAACATGTATAGACTCATAAAAATAATCCCTCTCAATCATCAAAGTTGTTTTGCTGTGTTCGGGAAGTTTCTGGGCGTCAACATTTGGGCAGTAGTGTGTAGACCCTAGCCAATAACAGCGTGAAGGGTGTAAAATCCATTGCCAGGTCATAAACATGCACCCAAGTGGAGCCGTTAAGCTGGGGAGGAGGGGGAATGTTGGACGACAAATCAGAGTCATTGTGCATTAGTAATTTTAGATAGCACTAGTGATCGCCTTAAATCTATTCTTTAGAGTAAGTGGAGGAATTAATGGTTAATCATTAGAGCTATCTTTGGTAACCCCTTGCTGAGTTTGAACGCGAATAGAGAACTGACACAATGATCAGTAGCTTATAATGGGCTTACAGAAGCAGCAGCTTTAAATACTGGCCTCAAACATATCCTAACTGTGAAATGCCCAAACTCTTTCAAAGCTCCTACCTAATGACAGCGACAAAAACAATTAAAGTAATTATCCAACAAAACTTCTGCCTTTCTGCTCAGCATTTAAAGCATGTTTCCAAGAATCTTATCAATCAAGACAAACTTGCTTTGGTCACAACATGTATGACCAGTGCCCTGAAGGGAATTTTTTGTATTTAGACTCTATATCTTTGTTTAAAGTGGCTCTAATACATATGTGTTTTTCCTCCTCTTCCAGGGACATCCAGCAGGAAAGTCTGAAAGGAGTGCACTCTCACTGGCGGCACAGCTTCTCTTTTGTCAACAACCACTACTTATTCCTGGCTTGTTTCTTCATTGTGTTGCTGTCTATTATGCTGTACTTATTGCGACTCCGCCGCATCCATCGGCTCACAGCGCAGCGCTGCAGTCCTTCCTCTGTAGCGTGGTTGGAAGACGGCCTCGGCTCTCCCACACTCCCTATCAACCTCTAAACTTTCTAGAGCGTAAAGTCTTGACATCATGTCTGGCTTTCCAAAGCTCTTGTTTTTTTTTTCTCTCTGAGGCCATCTGCTTGTTCAGTGAGCTTTTGAAGTGTGCTACCCTGAAAACCTCTCTGTGAGTTAAAACAGAGATGGTTGTGAGAATTGGACTTATGATGAAGATCTTGTTTGAGTCCTCAGGCTTACCTGAGCCATGAAAATATTGTGTTTAAGTTATTTTGTTAAATAATGACATGTCTTTTTTAGAATCCACATTTTGCCTGTTCTTGCCTCCAGGTGTCTTCTATTTATTTCTAAAAAAAGACAAACACAGTGGTACTATTTTGGCTAGCTATTTTCCCATGCCCGAATATATGATAATAATATGACTTTGAATTTCACAAAGTTGACATATTGGGACTTTTGCCTTTCTTTTTGCCTTTTGTGTTTTTGATCACATCTTTTTTTGTTTGTTTTTATAGTTGTTAAACGGTACAAGCACTCGTCATTTCTACAAGAACCTCAAATGCAATATGATTTACAATTAGTGGCAGGAGCACTTTGTAACGCAGTTGAGATATACTTCCCAGCTGGAATGGTTTCTTTTTGTGTGTGTGTGTGTCTTTCCCAGATTGTTCTGCCTCAACAAGACAAGTAGCCTTTAATAGCTATAATAGTGCAATACATGTCTTGTCACTGTTGGGGAAACTCTCCAAAACACATCTTTTCTTTTGTCGAGAGTATCAGTCTCTCTTAAAGCCCTGCTGAAATCCTTATGTTGGGTCTTCTGACTTTGAAGTTGGATACCGTTGCGTATATTTACGTTGGGCTTCATTTTCAGAAGCTGTCATATCACTGCTGTGAGGGGATTGCAAATGAGAGCACATGCCCCATTATTTATATGAAAATGGTCTATAGTGAAATGTTTGCACAGGTGAATGCGAAGTAAGTGTTGTCACATTGCAATTCAGTAATAAAGGTTTTATGGTATGCTTGTCTGGCTGTTTATTTCATGAGGGGGAAATCAGACTAAACAAACGGTGTCTGTGTTTCCCTGCAGGGAGTCTAAAATCTGTAATTGTTCTAAAAGTGTAATGTAAACACCGACTTCTGCGTCACTGAAAAGGCGAGAGTTTATTCCTGTCGACTTCAGACTTAGGATTTAAGTGGAAGTGCTGCGTGAGAACACCAATCAGTTGTAATAATCTGCATGCTTTCACTAATAATCACATGAGTTTAGCACATGTGCTGTAGACAATTTGAAAGTGTGTTATAGCTTTGCAGCAGAGGCATCCTGAGAAACATGTTTTTAGGCATGACCCTCAGCAGTAGAGCCCAGCCAATACTGGATTTTGGGGCTCACACCGATATTAAAGGGAGTTAAGAAATCCAAGTGTTGGTATATTGGCCAATTATCTATCTATCTATCTATCTATCCATCTAGTCTGTACGCACAATGCAATTATCCCTAATGTATGGCTGCCAAAGACTCATGAAAAAGATATGTAATGGAGGCAGGATGTTTTATTTTACAGTTTCACAATAACCTTTATTATCACAAATGACATCAGTGCACTGAAAGTAAACTTCCTTGATGAATTTAATAATTATAAATTACCCTAAGCATCTTCTGTTAAAAAAAAAAAAAAAAAAAACTTTTCATATTGGGCAACATATTGTAGATCAGAGGTGTCAAACATATGGCCCGTGGGCCAGAACCAGCCCGCCAAAAGTTCCAATCCGGCCCACTAGTTTACTAGACCGAGAGGTGCCAGGTTTCAGGAGCAAGTTAAACAATGTTTTGCCTACTTAAAAAAAAATTCTGCTTTAGATGCTTTTCCACCCTGACCAGAATTCAGTTCTCTGATATGACAATAAATACTTACCTCTGACAGTGTTTAAAGATACTGAACATTGTGTAAAATATTGTCAATCTGCAGCTTCAGAATCTGCATCAGGAAATGTATGGATAAACGCACATGTAATGACAGTGAGAAGTAGACTGACTGAATGTGGAAAAACTGAGACGTGCTGTTGAAATTGTGCCTATTTGTCTTGGCATTTCAGGCTGTTCATCTGTCTTTTAAAAGGAGGAACGTCTACAGAATGTTCTCGCAATTCTTAACATTAAAAAGGGAAAATATTGGAGCTGATGGATCTTACAGGTTATTATGCAATGCTTTTATTGCTCAGGCCCATCTGAGATCAAATTGCACTGCATGTGGCCCATGAACTGATGTATATATATATATGCTGAATCTGATATATCTGTGAGAGGCCAATATCAGCCGATAAAATCGGCCAACTGATATATCGGTCGGGCTCTACTTGGCAAGGTTGCTGGTAGTGGAAATGGGACAAATTAGAAGTAATTTAAACTGAAGGATAATACTCCTGAATACATAAAAGTGAATGTCTTCACTGAGGCTCCTAACAGTATTCAGCTGATAACTACTTGTATACTGATGACACTATGTAACCTAGTGTGATCGGTGTCTCATTCCAGTTAACAATCATTCAGCACTTGTGCTCTGTGTGAGAGAAGAGTTAATACTTGATGTACTCTGTGTGTGGGACACACTAGACCATCCTGTGCAACCTCAACTAGGTGGCAAGTTTATTATAGTTAACTTAAACTAACGTAAAACTAAAACTAGGAGTGAAAAATACATATTAGTTTAAAAAAAACTAAATTTTAGAAGAAAAAAAAACGAAAACTAACAAACCATGTATGTACTTACAAAACTATTATAAAATGAAAATATACAGGAAATATCTTTAGTCTTAGTCTTCGTCACTTTGGTCAAATTTGTCAACATCAGTATGAGGAGGCATTGATGGATGTATTTATTGACACTGGGATGTCTACATGGCTGCAGGTGAATTACCTCTGCATAGTGTTGTGTCTGTATTGTAATACCTGCCGCACCTCTGAAATCTTGCCCCTGACAAACACCCCTCAAATTATGTTACTTAAACTAATAAAAACTAGACTAAAATGAGCAAACCCACTTTGGAATCGAATTGAAACTAAACTGAACTTAAAATAAAAATAAACATAAAACTACTGTAAAATACAAAACTATGATAATTCTGCTTGGTGGTATTAGTCGCCTTCATTCAATTCAAAAACAACTTTGGTCCATTATAAAAGAGTATGCTATTTTACTTCCAGATTGGCACTTTAATAAGATATTTTAATTGTAAACATGTTCACATTACTTACAATACAAAGCATTTGGCTAACAACTTGCCCTTCTGTGATTCATAATTTAGACTGAACATGGTCCAGTAAAGTCCTGGAGGTCTTCAGTCGTACAGGTCTGACTGTAGTTTCCCTACCGAGCACATGAATACACACTGTAAGAACACTGCTGGAACAAGTGGCTCTTTAAGATGCCAGGCTCCTACAGTGCTGAGTCATTGATATGTCACGCTGCTTCGCCGACACACCCACAATGACACTGCAGTGTGCTTTGTGTTTAGAGCTTAAGTTTCAGCCAATGGAGAGTGACACGGGATAGTAAATAGATCCTGTCTAACTCATTCGCTGTAAAGATAATTAATACTGTGTTTCTTTCTGTAATAAAATATAGCTATCATTTACAAATCAAATATTTTGACCAACGGAGTGTTCACAGACTTGGGAAACACAAAGGTTCAGGTCTCTCTGTGGTATAAGAAGGAGAGCAGATCGACAGAGAACCACAGAATCTGTAGTATGCTCAGTCGAACACAAACTGGCATCCAACAGGATATCAAGGTGAAATTTAAACTTCTGGCCCGCAACAAGAGACAGCAAGACACAGCCAAAAAAACAAACAGAATATAAATTATTAAGAATAGGAGGTGTGATGAGAAACATGTTAAGATGTTCATTTAGACTCATTGAGATGGTTGGTCTCTTTGAACTAATTTAATCTGAATATGTCATTAATCTGAACCTGTGAGCTAACATAGGCTATGTTTGAAAGTGTGATAGTGTCACACTTGTTATTTAGGAGCTGAAACTAAGGCATGGATGTGGCGTACCCCTTTGTTAAGAGGCTACTGTGTTCACTCTAGGCTATTTCATATGACTGTTCACATGATGTGAGGTAGGGAACATGTCTATGGATCAGTATGTTCAAATTTAACAGGGGTACAGGTACAAGAGCAGTGTGAGTTTCTTTTACTTTTTTTGTTTATTTTCTTTTGCCTCTTAAATCTACTGTCTTTGATATTTAGACATGAAGGTCTTTCATTGTAGCACCAAGAGGTTTTAGTCTGTGGTCCCTTTATGCCTCTGTCTCCGGTGGATTTTCCCACAAATTCATTGATACTTCTTCAATGCAAAAGACCAAAAGTACACGTCACAGGAACAATCTACCAGCACTTTCACATGGATTATGAGACAATGGGCCCTCTGGGCACAGACATGCAAAATGTCTCTTACATAGGAGCAAGACACACAGACAGACTTGTGCTGGTTTTGCCTCTTTATTTTTAATTGTTTTGTGTCTCCCTATAGTCGTTTTGTGTCTCTTTGGGATAATTTTATATCTTTTTTGATCATTTTGTGTCACTTTGTGTTTTCCCCCCTTTCTGTAGTTATTTTGTATCTCTTTTTGCAGTTCCTTTGCATTTCTTTGTGGTCTTTTCTGTCTCTTCTTATTCATTTTGAGTCTCTTTCTGGTAGGTGCCTGTTAATTTGAGTGATATTTTGCAGGTGAAGACCAGGGGGGCCCTGACACTTGGGGCCCCTGGGCCAGTGCCCGCTCAGTAATCCATCCATGCTATCACAGTAGCAGTTAAACATTTTTGCATTCATTTTAATCTTGATGATGCTCTATATTGAACACTATTTAAAGACTGTGAGCAAACAAACAACAACTACTTTACAGAGAAATAACCAATAAAACAATTCTCTTAAAGTAAGAATTCTGTCCTGTTTATTTATGTTTGGGGCTCATACATTAAACAACCGCCATTCATGGAGGAAAGTAACTAATTACATTGACTTAATTAATACATTTTAGCTATTGTACTTCTGTATTTCCACTTTTGCCACTTTGTCTTTCTACTGCACTTTATCCTTTAAAGTTTGATGTACAGTACATATGATCAGTTAACAGAATATGATGCAATGTTCTTGATTAAACAATTAAATAAACTACAGCATTAAATAGATGTTTACATGTTCATGAATTAGTTATAATAATCCAATTTATTATTACTTTGAATCTCTGGAAGTAGCCTTTCTGCTTACAGAGTATTTTGATGCTTACCCTACAAGTTATTTTTTAACAAGCACTAAAGCACTTCCTTTTAATTGAGTGTTTTTATACTAGACTTAGTTTTTAGTGCTTTTGGTTTCACAGCCTATGGATGTGAATAGTTTTTCCACCACTTGCTCGATGCGAGGAAACTACAAGTTGGAGATGTGTCCTTATGAAAAGAGAGAGTTGTTCAATTTATCTACGGTATTATTGAACAGACGCTGCCTGATAAGGAGACCAAACCTTTTTTATCTATTCAAGCCGGACAGTGAGATTATACTTTTGTCAAACCCATTCAAAAACACAGACAAGCAAGGATGCGCAGGAAGTGTCAGAGGAATCTACCACGGAAACTTTTCATTGGCCGCGCCAAACCTAGAGCCCGCCCAATTGTTGAGTGTCCGGAAAATGATTGGTCCATATGTATCCGCGCCACGCCCCCGGGTGTGGACGTCACTCGGGCGCTGGAACTCCAGTAAGTAGTGATGATGTTGTGGTTATCCATGCCGCCGACACCTCTCTGAGTGTTATCTTGTACAGAAGACCGTCGGGGAGAGCTCTCCACGCATGGAGTTGAGCTCGGACTCTGCGGTGGCAGCACTGGAGATGTCGCAGATCAAAAGCAAAGACGATGAACCTTTTGGTACTGACGGTGACTACGAGAGCTTGCCACCTCATGTCTCAGTGGCGACCCACATGACAGCAGGAGCCGTGGCTGGCATACTGGAGCACACGGTGATGTACCCCGTGGACTCTGTCAAGGTAACGTACACACAGGCAGCCTAGCAGCAAATCACTCTTGTTTCACCACTACGGCTCATTCACTAAGTAGCTACAAAGCTCTGCTAACTGTACAGACAGCTTGCTATCGCTTGCTAACGAACGTTAGCTCTGAAATGTTGAAGCTGCCCATCCTTAGTTAGCCCCAGTGTTAGCTAATTTAAGCACGACAGCCTGTTTGCTCCAACTCAACTAACAAGTTAAGTAAGCTAGCACAAATTAAACCGAAATAAAAAATACCATGTGTTAGCTAAACCAAACACGTAGTAACAGTTTTACTGATTTCTAGCCTCTTTCTCGCTGTAACTGATAACTTTGCTAACATAGCAAGCTCAGTGGACGTACAGTGTCACCTTAATTTACCCAAGTTACATTTTAGCAAGGTTAGCACAAGTTCCCCTCATTTTGATAACGAGCTCGTTTGGCTGTGTGTAAACACAAGCTATCTCAGGTTTTTCTCTCAGTCAGTGTTTTTCATACAGTGAGACGACATGAGTTACCCAGACTATTAGGGTAAGTGAAGGTCAAGTACCTGGCTTGGCTGTAAAATAAGTCAAACTGCCCTGAACTACCTCCAATCCTGAAGGGTAAACAAAAAGTGTTTACGGTGTTGCTAAACTCTGTGGTGCTGTTACAAAGTTTACTTATGTGGCCACCCGTAGATGCATTTACCAATAAATGAAAGCTAACTGTATCCCTGTTGAAATGTCCAAGATTACAAGATTAAATCAACACTATAATAAAGTTGTCTCTATCTATTCACTCATATGATCAAGACATTTGTTGTATTCATTAACTTAGATTGACTTAATTGCCATTGCTCCCAGGAAGCAACAGTGCAACAAAATGCACTTAAATATCTAACCAGATACTGATTTTTAAAGAATAAATTAAGACATTTCGAATAAACCAGTTGGGCAGAGATAGTAGAAAGGTATGGTGGGGTGTCATGTACAAAACAAACAGACGCAAATGTAGAAAATGTACAGTATGAGTGATGGGGCTTTTATTGTTCTTTTTGGAGAGCAACCAGTGCTGTAAATCAATTAGTCGATCAAAGGAAACTTTATCTGCAGCTATTTTGGTCATCGAGTCATTTTTATTAATCAAAAATGACATACTTTTGAGATAAAGCCTCTCAAATGTGAGGATTTGCTGCTTTTCTTAGTCTTTTAACCTTTGTAAACTGAATATCTTTTGGCTGTGGACTGCTGGTCGGACAAATGAGACATTTGGAGACATCACCTCAGGCTCTTGGAAACTGGGATGAGCATATTTTAACAAATCAGCTTAAACGACAGTCTGCGGTGAATAGTCAGGATAATTGTGAGTTGCAGACCTAATGCCCAGTATAAATAAAACATTATTCAGATTTCAGTTTATTATTGAGAAGCTCTTTCTTCTATAAACAAACAAACTTTAAACTGGTTTGACGTCATCTATACATTCAAATAAATACATACATTGTGTCACATTAGCGAGGTGATGCTCTGGAGTCACATATGGTGGCTGTCACAGGGGTAGCTTACACACACATAATGATTGTTAATTCACAATTGAAGGAACAGCCCAAATACTATGTTGGAGTTCATGAACAGGGAAATCCCACCTAAATTCATCTCTTTGTATGACTGGTGTAGGAAATTAAAAACCAAATATGTTCATCACGTGCCATCTTGAAGTTGAAGCCTAATGCTGAAGTTTATGTTCAGTAACTGAATGACATTATTGGCTAGTTTTAAGCTTGTTAAAAATTGGCTTGTGTCTGCAAAGCAAATCGCAAAGTGTTGGTTTGAATGTGAACTTTGCCCCCTGCAATCCTCCTCTTCTGCTCAGCTATTGTTTTCTAACAATGTAGTGTTGTTTTGATAATTTGGCGTGCTGCCCGAACAATAATCTTGATGTGGCACAGACACCTTTATGAACATACTGCAAGAAAAAAAGACATTATATCCTCTTTTTGTCAGTGTCATAGTCTTTCCAAATGAACCCATTTGCCTTTATTACACAAACCACTGCTGCCATTTCCTCTTGAGGTTTCCAAGTTTACACAAGCACCCCACAGCTGTAGGTGCTCATTCAGTTTGATCTGAGCGTGTTTGAAGTTGACAAAGAACCTGTTCCGAAATTTCCGAAGAAATAGATAAGCATGGTTTCTATTTGATCTCATTTATTTTGACAGTTGCGATGTACAGTAAAACAATGCATCTTAAAACATCAAAAACAGACTCAAATGCATTCATTGTTTTATGAAGTAATGAATTAGTGTCTCTTGTCTAACTTGAGATGAGTTTAGCAGAATGTTTTTAATAAGACTTTGTTCAGAAGATGATGGTAACAATCCACTGAACCTGTCAACCTCTATCTTTCAACCTCCCAGTAAAGAACGAGGCACAGCCAGGGCGACGGGAGTAGCCTGTCCTAATGCAAGGAGGGGGATCTTATCGGTGTTTTGCACATTTGGAATCAGCCTCACGCAGTAAAGGGTGTGTGTATGCAGCAGCTCTTCTGCAGTGTTGATTAGTAAACTGCCACAGAGACAGGGCAGATGTGACACAGTGTAATGTAGTAGATGGGAGTGTTTCCTTTTTTAGTATGCTTAAATGGTATTGTTAGCACAGTGTGACAGTGATGTCAATACCACCTTTATGCAGGCAACACTTATGTTTGATTCAGTGCTATTATTAGCTATTTATTATAAAGCAAGAAAAAAATCTACTTCCTGGTTGTATACAGAAATGTTCTTTGACAGAGGGGGGGTTGTGCTCGCACCAGTCTTAAAACCATGTGCATTATTATTTGTGGGGTGATTTTGTGGAACAGATTGGAGGAAGAAATATCACAGTTTAAAAAAGACGTACAAAAAAATGTTTGAAAGAAACTATATTCAAGTTCAAGCTGCTTCACATCATGAGTACTGTAGTAAAATGCTTGAAATGTGTATTTTCAAATAAATTACAAATAAATGCAACAGGTCCAATTGAGAACCTAATGATGATCTAATCTGCATGGTCTTTCTAAAGAGAGACCTGAAACTGCTGGAGTAGTTTTCACTGCAATTCATCTCATGTGTTAACAGATCCTTAAAGTTTCGTAAGACCGCAGCTTTGTGTCACATCTAAAATGACACTTTCTCACTGAATGTTGTTAGCTAAGCATTTTACATTTTTTTCCAACAGTCATTGTCATAAATTGTATTACAAAAAGATTTTTTTGTTGGACACACACAGATGCCTGTTTCATATGACACATTTCAGTCATAATATAACCCATCTGAGGCTAATTCTGTTGTCAGTGTCAGATAATGATAAATGTGCCAATCATTTCACGGTTGAAAAATTAATTTGTTAATTGTCCTCTGGTATTCAGTGTCAATGCAAGAAGCAACACGCATACCAGTTAAGCAAGGAGGGGGGAAAAAATGTATGTCGGCTTTTTTAAAACCATAAGCCCAATCTTTCCCTAACCCAATCCTATCTTACATATTTAACCTTCACTGTATCTTAACCATCTGTTTATTTATTTAAACTTTGAGTACTAGGTTTTTGGTCAGTGAAGACTTACATATTTTTGGTTGTTAAGTCCATGAGATGTCTTTTATCATCAGGTATTTAGAGAGTTGTCGCTAAAAAAGAGCACGGTCCTAGGATACATTTTGAACTGTCTGCAGGTTGAAGCATAATTTACCCCCCAGATTATCCAGGGAGAAAGCGAGTTTCATCTGTTCTTTGGCTTGAATATAAAAAAATCACATTTTTGCCTCTGTCTTCAACAGAACAATGTGATTTGTAATGCATAACCTCAGTCACGCAAACTTAAAACGTAAACTGTGTGCCCCAAGTTCCCAAATCTGTATCAAACGGAAATGTAATTGATATTTTATTGTTGAGCCAAAGGAAGGAAACACATGGGAACATGCTGAGGAAGATAGACTTAGCCTATCTCCTGAGCCAGCCCCAGATCTCTTCACAAATAAAAACATGCTTTGTGGTGTCCAGATAACTTGGCATGGTTACGTAAAACAAAGAGCTGCCACAGCCGCCCACACCAGCCTTGGGAGAGACACACATCAGTCAGTCAGGACCTCACTGCTGCCAAGTACACTTACTGTCACAACAATGTGACAGCAATACAGGGAACAATGCAGCTAGAAATCATGATTTGGCAAATAACAGATGCCCACTTTGAAGCCACTCTGAGTCACATACATTCAGTGTTAGATATTTAAACTATTGTTCATCATTTGCTATAATACTGTCTTTATTTTTTCAGACAAGGATGCAGAGCCTGCAGCCAGACCCAAACGCACAGTACAGGAGTGTGTATCAGGCTCTGAAGAGGATCATCCGGACAGAGGGGATCTTCAGACCGCTGAGAGGCCTCAACATCACCATGATGGGAGCGGGTCCTGCACATGCGCTCTACTTCGCCTGCTACGAACGGGTCAAACGCTCACTGAGTGACGTCATTCAGAGTGGAGGCAACAGCCATTTAGCCAATGGTACATGTTCCCACGTCTCAACACAAATCACTTGATCGTCACACTAACAGCTTTCATACCGGGCTAAGCAACAAGGCCCGGAGCAGTGTCGTTAGGATAAATCATTTTAATGCCATATCCTGTTTACAATGGCAAGGATGAAGCTATATTCCAAACATGAAAAATCCAAACTTGCTGTCTGAGATATGTTGTGTTTTTTAGCATTTAAACAGCATGAAAAATCTGGTAATTCACCCTGAGCTCCAATAAAATAAGGCATGTTTCTGTGACAAATGAATTTGATGAAAATTCTTGTAATCACTGTCATTAATTTAGACTTGACACGATCTGTTAATGTTTTAACAGGTATTGCAGGCAGTGTGGCCACCGTTCTTCACGATGCAGTCATGAACCCAGCTGAAGGTAAGAAAAAAAAACGTTCTTCCTGTCCTTTAAAGGATAAAGTTTACAATATTCTGTATATATACCAGCAAGTATTATCTGTGTATCCAAAAACAATCAATCAACATTAACACAATATGAACATTAATAACTGTGTAGGTTGCATGTTAGAGGAACAGCGCAGGGCTACCTGAATATGGCCAAAATGATAATCATAATTATTTTGATCAGTCCTGAGATCACAATTATTTATCATAATTATTCGTGATTTTAGGGACAAAATATTTTTATTGCAAATTCACATTTACACATTTATTAAATCAACAGAGCCTGGCTCTTACTTTGACATTGTGCTACATTCCTGCTAATTAACAAATCTTTTCATCAAAATAAGACATAAAATAAGGTTCCTCTTCACCTGAATTAAGTGCATCTTCCATGGAGTAGCCTACGTATCCGCCGCACATATGTTTTTTTTTTACAGCGGTCACTGTGTTATAAATGTCTGAGTTGATGCTGGACAAGGAAAGGGATTAACGGTAATGTTACGGTAAAGTTAGCGACATTGTTCTCCTTGGCCTTTGTGCATTCATCGTACTACAGATTGTGGTCTTTTTGTCAGATGGTTTAACACGTTAGTTGTGTTGCTTTGTGGCGTAGACACGTCTCATACACTCTTTGCAGGAGTTGTTTAAATAACAGGTGATGACAGAGTTATTTTGTTTTGCCCGTCTGCAGTTGCGTTATTCAGGAAAGGTTTTCACAGGCTGCTCCTGCAGAGCGCACACATGGCAGCATGACAGCTCTTCAAAAGTGGAGGCTGCTGTTAGTTGATTTGAAATACAGTGGAGTTTGCTATGAGCGGAGCATGCCTTTTAAACATCAATAACACAGTCGATCATGTTCATTTATATGTGGGAAGCCAAAATCGTGATCGTGATAAATATTCCATTACTTTTTCAGCCCTAGAACAGTGTGTAAGATTTAGGGGGATTTAGTGGCATCTAGCAGTGAGGGTTGCAACCAGCTGAAGCTTCTCCCAGTTAGAATTCTATTAGTGTTCATTGTTCAGGAGGTTTTTACAAAGAGCCGATTCATCCGCAGAGGTCTCTTCCTCTCCACAACAAACACACCTGGTGGTTTAAACTGGTAAAAACGCTGAATAAAACAGTTTCAGGTTACAAATTATTGTTTCTCTGATGGTGCTTGGCATGTCAGAGACAGGCCGCTAGACCAGCACCTGCTAATGTGTGCTCACCTTTTGTCTTAGATAACTTAAGATCCAGATGTTCAGGATAACTTTACTAGGAGTTAGGTTATCTGACGAGGTCCTTTCCTCTCCTTACAAACAGGCGTGGTGATTTAAACTGATAAAAACACTGAATGAAGCAGTTAAATGTGAAGAAAATCTGTCTTTTTCTGATGCTCTCTAGAGTACACACAGAAATACTAGTAATTTTGAATTATCTTTCAGCCAAACCAGTCACTTATTGTCCTGTAAATGCCTGTTCTTGCCTTCTTATTTGAGATATTTTTGTCTTGAGTGTAAAGTATAAAAGTGTATACTGCCTATAAAATGTATGTGATAAACATGCTAACATGGTTACTTGTGTCTTTCCATGGCTCAGTGATAAAGCAGAGGATGCAAATGTACAACTCGCCATATCGAGGACTTTTGGACTGTCTTCAAACAGTATCGCGCACAGAGGGTGTGAGAGCCTTCTACCGCAGCTACAGCACACAGCTGACCATGAACATCCCATTCCAGGCCGTTCACTTCATCACCTACGAGCTGATGCAGGAACAGTTAAACCCCCACAGACATTACCACCCTGGCACCCACATAGTGTCAGGCGCAGCAGCAGGCGCCGTTTCAGCAGCAATAACCACTCCACTTGATGTTTGTAAAACTCTGCTCAACACACAGGAGAATGTAGCACTCAACTCCATGAACATCAGCGGCCACTTATCGGGAATGGCTAATGCCTTCAGGACAGTGTACCGGCTCGGTGGCCTGGCGGCCTTCTTCAAAGGAGCCCAAGCTCGGGTTATATACCAGATGCCCTCCACTGCCATTGCCTGGTCAGTGTACGAGTTCTTCAAGTACTTCCTGACAAAGCAGCAACCGAAACAGGCGGCAGGACCTGGACCAATGTAATGGAAATGTGTCGGAGCAAACCACGCCTAGACTGGAACCGATGAAAGAAGACTCCAGCCTGAAGCTGTGTGAGCTCACTGTGTGCTGTTTGAGGAAATAACAGCAGTTATTGTCTCACAGGGAAGTCGGCATGGTCAAGGAGTGGCAGAGGAGGACTCCCCTTGTTGTTCACTTACCGTAATCTGTGTGCGTTCTCAAGTTAAGGTGATGTTGCACAACCAGGATATGCAGCAGAGATGACTATCCTTGAAAGGACAGATACAACAATGACGTCATCTTCTTCCTTCTCCTCTCTGCCACGCTGCAGACTCTTCCTTCTACATGTGGAGGCCGAATAATTAAGATGTCCTGAATGATGTTTATAGTTCTCGATATTGGAACTTTTTATTTATTTTGTTAGCTTTCAGAGGCTTGTATTTTACGGATGTGGAAGAAACACAATGCTGTTAGTTTGTTTTATTTCATTGTGTATTTATTAAAAAAACAACAACATTACAACACATTCCTCATTTTCACTCCACAGCGAACGGAACAGTGACGCTTTCCAAGTGCCTCATAAATATGAAATTGTTTTTCTTGGTTCAAGTTTAGCAAGAAAACGTACTATTCTATTGAGGTCCAATCTTACAGTGGCTCTTTATGTTGTAACCAGTCAAATCTGAACGAGCTTCACTGAATGCTGTTTTTTAATTTCTATCTCTGCATCTAATGATCAAATGCCAGTCTGCCGCAATTCTATTTTTTTTATTATTCTCACTTTTTTTTTTTTTTTTTGCTTTAGTGCAAAATACTATTTTCTCCCTGAGTCTTTCTCTCTCTCAGTACCAAGTTGTGTAGGCTGTAATGTTCTAGTTATTTGCCTTGTGAAAGCAAACAGTGCTCCTGCATCACGCACAATAATAGTCTCACCTACAGAATCATACCTGTTGCAGAAAGAGGGCAGCTTTTGTATTCAAAGGCATGAATATATATTTTGAGGGTGACTGTTTCTGAGAAATGTCATTATGCAGATCCAAAGGTGGATCAAATGAGGCTGTTACGTGGGAGGTGACCACGTCTCACCTCGGCCTTCACACACATTTGTACTGGTGTGATATTTAGCTTTTGAGTTGTGTGTGTTTGTGTCATATTGACCGGTGACCCTAAAGGTTGTAGATTGTATATAAGATATTTTGTGTTAAGTCTGACTGACTTTCCGTGATCCAAAAAGTAACATCGTAACTTTTATATTTCTCTGAAACTGGGGGGCATTCTGTTACTATTAGACCAGTAAAATCCTGATAAAATCAGCTGGTAAGCAGGCAATGCAATGTCATTTATTTTCACTCATCCTGTTGTAGTTTCACATTTCCTGTGTGCTCACCGCTCGATCCAGCCTCTTGACTATTTTCCATTCAGTAGTCGAGACATTCCTCCAGATATTGATGTAATCCAGCGAGCAGCCAGATTTATTTATTTTTAATTATGGAGGGTTTTTTTTTTCCCTTTGGTAGAGTTCAGAGAGTTCATCAGATTCCAGCGGTCTCACAATCCCTTTAGCAACAGATTCATTATACTTGGACGATAGCATAATTTTTAATATACCAAAGACATGCATTGTACTCTATGCATCTTACATTTAACCTGTAGTTGTGATGCTATTTGCCCGCCTGCTGTGACTTGTCATGCCATGTTTTTGCTCCTTAGTAGAGTTAAATTGCCCCATTGCTTAAACTCTATCTTCTCTAGAGGCTTATTTTTTGTGTCAGAAAAGTCATTTCTGCCTCGGCATTTTCATTTTACACTCCAAAAAGTTTAATTAAAAAAGCAGTGAAAGGTGAAAATTGTATGTTAATATGAATATTATGAAAAGTTTTCAATGTGTTTGGAAAATTACATGATCTGTTTTTTGTTGACTGATGAGTCTTTTTAGACTATACTAACTACTCTCATTGAATTAAAACATGATAAGGATTTCACATGAATATGAAAAAGCAGCTTAATTAACCAATTCATAATGTTTTATTCTGATCTCGGTGTAATCACAGTAGGGTGAGTCTGTCTCCCACATTATGTAATTTCTCTTCCTCAGTTGGATCCACTGACAAAACTCCACTTATCGTAAACAAAAGTAAAATGAAGCCAGATTTGTTTTTGATTAATTGCATTGTACTTGCATACAGCACTGCTTGCCCTATGGTACCCCATCATTCCTTTGAGGTGTTGATTCATATCAGTGAATCATATTTCCTTAACTTTGTCTCAGCACCTGTGTCTAAGTACTTCTAACGTGTCGATGTCGTGTTTCCAACAGATACAGCAGAGCTGATATATTCCATGTGGGGTTTTCTATAATGTAAATAGTTAAATGCTAATTACGCACAAATGATTGAAATGGGAGTTGGGATGAGAGCGTGAGAGAGTGCCATCTCCAGAGTGGGAAAGCTTGGAAGTATGACCATGCAAATATGAAATGATTGTGATTATGCTGCTACAGTATGTAACACTGGAGCTGAAATAAACATGCAAGTGATGACTGCTGTGTTTTTGTGTGTTTTGTCTCTGAACCTAATCAGTATTAACTCTGATACTCTATGTGGCCTTTTACAGTCAGCCTTTTAGATGTTGGTTTATTTTCATTCTTTCAGCATTAAAATACAACCTACAAGTTTTACAATTAATCAGGCTTTAATTTGAAATTCCCATCAACTATAATATTTCTACTGGAACAAGAAAAACTAGGCAACAAGTCCTTATAATGACAGTTGGGATTAGTGCTACTAATTTTCAAAGAGTGAAAGCCTTTAACATGAATGTAGTAATGACCCCTCCCTTTCCGTCTCCACTGATAAACTAGTGCCACCTGTTACGGCCTTGAATGAGGCTATTAACACACACGTGTCACTCATTCATACATTCCACCCTCAACTTATGCAATCAGCCACCACACCCTGCATTCATCTTTGCAAATAGTTATTGTTTATCTCTTGTCTAAACACTTAATTGGCACTTTAACTTGACTTGTGTCTCTTCCTCGTTATGCCCTGTTTTACAGGATGTAGTGTCTGAAAACACAAATGACTAGTTATTCCCACATTTACTGGTTCTGTTACGCTGCAGAACCATTAAAGGGACAGTTCATCTACAAATCAAAAATACATATTTTTCATTTTACTTGTAATGCTATTTATTAGTCTGGATTGTTTTGGTGTGAGTTGCCGAGTGTTGGAGATAATGGCTGTAAAGATGTCTGCCTTCTTTCCAATATAATGGAACTAGATGGCACTTGGCTTGTGGTGTTCAAAGCGCCAATAAAATACATTTGAAAAACTCGAACAGCAATGTCTCTTTTCAGGAATCAGTTACTCAAGATAATCCACAGACTTTGTTGTGAGCAGTTTCATGTAGGAACTACTTACTTTGTACAGGACTGTTTCTGTACATCTGTACCTTATGCAGGAGAAGCATGCTACCTGTGGCAGTGCCAGATGTAAACATTTATGGTTTCCTCCTCGGCTGAGCTGTAGTATTAGTTAGCTCAGAGGTGCTAGGTGAGCTACATGTATCAGTTTTCTGCAAAGAGACATTGCTGTTGAGTTTTTCAAATGTATTTTTTGGCACTTTGAAGAAAGACAATCTAGTTCCATTATATTGGAGAGAAGTTAGACATCTCTACAGGCAGATATCTCCAACACTCGGCAACTCACACCAAAACAATTCTGTAAGAAAATCTGTAATTTTGGTTCTGTGGAGTAACAGGGACAATTATTAAAAAGCTAGTCGGTCATGTTTTCAGTCACTAAATCTTGCAAAACAGAGAGTAGTAGTAATCGTTTTGCCTTCAAGGAAAATTAGGTTGAAACATTCCTGATTTTTTTTACAGTTGATTTTGGAGTGAATTATCCCGCTGACAGTTTTTAAGTGGCCAAAATATGTTTTGCAGCTGACCCCCATCCACACCAGTACATTTCTGATCTTATATGTTGGTACACCTGTCTGCTTCTCCAAACTGGGCTGTGTCTCGACACCATATGTTTCACATTTGAGTGAACCAACCCTTTAAAGTATGTATCATGCAGGAGTTATACATCTCCAGTAGAGGGGGATATAGTATAACTGACAGGTTGTCAACACACACACACACACACCTGGGAGACAATTATCAGTGGCAGAGATGATGTTGACATGTGATGTCACGCTGTTTGGATCCCCATACTGATGTCATAATCGGTCCTGCCCCGTTGGCTTTGCTCATATTTTGTCTCATAGAAACATTTCCAGTCTGTGCACAGTGTTTGAAGAACCAGCTGCACGTCTACATGGACATGGACATATAGTTCAGCTGCACCTTGCATAGTTGATAATATATATGTTGGGACAATATGCCCAATCATATAATTACTGGTGGTTACTCAATACTCGTGAATATCACTTGAACACAGCATTAAAAGTAGACGATGCATACATCAGTTTTTTGCATGCCCTCATTGACCTCGTTTTTTTCACAGTCATCCTTATGGTAATATGAATTTTTGTTCCTATTTATTCTGCTGTTTATATGAAGGTGAACACTGTTTTTCACACGTGTGTCCTACGTATAATACAGCCTGTAATGAACTGATGTGACTGATCAGATTTTTTATTGAGATGCAGACAGTGCAGCGCTTTATTCCACAGCAGCATGCCTCAGGACACGTACACTTGTGCTGTAAGGCTGTTGTCCCTGATGTGTTTAGTTTTTGCCCTTGTCCTTGAGCAGGTTGTTTATCTGAAGCGCACAATGAATGGCTCCCTCAGCCCATGTCCTTGTCATACTGTTCTCTAATCACTTTAATCTGAAGTAAACTGTCCCACTACTTTATATCTTTATCCCACAGATAAGAACACTGGAAAATTACTCTTCTCTCTCTCTGTCTGCCTGTCTTCCCCCTCTTCCTCTCCTTTACACACACACACTGTTCGCAGCCATGCAATCAATGTTAACCATCGGATAAGCAGCAGTGTATCTGCTGATGGGAGAAGAAAGGCAGCTGCTCTACTGGTACCGTAACATGAGGGATCCAGTTACACTACCCGAGGAAGTTTATGAGTGTTCCCATGTGAAAAGATCAGGGCTGTTTTAAACCTCCTTATCAACTCCAACAAATTTGTCAGACAGTCACGGCATATTGGAGCACTGACAAAGGCTGTCTTTGTGGTCGGGCTTGGTTTTTCTCCTCATCTGTTATGAAGATCTGCTTGTTTTTCAAAGCATCATTGGCCACCTTGAAGAGCGCGACGATGGCTCCGTGACCACACTGCGTCTTACAATCAGATCCCTAAATATATAGACAAAGAAAACAGACTCTTGAGAGCAGAAACTTAACACTGTGTTTCTTGGCATTTACCAGCTTTATTCCCATATCCCAGCAAATCTTTATGTAGCCACGTACTGGCAAAAGCTATGATCCCAGTATAGAGGAGATAAGGCTGTAATTTTGTACACTCCTCCCCACTGCTTTTCATCATTTACTCTCCAAATCCAGTTAATCCAGGTGGTTCACAGACAGATTTAGAGACACTCCCCTAGAGCCAGAGAGGTAAACAGACTGGAGGATGTTTTTTTTAAGTCCTCTGTGTTTCCGTGTCTCTTTGAGCCTGCGGAAGTGCAGGTATTACAATGGCAAGTGCAAAAATAATAGTTCTCCTAACCTTCAACTTCACCCTTCAACAAGCTCCTTTATCTGATGAGCGTGCTCGTGCACGGCCTGAGACACTGAGAGATGCTGAGAGATACTGTCAGATTTTCAATGCCGTCAAAACAGATGCTATCTGCCCTCTTCATGTCTAATTACCTGTTTACTCCAAGGGCCTAGAATGAATGGTGCTGTTGATAAAAGCTCACTTCAGTTTAAGGAAATCGTTAAGATTTGAGATTCACATTTGATTCATTTTTTTCTAGCTTCTATACTCTAAGATATGCCATAATATGTTCTGCACGTTTGAATAGGACGGCACCATTCAGGCTCATATCAGTCTCTAGATATGACAACTGAGTTGATGAAAACTCTCCACAGAAAGATTTAAGAGCTTAGAGGAATGATCAACACTTGGTGAGAAATAAGAAAAATAAGATCTTGGTTATCTTCTGACACTTGTTGCCATAGCTATAAGACAAATCCCTATGAGGGCAGCTGCTTCACAAAGTCAGACAGGTTACTGGCGTGAGAGCTCTCAAGTCTCCTCTTATCGGTTCCATCAGTCCTCGGCTCACACTTTGGTTGTGTTACTACAAACTTACCCTTCTTAAAATATGTAAAGCCCTAAATCCTGCATGCCATCTTATCAGCAGTGTTAGGCACTGTACTGAGTCAGCCCTGCATGCCAACCTCCATGAAGCTTTAGGCTACTTACTTAAGCCACGTTGTTGCTATTAAGCTTTTATATAAATAGTACTGAACAACTCATGAATGACTGTAGAGGAAAGTTCACTTTCCTTTGAGGAAATTATAGAAATATCTTAAAGCCCACCTCCAGACATGTTTTAAGTATGTAAAAATACCAAATATGCTACAATTAACATTCAGTTTAACACTGGTTTCTTACATAAAAGGTTAAATTTTGGAAATTCTGGATCTGGCCTTGTGATCCATTTACCACTGCTGCTTGTGCTTTAGCTTTCTGCTTTTTCCAGTGCTGTCATAGCACTAAACAAAGTGTGGAGATAGGTCTGACTGTGGGAGACTAGACCCTAGGTTGACTGGTGACAGGGCAGTACGCTGCATCAAGATGGCTACTGTTAGTGTTAGAAGAAACATCAGAGATTCAGCCATACATGTTCGAACCTCAGTCTGACCCAGACTCAGACACAGAGACTGTTCTGCACTAAAATTGGCATTGGCTTCAGTTGGACAACATGACAGCTCCCAAAAGTGAACCCAAAACATCTCAATCTCCCCCTGGTGGTTGGCTGCAGTACATCCCACTCCCTCCATGTTAGCCGATGGTACATCTGCCAAACTTAACACCTCAAGTACACAACAAATACATTTTTCCTAAAGATGGTGTCTGTCATGTCAGTTATTTCTGATCACGTCGATGTTTTCAAGAGCTCATTTTGCTGATTAGTTTGGTTTTAATTAGTTATTTGATGCTTAAAACAAAAGGATTTGACGTCATGATTGATGCTTCTCATGATCAGTTGGACGGGTGTTTGGGTGGGGACGCAATGCCTCGGAGATGGCTACTGCGCAGACTCTGTAACCAAAAGATGTCACCAGTGCAAGATGGCAGTAGCCATATCCGAGATGTTTTGGCTTCATTTTTGCACAGTGCGATGACAACCATTTATCTGTCTTAATCTTTGTCCATCTTTATATGCAGTGGTTCCTCTTTACTGACATGTCTGCTCTGCACCAGAGGTTCCCTGACATGTGTCAGCATGTGTTTCCCAAATTAGACAGTGATTGGCTTTTGTATTAGTGACGTACCTAATCGAGTTGCCCAGTGCACATTTAAATCTCAGACTTTGGGGAAATGCACAGACATCGCCCCCCTCAGTAGAGGAATGTAAAAACACCTCTGTAGTGACAAACTGTGCACAGATACAAGTGAGTGTAGATCAAGATCAGACATGATAGGGGACATAAACATAGGAAAAACACAGGAGACACACTTGACAATTGTGAATTTACTGATTCAGCGTATGTGTGTGAAATGTCTTGTTGAAAAGGCCTACATCCTGCAATGCTTCAAATGTAAAATATGTGTTGAAAATATGTCATTTTCTATGGGGTCCAAATAAAGGCTGGAAGTCATGATTCTATGAACCCAATCTGTGTTTTGTTCCACATGTAAGGGGCTTTAAATAAAGATGTAATGAGCATGACAGGTTGGCTGTCAGATGACGCAGAGTATCCTGCCAGACCTCATTCATAAAGTCACTTTCAAACTCCACCGACCCTGAAGGTTCAACCTCAGGATAAAGGAGGCAGCGACCTCTATTGTGGAGGGCATCATACTTACAGGAGGCCGCGCGATAACAAAAAGACATGACATTTTATATTCCAGCCACGGATAATATCAGTGCACTCGTTGATAACAAAGTGCATCTACCTGTGTGATACCTGTGGTAGGGAAGCTCAAGGACATACCCTGTGTATCCTGGCACACACCTGCAGATGCCCTTTAAGGTTAATGGCAAAACTACCATCAGAACAGATTTTACAGATTTTCTGAAGCCACACGAAGAGGGCCCACAGGTGAACATTATTCGGAGGTGTTTGTTACTTATAGGCTATTATGCAGTGGTTTTACTGGTCCGGCCTACCTGCGATCGGATTAGACTGTATGTGGCCGATGAACTAAAATGGATTTGACACCCCTGTTCTTGGTGGTTTTAGCAGATATCTCACAGCACGTTTTACAGAGTACATGGTTGAGTATACATTAAATCAACATTTGACAATTGAATCATTTTAAATAGTTGCCAAGTGCTCAAACTCTGCAGCAGGATATATTTGGGTTACATTCATAAATCTTGTTTTACGTTCACAAATAACCAACACTGACCTCTGAGCCTTTCGCTACAGTGTCAGATGGCACTCTGACTTCTTACTCCAATCACCCTCTCTGACCCTCTGTGTGTCCCACGGTGCTAATCACGTTAACAAACAGGTTTTGTTACAACAATAATCACTCCACAATCAGCTTCATGCCTCAGTGGCACGAGCAAAACTGGCATCTTCTGATTGAACGTGATGTTTCAGACAACACAGTCTGTCTTTGATTTTAAAAAAGGATGAACTTTAACGGCCATAAAACTCGCATTTAATGTCAAGATGTACGATCATCTGGAAGTTAGGATGGTGAAGTGGTTACTCTGATGTATGACAGTACAGTCAGTTATGCTTTTCTCTGTGGTGTCCTATTACTTTGTAGTAATTTGAGTCAGATTTTTTTTTTTTTTACATGCTTTCTGTTTGATTTCCACACTAAGTCATGTTAAGCGAAATAGTCTGAAAAGTCTCAGATAACAAAATGCAGTCATGATGTCACCTTCAGAAAGCTGAAGAGCAGTTTATCTCCATGTAATCAGGTCAGGGGCTCTTTAAAGAAATCAGATCTCATTCTTTGGCCCTCATTTACAATATCGCCCTCATCTCTGTCTCGTCTTATCTTCCATGGAGTTGTACAGTATTATCTGAGTTTAACTCCACACAGATAGTTTAAATGTCTCCAGTGTACAAGACTGAAATTGTCCGTATTATAGTGTTTCTCATACCAATTACACAGTTAACTGCAAAAAGGCTGTATTCCTCTCCAAATTATATACCACCATTATCACTGAACAACTTTAGACAACTGAAAATTAGCTAAAAGTATGATGACAGTCCAACTTGTGCTCGTCTATCACAAAGGTACACAAAGCTTAAAAGAAAAGTAAAATGTTTCAACATTAATTTAATTATGAATTCATCAACAATATTGACATCAAATGCTTCATTGTGCAAACCCACATTATGTCCATTACCACAAGATGTATGATATTGTATAACATCTGTTTTCTTAGTATGAGAAATTACAGGATGTGTGTATGAACAAAATCATTTCAGATGGTACACAGGTAAATGTAACACATGGGTTCAAAATCACTGTCAAAATAACAACTTTGATAGTGAACACAGAGCCTAAATATCAGGGATACTAAATATAAGTTCATGATTACAAATCATAGCCTCACACATCATTTCAGTTTCACCATAATGTTGGCCCCCAGGGGCCACCGTAGTCCCACAGGTAGGGTCTGTATTGGTAAGCTTTGCAGAAAGAGGTGATTAGTGATGACCGGACCAGGTCGTCTCTCAGGACCAGTCCTTCAGCTTTGTACTCTGATGTTTGCTGCTTTCGTTTCGTCTTGTATCTCCGGTTCTGAAACCAGATTTTCACCTGGGTCTCAGTTAGTCTTAAGGTGCTGGCCAAGTGAGCCCTCTCTGGGGCGGACAGGTATTTCTGGTGGTTAAATTTCTTCTCCAGTTCGAGCACTTGGAGGTGTGTAAACGCAGCTCTGGAGCGCTTCTGTTTCCCTGTGGAGGAGAAGCTGCTGGACTCTTTGGTGCTGGGACAGGATGTGTCCAGAGGTTCTGTAAAGTACAGGTGTGAATAAGTCATTAAGAGAGCACACTAACACTTGATATAGAGTAGCGTGCATGACAGGCTGTGAAGTGATCATCATAAGGTAAACAACCACAGAAAAACATTATTTACCCTCAACTATACTATAACTAAATATTTTATTTTAAAAAATGACCACAACTTCTCAAGATTCAGACCTGTATTAAAGATCTATTCCATCTTTTAAAACAATATTCTGCAAATCAAAGTCAACACACATCCATCCATTCAGTTCTTGCTTTTGAAAGCCTGCAGGAGCTCACCTGTCCGCACTTCAAATGCTGTCTCCTGCGGGCAAAGTTGCTCTGACAACTTTTCAGATCCTTCTTTCCACTGTGAACATCTTTCCATCTTCTGGGAACAGCATTTACTGTTGAATCTTGCACTGTCCTTAACGGAGAGTATGTCCTCTATGAGGAAGGAGGTCAGAGGTTTGACTGTGTCCGACATTGCCATCCAGTAATCCACAAATCAGAGGCCTCTCAGTGGCAGAGAGATACAGCAGTGTGTGTCTTCACACACTCACACAGTCTGAATTTATACAAGAGCAGGGGCGGGTTTGCTCCAACTGCACCGGCAAGTGAAGGAGGCGGGCCAAGTGGAGCCAACTACTCTACCACTGTCATCATTAACATTCATTTGTTTGCCTCTTCAAATCAACATGATGGGAAAATCTGGGATAAACAATAATAATGCCTTATCAAAAAGAAGAATTATACTTATAGCTATCTTTAAAGCATGCATGAGCCATGAAAACAAAAACAAACATTTGTTGAAAATGCAGTTTGTGTGCTTTTATGCTATACAACATGCACATTTTATCATTTTTAATAAAGATTTTATCTAATATCATACACTAGTTAGCAGTTAATAAAGTGCACCTAAACTAAGACAGCCTAGTAAAAACAGCTCTGCAATAATGTAAATGTAGGGTCATATTAGAGGCTGTGGTTTGTGGTGCTGCTGCACAGACAAAATATATGAATACACTCATTATACTGCATTATACAGAGAGGTGTCTCTAGTATTTAGTCTATCCTTTCTGTAAATGAGATATATACAATATAACAGGATAGTGTGTTTTATAGGCTGCTATATGTTTTGTATATTTTAGTTTAATCCCATATTTTGTACATCGTATGATCTACTTACACTTCATGTTTAGGCTAAATGAAAATAAGGCACACAAAGGGAGCAACTAAACTGGTATCAGATAGGCACAGTTTGTTTGTATAGAGAATAATTACCTTTAACAGCATTTGATGAGTCTTTCTTTCTGTTATTGGAGTATGAGATGGATAATCTCTTTTAAATTGAATGTCAAAGTAGCTAAATGGATGTATGTCTTGCGCTTCATGCCCCCATCAGGTCAGCAAAGTAACCCAGTTATCTGCAGCTGCATGGGTGCAGTAGCAGGAGGGAGAGGGGGTCAGAGTGGGTGGTCGCACCTACTGGAGCGCTAATGACTTCGGCACATTTAGGCCGGCTCCTGAAACAGACACAGTCATTGCTCGGTGCTTGTTTATTTGTTGTTCTCTGTGGTTCAGCCCGACTTTCTCCAAGAGAGTGAGACATTTACTAGCAGTGTCAGTGTCCCTCTGGGAGTTCATGCTTCATTTGGAAATGCATGACTGTAGGTTTGATAAACATGATCCTCTCCGTGGCCCCTGGCCCCGCTGACTCCTCCAGCTTCCACGGCACCAACCACACACCAAGCAGTCAGCGACACCACAACGTCACACTGATGAGTGCTGCATTACGCTGCTGTAATTTGATGAAAGTGAAACAACTAAACGTTCTGTTATCTTTTCATTAATGTGCAGTATAAAGACATTCATAAAGCCAAACTGACTTATGAAAAGTTGAGCGTGACCTGTACCTGTCCTCTCCTATGACTCATCATTTATGAAAGCCATACTAAGGTTCCTCTTAAGCATTAGCCGTTGTCTTGTCAACACAGTATTAAGATCATCAGTATGATACGTTTCACCTTGAATTCTTTGTCTGCGACCGTCTGTCTGCAAAACTGTGTTGAACTGTAAGCACAGAAAGCTTCATCCCTCTGTCTACCATGGTTTTAATTTCCATTTTTAAAATTGTTTTATCACATAGTGCTAAATGTAGATCAAAGTATAAAAAGAGGTTTTCTAGCTTCAATGACCTAAGGTAGTTACAATGGGACCCAGTGTACTCCACTGTGACGGACCATAGTGCACACTGTGAAGCACGAACACACCAGGCTGTTCTCATGCACTGTTTGTATATATACCTATGATAAATGATGCACAGGAACTCGTATACAACCCACGTCATCGGGAAGGCTGCAATCACTCAATGGGAGAAAAGGAGGTAGTATAATGAGCGAATGTCTGTGTAAGGAGGCAGGTTTGGGTGGTCATTGGGTCAAACAAACACTGACCGTTTCCCCAGGAGGCCGGTGTTCGTGTCCCATTTGACACCAAGTGAACTTTGAGCTGTTTTAAGGTATGTTGTCACCATGTTTCTTTTCCTAAACCTAACCAAGTACGTAACTTAAGTACGTACGTCATCAGCATGCATTTTACCCAGCAATCATCACTGCATATCTGTAATAAAACAAAAATATAAAATAAGGAACTATTCATTTAATTGATTAGTTTTTTGGATTTTTTGAATCCACTGAAAATTCAGAGGCTTATTCTTCAAAAATACACTGAACACATGTTTGGTTGTCATCAGAAGTTTATTCACTCAGCTGAATAAGAAGTCAGAGGCAGACAGCTCAATGACAACAGCATAAACAAAGCCAGCAGTGAGAGTGACTCTACCAGCTATGCTGTCATCCTCTGCCTTTATTCTGAGACAAACCACATGATTGCTCTTAGTTCATAACAATGACGTTTCCTTCCTATTTATTGTCGTCTGAGCATTCACTGCGCAGATATTTGGCTGCATAGCTGTGCATCAGATGTGACACAGTAGCACCTCTGACCTTTTCACCCAGGAAGGCATTTGTCTTCCACAGTAAAAAGTATGTGGTGACGATGTTTTCTTTGAGCCACCGAAAGTTGTTGTGCCATCAATCTTCTGTTGTGTTCCTGTGTTTCTTTGTCTGACATGACGAGCAGCTAGACTTTGTTGTAGCTGTAGAATTGTCACAGCTTTATCTCCTCAGCATCAGTGTTGTGTTATACTGTAACCTGCACCTGGGTTATTGCACAAGGTCTTTGCTCCATGTATTGTGCGACATAACAAACATGTCATCCGGCTGAACGGGTCAATCAGAGGTTTACAGACAAACCTCTATTATAGCTAATAATCTGTAAATCTTTCCTCTGTCTAAATCTTTTTATTACATTTTTCTTAAACCCCCTAGTGTCTCTGTTTCTTTCTAAACCCCAATTTAATCTCTATCAACCTTTATAGAGACACATGCAGCCTGTTTGTGTGATATCATGTTGGCACAGATGAGTTCTTGTCATGTGAACTGATGTGGGAGTCTTCCACTAGAGGGAGCTTTAAAGCCAAACATCAAGTCCTCACAGAGTAACAAAGCCAGCAGCCACTTCAAACTACAGTATTAACCACACAATGAACCATTTTACCAGAGGATTAGTTTGAAGAGAGTCTGATTATGCACTGTCAGTAGTTATCTTTTATCCTGATATAGCTCATAGTGGTTACAGGTTACAGGGCGGATGGTTGGACAGAGGAGTTCTGATCCTGAGTCTCTGAATCATCTTAGCACCAATCATAAACACCACATTATCAGACTGACATTTCAAGGCTATTACATAGTCAGAGACATGACTGCCTTTTTAAAGCTGATGTAACTGTACAGCATGACTTAAAACCTTTCTGAGTAAACCATAATGGCTCTTTTTACTGATGGCCAAACTCACGTCATCCTCTATTTAAACTGACCCTCATCATCACCGCAGTGTAATCAAGCATCTTTATTCTGCTTTCATTCATAGAGCTCTCTCTGTCTCTCTCTCTCACACACACACACACATGAAACCTGTGTGTGTATTACTCATGGAGACATGAATCTGTTGAATGAATGAATAAGAGCCGAGCGTGACACCCGTCTCCTTCCAGGTGTTTAAAAAGCAGGTTGAACAGAGTGAGTGTAGCATCCTCCACTCCTCTTTTGGGCCTGTAAGCAAACTGCAGTGGATCCAGTGCACACGCCATGTTTTACAGAATTTCTAAACGAACCAGGTTTTCAAAGATTTTCATAATGACTGAGGTTGAGGCAATCGGTCTGAAGTCATTCAGTATTTTGGGACAGCTGGATTTGGGGACTGGGACAAGTTTTTGGAACATGCTGTGTTTCTAAGGATCGGTTAAAAATATAGTAGAAAACCGGGCTTAGTTCTGTCGCATGGGATTTTAGTAGCTGACCACAGATATTGTCTGGTCTGTGACTTTTGTTTACCTTTGTGTGGTACACAGCTTTGTCAACATCTTTTATGATTTACAGAGAAATGCTGATTATCGCACAGTTTGAGTCTTAGTTCCTGTGTTTCTTTGCTAAAATCATCCATGTTAAAACGTTTGTAAAAGCAATAAACAGCATTAGCAAAATCAGCATCGGAGCTAAAACTGTTTAAAGTGACACGAGTGCTATTACTTGTGATCTGGAGACCAGCAATAATTTTCATGCTGGACCGAGCTGAGCCAAGGTTATTGGAGGCCATCTTGTTCTCCAGTTTGGCTTTATAGCTCTGTTTTACTCTTAGGATCTGTACTTTGAGTTCCTTCGTGGCTGTGTGTTAATCTGATGCTTCTCCTTGTTGAAAGGCTAATTTCTCTTTCTTTATAGAGGAATTGACAGATTTGGTGACCCACGGCTTATTATTGGGCTAGATTTTAACCCTTTTACTGGGAATAAGCATATCTCTACAAAAAGCAGCATATGAGCAGACAACATCAGTTAATTCATCCAGATCATCACAGGATTTCTTAAACATTTCCCAGTGCAATGAACGGTCATACCTGTTTTGTTTTTAATACATATTAATTGTTAAAGTATCAAATTTTCTAAATTGTATTTCTTTTTATCTGTCATATTTATTTGTGTTTTTTATTTGTGTTTTACTGACTTGTGTATGTTTTTGCCGTGCTGCAAATTTTCCATGTGGGACAACAAAGACTGAACTCTTCTTTATGCCACGTGATGACAATCTTTTTTTAACAGACACAGAAGCACAAAGCATCAAAAATAATAATCCCACAACATATTTACTTTACACCACTAATCTTGTCTCGTGTATTGATCATTTGAGTCAAAAGCAAAGACCCGCACATAATAATCAGAGGAATTTATTTAAATAGAAAACACTGTGATTCACCCTCCTACAGTAAAAACTTAACGGCCATCATTGTTGCAACCTAGTGAATTAAAAGCACACAGTACATTCATATAAAAGACATATGTATTTGTAAACAGCATCTTTCAACATCAAGGCCGTGCAAAGTGCTTTGTGTAAGACATAAAAATGATTTCAGAAAATATATACAGTAAATATAAAAATACACAGAAATGAGATTTGAAGAAAAAAATAAATGAAACCAAACAGGATAAACACAGGAACAGAAAAATACAGGATGTACTTTATCCTGAACAATAATCAGAGCTTTGTCTATAAATCTTAAAAAATGTGAGGGAAGTAGGTGTTATAAGATTTGTTTGTACCTCAGTAACCTCAGAAACATCACCCTGTGGGCCTGTAAGCTCCTCCATACTTCACTCATGTTTATATCCTGCTTTAATAAAGTGTTAGACCAGCTTCTGTTTCAAATGTCCACACCAGATCAAATGGTCTGTGAACCATAGTGGTAGTTTTTTTTAAATACATTTGTTCTATTTTTACATGTAACATGAAATAGTGTTATGTTTTTGCATTTCTTAAACATCACCAGAGCAAATGGTGATTCTCTTTATCACCCTTACTCCTTAAATTCTGTACCCTGGTTACTATATTTCTTTTCACACACTGTGCTGCCGGAAAAAAAAAATGAAATGAGCCACCTGATCTGTTGCTATGAGGATTTTCATCCTTAAAAATATTTACAATAATTTTACACTTCTGTTTTAAAAACTTGACTGACATGAATAAAAAACTTGTGTTTCTAGAGATCACAGTATCCTTACATTACTGAAGACAACACTGCTGCTGCAGAGATAAATACAGCCTTGCTTCTGCGACAGGTTTATCATGATGACAATTTTGGTTTATGTCATTATTTTTCAGTTCGAGGTGAGGATGGTTTTTAGCCAGCATGTATTGAATGTTGTGGAGAGTCAGACAGATGTGTCTCTGCTCACATTCTGGATCAGTGCAGACAGATGTTCATCCACAGAGTTTCTCTGAGGAAAGGAAATTTAACAATCGTTGACATCAGCTCATGATCAGTTGCTTTTAAAGGATAAGCCCAGTGTTTTACACTTTGAGCCCCATTCCTGGGTTGTTTATGATGAAATAGAGTGGTTAAGACCAAAATCTTGACGATTGCTCCTTCTCTGAGAATTTGAGAGAATTTGGCTTTCCCCTGCCTGGCTTAACAATGCTGTCTATGGCCATGTGTAAATCTGTCCTAAAACCACCTTTAACGTTCATTTTCAAAGCCATGAAACTCACCACAAAACTGTGCAGCTCTCTTATTCTGAAACAGCTATATTTTACACAGTTGCTGTTACAATATTTTTTAAAAAATGTTTTATTTCATTAAAATTATTTGTCATATTTTCATTTGAACTTTTCTGTTCTAAATTAATATTCTTGAGCGTCACAGTACTTTGCCTTTTTTATTTCCTCTAAATATGTTTATTATATGGTTAATATGTGCACAAAAAGCAAGGCAAATTCTTTGTAAGTAAGAACTGACTTGGGAATAAATCTGATTCAGATTAGTTTTGTCAGACTCCCAGGAACACAGCTCAGCCGCATTTCCAATTTTTCCCAGTGGCTACTCTTGGTAATTCAGAAAAAAAAACCCAAGGCCGATTATGACTCTTTCTGTTATGAATTTATGGTCCATGGAGGTTTTTCATGTTTGTAAAACTTCCCTCGAGCCGTGAAAAGCAGTTTATAAAACATGTGACATCATCACAATGTAAAGTCTATGAGCCGAGCAGAAACTCGCGGGCAGAGCCAGCAGGAGAAACACTACTGCCCATATTCAGTGGACCACACACACTGGAAGTAAACCTGGAAGCTAGAATGCACCAGGCAAGCAATCCCCATTCAGGCCTCTAGGAAACGCACTTGGCTTTTATGCCAATTTAGGTAGTGGCCAAACAGTAAAATTACAACTTACAGGTCCGTCACGTGACGCCATTGGGCCCAAATAGGCTTCTCCCATTGACTTACATTGGGAAAGCACATCTGTAAATCAGTGGATACATTTTTTAAGCGACACAACGCCCACGAAATGACTCATTGTAGTATAAGGATTTAATCCATTTGGTCTGATAACATCTGGAAAGTCTAGAAGAGCTGCAAGATTAAATCATTTTATCCCCATTCAAGTTGAAAGAGTGCTGAACCATGAGAAGCTGACTCAGCTGATGAAAGTCTCTGGTGCACTGTTGTTTGGGCCCAATGATGCCAAAGCAGCACCAATCATCCCAGTAATTTCACACTGCCAAATGGAGCTTTATTGGCTTCATGTGCCACTAAGCAACTTTCATAGGAATGAATGAGGTCCGGTCTCCAACGCTTTACACATCCATGTTCTCACTGGACTGAAAAGGCGCCATCTTGGGGTCCACTATCCAGATCTAATTAGACATCCATGACATTTGGTCATGAACTTGAACATTGGACATTAATAATTTTTAACCAGATGACAGTGCTACAGGAAAAACTGGGGGATCACCAAATTGATCACAATCCAGCCTGAGGGGAACATCCATCCCAAAACAAACAAACAAACAAACAAAAAAAAACACAATGTCAACTTCAGGGTGGCGCTAGAGGGAAAGTCTGATCGTCACCAAAGAGATGATTCATCCTCTGGACACCATTAAAGTCTGCACAAAATTTTTTAATGGCGATCCAAGAGGGTGAACCAACCGGCAGTAACTGCCACACCTGGAGCCACTCACACTGCTAAAAACCAATCACTGGTTTTATCTGATGAACCCTTATCAACATGACAACATGTGCTAATAAAACATTTAAAGTTCACACATTGACTCGTGCAGTGAAGAAAATGACTTTATAGCCAGAGAATGATTTTTATGTAACATGTTATTATGGTTTGGGAACATACCTCCCTCTGTGGTATTCACACCAGATGCTCAAGCTGATGATCCTGCAGCTGCAACACATTTAATGAAGATTAAATTAGGTTAAAAGTAACCATGTTTGCTTTGTTTCTAATAAACTAGAACATGTAGGCACACAGATAAAGCCCTTTTCAGGCACAGAAGATGAGTCATTGCTGCCTTCATCAACAGTATCTGTTAGAGGGATAGTTTGGATTTATGAGGCACTGATCCACAGTCGGTGTATTACATACAGTAAATGGCAGTCGACACTCACTTTGGAGAAGAAGGCCAGAGCACCGCCACTGAAGCAAAGCATTGCACTGCTATTGAGAGGGCCAGCAGCAAATTGTATTTTAGCTACCTAAAAAAAAGTCCCAGCTAAAGCAAAATAAATAACAGTTCAAGTGTACGCTGTATTGAGAATATTACCTTAAGCTCACTGAACACAGGAGCTGCTGGTCTTCTGCTGCCTTGATCAGTTAGTTAGTTTGAGTTATTGTGTGACTTAGTGAGTGCTAACCCTTTAAAACACAAGAGTCACACAATAACACAAACAAACTAACTAACTGAGACATCAGTAGACCAGCAGCTCCTTTGTTCAGCGATGTTAAATCACTGTTTTTCTCAATGGAGTCTGGTGACTTTCATGAGAGGGAAAGGGGAACTGACGACTGATATAACTGCTTCAGATCCTGTCAGAAATAGCTGTCTTATGGCAATATAAAGCAGTCAAGTTATTCTAAATATACTATCGTACACTTAAAGTGATACTGATTTTTTAGGGAGGCTAAAATACATTTGCCTGTTGACCTGTCTACAGCAGCTTAGCTTCTGTGTTGCACTCAAGCCTGCTTCTCCAAACGGTCTTATAAAAGGAAAGACCTCTGTGGATAATTTGACTCCCACTAAAAACCTCCTGAATAATGAACACTGAAGGAATTCTAACCAGGAGAAGTTTCGGCTGGTTGTAATCTACAATCCTCACAGCTAGATACCACTAAATCCCCCTAAATCTTACACACTGGACCTTTAAAGTTTGGTAATAAATTACGTGGTTTTGGATAAATGCATAAACCCGTGCACTCACAAATACCCAATCCAGCATTTTAGGCAGTATCAGAGGCACTTCCAATACTGGTATCAGTATCGGGACAACTCTACCCTCTCCCTTCGTAAACACCTAGTCTTTGCAGCTACATCAGCCTCATTAGAGTCACCAGCCGACACCACCACCAGTGTCTGGACTTCATGGGGGGATTCATCTTGCTGCAGCTCAGGGCGGACGCCCCTCGATTACAAAACTTTCCTGTAGAGTCTAAGCGCCAAAATCTGCTCTGTCAAATCTTAATCATCACATATCATCTGTTAATCTATACACCTGTAATTTGTAATACAAAATTATCTTAACTTTATTCACCCGTCTCCCCTGATTGAACTGTTACTATAGACAACATCTTTAACTAAGTCACTTACTCACTGTGAGGACTACAGCAAACATTAGTTTTGCCCATGATAACTTTATCTACATAATACAATCATGTTCTGTACTTAGACTGTCAACATGTATTTTCATTGAAGAGCAGCATACAAAGTTTCTGATTTATAGTTTAAAATGGGGAAAATGCCTCTACTGTTTGTTGTTCCACAACTTACCTTCTGATCCTAAGCTGGTGTCTGAAAACAGCTTCACCAGGTCATTCCTCTGAATTTCCTCTAAAATCTCTTTGGCCACCTCCGCACACTTGTGGGTGTAGGTCTGCAGCATCAGATTGACAATGTCTACCCTGTCGCTGTTTTCAAGTTTGCTGTTTGCGATGCCTGGGAGCAGACACTTGAATTCTTTGAACTCTGTGTCTCCCAACCCTTTCAGCATTTTCAAAAGCTTCTTTCTGTCCGCTGCTTCCTGATGAATCCAAAGTGAATAAACAAATGGACATGATTTAACTCTTACTGTAATGATAATATTCAAAATAATTCATGAGTTTGGTTTATGTCACAATTTTAGATATTGGATGATTTTTAACCTGCACCTTACTGACTGAAAACTGTGTTGAATAAAGTCAAAGACTGATGTGAGATCACTCACCTGGTGTTTGTCCACAAAGTGTTTCTCTGAGGGGAAAGGAAAGAAAAAATGTTACATGAGTGAGAGATTTAAAATCTGACCATGAATATTTTGTATCAGACTCTTTTGATTCATAAAGATAAACTATACAAAGAGGTTTATCACAAAATGACCAATGTCACTGGCAGCAGGTCATTTCAGCATCACTAATTAATTGTGAGTAACTTGATGAAAGGCCAAAATTAAACTTGTCAGGTTTGTGTTCTCTTTCCAGATTGTACTCAGTCAAAGATCTTTTGTCAGCAAAGAACCTTCACTCTCTGACAATCAGGAGTGTTTTTGTAGTTTCAACAGCTCCAACAGAGTGATACGTCTTCTCTCTAGTGGACTGTCAGTTTCAGGAGTCAAAACAAATTGATTGCTCCTCTTCATAGTCACTAGACCCTTTCAAACTGCTTCTGTAAGGCGGGAATTTCACACCATTATACCGCCTAGCCGTTTTGTACAAAAGGTACGGTTGCACAATTTTAGAAAGCTGTATCACCTTTTAAGGCAGCATCGTAAGTGGTAACAGTGCCGAGGTGACCTCTGTATTAACAGGACAGCAGGCAGGACGGGATCATTGGCCGGACAGGTGTAACATTTTGACAATGTGTTATGAGTGCAACCCACCACTGAGAGATTTAAAAAGTAGCCGGTAGCAGTTAGTAGCTAACTAAGAGAAGAAGAACAGCAGCTGAAAATGTCTACATGTTGGGAGAGGAGCCATTACAAAAGCAGTGAGGAGTAGACTTTTGGTTTATGATCTAAGGCACAGATAACATCATCATACTAACGTTGTAAGTCCATACTGTAACTAAGGAAGGAGCTCTTCATCTCCGCCTTTTTTTTTTTACCCAAAGCCAGCAAGATCCTGGTGGTGTCTTCACATTAAGGACAAATGTCATTACGATGAACACCAAGAAGAGAATGGATGCTCAAATGCAAAACCAGCCATCTTACCAGACTTTATTATTATATTCCTTATGATTATGATTATGGTTATTATTATAATTACGTACATTTTTTGGTTGACTACTCCCCCTGCATGCCCTGAGCCACAAACACAATTCAAATTTCAAAGTTCAGCTCTTTAAGGACATTTATGGGAAGCAGGTCAATTATCAGGTTTCTCCCCGGCCCCCAAACTTATTTTTGGAAGAATGGCTTTCTTATTCTAACTGTAGTAATGATAGAAAACGCTGAGCTGGTCCTGCCTTAGCTTTTTTTAAGATTCTTTGTTTGTCTTGGAGCAATACAGCAAACAGGCAGAAAGAAAGAGTGTATAAGAATGACCATTTTAAACACAAATTATTTTAAATGACTCACCTTGTTTATGACCAGTGCTTTGCCATTCACCTGAAAAAAAACAGAGATATAGAAAACATGGATATGTAACTGATTTACTGCCTTTATCTAACAGCAGACATCTGCTTCACTAATGGGATTTAATAAAATGAAAGTGGTACACAGACAGAGCAGATAAGTTCTTGTGGTATTGTTTAAAACTGACCTTCTAGAATTTTACAGGTCCATATTGGTTGATCCCCATTTTTTGGTGTGAGCGTGAGCTTCAAGTTTTTGTCTGGATTTTCAACGATCACTTTATAGAAGTTTGGATCTGTGCTGTCATGTCTGAGCATTATGGTCTGTGAAAGAAAAAAATAAACACGTAAGAGGTCGGATTTAGAGCAAAGTGCACCAAGATTTTTTTCTCTTTCTTAATTTGAGGTTAAGTTGTGGTGTTTTTTTCACTTACACCAAAGACATCAGAGACAGGGACAGAAAAAAATATATATCTGCTGTATATTGCCAAATATATAATATCATGGTCGTGGTTGCAGCTGATTTTAGGTTTGAAGCACATAAAAGTAGCCTATCATCACCAGACAAGACTGCAAATATCAAACAAAACACAAGCTGGCAGATTTCTCCAGTTCCCAGGCTGCAATAAAAATTCAAAAATCTGGTATTACTGAAAGAAATTTTGTTCATTATGTCAGTGTTCTGTGACCTTTCTTTCCTTTGGCATTCAAGAACGTCAGCTGCCATGAGGCTTTGGTTGTACATCAAAAACAAACACTAAAAAAATGAAGGTGCATATTATCTAAGAAAACACTGCAGTTTTTATGTTGTTATTGTTTGAGCTTTTAGAGAGATTAATGAGAAAAACATATCAAAAATACACTGTGGGATTGAAGCAAACAGAAGCTATCCTTGAGGTGTGACTTAATCTCTTTTGAGAATTCATCACTACAGTAGCTGGAGACAGTGACAACCCTACAACACCACACAATTTGTGTACGAAGTGAAGAGACATTTGCTACTGAATCATGTAAGTGAAAGTAAAATTGGATCATTTCGTCATGTTTTCTTGTTTAAAATACACAAAAACTAAAGCAACAGTTCCTCCATTTTACTCATCCTATAGTATCTAACTAATTTCTGAACCAGTTCACTCCATAAATCTCAAAACAGTTCAAACTGTACAAAGATATGTATTGTAAGATTCCACACATTTTTTGACCAAAGATAAGACACCAGGGTAAAATGTATTAGATATAGTCACTTTTTGATTAAATATGCATCTTTTGAATACATTTGTAGAACAGAAATCTTTTCACCTGGGGTTCCTCGCCTTCAGGATAAATTTCTGCACCTTCCTGATCTGTCGTTAAGATGAACTTATCACCCAATTTCAGGGGCTTGTCTAGGTCTGAGTTTAGGATTCCTTTGCATTCTTTTTCTCTTGAATCCAATCTCTGTAGAAAAAGACAAAACAAAACAAAAACATTGTTGTTGGTGTTGTGTATTTACCAATTTATTTATAGTATTGATGGCAGTAAGATATAAAATAACCTCTTGTAGACCAGGATCACGTGGGATCAGGTAGACATGGAGAATGAGGGTTGTTTGAGATGATTCTGTAAAGATCCTGCTATATATTAACACCTTACAGGATATTTCCACTGGAAGGCCCACTAACTTCAACAGGGCCATTAATAGAGAGAAATCTGGGTCAGACAGCTTGACATGGGATGATGTCACCTCAGACACTTGTATCACACATGTCCACAGTCATCTATGTGTAGGACTGCAAACTTGTCTAATATTGTAGGATTGTCATCTGCACAAAATAAAAGCACAGTTAGTGAAGGGAAAAGGATTGCATCAGTTTTTGCACACGTGCTGTCAAAAATAAAAAGTGAGTACATTTTATTTTCCTTTATTTTCTTCATGTCCACTTACCTATGCAGATATAGTGAGGCAGGTAGACTACATCGAACTTCCCATCAATGATGGTGATGTCCATCAGGGGACCTGCAGGCATGTACCTCCCGCTTTCAATCCTCTCCATATGTCCACTCAAAGAGCAAAACTGGTACTTAAAGCTGACCTTTTCCTTGCAGGCCCAGCGCAAGCCAGAGACACTGCATTCAAAGTTTCCTGCTTCAGACTGTAGGCTAAAATGTGAATGAAGAGACAACAAGTGAGTTTGTGTCTATGCACAAAAATAGTGACGGAAATTTTGAGCGTATTAGCCTTCAGTTTATTTGGTGTTAAATCTATTGCCACTATATTTGTTATATTGCATTAGTATAACTGGTGACAGCACAGACAAAGATTTCAGATTCCCTTCTGTGTAAACATCCTAAGAACCAATCTTGAGGGTCTCCTTTAGTTTTCAGTTTTCGGTGACTATAGACTGTAAAAATAATGTACTGTATATAGCCACAGAGACATTACTCATTGGTTTGTAGACCATTTTGAATCCTTGAATTTGAAATTTTGGTCGTCCCTTCGGGATTTGGGGTGCCAGAAGTGACTGAATTTGGATGAGAGGTTGGAACTGTGGGGTAACGAGGTGTGGATCAGAATCAGAGCCTGAGGACACTATCCACAGGCAGCCTCGCCCTTAATCATGCGTAATTATAAACCTTACATTTTTTTTAAAGAGCTGTGTTGTTAAAAAACTCACCAAAACATTTTTGTACCAGGCTGTAAACATGTTTATTTCTGCTGATAAGTTGGGCATTTTAATAGAGGTTCTATGAGGATTAACTCCCTTTTGGAGCCAGTCTCAGGTGGCCGTTTGAGGACCTGCAATTTTATATACACAAACAAATGACAGAACCCCTCTATAATGTAGTCTGTAATGACATGACAAGACACAATAACCTTCAGGGGATACTTTTTGTGGTGGTGCACTGCAGAAAGTAGAGCAATGTGGGTCAGCGTGAAAAAACAAAACAATAAACAGTTTCTTTCAGATGGTGACACATGATAATGTAAATGTAATAATATTACCCAAAATCCTGTTGGTGATGCGTTGTATTACTTTGTTACTGCAAAAATGTAAAATATTACTGCAACACATTAGTTAGTTACAAAGTTACAAATTACAAAAGTAGTGCATTACAACACTACTTTTGTAACTTTTGTAACCCGCAACAATGGTAAACAGTTTGTGGGGAGTGGTGAAACGCACTGGCTGAAATGTAATCTCCTCACAACAATTTAGCTTTATATTATTTCTATTAGCTTTTTAAAAATGATTAGCTGAACTGACGCACACACAGAGGAAGTCTTGGTTTGGATATCAGCTTGCTATATTAGACAATAGGAGTGGGGAAAAATCCATACAGCACAGTATCGCAATATTTTTTATTGAGGCAATGTTGTATCGTCACACAGTGCCAAGTATTGTTTGTTTAACCGTATAAATTATTAATTTATACCATAATCAGTATACAATCAGATCAGTATACAAGTAATTACAAATACAAATCATTTTTTGGTAGTCTACTAGAATAATATGATGATTGTTTTTTCAGTCCACTAGACACATTTTGCTGCTGCAAAAAAATGACTGAGGTGAGATGAAGATAGATGTTGAGAAAGTTTTTCTTTGGGGACAAAATTTACAGTGGAAAAAAGCTAATAATTTGCAAGATATTTTATCACAATACTCAGCATATGGCAACATATTTAATATTCCAGTAATACTGTATCGTGACTTAAGTATCGTGGTATAATCATGTCATGGATCTTCTGGTGATTGCCGCCCCTACCGGATAAGCCCACAATATGGGCTTCATCCCCAGAGGCTCATCGTTGTCAGTCTGGTTACTGATATTGCTTCAGCATGGGCTTCATTTTTCAGCCCCTAACGCTGATGCTCAGCTGTGATGGAACATTAAGGATCTTTTATTTACCTGTAAGTTGAAGCCTCGTCTGCATCTGTCTTGTTCACTTCAGGTTCAACTTTAGTCCAGTCACTGGAGTCCTGCTGCAGAGAACAATTATTTTTACAAAGAAGTGAAGATGTGTCTTAGTAATATCACATTTACTGATAAAATAAATGACTAAATGACAAATTAACTCAACAGAAGAATAGCTGCTGCAATGCAGTAGCTAATGGGGATCCTAATAAATTAAACTAAACATATGAATGAATGAAAGGAATTACCATCGTGGTTCCACAACCCTCAAGCTCCAAGCTTCTTGAAGGCCCTTGTGAAGACACAGAGGATTAAAAATACATGTTATGTTGATGCATAAAATCACATAACTCTTCAGCATCATGTGCTAGATAATGCTGCTCGAACATGAGAGCAATATGTAACAGTAGGTTAGGACTGTAATGTAAAGTGCACAGTAATGGGTGTTGATGTTGCAGTCATGCTTATACAGTGCGTCTACATGCACTGTAGTGACCAGGTTACTGTTAAGCTGTATGCATCAGGTCAGTAATCAGATTTCTCCCCTACTTCTCACCTTATTTGGAACAATGGCTTTCTTTCATTATTACTGGATATTTTTTTTTTTTTTTTTGCCATTTTTTGGCTTTATTGGACTAATGACAGCATGCAGGCAAACTGGAAATCTGGGACAGTGAGAGAGGGGATGACAGAGATAAAGGTCCCACAGCTGGAATCAAACTGTGGATGTTATGGTTACGTTGCATGCTGTAACCATTTGGCCATCAAGATCCTCCAGCTTTCTTCTTTTTGTTGTAGTAGCAGGGATAAAAAATGATGTGTGCGGTGTGTGTTCATGTTGGAGCAAACTGTCAGTGAAGTAAGAGACAGGCCGACAGACTGACAGCCTCACAGCATAAATGTGTCTGAATTTGACAGACTCAAACACTCAATAGTGGATCAAACCTAATTAGACTGCTAGAGGCTACTTTGTGTTTGTTTCAGTTTCAGTGAGACCTTGGACAGAGTTATTTTAAATAACTCCATGTAATGATTTCTCTTTTCATCCTGCCACCCAGCTGTTTACTTCCCTCCTTTTGTCATTAGCATGCATGCTTCTGAGATTTGTTTAAAAACTTGGTTACATGTATACATGGCAGAACATTCTGCAGAAATGTATTTCTTTATTTATATTATGGAAACAAGGTTTCTGCTTAATACAAAGTTTAGGAAATCAGCTGACGAAAGAGAGGAAATTAAAAATTGTGAAAGTCATTGATGCTGTAACAGGAACTTTTTACAAGCAACTAAATTATTCTAATAAATAACAGAGATTATTTGGCATTTTCTTTTTTCCCTTTTTTTCTACATTTCTTTGGTTGTGTTGAACAATGCTGTCAATAACAGTCTTGTTATTCTGGGTTTCCTTGTTTTCTGTCTTGTTGTTGCTGTGGACAGTGTTACAAAAATAAGACTGTACAGTTATGGGCACAGTTCTTTGAAGTTGTGCTTTAGGTACAGTGGTGCTCTCAGCTAAATACGTAGCTCAGCATGCTAACATGCTAATGTGTGGTAAGTATCATGTTCACTGTGTTCACTATCTGTGTTTAGCGTGTTAGCATGCTAACATTACCTAATCAGGACAAAACACAAAGTGCAGCTGAGGCTTAGTTTTAGAGGTATTTATATTAAAAGTATTAATAACAACTGACGATAACCTGATGATAGTGCTAGAGGAAAAATCAGGGGATCATAAAAGACACTAGGATTCATTCACTGCGGAGCATCAGTGACTGTAGAAAATTTCATGGCAATCCATCCAATAGTTAAGATATTTCAGTAAAGAGTTGGTGCCACCAACAGACATGCTGACATTGAGCCAGTAGCATGGCTAAAATACTGACTGATCTTAAGTGAGAGACTGTAGTGACTAGGCCGCAAACATTACATGATTCCAGATGATAAAACATTCAAAACAAACACACTCATTCAAATCGCTGCCTGACTGTCCACATGCAATGTGAATTAAAAATGAGTAACACTGAAGTAAAATATTACAGATCACACTCTGCATACCAAATATTTGATGCTGGAATAGTATTTGTTTTCCCCCCACATCTTACCTTTGGATCCTGAGCTGATTTCTGGCCACCACTCTACCAGATCGATCCTGCCCATCTTCATTAAAACCTCCCTGGCCACCTCCACAGACTGCTTGCCATAGATCTCCTCCATCAGCGCCGCTATTTCAACTCTGTCTGCTGTCTCCATGCTCTGTCTTCGGATTCTTGGGAGGCCTTTCTTCATTGCTGTGAGCTCCAGGTACCACTTGAAGTCCTCAAACTCATCGTATCTTAACTTCTTCAGTTTTTTCAAAAGCTTCTCCATTAGTGGTGTCACTGTTACTTCCTGTTGGATTTGAAGTAGACAGAGGGCATTTATCTAATACCTCTACTGTAGAGATCAAACATTGATTTATTTGCATCAATGTGAGTATTTGACTCATTAAGAGAGTATAGTAACAAATATTAACCACATTAAGGCACAATGATACATTTGGTGAAATCTAATGAGAGATGACTATAAAAACAAAATATTTCTATGTGTATTCATTCCTGGGGCGTCATCAAAGCACCACATGATTTAATTTAATGCTATGAACTGGTTATCAGACTGTCTCTAACTCTGTCACTGTGCTACCAAAAGCAGGAATGATCCACCTGATCACATGTTCTCATCGCTTCTACAGCAGATGCAATGTTTCTGGCTTTTCCACCTCTTTCCTATCAACATGAGGATCATTTTCAACCTGTTACCATTCAGTGAAAGCTGTGTTGTGCTAAATGGGTCTGATGTGACATTACTCACCTTGTGAAGTAGTCCAAACTGATGTTTCTCTGAGGAGAAAAAAAGGCTCATTACAGATTCTAAATTAGACTAAAAACAACTTTTGTCAGATTTAAGTGCTTTTGAATGAAACATAAAAGTTAAGGGACAGTGTGTAAACTTTAGGGAGATTCAGGGGCATCTAGCGGTGAGGACGGCAGATTACAATCAGCTGAAACTTTTCTCAGTGACAATTCCTTCAGTGTTCAATGTTCAGGAGGTTTTTACCAGGAGCCGAAATATCCACAGAGATCTCCTCCTCTCCAAAACAAATGGACCAGGTGATTTAAACTGGTAAAGACATTGAATAAAGAAGTTTCATGTTACAAATCAGTGTTTCACTGACGCTGGCTGGCATGTTAGAGACGGCCGATGGCGCAGCCCCTTCTAATCTGTGCTCGATTTTTTTCCTCTGATAACTTAAGATCCAGACGTTAAGGAGGTTTTTACCATGCGCCGAATTGTCGGCAGGGGTCTCCTCCTCTCCGACACTGAAAACACTGAATAAAGCAGTCTCACATTAAAAATCAATGTTTTGTTTTCTTTTTCTGATGCTCTTGTTGCAAAGGGGCTGCTAACTACGATGGCAGACACGAAAACAAGACAACGTGAATGGCCCTATCTAGAGCCAGTGTTTGGTTTGTCTGTTCTGGGCTACTGGAGAAATGTGGCGATGAACATCGCGATCTTTCGAGACGAGGACTCACTCCCTGTGGAAATATAAAAGGCTAACTCAAGGCAACAAAAGCAGTACAATTGTTATTTTCAGGTGATTATACACTAAAGAAAACATAATTGTTACATTCAATTTCTGTCAATATATCCCCCAAAAGTTCTACACACTGAACCTAAAAAGATTAATAACAAAATAACAATAAAATCTGCTCACTCATCACATCTCATCCCAGAGAAAAAAATGGTGGACACCATATCATTACCAACAATTAAATTTGAAAGAATGCAGTACATAAGCCCCACAAAAAATACAACTTTTGTAAAGATTATAATGTTCAAAATGCTGTCAAATTATAATATTCAGTGTGTCAGAGAAGTGCTGATTTAAGATTATTGATTCTTTCATTTTAAACCCTTTGCAATGCTTCTAAAAACCAAAGAGGAAATTAAAAATTGTGAAAGTCATTGATGCTGTTACAGGAACTTTTTACAAGCAACTAAATTATTCTAATAAATAACAGAGATTATTTGGCATTTTCTTTTTTTTCCCTTTTTTTCTACATTTCTTTGGTTGTGTTGAACAACGCTGTCAATAACAGTCTTGTTATTCTGGGTTTCCTTGTTTTCTGTCTTGTTGTTGCTGTGGACCGTGTTACAAAAATAAGACTGTACAGTTATGGGCACAGTTCTTTGAGGTTGTGCTTTAGGTACAGTGGTGCTCTCAGCTAAATACGTAGCTCAGCATGCTAACATGCTAATGTGTGGTAAGTATCATGTTCACTGTGTTCACTATCTGTGTTTAGCGTGTTAGCATGCTAACATTACCTAATCAGGACAAAACACAAAGTGCAGCTGAGGCTTAGTTTTAGAGGTATTTATATTAAAAGTATTAATAACAACTGACGATAACCTGATGATAGTGCTAGAGGAAAAATCAGGGGATCATAAAAGACACTAGGATTCATTCACTGTGGAGCATCAATGACTGTAGAAAATTTCATGGCAATCCATCCAATAGTTAAGATATTTCAGTAAAGAGTTGGTGCCACCAACAGACATGCTGACATTGAGCCAGTAGCATGGCTAAAATACTGACTGATCTTAAGTGAGAGACTGTAGTGACTAGGCCGCAAACATTACATGATTCTAGATAATAAAACATTCAAAACAAACACACTCATTCAAATCGCTGCCTGACTGTCTACATGCAATGTGAATTAAAAATGAGTAACACTGAAGTAAAATATTACAGATCACGCTCTGCATACCAAATCTTTGATGCTGGAATAGTATTTGTTTTTCCCCCCACATCTTACCTTTGGATCCTGAGCTGATTTCTGGCCACCACTCTACCAGATCAATCCTGCCCATCTTCATTAAAACCTCCCTGGCCACCTCCACAGACTGCTTGCCATAGATCTCCTCCATCAGCGCCGCTATTTCAACTCTGTCTGCTGTCTCCATGCTCTGTCTTCGGATTCTTGGGAGGCCTTTCATCCTTGCTGTGTGCTCCAGGTACCACTTGAAGTGCTCAAACTCATCGTATCTTAACTCCTTCAGTGTTTCCAAAAGCTTCTCCATTAGTGGTGTCACTGTTACTTCCTGTTGGATTTAAAGTAGACAGAGGGCATTTATCTAATACCTCTACTGTAGAGATGAAACATTGATTTATTTGCATCAATGTGAGTATTTGACTCATTAAGAGAGTATAGTAACAAATATTAACCACATTAAGGCACAATGATACATTTGGTGAAATCTAATGAGAGATGACTATAAAAACAAAATATTTCTATGTGTATTCATTCCTGGGGCATCATCAAAGCACCACATGATTTAATTTAATGCTATGAACTGGTTATCAGACTGTCTCTAACTCTGTCACTGTGCTACCAAAAGCAGGAATGATCCACCTGATCACATGTTCTCATCGCTTCTACAGCAGATGCAATGTTTCGGGCTTTTCCACCTCTTTCCTATCAACATGAGGATCATTTTCAACCTGTTACCATTCAGTGAAAGCTGTGTTGTGCTAAATGGGTCTGATGTGACATTACTCACCTTGTGAAGTAGTCTAGACTGATGTTTCTCTGAGGAGAAAAAAAGACTCATTACAGATTCTAAATTAGACTAAAAACAACTTTTGTCAGAATTAAGTGCTTTTGAATGAAACATAAAAGTTAAGGGACAGTGTGTAAACTTTAGGGAGATTCAGGGGCATCTAGCGGTGAGGACTGCAGATTACAATCAGCTGAAACTTTTCTCAGTGACAATTCCTTCAGTGTTCAATGTTCAGGAGGTTTTTACCAGGAGCCGAAATATCCACAGAGATCTCCTCCTCTCCAAAACAAATGGACCAGGTGATTTAAACTGGTAAAGACATTGAATAAAGAAGTTTCATGTTACAAATCAGTGTTTCACTGACGTTGACTGGCATGTTAGAGACAGCCGATGGCGCAGCCCCTTCTAATCTGTGCTCGCTTTTTTTTCTCTGATAACCTAAGATCCAGACGTTAAGGAGGTTTTTACCATGCGCTGAATTATCGGCAGGGGTCTCCTCCTCTCCGACACTGAAAACACTGAATAAAGCAGTCTCACATTAAAAATCAATGTTTTTCTTTTTCTGATGCTCTTGTTGCAAAGGGGCTGCTAACTATGATGGCAGACACGAAAACAAGACAACGTGAATGGCCCTATCTAGAGCCAGTGTTTGGTTTGTCTGTTCTGGGCTACTGGAGAAACGTAATGATGAACATCGCGATCTTCAGAGAAGAGGACTCACTCCCTGTGGAAATATAAAAGGCTAACTCAAGGTAACAAAAGCAGTACAATTCTTATTTTCAGGTGATCATACACTAAAAAAACATAATTGTTACATTCAATTTCTGTCAATATATCCCCCAAAAGTTCTACACACTGAACCTAAAAAGATTAATAACAAAATAACAATAAAATCTGCTCACTCATCACATCTCATCCCAGAGAAAAAAATGGTGGACACCATATCATTACCAACAATTAAATTTGAAAGAATGCAGTACATAAGCCCCACAAAAAATACAACTTTTGTAAAGATTATAATGTTCAAAATGCTGTCAAATTATAATATTCAGTGTGTCAGAGAAGTGCTGATTTAAGATTATTGATTCTTTCATTTTGAACCCTTACATTGTACAACGTTTTTAACTAGTAATTTTTAACATAATATTTAATTGTATTTTCTTATTTCTGTATTTCTATTTATTTTCAATGCACCTAAACACCAAAGCAAATTCCTTGTGTATCAAAGTCTTCTTAGCAATAAACAGGATTCTTACTCTGAAGTCAGTGGTCATTCTTTAGGTCAAAGTATTGTGCCTTGATGTACTTTGACATTAGAGTCCTCTAAAAGAAAAAAATTAATAGCACTCAACACTCATCAGTTTTAAATGTTTTGTGAGTATTTGAGGTCGGACAGCCGAACTTTCAAACTCGAATAGGTTTGATTTCATGTTATAGTTTTGGTCATTTTCCAAAGGAAAATTATAAATTCAAACTCCTTGGACAAATTCAGATATTTTATTAACAGAAATCATCAACGAGTTCATACTTGGCAGGACGTTGTTTTGTTACAGTCACGTAATAAGTCTGTATGCAGAAAAGGTTTAAACACTTTAATATTGTTGCTGTATCATAACTTCAGTGGTTATGGCTCTTTTGACAATTTGCCTCAACAATGTGCAGATACTGGACATGCAGAAGTGATCATTCAGCCTGTTTATATGCACCTCAGTAACCAGGTCTTGTGAATCCACGTATAAAGCAGCAGGTCAGTAATGACATGTCTCCCCTAGACCTGACCTTCTTTGTTACCTCAACTGTAGTAGTGATAGAAGACAGTGTGTTGGTCCTGACTTTGTTTTTATTTGGGGGTGTGTCTGCCTCAGAGTTCACCATCAGACAGCAGACAGACAGACAGACCGACAGAGCAGAGCTTTGTCACACTGAAATCAGAAGTGCAAATCTTCTATATATGAATCCCTGAAATGTCTTACCTTGTAAAGGACCAGTGCTCCTTTGGTAGTCATCTGTAAGCAAACAAAAACAGGTTTAAAAAAAAGTATATGTAGCTGATGTATTGCCTTTATCTAACAGCAGATCTGCTTCACTAATGATTTTCAATTAAATAAAAGTGGTACACAGACAATGTAGATCATTTTTTGTCCCATTATTTAAAACTGACCTTTTCGAATTTTACAGGTCCATACTGGTTGATGATTTTCTCGTTCAAGCTGGAGCTTGAAGTCTTTGTCTGGATTTTTGATGAACACTTCAAAGAAATCTGGGGATCTTCCGAGCTTTACTTTCTGTAAAAGAAAACAAATAAGGGGAAGGAGTTACACTTTGACCTACAGTGTACCATCCTATTTCTTTTTCTTCATTTTTATGTTTTCAAATGAGGTCAAGACAATTCTGGTAGCATTTTCACTTGACGACAGACTGGGATAAAAGAGATGAATAGAGAATATAGAGAGACTTTGGTGGACTAAAGTGGATCAATGCATATTTTGTGGCAAGTATTAATAATGATATTACTAAAAACAGAGATAGATACAGAAAGAGAGAGGGTGTCATATATCATTGAGGGTTTACGGCCCTTTCTCATCACTCAGGACACATACGTCAGAGTTGTACTGTGTTGTTGTTGACTAGCAATCTTGCCAGTCATATTCATTCTTCTGCATTAGACCAAACATGTAAGTGAAAGTTTGATCATTTTGTTATGATTTCTTGTTTAAAATATCCAACTAAGTAATATTGTTCTGTTGTGCTCACCCAATTATATCAAACTCATTTCTGAACCACAGCTAACTTCATAGATTGAAAAACAGTTTAAAACATACGTCAGGGAAGATTTTTGCACCGTCCACATCTGCTGTTAGGATGAAATGATCATGCATTTTCAGGGGTTTCTGTGGATGTGGCTTTGGGATTCTTGTGGATCCATTGGATAATTCCCTCCTGTCCACTTCCTATAGAAAAAAAAATTGTTAACACAAAGGCTCAAGGTTAAAGCGGCATGTGCTGTATCTTACTATTATTAGTATTGGTGACAGTAAGACAAGAAATAACCTGTTGTAGAAGAGGATCTCGTGGGACCAGGTAAACATGGTAACCGAGGAATGGTTTATTGGTCTTGTATATCAACACCGCACAGTTCACTTTCACTGAAAAGCCAAATTTAAACCGGGCTGCTTTGGGAGGGAAAACTCTGATTGTAGGGTCGTAACCTACACACAATACAAATATGAGGAGAAAAGGATTGCATCAGTTTTTGTACATATTCTAACAGATATTTAAAAAGTTTAAACAAATACTACCTTTGTAAAGATTATAATGGTAATATTGTGAAAAAATACAGAATTTATAATGCTGTCACACAATAATACTCAGTGTGACAGAGAGGTGCTGATTTAAATCAACTGTCATTTTTAAGGTACAGTATAATTTGGTACTGTACTTTAAAAGCAACTGAACCTTATTTAGAAGGAGCAAAATACTGGGCACAGTTTTAAGAAAGTTAAACACAGAACACTCACTGCTGCAAATTGACACTAAGATCTACTCAGTAGTGACATCATGAAAATAAAAGAGGCTGGACTGAACTTTATGATTTCTGCAGTCATAGAAATGTGGTGTTACTGAACGGCTTCCTGTTCCTGATTTTTCTCAAATTTTTCACTGGAGATTAAAGAAGGTTTGAATGCAATGTCACTATGAAATCTAATCTTTATGAGAAACATATGATTGTGTAATGTGGCAGTTTTTGTCCTCTTTCTCTGACCTCTGATTCTTGCGCTGATGGTTGACAACTTCTTTACCAGATCAGTCCTGTTCATGTCCATGAAAACCTCCTTGGTCATCTCCACAGACTGCTGGTTCTCCACCATCAGATCCACTAGTGCTTCTGCACTGCCTGCTTGCTCCAGTTGGCTCCATGAGATGTGTGGCAGGCCCCTCTGGAAGTACGTGAACTGCACAAACAACTTGAATTTCTCAAGCACTTTGCTACTTAAATCCTTCAATGTTTCCAGAAGAATTCTTTTCACAGCTGACTTTGGCACTGCCTAAAAAAAAAGGACATGTTTAGCAAATGTGTCATGTCTTTCTAGTTTTTTGCATTTAATCAGCGTTAGCATTTTAGACCAAGAATGCAGATGTTATAAGATTTATATTTTTTCTTCATGATCACTGAAGGCAGTGATAAACTTGGTAATATCCAATCTAATTATTATGTTTCCATTGCTTTCTTTACAAACACAAAGTACTGTCTGTCTATTCCTTCCTTTAGCAGTATCAAAGCAAAGGATGATTCCCTTCATCGTGTAAACTGATTTCTACCACCTGATCTAACATAGCTTTGTTTCTGTAACAGAATTTTTACTTCACTTGACATTTAGTATTTCACAACATCAGTTTTGGATAACATTATTACTAAAGAGCTCAAACGTGACACTTTGAGAACCATCCGATTTAAAACACTTGGTTTGGCTTGTATCATCATCTACAATGTTCAGGATGAGGATGGTTTTCATGCATCCAGCTGATATGATGTGTGAAGTCAGACTCACCTCCAACGCTTCAGGTTGATGTTCACCTTCAGGGTGTTTCTCTGAGGAAAAAAGACATTTAAAATTACTCAGATGATTATAATCTTATCTAACATAGGGTGTGATTATATGGATATGAATAACCCATTTATGAAGCTTATCCCAGTTATGATCGTATTTAGGATATGGTGTTTACATAAGCACAAGAGAAATCTGGTTATTCATATTCTCTGTAAACATCCCTGTGTCTTTTGGAGTTCTTTAGTTAGCATGTTTGTGTTTCTCATAAACAGAATATGGTGTTTACATTCTCAAACATATAACTGGGACACTGAAAAAAACATGATCATAAACAGGTTATTCATGTCCATGTGAACACACTTATACAGAGTATAATCGACTCTAATGAGGCTCAGTCTCTTTGAAAAGGAAGGAAAACCAATTCACATCTAATCATTAACACAATCACAATCTAAAGCAATCCAACACAAAAGTCTTGCAACAAATACTAAACTCACTGAACTTATATCAGGGCTCATGGGTAACGTAGCCAGGATGCCACTGGCAACCATTTTGAGAAACTGGCAACCAATTCTTGGCCTTTGGTTGCCATCCGTGTCAGCCGCTTTTTAACATAAACAAAATAGGGACAGCAAACAACAAAACACACACCCTAAAGAAATCAATTAGTCATGTTTGTTGCCTTAGTGATATTTAAATATTGCTGTTACAGTAAGAAATGGACTCAGCTGCAACTGCATGTGACAATGCTGCATGTGTGTTGGTGTGTTCCCTCAAAGGGAACTATTTTAGGTACAATGGCGAAGCAAATGAAGTTATTTGACTGTGGGGTAAAAAGTTTGACGAACCCGTCAACATCACAAACAAATATGCAAATTGATTTAACTGACAAAGAACCAAATGAACCTGAACGAAAAAACAAAAAGGAAATTTGTCAATTTAGGGGTCTTTCATGGCACCTTTTTGTTATTAAACTGACATATAACTGCATAGTATCTAAATTACTCAAGAAATAAGAAGACTACGAGGTTGACAGGCTAGTAGTGTTGAACCCTGTTGTAACATTCAGTTTTTGTTGAGACTGTGGAAGAGAGGTGTTGATTTAATTGATTATTTCATGTATGATTGATCATTGTTTTTTATATTTCACATTGGTGATGACAGTTTGTACTCAAGCAGATTTACTTTTTTATTATGAATCATAAAATGTATGTAATGTGACAGTTTTACCTTCGAGTTCTGAGCTGCTGTCTGACAACCTCTGCATCAGATCAGTCCTGTTCATTTCCTTTACAGCCTCCCTGGTTAACTGCACAGACTGCTGGCTGTAGGTCTGCAACATCACATCCACTATTTCTGCTCGGTCTTCTGTGAGTCTGAACGGTGATGACATTTCTGTGAGGTTCTTTTCGGAGATAATCCGCTCCAGGAACTTCTTAAATTTCTCGAGCTCTTCGCCACTCAAATCATTCAGAGTTTCCAAAAGCAGCTGTTTAACAGCTGCCATTGTTGCTACCTGAAATAATCAGTACATTTATAGGACATATATTTAATGCACTGGGACAATTACAGCTGTGTCTCTTTGCATCTCATCAATGTTTGTAAATGTAGGTGTTTCTGGTAGATCATACAAGGTATTGACCCATTTGGTGAGTGCTGTTGTATTAATAGTTTGTTCAGTTTTGTTATTGATAAGTATGCTTTGTTGTTTTTTACTAAGAAACAAAAAGTACAAGTTCTTATAAACTGGTTAATTGCATTTCTTTTAATTTACAGGCTGCAGCTCTTTTCAAAAACACTGAAATGAGTCACAGTGGCTACACAAATATTTTCATTACTTCATGTTTAATATATTTTATTTTTAAAATTATGAGAATTTTTAACCTGCATCTATTCAATGAAAGCTGTTTTGTATAAAATCATTTAAATGTGACATTACTCACTTTCTGGATCAGTGCAGATCGGTGTTCATCTGAGTGTTTCTCTGAGGAAAAAAGTGGTAAAAGTCATAAGTGACTGATCAAACATCTACCAATAAACATTGTTATCAGGCCATATTGCTTTATAAAAATGTAAATACACAAAATTACACCTAAACTAGTTCAACAGCCATTTTCTCCCTCTTCCAAAACATTTTTCATGTTTCACATTAGTCATAAAATATATTTTGCGCACTAGACAATGTATCCTCTTTTCTCTACATTATAAATCGTATTTTTTCATAATGTAAAGAGAAGAAGACACAACTTATAAACTAATGAGACACATGTTAAGGACATGTTTTGTGATTCTAAGATGTTTTTGTTTTTGTTGTCTTACTTTTGGATCCTGAGCTGCTGTCTGACAACCTCTGCGCCAGATCAGTCCTCTTCATCATCTCTAAGACCTCCATGGCCGTCTTCACAGACTGTTGGCTGTCATTCTGCACCATTAAAAACACTGTGTCCTGCATGTCTGCTGTCATCAGCAGCCTCCACTGGATGTCTGACCAATGTCTGTGGAAGTCAGTTTGACCCCACAGGACCTCTCTGAAATTCTCAAGCTCCTTGTCATTCAAACCAGCCAGTGTTTCCAAAAGCCGCTCTATGACAGACCCTATTGTTTCCACCTGGCAAATTCAAAGAAAATGCTCATGAGGTAAAAGTGCGATTTGTCAGCAGGGATGACTACAGCTTTTTCTGTTTACATCTCATCAATGTCGTGTTTTCTAAATATGGGTGTGGTAAGAGTACATTGGTTATATCACACAAGGTAATGGTCAAACACCAGTTTTTTTTTTTTTTTTTTAATTGCTTGTACATCTATACATTTCTTTAGCAACACCAGGCAGCATTCTTTCTATCCTCTTGTCTTGTACAAGTATTTTATTTTCATAAACAGGCTCATTGTATTTTATTTCATTGCCTGGGTGTAACTCTTTCAAACACTGTTCTATAAAAACTGCAATGAGTCACTTGATTTTAAAACACAGCAGCAGAGTTTAAACAGTTGCATCTTATCTTCTCATATAGTAAAGAAAGAAACACACTGCAATTATTTTTTTGACTTTTGTGAATTTCTTTCCCTTGATCAGTTCAATTCTGTGAGAAATCCGAAAAATAAAAAATGTTTTTTCATTGATAATAATGTTCAAAGTGAGGATGATTTTTCTTCATCTACTGAATAAAAGCTGCAGTGTAAGGTCAGGGTGATGTTACATTACTCACTCTCTGGATCAGTGAAGGCCGCTGTTTCTCTGAGGAGAGAAGAAATAGAAAAAGACCTATTAACTTTAACTTCAGGCTTAATAAACATTTGTGATCCAAAACAAATAATGCCCTACACTGGTTACCTGTCTCAACACATAAAGCCTGTTGCAAGAAATCTTGGTGTTACGTTCGATAGTAATTCATGTTTTTAACATCATATCACTAAGCTTGTTTAATCATGCTTTTATCACCTCAGGAATGTTGCTAAAATGATATCTATTTTAACTTTAAGAGATACAGAAACTGCTATACATGCTTTTATCTCTTCGCATCTTGATTATTGCAACAGCCTTTATTCCTGTCTTAATAAAAAAACCTTGCTACAACTTCAGATTGTTCAGAACTCAGTCGCAAGGCTTTTAACCAAAACCAAGAAGCACGACCATATCACACCAGTTTCAGCTTCTTTACTGTCTGTTTTAGGACTGACTTTAAAATCTGATTGATATTTTTAAGGCTCTCCATGGCTTAGCTCCAGATTACATTTCAGAGCTGCTACTCCCTCATGAACCTTTACTCAGTTTGAGATCCTCGGGCAGAGGACTTCAGCTTGCCCCAGAGTCCAGACTGAAGACCAAAGGGGACAGAGCTTTTGCAAACAGGGCCCCTGATTGGAACGACCTGCCTGAGGATATCAGGCTGTCTGAGTCGCTGGCTTCATTTAGGTCTCTCCTAAAAACGTACTTCAATCAGAAAGCATGTCTGTCTATTTTATTGCTTTTATTTCCCATTTATTATCTTGATTTTAGTTTTGGCCTTCCTTATTTTATCTTTTACTAGATGACATTTTATGACATGTCATTTGTTTTATTCTCCTTGTGTTTTAACTGTGTTTAGTTTATTGTACAGCACTTTGTAACTGTGTTTTAAAAGGTGCTTTATAAATAAAGTTTGAAGTTTGAAATTATTTCATCTTAAAGTGACACTTAATCCTTTTTAACAGTGACATAATAATATGTCAAGTCATAAATCCAGTTCAAGTTTATTATAGCTCAATGTAGGCATGCCTCAAAGGGCTGTGCAAAAAATAACTTAAGTTAAATTTTGATTTTATATCTAAAGTTCAATGTCATAAAACACGATTTGCCTCAGACGGCTTTTCAACATATGACATCCCTCTGTCCTTGAACCCTCACAGCGGAAAGGGAAATATTCCCTCCCCCCAAAAAAACATTTAACAGGGGAAAAAATGGCAGAAACCTCAGGAGGAGCAACTGAGGAGGGATCCATCTTTCAGGATGGACAGACATGCAATAGATGTCATGTGTACAGAACAAAATGTGAATGTGGCTGAACTAAAAGATTTTTAAGGGCCAACGGTGTGGGACACACAGCAATCTGATCAGTGACTGATTACAAACACAGAACAAACCATTTGTTGAGAAGACATCATACTACCTCTGCACCCACCTTCTGCCATGGTATCCACATCGATTGCTCCGGCTGAAACAAAAGAAGGGAAAATTAAAGTTTTTTTAAAGATGGACCCGACTGGTGTTTGTGCAAATGATTTTTAAACACACAGCAAACCAACTCAGCTTTATCTCCCTGGTTTTAAAACCACTTTTTTAAGTGCCCCGATTGGTTGTCAGAAAAGAGCAAAACCAACAATGTGCCTGTCTCTCTCAATACTTTACAACTTCCCCAGCCGGTCTATGGTGCTCAGCCCCGAGCCCATTTGTTCCTACTGGAGATGTTAATTTAAATATATAGTTTCTTAAAAAAAAACAAAAAACAAACAAAAAAAAAAAAAAAAACAAAACTGGGCACTGTAGTTTGCTTTACCATCCTTGGTGAAAAAGGACGATTATGGACAATTCTCAGCTGCAAATTTAATGCAGCAGTAAGTAGAAATAAATGATAAAACTGAGCTGCAAATCTGCAAAATCTCTTCACTGTATTTTATTCTTAGTTGTAAAGGTCTTATACTTTGTTTTTAAGTACGTTAAATTGTGTCTGATTGACATTTCTTTTCAATTATGTTTTTCCACATTCGTTCAAAATGTTGCACAATCTTTTATTCATTTTTATGTTGCAGACGACCTGAACTCAGTGACGATAGGCATTTAGTGAGAAAACTGTGTATTTAATACACCTACCTTCTGCCATTGTATTTTTATCAATTGCTGCTGTTGAGGATCAAGGAGCTGTAAAAAAAAAAAAAAAAAAAAAAAAAAAAAATTAAAAACCTTAGGTAAGACAAAGACTTTAGAACAATGTTCAGTATTGTTCTTAGACATTATGCATATCTCTGTTGTTTCATATACATCACAATGGTAAACAACATGTTGTCTCTCTTCAATGATCCGAGTAGGGCTGCAACCAATGTCGATTATTTTCTTGATTAATCAATTACTTGTTTGGTTTATAAAATGTCAGAAAATGGTGAAAAATGTCCAAGATGAAGTCCTCAAATGTCTCGTTTTGTCCAGAACTCAAAGAAATTAAGTTTCCATTTAACATTTAAGAAGCTGGCATCAGAGAAGTTTTTTTCTTCAAAAATACTCAAAACCAATCAATCGAATCAAATTAGTTGACAATTACTTTAATTGATGACAACTAATCAATTACTTGATTAACTGTTGCAGCTCTAGATCGGTGCTCCAGGAGCGCAACACAAAATTTAAGAACAGAAATAAGTATTAGCATTAAAATATACTTTAAGTACCAAAACTAAAAGTAGTCCAACTCATTTTGAAGACTGGGCCATTTCTAAATAATGTAAATTATATTCCTGGATTACAATCACTGATACATAAATGTGTACATCACTTTAATGTTGCAGCTTGTAAAGATGGAGCTAATGCCAACATTATGTACTGCTGGGTCAATTAATTCATAATAATACATCATAATTCATTAGTTGATACTTTTTACTAATAGTCTGAATCTGTGAAATAACTGGTAACTAATGCTGTCAAGTTTATTAGTAAAAAACGAAAAACATTGGCTTTCAAAATACAGTGGATTAGAAGTATTAACTAGCATAACTTGGAAATACTCAAGTAAAATTACTTCAAATACAGTAGTGTAGCGCTCCCCTCAGTAATCTTGTAAATAAGGGCAGGGCTTTAATGTATTTATCTAATGTTTCTTAACTCAGTTTTAAATTCATCTTGGATCTCTTTTTCAAAGTACACACATGCAGCTTCTTTAAACCTACATATTGTGAAATTAACTATTTAAGTCAGAGTTTTAATAAAGATCTTCAATTAAATGTGCCATTATATGTCTCTCTCAAATGCAATAATCCATCTTAACATATAAGTACAATAAAATCACACAACTTGGGTTCTCAGAAAAAAATTTCTCAATTACTTACTGAACAACTGAATGAGTTTTGATTTGCAATAGAAAAATAAGAATGTTCTCTCTTTTCCTCAGCCATGGCAATTTGGTAATAGCCACGCCGCAGATCAAGTATGGAGAATCATTTGCTCCTGGTCATTGAGTCCAGCACATCATCGATACAGGGGGTTGTGTACTGATCTGGGATTGTTCAGCTGTTCAACAATTGGTAGTCAATACACATCCTTATGGTTCCATTCTTTTTGCGAACAATCACAACTGGGGATGCATGGGGCTACGAGACTCCTTAATGATCCCTGCCAGCAACAGTTCTTGGAGGTGCTTTTTCAGGTCTTCTAGATCGGCTGGAGCCAGGCCACCAGAGCTCTCTCGGAACGGCCGTGGCTCTGACATCCGTATCGTGTGCTCTACCCCCTTTGCCAACCCAACATCCCATTCATGTAGAGAGAACACCTGGGACCTTGTGAATAGCTTTTGACAGAGTCTTTCTTTCCACTCCTCTGAGACAGGTGAGTCTCCAAAGTTGATCAGGTTAGCATCAAACTCTGTTGCAGCTGTTTTCGAAGGAGTGAGGAGAGTGACTGCATCTGTCATACACGTGCCCGATAACCGTTCCCACTGATATGACGGTCTCTGTCAAGGACTCATTCTGGACCAAGATTCTGAAATGGTTGACATTCACTTCTTCGCTGGGCACCACCATGGGCTGAAGTAGTACCCCAGCTGGGACTGCCTGTACTCGACTTTGCAGACTGCACTACAGTCACCACCAGGAGGAAGAGTCAGTGGGCCGGGTCCTTGGCATGTCACGCAGCCAATATCACCCTCCTCTTCAAGGGCTGCTGCAGTGCTAGGTGGCGTTAACTCCGTACCTCTGCAACATACTTGGATCCCCAGTGTCTGGGTGACATCAATGCCATTTTCTTTACATTGCTGCACAATATGTTGGATGTGACTGGCATTAGTCCCAACAATGACAGGAGTCTGGTCTGCAGTTCGGGGCTGGGGGCAGATAAGAGCGAGGACTGTCATAGTCTGGTCGGCACCTGCAACTTTTGGCAGATATTCAAAATCAACCACTACATACCCACGGTAGGGGCAGCTGAGCTCAGATTCACTTAGTCCCCACAGGGCTAGACCAGACACTGGGTGTATTGGGACATCAGACAGATGAGTCTGATACCAAGACTCATAGATAATGGTGATCTAAGAGCCACAACCAAACAAGGCATCACAGCAATGTCCATTTATTTTCACAGGTACAATGCTGGGTAGGCCAATAAAGCCTTCAGGAATGCCAGCCAGCTCTGATGTGGTAACAACACTTTTCTTGATCCCACAGTTGTTTGTCTTTTGTCAACTTCAAAGCATGGATTAGCTTCTTGATCACCTTGGCTTGATCCTCAGGGTTGTGGCACTTTGTAGCAGAATGTCCGTTCTCGCCACACCGATAGCAGAAATTCTCTGCAGACCTTTTCGGTGCTCTTTAGGGAAGTTGTAGGCCTGTTTAGAAGCCTCCGCGGTCAAAACTGCGACTGCCGCATCTTGCTCATACATCTTGTTGTTAGCTTTCTGTTTTAGTCTTCTCAGTTGTTTTTTCAAAGCAGCCAGCTCAGCATCTTGCCGGTGCTCTGAGCCAGGTGGTGTACTCATGGGTGTAGCCTCAATGTAATTTTCCTTGACATGAGCTGATTTGGTCACAACTGATGCAACCATTGACTTTAGCTCCTTTATTTCAGCTTTTAAGTTCTGGATTTCAGCTTGACATGGGTGTGTACACTGTTACGATCTCCTAAATTAGGTCGTACCCAAGAGACTGAACCCAGTTAAACAAAGTGTGCAGCAGTGCAGGCTTCTGATGAGCCTAGCAGGAAGCGCAACATCACAATGGAGGAAACAACGTAAATGTAAGACTTCTGTCTTTCTACTTTGTAAAATATTTTAGATCTAACACACACATTTGTTTTCCTCACACTGACTTTACAGTCTCAAACAAACTCAAAGAATGTTTGGTGTCATTTCCTCATCTCATTCTCATGATGTTTAAAAAATATATAATCATGTGTTCACATGGACAGAAGAAAAAACAAAGCAGTTAATCAATCAGGCGCCCTCCACAGCTGCGAGTGTAACTTGATTTGATGTGAAGTGGTAGTAGGTAGAGAGTGGTTTGGGATTAGGCCACAGAATACAGGGAGACAGTATCAGCCTGATCAGCATGTAACATACACACCCAGTGTCTCTCGTTGAACGTCGTCTTTGCTGTTTCTTATGCTCTAGTTTCTGTTTTAGTAAACTGTCTTGTCAAAGTACTTTAGCAGCTTTAGCCAGAACCTGTTATTCACATATTGACGTTAAAAAGTGTTAGCTACTGTACCGTTAGCTTAGTTTTCACACATTAGTAGAGCTCAACAGGAAGTTAACACCATGGAAGTGAAAGTAAGAGTTTAAGGAAGGTTTACAAACCGTTTCAAAACAGCTTGTAGCTTCAGCTGTCAGAGCTGAAGTTCGTCCAGTTTTTCTGACAGCGGTAAATCATGTCTCACTGAGTTGACAGGACTTTGGGTCGAAGTGTCTTCACTCCGTCAGAGAGCTGCTTCCCGCTTCGGTAAAGTTGGACACACACTCACAGATTCGGACTCATAAAGGAGATGTTGTTGAAGCACATATGACACTACACTACGCTCTTACCTTGGTAAGGTAGAAAACAAGCAACAAGCTACAACGTAAAATTCATCAGAACAAGCCGTCTTTTGAGCTCAGCCGGTAACACTCATCTCTATGCACAACCGACTGTGAACCGAGTGCGTAGGGACCGTCTACAAAGTGCAACACCAAAAAGAGACGTAACAAAATGATTCAATAATGGCAATGCTATGCAGTGCAGCGTCCCCAAAATCACTTTACATATTAATGATCAACTGCTGATCATACTACAGCACTCAGTTTGGAGGAATATGCTTTGTCATTATTTTGCTGAATTTTTATTAGGTACATAGCCTATTTCAATAGTTTCAATACAGTGCAGTGTAGTCTCCCCAAAATCACTTCATTTCAACAAATTATGTGTGCGATAATTTGGTGTTCTGTTTGTCTTTGTTTTTATTCTAGCCAGGTTCACTTTATTTATTTTATTTTTATTTTTATTTATTTATTTTATTGGATGTGTCATGAGTGTATGTACGTGTACATCTCTAGCTGTCACATGTATATTTATTGTCTGCATGTATATTTATTAATTGTCTGCAAGGGCAGCTATTTATATGCACTGTGAGTTCATGACAAATTTCCCCTAGGAGACAATAAAGTATATTCTATTCTATTCTATTCTATTCTATTCTATTCTATTCACGTGTTAATGGTCTCCTGCTGATCATACTACAGCACTCACTTTGGAGTAATTTGCTTTGTCATAATTTTGCTGAATTTTTATTAAGTACATTTTTCAATAGTTTCCATACTATGCAGTGTAGTCACCCCAAAATCACTTCACACACTAATGGACTCCTACTGATCATACTACAACACTCAGTTTGGAGGAATTTGCTTCATCATAATTTTGCTGAATTTTTATTAAGTACATTTTTCAATAGTTTCCATACTATGCAGAGTAGTCACCCCAAAATCACTTCACACACTAATGGACTCCTACTGATCATACTACAACACTCAGTTTGGAGGAATTTGCTTCATCATAATTTTGCTGAATTTTTATTAGGAACATTTTTCAATAGTTTCCATACTATGCAGTGCAGTCTCCCCAAAATCACTTCACACATTAATGGTCTCCTGCTGATCATACTACAACACTCAGTTTGGAGGAATTTGCTTTGTCATAATTTTGCTGAATTTTTATTAAGTATAGTTTTCAATAGTTTCCATACTATGCAGTGTAGTCTCCCCAAAATCACTTCACACGTCAATGGTCTCCTGCTGATCATACTACTAATATAGTGATTGTAGTAGAACAATGGACAGACCAGTCATGCTTGAATTGAATCTGGTGTCTCTACATGCCAGAATGGTGGTGCTATTGATTTTTATTGGAAATGAAAATTTGCTAAAAATGTGTAAAGTCAAATTTTCCAAAACTAATGTTTGTAGTAGGACCATGGACAGACCTTCCATGCATGAAGCGAATCTGGTGTCACTACATGCCAGAATGGTGGTGCTATTGATTTTTATTGGAAATAAAAATTTGCCAAAAATATGTTAAGTCAAGTTTCCTGTAACTAATGGTTGTAGGAGGACCATGGACAGACCATGCATGCATGAAACAAATGTGGTGTCATTACATGCAAAAATGGTGGAGCCATTGAATTTTTTCAGAAATAAAAATTTGCCCAAACATACGTTAAGTCAAATTTCCTGAAACTAATGGTTGTAGTAGGACTAGGGACAGACCATACATGCATAATTTGAATTTGGTGTCACTACACACAAGAATGGTAGAGCTATTGCCTGTTTTTGGCAATAATGCTACAATTTTGCAAAATAAAAATTTCCTAATGTAGTGATTGTAGTAGAACAATGGACAGACCAGTCATGCTTGAATTGAACCTGGTGTCACTACATGCCAGAATGGTGGTGCTATTGATTTTATTGGAAATACAAATTCCCCAAAAAATATGTTAAGTCAAATTTCCTGTAACTAATGGTTGTAGTAGGACCATGGATAGACCATACATGCATGATGTGAGTTTGATGTCACCACACGCAAGAGAGGTGGAGCTATTAAATCTTATTTAAAACAAAAACTTGCTAAAAAATATGTAAAGTCAAATTTCTCAAAACTAATATTTGTAGTGGGACCATGGACTTACCAGTCATGCATGCAGTCAGTTTGGTGTCACTACACGTATGGGTGCTGGAGCAATTGATTTTTATTGTAAATAAAAATTAGCTAAAAATTACACAAAGTAAATATATCTGAGTAGTACCATGGACCATCCATTCATGCATGACGTGAATATGGTGATACTACACACAAGAATGGAGGACCTATTGACATTAATTGGAAATAAGCATTTTTGGTGGCACCATATTGAATAGGGTTGATACCCATTAAATTACTGGAATTTATTTCCAACAAAGGGGATACAATTTGTGTGTATATTGCAATATTCAGCAGATATTTTCCCCTGTAAACAAGCAAACCACCCCTTTTACAAACATACAAAACATACTGACATCATTTGGTAACATACTGCCTCTGGGTCCATGCCCACCAGAGTTTAGTTATTGACTGTCCGCTTTTGCAACAGAGGGCGGTTATACAACACAACTGCAGAGACATGCGACGAGAAGGAGCACAAGAAGAAGGTCCAGGATGTCAACAACAAGCTTAACACAGGTCACAGGCATGTACTGTTATTTGTGACAGTAAAATCATTATCTAGTTAGCTTCAGCTTTGTCTTGGACCCCTTATCCACAACTGTATGATGTTAACCTTCATGTTTTTAAAAAGTCATAATAAAACTCAGCATTTTTTTTAATTGTAGCACCCCTCTTTAGTTAGCTACCAGTGGAATAAAACCATAAAGTATGAATGAATTGCAGAGTTTGTGTCCCTTTTAAAACACTGAGAAATATGTTGTTTTAATATATATTTACAACGGCAGTTCAAGTTTAGGCACACAACGTTCACTAGGACCTAACACTGACAGTCAACACAGGAGAGGTCAGTTTTATCATTATTTATATTATTGTAACATCTGAGACAGTTTTATAGGGCTAATATAAATGTTAGCTTCATCAACAAAGTAACCTACTACAGGGTCATTTCCAACTCCTAGAATAAACTCATGACAGAATCATCTGCAATTTATGATGAATGTTTCCCACAAAACTGTTTTAGTGAATTTTTTTCTCAATGTTTATGTCTAATTATAACAAAGGCCCAAATGCTAAAAATATTTTCCTTCTACAAGTTTCGTCTCATATGGTGTTTCTTTGGTGTAGACCTAACTGTAGGTAGGGGAAGCACAGTATAGGGTGTCTGTTAGTGATGAACCTACAGAGAATTACGACCTGAATCTGCAGCTCTCTGTATCTTTACAGAGCTTTATGGTGAGCTTCAGCTCGTTGTTTAGCTGTCCAGCCCACAGTTTTACTGTTCAGGTTTACTGTCTTTGCTCTAATGATGTGATTTGCTCTAAAAAGCCACTGTTCACCACCCGCTCAGCAGCAAACAGCAGAGTGACAGTTAGGGACAAGCTGTTGCACATAGTGGAGCATTAAGCAGCTAAAGGGACAGATATTTCCCTCAGCAGCTGGTAGAGACCAAAAGTAGCTATACTTAGTTAATATATGACTCATATTTATCAGGTGGACACAAACCTGACTTCAAATGAATGATAATGTCATTCATTCATTTTCCGTAACTGCTTATCCTGTTAGGGGTTGCAGGGGGGCTGGAGCCTATCCCTGCTGACACTGGGCGAGAGGCGGGGTACACCCTGGACAGGTCGCCAGATTATGACATGGCTAACACATAGAGACAGAAAACCAGTCACACTCACATTCAAACCTATGGGAAATTTAGAGTCACCAATTAACCCGCATGTCTTTGGACTGTGGGAGGAAGCAGGAGTACCCAGAGAAAACCCACGCTGACACAAGGAGAACATGCAAACTCTGCACAGAAGGGCCCCCCCAGGAACCCTCTAATGTTGTGTAAATTAGCAACAGTCAACAAGTTCACCATATTGATTAAAAAAAGCGATGATATGTGGTGTTCACAATGTGTTTCTGCTGCTTCTGAGTAAGGTTTAAGCACATTGGTTAAAGCTGTTTCTAGATTGGCTGATAGTGAGTCAGCAGCTTAGCAGCAGCAAAATATGTCAGATTATGCCACAGCCTGAGGGACAACCATCACAACACCTTTTTTTCCTCAATTCATGTGCCGCACAAAAACATACTGCAACACATGAATATAAAATCTACTAGATATTTATTTTTCAGTTTTATTGATGTTGTTGATGTACATCATATGTTTAAATTATCTGTTACATATATAATTTTCTTCTTTCTGACTTACTTTTATTATTGTACCTTATTTGTAAATTTGTAATGGCTTTGGCAATATTGTTAATCTACAGTCATGCCAATAAAGCTTATTAAATTAAAAAAAAAATAGTGAAGTTAGTCAAGTCGTGAGCAATAAATTACACAAGATACCATACTTAAGAATTAAGTCATATCAAGACAGTTTATTTATTGAAAAGCAACAAATGCTAGACAAATTGACAATGTTAGACAATATGTAAACATGATTTTAGAAAGTGCACAGCCATGATAGTGTCATTGCATATGATGTAATACATTGGTGGTCTGTTCAGATAGCTGGAGGCAAAGTCTACCAACACTGCACAAATGCCTTTGATTTGCGCTGCTTACTTGCTTATTTTTCTTAAACCCCCTAGTGTCTCTGTTTCTTTCTAAACCCCAATTTAATCTCTATCAACCTTTATAGAGACACATGCAGCCTGTTTGTGTGATATCATGTTGGCACAGATGAGTTCTTGTCATGTGAACTGATGTGGGAGTCTTCCACTAGAGGGAGCTTTAAAGCCAAACATCAAGTCCTCACAGAGTAACAAAGCCAGCAGCCACTTCAAACTACAGTATTAACCACACAATGAACCATTTTACCAGAGGATTAGTTTGAAGAGAGTCTGATTATGCACTGTCAGTAGTTATCTTTTATCCTGATATAGCTCATAGTGGTTACAGGTTACAGGGCGGATGGTTGGACAGAGGAGTTCTGATCCTGAGTCTTTGAATCATCTTAGCACCAATCATAAACACCACATTATCAGACTGACATTTCAAGGCTATTACATAGTCAGAGACATGACTGCCTTTTTAAAGCTGATGTAACTGTACAACATGACTTAAAACCTTTCTGAGTAAACCGTAATGGCTCTTTTTACTGATGGCCAAACACACATCATCCTCTATTTAAACTGACCCTCATCATCACCGCAGTGTAATCAAGCATCTTTATTCTGCTTTCATTCATAGAGCTCTCTCTGTCTCTCTCTCTCTCTCACACACACACACACACACACATGAAACCTGTGTGTGTATTACTCATGGAGACATGAACCTGTTGAATGAATGAATAAGAGCCGAGCGTGACACCCGTTTCCTTTCAGGTGTTTAAAAAGCAGGTTGAACAGAGTGAGTGTAGCATCCTCCACCTCCTGTAAGCAAACTGCAGTGGATGCAGTGCACACGCCATGTTTTACAGAATTTCTAAACGAACCAGGTTTTCAAAGATTTTCATAACAACTGAGATTGAGGCAATCAGTCTGAAGTCATTCAGTATTTTGGGACAGCTGGATTTGGGGACTAGGACAACAAGCTTTTGGAACATGCTGTGTTTCTAAGGATCGGTTAAAAATATAGTGGAAAACTGGGCTTAGTTCTATTGCATGGGATTTTAGTAGCTGACCACAGATATTGTCTGGTCCGTGACTTTTGTTTACCTTTGTGTTGTACACAGCTTTGTCAACATCTTTCTGATTTACAGAGAAATGCTGATTATCGCACAGTTTGAGTCTTAGTTCCTGTGTTTCTTTGCTAAAATCATCCATGTTAAAACGTTTGTAAAAGCAATAAACAGCATTAGCAAAATCAGCATCGGAGTTAAAAGTGACACGAGTGCTATTGTTTCTGATCTGGAGACCAGCAATCATTTTCATGCTGGACCGAGCTGAGCCAAGGTTATTGGAGGCCATCTTGTTCTCCAGTTCGGCTTTATAGCTCTGTTTTACTCTGAAAATCTCTACTTTGAGTTCCTTCGTGGCTGTGTGTAAATCCGATGCTTCTCCTTGTTGAAAGGCTAATTTCTTTTTCTTTATAGAGGAATGGACAGATTTGGTGACCCACGGCTTATTATTGGGCTAGATTTGAACCCTTTTACTGGGAATAAGCATGTCTCTACAAAAAGCAGCATATGAGCAGACAACATCAGTTAATTCATCCAGATCATCGCAGGATTTCTTAAACATTTCCCAGTGCAATGAACGGTCATACCTGTTTTGTTTTTAATACATATTAATTGTTAAAGTATCAAATTTTCTAAATTGTATTTCTTTTTATCTGTCATATTTATTTCTTTTAGTGTGTTTTACTGACTCCTGTATGTTTTTGCCGTGCTGCAAATTTCCCATGTGGGACAACAAAGACTGAACTCTTCTTTATGCCACGTGATGACAATCTTTTTTTAACACACAGAAGCACGAAGCATCAAAAATAATCCACTAATCTTGTCTCGTGTATTGATCATTTGAGTCAAAAGCAAAGACCCGCACGTAATAATCAGAGGAGTTTATTTAAATAGAAAACATTGTGATTCACCCTCCTACAGTAAAAACTTAACGGCCATCATTGTTGCAACCTGGTGAATTAAAAGCACACAGTACATTCATATAAAAGACATATGTATTTGTAAACAGCATCTTTCAACATCAAGGCCGTGCAAAGTGCTTTATGTAAGACATAAAAATGATTTCAGAAAATATATACAGTAAATATAAAAATACACAGAAATGAGATTTGAAGAAAAAAATAAATGAAACCAAACAGGATAAACACAGGAATAGAAAATACATAAAATACTGGATGTACTTTATCCTGAACAATAATCAGAGCTTTGTCTATAAATCTTAAATAATGTGAGGGAAGTAGGTGTTATAAGATTTGTTTGTACCTCAGTAACCTCAGAAACATCACCCTATGGGCCTGTAAGCTCCTCCATACTTCACTCATGTTTACATCCTGCTCTAATAAAGTGTTAGACCAGCTTCAGGTTCAAATGTCCACACCAGATCAAATGGTCTGTGAACCATAGTGGTAGTTTTTTTTAAAAAAAAAACATTTGTTCCATTTTTACATGTAACATGAAATAGTGTTATGTTTTTGCATTTCTTAAACATCACCAGAGTAAATGGTGATTCTCTTTATCACCCTTACTCCTTAAATTCTGTACCCTGGTTACTATATTTCTTTTCACACACTGTGCTGCTGGAAAAAAAAATTAAATGAGCCACCTGATCTGTTGCTATGAGGATTTTCATCCTTAAAAATATTTACAATAATTTTACACTTCTGTTTTAAAAACTTGACTGACATGAATAAAAAACTTGTGTTTCTCGAGATCACAGTGTCCTTACATTACTGAAGACAACACTGTTGCTGCAGAGATTATTACAGCCTTGCTTCTGCGACAGGTTTATCATGATGACAATTTTGATGTGTGTCATAATTTTTCAGTTGGAGGTGAGGATGGTTTTTAGCCAGCATGTATTGAATGTTGTGGAGAGTCAGACAGATGTGTCTCTGCTCACATTCTGGATCAGTGCAGACAGATGTTCATCCACAGAGTTTCTCTGAGGAAAGGAAATTTAACAATCGTTGACATCAGCTCATGATCAGTTGCTTTTAAAGGAGAAGTCCAGTATTTTGCACTTTGAGCCCCATTCCTGGGTTGTTTATGATGAAATAGAGTGGTTAAGACCAAAATCTTGACGATTGCTCCTTCTCTGAGAATTTGAGAGAGTTTGGCTTTCCCCTGCCTGGCTTAACAATGCTGTCTATGGCCATGTGTAAATCTGTCCTCAAACCACCTTAAACGTTCATTTTCAAAGCCATGAAACTCACCACAAAACTGTGCAGCTCTCTTATTCTGAAACAGCTATATTTTACACAGTTGCTGTTACAATATTTTTTTAAAAAATGTTATTTTTATTTCATTAAAATTATTTGTCATATTTTCATTTGAACTTTTCTGTTCTAAATTAATATTCTTGAGCGTCACAGTACTTTGCCTTTTTTATTTCCTCTAAATATGTTTATTATATGGTTAATATGTGCACAAAAAGCAAGGCAAATTCTTTGTAAGTAAGAACTGACTTGGGAATAAATCTGATTCAGATTAGTTTTGTCAGACTCCCAGGAACACAGCTCAGCCGCATTTCCAATTTTTCCCAGTGGCTACTCTTGGTAATTCAGAAAAAAAAACCCAAGGCCGATTATGACTCTTTCTGTTATGAATTTATGGTCCATGGAGGTTTTTCATGTTTGTAAAACTTCCCTCGAGCCGTGAAAAGCAGTTTATAAAACATGTGACATCATCACAATGTAAAGTCTATGAGCCGAGCAGAAACTCGCGGGCAGAGCCAGCAGGAGAAACACTACTGCCCATATTCAGTGGACCACACACACTGGAAGTAAACCTGGAAGCTAGAATGCACCAGGCGAGCAATCCCCATTCAGGCCTCTAGGAAACGCACTTGGCTTTTATGCCAATTTAGGTAGTGGCCAAACAGTAAAATTACAACTTACAGGTCCGTCACGTGACGCCATTGGGCCCAAATAGGCTTCTCCCATTGACTTACATTGGGAAAGCACATCTGTAAATCAGTGGATACATTTTTTAAGCGACACAACGCCCACGAAATGACTCATTGTAGTATAAGGATTTAATCCATTTGGTCTGATAACATCTGGAAAGTCTAGAAGAGCTGCAAGATTAAATCATTTTATCCCCATTCAAGTTGAAAGAGTGCTGAACCATGAGAAGCTGACTCAGCTGATGAAAGTCTCTGGTGCACTGTTGTTTGGGCCCAATGATGCCAAAGCAGCACCAATCATCCCAGTAATTTCACACTGCCAAATGGAGCTTTATTGGCTTCATGTGCCACTAAGCAACTTTCATAGGAATGAACGAGGTCCCGTCTCCAACGCTTTACACATCCATGTTCTCACTGGACTGAAAAGGCGCCATCTTGGGGTCCACTATCCAGATCTAATTAGACATCCATGACATTTGGTCATGAACTTGAACATTGGACATTAATAATTTTTAACCAGATGACAGTGCTACAGGAAAAATTGGGATATCACCAAATTGATCACAATCCAGCCTGAGGGGAACATCCATCCCAAAACAAACAAACAAACAAACAAAAAAAACACAATGTCAACTTCAGGGTGGCGCTAGAGGGAAAGTCTGATCGTCACCAAAGAGATGATTCATCCTCTGGACACCATTAAAGTCTGCACAAAATTTTTTAATGGCGATCCAAGAGGGTGAACCAACCGGCAGTAACTGCCACACCTGGAGCCGCTCACACTGCTAAAAACCAATCACTGGTTTTATCTGATGAACCCTTATCAACATGACAACATGTGCTAATAAAACATTTAAAGTTCACACATTGACTCGTGCAGTGAAGAAAATGACTTTATAGCCACAGAATGATTTTTATGTAACATGTTATTATGGTTTGGGAACATACCTCCCTCCGTGGTATTCACACCAGATGCTCAAGCTGATGATCCTGCAGCTGCAACACATTTAATGAAGACTAAATAAGGTTAAAAGTAACCATGTTTGTTTGCTTTGTTTCTAATAAACTAGAACATGTAGGCACACAGGTAAAGCCCTTTTCAGGCACAGAAGATGAGTCATTGCTGCCTTCATCAACAGTATCTGTTAGAGGGATAGTTTGGATTTATGAGGCACTGATCCACAGTCGGTGTATTACATACAGTAAATGGCAGTCGACACTCACTTTGGAGAAGAAGGCCAGAGCACCGCCACTGAAGCAAAGCACTGCACTGCTATAGAGAGGGCCAGCAGCAAATTGTATTTTAGCTACCTAAAAAAAAGTCCCAGCTAAAGCAAAATAAATAACAGTTCAAGTGTACGCTGTATTGAGAATATTACCTTAAGCTCACTGAACACAGGAGCTGCTGGTCTTCTGCTGCCTTGATCAGTTAGTTAGTTTGAGTTATTGTGTGACTTAGTGAGTGCTAACCCTTTAAAACACAAGAGTCACACAATAACACAAACAAACAAACTAACTGAGGCATCAGTAGACCAGCAGCTCCTTTGTTCAGCGATGTTAAATCACTGTTTTTCTCAATGGAGTCTGGTGACTTTCATGAGAGGGAAAGGGGAACTGACGACTGATATAACTGCTTCAGATCCTGTCAGAAATAGCTGTCTTATGGCAATATAAAGCAGTCAAGTTGTTCTAAATATAATATCGTACACTTAAAGTGATACTGATTTTTTAAGGAGGCTAAAATACATTTGCCTGTTGACCTGTCTACAGCAGCTTAGCTTCTGTGTTGCACTCAAGCCTGCTTCTCCAAATGGTCTTATAAAAGGAAAGACCTCTGTGGATAATTTGACTCCCACTAAAAACCTCCTGAATAATGAACACTGAAGGAATTCTAACCAGGAGAAGTTTCGGCTGGTTGTAATCTACAATCCTCACAGCTAGATACCACTAAATCCCCCTAAATCTTACACACTGGACCTTTAAAGTTTGGTAATAAATTACGTGGTTTTGGATAAATGCATAAACCCGTGCACTCACAAATACCCAATCCAGCATTTTAGGCAGTATCAGAGGCACTTCCAATACTGGTATCAGTATCGGGACAACTCTACCCTCTCCCTTCGTAAACGCCTAGTCTTTGCAGCTACATCAGCCTCATTAGAGTCACCAGCCGACACCACCACCAGTGTCTGGACTTCATGGGGGGATTCATCTTGCTGCAGCTCAGGGCGGACGCCCCTCGATTACAAAACTTTCCTGTAGAGTCTAAGCGCCAAAGTCTGCTCTGTCAAATCTTAATCATCACATATCATCTGTTAATCTATACACCTGCAATTTGTAATACAAAATTATCTTAACTTTATTCACCCGTCTCCCCTGATTGAACTGTTACTATAGACAACATCTTTAACTAAGTCACTTACTCACTGTGAGGACTACAGCAAACATTAGTTTTGCCCATGATAACTTTATCTACATAATACAATCATGTTCTGTACTTAGACTGTCAACATGTATTTTCATTGAAGAGCAGCATACAAAGTTTCTGATTTATAGTTTAAGTTTAAAATGGGGAAAATGCCTCTACTGTTTGTTGTTCCACAACTTACCTTCTGATCCTAAGCTGGTGTCTGAAAACAACTTCACCAGGTCATTCCTCTGAATTACCTCTAAAACTTCTTTGGCCACCTCCGCACACTTGTGGGTGTAGGTCTGCAGCATTAGATTAACAAGGTCTGCCCTGACGCTGTTTTCAAGTTTGCTGTTTGCGATGCCTGGGAGCAGACACTTGAAATCTTTGAACTCTTCGTCTCCCAACCCTTTCAGCATTTCCAAAAGCTTCTTTCTGTCCGCTGCGATTGCTGTTTCCTGATGAATCCAAAGTGAATAAACAAATGGACATGATTTAACTCTTACTGTAATGATAATATTCAAAATAATTCATGAGTTTGGTTTATGTCACAATTTTAGATACTGGATGATTTTTAACCTGCACCTTACTGACTGAAAACTGTGTTGAATAAAGTCAAAGACTGATGTGAGATCACTCACCTGGTGTTTGTCCACAGAGTGTTTCTCTGAGGGGAAAGGAAAGAAAAAATGTTACATGAGTGACAGATTTAAAATCTGACCATGAATATTTTGTATCAGACTCTTTTGATAAACTATACAAAGAGGTTTATCACAAAATGACCAATGTTGCTGGCATCAGGTCATTTCAGCATCGCTAATTAATTGTAAGTAACTTGATGCAAGGCCAAAGTTAAACTTGTCAGGTTTGTGTTCTCTTTCCAGATTGTACTCAGTCGAAGATCTTTTGTCAGCAAAGAACCTTCACTCTCTGACAATCATGAGTGTTTTTGTAGTTTCAACAGCTCCAACAGAGTGATATGTCTTCTCTCTAGTGGACTGTCAGTTTCAGGGTCAAAACAAATTGATTGCTCCTTTTCATAGTCACTAGACCCTTTTAAACTGCTTCTGTAAGGCAGGAATTTCACACCATTATACCGCCACATGACCAGAGTACCAGAATACTACACCAAGTAGCCGGCCCAGTTGCTTTTTTGGTTTCAAAAATATAAACATTTTTGATTTTAATCAGTATTAAATATTTAAACATAATAATGTATGATGAACATTTATATGCATACACACATACATGCGCATGCATACACTTAACCTACACTCCTTCAAGTGTTTTCACTTCTTACATGTCACATGGCTCTCAGTGATTTCAATTCAGCAGGCTGTACTGTAACGGGCCACATTTACAGGTACATCTCAAAAAATTTGAATATCATGAAAAAGTTCAATATTTTTTGTCACTCATTTCAGAAAGTGAAACCCATATATTATATAGATTCATTACACATAGAGTGAAATAATTCAAGCCTTTATTTCTGGAATTTTGATGATTATGGCTTACAGATAATGAAAACCCAAAATTCAGTGTCTCAGAAAATTAGAATATTACATAAGATCAATAAAAAAAAGGATATTTTAAACAGAAATGTCAGGCTTCTGAAAAGTATGTTCACTTCTATGCACTCAATACTTGGTTGGGCCTCCTTTTGCATGAATTACTGCATCAATGCGGCATGGCATGGAAGCGATCAGCCTGTGGCACTGCTCAGGTGTAATGGAAGTCCAGGTTGCTTTGACAGTGGCCTTCAGGGCATCTGCATTGTTGGTTCTGGTGTCTCTCATCTACCTCTTGACAATACCCCATAGATTCTCTATGGGGTTCAGATCAGGCGAGTTCGCTGGCCAATCAAGCACAGTAACACCATGGTCATTGAACCAGCTTTTGGTACCTTTGGCAGTGTGGGCAGGTGCCAAATCGTGCTGGAAAATGAAATCAGCATCTCCATAAAGCTTGTCAGCAGAAGGAAGCATGAAGTGCTCTAAAATTTCCTGGTAGATGGCTGTGTTGACTTTGGACTTCAGAAAACACAGTGGACCAACACCAGCAGATGACATGGCAGCCCAAATCATCACTGACTGTGGAAACGTCACACTGGAATTCAAGCAACGTGGATTCTGTGCCTCTACACTCTTCCTCCAGACTCTGGGACCTTGATTCCAAATGACATGCAAAATTTACTTGCATCTAAAAAGAGGACTTTGGACCACTGAGCAACAGTCCAGTTCTTTTTGTCCACAGCTCAGGTAAGACGCTTCTGACGTTGTCTCTGGTTCAGGAGTGGCTTGACACGAGGAATGCAACATTTGTAGCCCATGTCTAGGATTCGTCTGTGCGTGGTGGCTCTTGATGCACTGACTCCAGCCTCAGTCCACTCTTTGTGAAGCTCCCCCAAATTCTTGAATGGATTTTGCTTGACAGTCCTCTCAAGGCTGCGGTTATCCCTTTTGCTGTTGCACCTTTTCCTACCACACTTTTTCCTTCCACTCAACTTTCTATGAATATGCTTGGATACAGCACTCTGTGAACAACCAGCTTCTTTAGCAATGACCTTTTGTGGTTACCCTCCTTATGGAGGGTGTCAGTGACTGTCTTCTGGACATCTGTCAAGTCAGTAGTCGTCCCCATGATTGTGTAGCCTACTGACCCAGACTGAGAGACCATTTAAAGGCTCAGGAAACCTTTGCAGATGTTTTGAGTTAATTAGTTGACTAAGGTGTGACACCATGACTTTCCAATGTTGAACTTTTTCACAATATTCTAATTTTCTGAGACACTGAATTTTGGGTTTTCATTATCTGTAAGCCACAATCATCAAAATTTCAAGAAATAAAGGCTTGAAATATTTCACGCTATGTGTAATGAATCTATATAATGTATGGGTTTCACTTTCTGAAATGAGTGACAAAAAATATTGAACTTTTTCCATGATATTCTAATTTTTTGAGATGTACCTGTATACGTATTTTGCAATGATTTTAAGCTGTGTTTCTGAAAGTGTCCTTACTCAAGACAATATTTGTTCTAAACCACAAATGGATGATTGAATAACTAATCACAGCTCAAGTTTATTAAGATCTTTTAGACATTTGGGATCATTACTGCTGCTGCATAAATTATTTTAATGGTGTAGTGGCATCATGTTCACTGAGGGGAGGAGTCTCTCCTTAGACCTAATATCCACCTAGATTTGCCAGAATAAAAGATTGTATTTCAGCAGGGTGCAGTCATCTTTCAACAAGCTAGTTGGTGACCTCACAGGAATGGTTTGCCATTTGTTCACCAGTAGGAGTTGCGCTAGGATTGATAAACTCGGTACTGTAAAGCACGTTTTGTGACTGTTATGTTCTCTGACAATTTGTTTTTACGTTAAGTTAATGAGATATTTTGAGTAAAGTAACATTGGTACACAAATGTGCAGGAAGTCACATAGCGCCCAACACATGGGACTTACGTTGCACCACCAGTGATGCCACTGGTACTGGTACACCTTACTTGCTGTTGGATGGAAAAAATAGAGTTTGGGATTACTTATATGGCTATACAATACTGGGAGAGGAGCCATTACAAAAGCGGTGAGGAGTAAACAGAGTAAGACTTTTGGTTTATGATCTAAGGCACAAATAACATCATCAACCAGCCTAACGTTGTAAGTCGCCTTTTTTTTTTTTTTTTACCCAGAGCCTGCAAGATCCTGGTGGTGTCTTCACATTAAGGACAAATGTCATTACAATGAACACCAAGAAGAGAATGGATGCACAAATGCAAAACCAGCCATCTTACCAGACTTTATTATTATACCCGTTATGATTATGGTTATTATTATAATTACATACATTTTTTGGTTGACTACTCCTCCTGCATGCCCTGAGCCACAAACACAATTCAAAGTTCAGCTCTTTAAGGACATTTATGGGAAGCAGGTCAATTATCAGGTTTTTCCCCGGCCCCTGAACTTATTTTTGGAAGAATGGATTTCTTATTCTAACTGTAGTAATGATAGAAAACGCTGAGCTGGTCCTGCCTTAGCTTTTTTTTTAAGATTATTTGTTTGTCTTGGAGCAATACAGCAAACAGGCAGAAAGAAAGAGTGTATAAGAATGACTATTTTAAACACAAATTATTTTAAATGACTCACCTTGTTTGTGACCAGTGCTTTGCCATTCACCTGAAAAAAAAAAAAGACAGAGATATAGAAAACATGGGTATGTAACTGATTTACTGCCTTTATCTAACAGCAGAGTTCTGCTTCACTAATGGGATTTAATAAAATGAAAGTAGTACACAGACAGAGTGGATAAGTTCTTGTGGTATTGTTTAAAACTGACCTTTTACAATTTTACAGGTCCATATTGGTTGATCCCCATTTTTTGGTGTGAGCATGAGCTTCAAGTTTTTGTCTGGATTTTCAACGATCACTTTATAGAAGTTTGGATCTGTGCTGTCATGTCTGAGCATTATGGTCTGTGAAAGAAAAAAATAAATACATAAGAGGTCGGATTTAGAGCAAAGTGTGCCAAGATTTTTTTTCTTTCTTAATTTGAGGTTAAATTGTGGTGTTTTTTTTTCACTTACACCAAAGACATCAGAGACAGGGACAGAAAAAATTATATATCTGCTGTATATTGCCAAATATATAATATCATGGTCGTGGTTGCAGAAATTTTAATGTGTTTATTATTTCATGTATCGACAGCTGATTTTAGGTTTGAGGCACATAAAAGTAGCCTATCATCACCAGACAAAACTGCAAATATCAAATAAAACACAAGCTGGCAGATTTATCCAGTTAACAGGCTGCAATAAAAATTTAAAAATCTGGTATTACTGAAAGAAATTTTGTTCATTATGATTATGTCAGTGTTCTGTGACCTTTCTTTCTTTGGCATTCAAGAACCTCAGCTGCCATGAGGCTTTGGTTGTACGTCCAAATCAAACACCACAAAAATGAAGGTGCATATTATCTATGAAAACACTGCAGTTTTTATGTTGTTATTGTTCGAGCTTTCAGAGAGATAATGAGAAAAACATATTAAAAATACACTGTGGGATTGAAGCAAACAGAAGCTATCCTTGAGGTGCAACTTGATCTCTTTTGAGAATTCATCACTACAGTAGCTGAAGACAGTGACAGCCCTACAACACCACACAATTTGTGTACGAAAGTGAAGAGACATTTGCTACTGAATCATGTAAGTGAAAGTAAAATTGGATCATTTCGTCATGTTTTCTTTTTTAAAATACACAAAAACTAAAGCAACAGTTCCTCCATTTTACTCAACCTATAGTATCTAACTAATTTCTGAACCAGTTCACTCCATAAATCTCAAAACAGTTCAAACTGTACAAAGATATGTATTGTAAGATTCCACACATTTTTTGACCAAAGATAAGACACCAGGGTAAAATGTATTAGATATAGTCACTTTTTGATTAAATATACATCTTTTGAATACATTTGTAGAACAGAAATCTTTTCACCTGGGGTTCCTCGCCTTCAGGATAAATTTCTGCACCTTCCTGATCTGTTGTTAAGATGAACTTATCACCCATTTTCAGGGGCTTTTCTAGTTTTGGGTTTAGGATTCCTTTGCATTCTTTTTCTCTTGAATCCAATCTCTGTAGAAAAAGACAAAACAAAACCAAAACATTGTTGTTGGTGTTGTGTATTTACCAATTAAATTATAGTACCACTCTGTTTCTTATTATGACTGGTATTGATGGCAGTAAGATATAAAATAACCTCTTCTAGACCAGGATCACTTGGGATCAGGTAGACATGGAGTGTGAGGGTTGTTTGAGATGATTCTGTAAAGATCCTGCTATATATTAACACCTTACAGTATATTTCCACCGGAGGGCCCACTGACTCCAACAGGACCATTACTAGAGAGAACTGTGGGTCAGACAGCTTGACATGGGACGATGTCACCTCAGACACTTTTATCAGGACATGTCCACAGTCATCTATGTGTAGGACTGCAAACTTGTCTAATATTGTAGGATTGTCATCTGCACAAAATAAAAGCACAGTTAGTGAAGGGAAAAGAATTGCATCAGTTTTTGCACACGTGCTGTCAAAAATAAAAAGTAAGTACATTTTATTTTCCTTTATTTTCTTCATGTCCACTTACCTATGCAGATCCAGTGAGGCAGGTAGACTACATCGAACTTCCCATCAATGATGGTGATGTCCATCAGGGGACCTGCAGGCATGTACCTCCCGCTTTCAATCCTCTCCATATGTCCACTCAAAGAGCAAAACTGGTACTTAAAGCTGACCTTTTCCTTGCAGGCCCAGCGCAAGCCAGAGACACTGCATTCAAAGTTTCCTGCTTCAGACTGTAGGCTAAAATGTGAATGAAGAGACAACAAGTGAGTTTGTGTCTATGCACAAAAATACTGTATTAGGGTCACAAAGGAATAAACGGAAAATTTGAGAGTATTAGCCTTCAGTTTATTTGGTGTTAAATCTATTGCCACTATATTTATTATACTGCATTAGTATAACTGGTGACAGCACAGACAAAGATTTCAGATTCCCGTCTGTGAAAACATCCTAAGAACCAATCTTGAGGGTTTCCTTTAGTTCCAGTTTTTGGTGACTATAGACTGTAAAAATAATGTACTGTATATAGCCACCGAGGCATTACTCATTGGTTTGTAGACCATTTTGAATGCTTGAATTTGAAATTTTGGTCGTCCCTTCGGGATTTGGGGTGCCAGAAGTGACTGAATTTGGATGAGAGGTTGGAACTGTGGGGTAACGAGGTGTGGATCAGAATCAGAGCCTGAGGACACTATCCACAGGCAGCCTCGCCCTTAATCATGCGTAATTATAAACCTTACATTTTTTTTAAAGAGCTGTGTTGTTAAAAAACTCACCAAAACATTTTTGTACCAGGCTGTAAACATGTTTATTTCTGCTGATAAGTTGGGCATTTTAATAGAGGTTCTATGAGGATGAACTCCCTTTTGGAGCCAGTCTCAGGTGGCCATTTGAGGACCTGCAATTTTATATACACAAACAAATGACAGAACCCTTCTATAATGTAGTCTGTAATGACATGACAAGACACAATAACCTTCAGGGGATACTTTTTGTGGTGGTGCACTGCAGAAAGTAGAGCAATGTGGGTCAGCGTGAAAAAACAAAACAATAAACAGTTTCTTTCAGATGGTGACACATGATAATGTAAATGTAATAATATTACCCAAAATCCTGTTGGTGATGCGTTGTATTACTTTGTTACTGCAAGAATATAAAATATTACTGCAACACATTACTTAGTTATAAAGTTACAAGTTACAAAAGTAGTGCATGACAACACTACTTTTGTAACTTTTGTAACCCGCAACAATGGTAAACAGTTTGTGGGGAGTGGTGAAACGCACTGGCTGAAATGTAATCTCACAACAATTTAGCTTTTTATTATTTCTATTAACTTTTTAAAAATGATTAGCTGAACTGACGCACGCACAGAGGAAGTCTTGGTTTGGATATCAGCTTGCTATACCAGACAACAGGAGTGGGGAAAAATCCATACAGCACAGTATCGCAATATGTTTTATTGAGGCAATGTTGTATCGTCACACAGTGCCAAGTATCGTTTGTTTAACCGTATAAATTATTAATTTATACCATAATCAGTATACAATCAAATCAGTATACAATTAATTACAAATACAAGTCATTTTTTGGTAGTCTACTAGAATAATATGATGATTGTTTTTTCAGTCCACTAGACACATTTTGCTGCTGCAAAAAAATGACTGAGGTGAGATGAAGATAGATGTTGAGGAAAGTTTTTCTTTGGGGACATAATTTACAGTGGAAAAAAGCTAATAATTTGCAAGATATTTTATCACAATACTCAGCATATGGCAACATATTTAATATTCCAATAATACTGTATCGTGACTTAAGTATCGTGGCATAATCATGTCATGGATCTTCTGGTGATTGCCGCCCCTACCGGATAAGCCCACAATATGGGCTTCATCCCCAGAGGCTCATCGTTGTCAGTCTGGTTACTGATATTGCTTCAGCATGGGCTTCATTTTTCAGCCCCTAACACTGATGCTCAGCTGTGATGGAACATTTAGGATCTTCTATTTACCTGTAAGTTGAAGCCTCGTCTGCATCTGTCTTGTTCACTTCAGGTTCAACTTTAGTCCAGTCACTGGAGTCCTGCTGCAGAGAACAATTATTTTTACAAAGAAGTGAAGATGTGTCTTAGTAACATCACATTAACTGATAAAATAAATGACTGAATGACAAATTAACTCAACAGAAGAATAGCTGCTGCAATGCAGTAGCTAATGGGGATCCCAATAAATTAGACTAAACATATGAATGAATGAAAGGAATTACCGTAATGGTTCCACAACCCTCAAGCTCCACGCTTCTTGAAGGCCCTTGTGAAGACACGGAGGATTAAAAATACATGTTATGTTGATACATAAAATCACATAACTCTTCAGCATCATGTGCTAGATAGTGCTGCTCGAACATGAGAGCAATATGTAACAGTAGATTAGGACTGTAATGTAAAGTGTACAGTAATAGGTGTGGATGTTGCAGTCATGCTATATACAGTGCGTCTACATGCACTGTAGTAACCAGGTTACTGTTAAGCTGTATATACATGCATCAGGTCAGTAATCAGATTTCTCCCCTACTTCCCACCTTATTTGGAACAATGGCTTTCTTTTACTATTACTGGATGATTTTTTTTTTTGTTGCCATTTTTTGCCTTTATTGGACCGATGACAGCGTGCAGGCAGACTGGAAATCTGGGACAGTGAGAGAGGGGATGACAGAGATAAAGGTCCCACAGCTGGAATCAAACTGTGGATGTTATGGTTACGTTGCATGCTGTAACCATTTGGCCATCAAGATCTCCAGCTTTCTTCTTTTTGTTGTAGTAGCAGGGATGAAAAATGATGTGTGTGTTCGTGTTGGAGCAAACTGTCAGTGAAGTAAGAGACAGGCCGACAGACTGACAGCCTCACAGCATAAATGTGTCTGAATTTGACAGACTCAAACACTCAATAGTGGATCAAACCTAATTAGACTGCGAGAGGCTACTTTGTGTTTGTTTCAGTTTCAGTGAGACCTTGGACAGAGTTATTTTAAATCACTCCGTGTAATGATTTCTCTTTTCATCCTGCCACCCAGCTGTTAACTTCCCTCCTTTTGTCATTAGCATGCATGCTTCTGAGATTTGTTTAAAAACTTGGTTACATGTATACATGGCAGAACATTCTGCAGAAATGTATTTATTTATTTATATTATGGAAACAAGGTTTCTGCTTAATACAAAGTAAAGTAAAGTAAAGTAAAGTAAAGTAAAGTAAAGTAAAGTAAGTAAAGTCAGTACCCTGTCCTATATCGTAATGTTTCTAAAAACCAAAGAGGAAATTAAAAATTGTGAAAGTCATTGATGCTTTTTACAAGCAACTAAATTATTCTAATAAATAACAGAGATTATTTGGCATTTTCTTTTTTTCCATTTTTTTCTACATTTCTTTGGTTGTGTTGAACAACGCTGTCAATAACAGTCTTGTTATTCTGGGTTTCCTTGTTTTCTGTCTTGTTGTTGCTGTGGACAGTGTTACAAAAATAAGACTGTACAGTTATGGGCACGGTTCTTTGAGGTTGTGCTTTAGGTACAGTGGTGCTCTCAGCTAAATACGTAGCCCAGCATGCTAACATGCTAATGTGTAGTAAGGAGTACCATTTATGAAATGCTTGAAACGGGGACATTTCCGGAGACAGTTTGTGCTGGGGACAGGTCATCCTTACCGGGGACTGTCCCCGGAAATCGAGGACGTCTGGTCACCGTAGGTAAGTATCATGTTCACTGTGTTCACTATCTGTGTTTAGCGTGTTAGCATGCTAACATTACCTAATCAGGACAAAACACAAAGTGCAGCTGAGGCTTAGTTTTAGAGGTATTTATATTAAAAGTGTTAATAACAACTGACGATAACCTGGTGATAGTGCTAGAGGAAAAATCAGGGAATCATAAAAGACACTAGGATTCATTTACTGCGGAGCATCAATGACTGTAGAAAATTTCATGGCAATCCATCCAATAGTTAAGATATTTCAGTAAAGAGTTGGTGCCACCAACAGACATGCTGACATTGAGCCAGTAGCATGGCTAAAATACTGACTGATCTTAAGTGAGAGACTGTAGTGACTAGGCCGCAAACATTACATGATTCTAGATAATAAAACATTCAAAACAAACACACTCACTCAAATGGCTGCCTGACTGTCTACATGCAATTTGAATTAAAAATGAGTGACACTGAAGTAAAATATTACAGATCACACTCTGCATACCAAATCTTTGATGCTGGAATAGTATTTGTTTTTCCCCCCACATCTTACCTTTGGATCCTGAGCTGATTTCTGGCCACCACTCTACCAGATCAATCCTGCCCATCTTCATTAAAACCTCCCTGGCCACCTCCACAGACTGCTTGCCATAGATCTCCTCCATCAGCGCCGCTATTTCAACTCTGTCTGCTGTCTTCATGCTCCGTCTTGGGATTCTTGGGAGGCCTTTCTTCACTGCTGTGTGCTCCAGGAGCCACTTGAAGTCCTCAAACTCATCATATCTTAACTCCTTCAGTGTTTCCAAAAGCTTCTCCATTAGTGGTGTCACTGTTACTTCCTGTTGGATTTAAAGCAGACAGAGGGCATTTATCTAATACCTCTACTGTAGAGATGAAACATTTATTTATTTGCATCAATGTGAGTATTTGACTCATTAAGAGAGTATAGTAACAAATATTAACCACATTAAGGCACAATGATACATTTGGTGAAATCTAATTTTGAGATGACTATAAAAACAAAATATTTCTATGTGTATTCATTCCTGGGGCGTCATCAAAGCACCACATGATTTAATTTAATGCTATGAACTGGTTGTCAGACTGTCTCTAACTCTGTCACTGTGCTACCAAAAGCAGGAATGATCCACCTGATCACATGTTCTCATCGCTTCTACAGCAGATGCAATGTTTCTGGCTTTTCCACCTCTTTCCTATCAACATGAGGATCATTTTCAACCTGTTACCATTCAGTGAAAGCTGTGTTGTGCTAAATGGATCTGATGTGACATTACTCACCTTGTGAAGTAGTCTAGACTGATGTTTCTCTGAGGAGAAAAAAAGACTCATTACAGATTCTAAATTAGACTAAAAACAACTTTTGTCAGATTTAAGTGCTTTTGAATGAAACATAAAAGTTAAGGAACAGTGTGTAAACTTTAGGGAGATTCAGGGGCATCTAGCGGTGAGGACTGCAGATTACAATCAGCTGAAACTTTTCTCAGTGACAATTCCTTCAGTGTTCAATGTTCAGGAGGTTTTTACCAGGAGCCGAAATATCCACAGAGATCTCCTCCTCTGCAAAACAAATGGACCAGGTGATTTAAACTGGTAAAGACATTGAATAAAGAAGTTTCATGTTAACAAATCAGTGTTTCACTGACGTTGGCTGGCATGTTAGAGACGGCCGATGGCGCAGCCCCTTCTAATCTGTGCTCGCTTTTTTTTCTCTGATAACTTAAGATCCAGACGTTAAGGAGGTTTTTACCATGCGCCGAATTGTCGGCAGGGGTCTCCTCCTCTCCGACACTGAAAACACTGAATAAAGCAGTCTCACATTAAAAATCAATGTTTTGTTTTCTTTTTCTGATGCTCTTGTTGCAAAGGGGCTGCTAACTACGATGGCAGACACGAAAACAAGAAAATGTGAATGGCCCTATCTAGAGCCAGTGTTTGGTTTGTCTGTTCTGGGCTACTGGAGAAACGTAATGATGAACATCGCTATCTTTCGAGACGAGGACTCATTCCCTGTGGAAATATAAAAGGCTAACTCAAGGTAACAAAAGCAGTACAATTCTTATTTTCAGGTGATTATACACTAAAGAAAACATAATTGTTACATTCAATTTCTGTCAATATATCCCCCAAAAGTTCTACACACTGAACCTAAAAAGATTAATAACAAAATAACAATAAAATCTGTCACTCATCACATCTCATCCCAGAGAAAAAAATGTTGGACACCATATCATTAACATCCATTAAATCTGAAGGAAAGCAGTACATAAGCCCCACAAAAAATACAACTTTTGTAAAGATTATAATGTTCAAAATGCTGTCAAATTATAATATTCAGTGTGTCAGAGAAGTGCTGATTTAAGATTATTGATTCTTTCATTTTAAACCCTTTGCAATGCTTCTAAAAACCAAAGAGGAAATTAAAAATTGTGAAAGTCATTGATGCTGTTAAGGAACTTTTTACAAGCAACTAAATTATTCTAATAAATAACAGAGATTATTTGGCATTTTCTTTTTTTCCCCTTTTTTTCTACATTTCTTTGGTTGTGTTGAACAATGCTGTCAATAACAGTCTTGTTATTCTGGGTTTCCTTGTTTTCTGTCTTGTTGTTGCTGTGGACAGTGTTACAAAAATAAGACTGTACAGTTATGGGCACGGTTCTTTGAGGTTGTGCTTTAGGTACAGTGATGCTCTCAGCTAAATACGTAGCTCAGCATGCTAACATGCTAATGTGTGGTAAGTATCATGTTCACTGTGTTCACTATCTGTGTTTAGCGTGTTAGCATGCTAACATTACCTAATCAGGACAAAACACAAAGTGCAGCTGAGGCTTAGTTTTAGAGGTATTTATATTAAAAGTGTTAATAACAACTGACGATAACCTGATGATAGTGCTAGAGGAAAAATCAGGGGATCATAAAAGACAGTAGGATTCATTCACTGCGGAGCATCAATGACTGTAGAAAATTTCATGGCAATCCATCCAATAGTTAAGATATTTCAGTAAAGAGTTGGTGCCACCAACAGACATGCTGACATTGAGCCAGTAGCATGGCTAAAATACTGACTGATCTTAAGTGAGAGACTGTAGTGACTAGGCCGCAAACATTACCTGATTCTAAATAATAAAACATTCAAACAAACACACTCATTCAAATGGCTGCCTGACTGTCTACATGCAATTTGATTTAAAAATGAGTGACACTGAAGTAAAATATTACAGATCACGCTCTGCATACAAAATCTTTGATGCTGGAATAGTATTTGTTTTTCCCCAACATCTTACCTTTGGATCCTGAGCTGATTTCTGGCAAACACTCTACCAGATCAATCCTGCCCATCTTCATTAAAACCTCCCTGGCCACCTCCACAGACTGCTTGCCATAGGTCTCCTCCATCAGCGCCGCTATTTCAACTCTGTTTGCTGTCTCCATGCTCCGTCTTGTGATTTTTGGGAGGCCTTTCCTCATTGCTGTGAGCTCCAGGAGCCACTTGAATTCCTTAAACTCATCGTATCTTAACTTCTCCAGTGTTTCCCAAAGCTTCTCCACTAGTGGTGTCACTGTTACTTCCTGTTGGATTTAAAGCAGACAGAGGGCATTTATCTAATACCTCTACTGTAGAGATGAAACATTGATTTATTTGCATCAATGTGAGTATTTGACTCATTAAGAGAGTATAGTAACAAATATTAACCACATTAAGGCACAATGATACATTTGGTGAAATCTAATTTTGAGATAACTATAAAAACAAAATATTTCTATGTGTATTCATTCCTGGGGCGTCATCAAAGCACCACATGATTTAATTTAATGCTATGAACTGGTTGTCAGACTGTCTCTAACTCTGTCACTGTGCTACCAAAAGCAGGAATGATCCACCTGATCACATGTTCTCATCGCTTCTACAGCAGATGCAATGTTTCTGGCTTTTCCACCTCTTTCCTATCAACATGAGGATCATTTTCAACCTGTTACCATTCAGTGAAAGCTGTGTTGTGCTAAATGGATCTGATGTGACATTACTCACCTTGTAAAGTAGTCTAGACTGATGTTTCTCTGAGGAGAAAAAAAGGCTCATTACAGATTCTAAATTAGACTATAAACAACTTTTGTCAGATTTAAGTGCTTTTGAATGAAACATAAAAGTTAAGGGACAGTGTGTAAACTTTAGGGAGATTCAGGAGCATCTAGCGGTGAGGACTGCAGATTGGCAGGACGTTGTTTTGAACGTTGTTTGGCAGGACGTTGTTTTGTTACAGTCACGTAATAAGTCTGTATGCAGAAAAGATTTAAACACTTTAATATTGTTGCTGTATCATAACTTCAGTGGTTATGGCTCTTTTGACAATTTGCCTCAACAATGTGCAGATACTGGACATGCAGAAGTGATCATTCAGCTTGTTTATATGCAATTCAGTAACCAGGTCTTGTGAATCCACGTATAAAGCAGCAGGTCAGTAATGACATGTCTCCCCTAGACCTGACCTTCTTTGTTACCTCAACTGTAGTAGTGATAGAAGACAGTGTGTTGGTCCTGACTTTGTTTTTATTTGGGGGTGTGTCTGCCTCAGAGTTCACCATCAGACAGCAGACAGACAGACAGACAGACAGAGCAGAGCTTGGTCACACTGAAATCAGAAGTGCAAATCTTCTATATATGAATCCCTGAAATGTCTTACTTTGTAAAGGACAAGTGCTCCTTCGGTAGTCATCTGTAAACATACAAAAAAAGCTTTAAAAAAAAATGTATATGTCGCTGATGTATTGCCTTTATCTAACAGCAGATCTGCTTCACTAATGATTTTCAATTAAATAAAAGTGGTACACAGACAATGTAGATCATTTTTTGTCCCATTATTTAAAACTGACCTTTTCGAATTTGACAGGTCCATACTGGTTGATGATTTTCTCGTTCAAGCTGGAGCTTGAAGTCTTTGTCTGGATTTTTGATGAACACTTCAAAGAAATTTGGGGATCTTCCGAGCTTTACTTTCTGTAAAAGAAAACACATAAGGGGAAGGAGTTACACTTTGACCTACAGTGTACCATCCTATTTCTTTTTCTTCATTTTTATGTTTTCAAATGAGGTCAAGACAATTCTGGTAGCATTTTCACTTGACGACAGACTGGGATAAAAGAGATGAATACAGAATACAGAGAGACTTTGGTGGACTAAAGTGGATCAATGCATATTTTGTGGCAAGTATTAATAATGATATTACTAAAAACAGAGATAGATACAGAAAGAGAGAGGGTGTCATATATCATTGAGGGTTTACGGCCCTTTCTCATCACTCAGGACACATACGTCAGAGTTGTACTGTGTTGTTGTTGACCAGCAATCTTGCCAGTCATATTCATTCTTCTGCATTAGACCAAACATGTAAGTGAAAGTTTGATCATTTTGTTATGATTTCTTGTTTAAAATATCCAATAAAGTAATATTGTTCTGTTGTGCTCATCCTATTATATCAAACTCATTTGTGAACCACAGCTAACTTCATAGATTGAAAAACAGTTTAAAACATACGTCAGGGAAGATTTTTGCACCGTCCACATCTGCTGTTAGGATGAAATGATGATGCATTTTCAGGGGTTTCTGTGGATGTGGCTTTTGGATTCTTGTGGATCCATTGGATAATTCCCTCCACTCCACTTCCTATAGAAAAAAAAAAAATTCTTAACACAAAGGCTCAAGGTTAAAGCGGCCTGTGCTGTATCTTTCTATTATTAGTATTGGTGACAGTAAGACAAGAAATAACCTGTTGTAGACGAGGATCTCGTGGGATCAGGTAAACATGTAAATTGAAGAATGGTTTATTGGTCTTGTATATCAACACCGCACAGTTCACTTTCGCTGGAAGGCCAAGTTTCAGGTCTACTTTGGGAGGGAAAACTTTGATTGTAGGGTCGTAACCTAAACACAATACAAATATGAGGAGAAAAGGATTGCATCAGTTTTTGTACATATTCTAACAGATATTTAAAATGTTTAAACAAATACTACCTTTGTAAAGATTATAATGGTAATATTGTGAAAAAATACAGAATTTATATAGCTGTCACACAATAATACTCAGAGAGGTGCTGATTTAAATCAACTGTAATTTTTTAAGGTATAGTATAATTTGGTATTGTACTTTAAAAACAGCTGAACCTTATTTAGAAGGAGCAAAATACTGGGCACACTTTTAAGAAAGTTAAACACAGAACACTCACTGCTGCAAATTGACACTAAGATCTACTCAGTAGTGACATCATGAAAATAAAAGAGGCTGGACTGAACTTTATGATTTCTGCAGTCATAGAAATGTGGTGTTACTGATCGGCTTCCTGTTCCTGATTTTTCTCATATTTTTCACTGGAGATTAAAGAAGGTTTGAATGCAATGTCACTATGAAATCTAATCTTTATGAGAAACATATGATTGTGCAATGGTGGCAGTTGTTGTCCTCTTTCTCTGACCTCTGATTCTTGCGCTGATGGTTGACAACTTCTCTACCAGATCAGTCCTGTTCATGTCCATGAAAACCTCCTTGGTCATCTCCACAGACTGCTGGTTCTCCACCATCAGATTCACTAGTGCTTCTGCACTGCCTGCTTGCTCCAGTCGGCTCCATGAGATGTGTGGCAGGCCCTTCTGGAAGTATGTGAACTGCACGAACAACTTGAATTTCCCGAGCACCTTGCGACTTAAATCCTTCAATGTTTCCAGAAGAATTCTTTTCACAGCTGACACTGGTACTGCCTTAAAAAAAAAAAAGGATAGCAAATGAAGATTTAGTTTTTTGCATTTAATCAGCGTTAGCATTTTAGACCAAGAATGCAGATGTTATAAGATTTATATTTTTTCTTCATGATCACTGAAGGCAGTGATAAACTTGGTAATATCCGATCTAATTATTATGTTTCCATTGCTTTCTTTACAAACACAAAGTACTGTCTGTCTATTCCTTCCTTTAGCAGTATCAAAGCAAAGGATGATTCCCTTCATCGTGTAAACTGATTTCTACCACCTGATCTAACACAGCTTTGTTTCTGTAACAGAATTTTTACTTCACTTGACATTTAGTATTTCACAACATCAGTTTTGGATAACATTATAACTAAAGAGCTCAAACGTGACACTTTGAGAACCATCCGATTTAAAACACTTGGTTTGGCTTGTATCATCATCTACAATGTTCAGGATGTGACCCCCCACAACCTCCTCCGCTGGTGCTGGGGGGACAGGTGGTACCGGTTGTGGAAACAACAAAATATCTGGGATACCACCTGGACCAAAAGCTGACTGGAGATGTACACATTGAGAGGGCAGTAAAAACCGCCTCCAAGCGGCTGCACTATCTCACCGTCATGGCGAGATACGGTCTACCTGCAGATGACCTCACTACCATCTATACCACTCTCATCAGGCCATGTCTTGAATATAGCTCAGTGCTCTTGGTGGGTTGCTCAAAAAAACAACGAGCAGAGCTAGAGCGGGTCCAGACACGTGCCTGCAAAATCATCAGAAGAAGAGCTGGTAATCTGTCACAACCCCTACCATCACTCCAGATCAGGAGGGAGGAGGCTGCAGTGAAGTTAATCAGGGACATGCATGACGAGCAACATCCTCTGCATGACCTGCTACCTCCAACACGAGGCAACTGCACCGCCAAGACACTGAGGAACCAGCACAAGCTGGCTGAACCCATGGCCAAGACCAGCAGGCTGAGAAACTCAACGCTGCACACAGCAGTCAGGCTATATAATGACATTATTTAGACTGAAAAAATAAATAAATAAATAAAACGACATAGCATGGCCACCATGACTGCTAACTGCCCCCGATTCACTGCCCTGAAATATTTCAGTTACTTATTTATCTTTCTTAATCTTGAAATTGTTTTGTAGTTTCTTTTTCTAATGTTTGTCTTGTAAAGTTCTGCGTTTTTTCAGTGGAGCCCTGGCTCCACTGCAAGCATGAATTAATAAAATCAAATCAAATCAAATCAAATCAAAATCAAATCAGGATGAGGATGGTTTTCATCATGCATCCAGGTGATATGATTTGTGAAGTCAGACTCACTTCCTCCAACGCTTCAGGTTGATGTTCACCTACAGGGCGTTTCTCTGAGGAAAAAAGACATTTAAAGATGATTATAATCTTATCTAACATAGGGTGTGATTACATGGATATGAATAACCCATTTATGAAGCTTATCCCACTTATGATCGTATTTAGGATATGGTGTTTACATAAGCACAAGAGAAATCTGGTTATTCATATTCTCTGTAAACATCCCTGTGTCTTTTGGAGTTCTTTAGTTAGCATGTTTGTGTTTCTCATAAACAGAATATGATGTTTACATTCTCAAACATATAACTGGGACACTGAAAAAAACGCGATCATAAACAGGTTATTCATGTCCATGTGAACACACTTATACAGAGTATAATCGACTCTAATGAGGCTCAGTCTCTTTGAAAAGGAAGGAAAACCAATTCACAGCTAATCATAAACACAATCACAATCTAAAGCAATCCAACACAAAAGTCTTGCAACAAATACTAAACTCACTGAACTTATATCAGGGCTCATGGGTAATGTAGCCAGGATGCCACTGGCAACCATTTTGAGAAATTGGCAACCAATTCTTGGCCTTTGGTTGCCATCAGTGTCAGCCACTTTTTAACATAAACAAAATAGGGACAGCAAACAACAAAACACACACCCTAAAGAAATCAATTAGTCATGTTTGTTGCCTTAGTGATATTTAAATATTGCTGTTACAGTAAGAAATGGACTCAGCTGCAACTGCATGTGACAATGCTGCATGTGTGTTGGTGTGTTTATTGGCGTGCTCAAAGGGAACTATTTTAGGTACAATGGCGAAGCAGTTATTTGACTGTGGGGTAAAAAGTTCGACGAACCCGTCAACATCACAAACAAATATGCAAATTGATTTAACTGACAAAGAATCAAATGAACCTGAACGAAAAAACAAAAAGGAAATTTGTCAATTTAGGGGTCTTTCATGGCACCTTTTTGTTATTAAACTGACATATAACTGCATAGTATCTAAATTACTCAAGAAATAAGAAGACTAAGAGGTTGACAGGCTAGTAGTGTTGAACCCTGTTGTAACATTCAGTTTTTATTGAGACTGTGGAAGAGAGGTGTTGATTTAATTGATTATTTCATGTATGATTGATCATTGTTCCCAGTTTTTTTATATTTCACATTGGTGATGACAGTTTGTACTCAAGCAGATTTACTTTTTTATTATGAATCATAAAATGTATGTAATGTGACAGTTTTACCTTCGAGTTCTGAGCTGCTGTCTGACAACCTCTGCATCAGATCAGTCCTGTTCATTTCCTTTACAGCCTCCCTGGTTAACTGCACAGACTGCTGGCTGTAGGTCTGCAACATCACATCCACTATTTCTGCTCGGTCTTCTGTGAGTCTGAACGGTGATGACATTTCTGTGAGGTTCTTTTCGGAGATAATCCGCTCCAGGAACTTCTTAAATTTCTCGAGCTCTTCGCCACTCAAATCATTCAGAGTTTCCAAAAGCAGCTGTTTAACAGCTGCCATTGTTGCTACCTGAAATAATCAGTACATTTATAGGACATATATTTAATGCACTGGGACAATTACAGCTGTGTCTCTTTGCATCTCATCAATGTTTGTAAATGTAGGTGTTTCTGGTAGATCATACAAGGTATTGACCCATTTGGTGAGTGCTGTTGTATTAATAGTTTGTTCAGTTTTGTTATTGATAAGTATGCTTTGTTGTTTTTTACTAAGAAACAAAAAGTACAAGTTCTTATAAACTGGTTAATTGCATTTCTTTTAATTTACAGGCTGCAGCTCTTTTCAAAAACACTGAAATGAGTCACAGTGGCTACACAAATATTTTCATTACTTCATGTTTAATATATTTTATTTTTAAAATTATGAGAATTTTTAACCTGCATCTATTCAATGAAAGCTGTTTTGTATAAAATCATTTAAATGTGACATTACTCACTTTCTGGATCAGTGCAGATCGGTGTTCATCTGAGTGTTTCTCTGAGGAAAAAAGTGGTAAAAGTCATAAGTGACTGATCAAACATCTACCAATAAACATTGTTATCAGGCCATATTGCTTTATAAAAATGTAAATACACAAAATTACACCTAAACTAGTTCAACAGCCATTTTCTCCCTCTTCCAAAACATTTTTCATGTTTCACATTAGTCATAAAATATATTTTGCGCACTAGACAATGTATCCTCTTTTCTCTACATTATAAATCGTATTTTTTCATAATGTAAAGAGAAGAAGACACAACTTATAAACTAATGAGACACATGTTAAGGACATGTTTTGTGATTCTAAGATGTTTTTGTTTTTGTTGTCTTACTTTTGGATCCTGAGCTGCTGTCTGACAACCTCTGTGCCAGATCAGTCCTCTTCATCATCTCTAAGACCTCCATGGCCGTCTTCACAGACTGTTGGCTGTCATTCTGCACCATTAAAAACACTGTGTCCTGCATGTCTGCTGTCATCAGCAGCCTCCACTGGATGTCTGACCAATGTCTGTGGAAGTCAGTTTGACCCCACAGGACCTCTCTGAAATTCTCAAGCTCCTTGTCATTCAAACCAGCCAGTGTTTCCAAAAGCCGCTCTATGACAGACCCTATTGTTTCCACCTGGCAAATTCAAAGAAAATGCTCATGAGGTAAAAGTGCGATTTGTCAGCAGGGATGACTACAGCTTTTTCTGTTTACATCTCATCAATGTCGTGTTTTATAAATATGGGTGTGGTAAGAGTACATTGGTTATATCACACAAGGTAATGGTCAAACACCAGTTTTTTTTTTTTTTTTTTAATTGCTTGTACATCTATACATTTCTTTAGCAACACCAGGCAGCATTCTTTCTATCCTCTTGTCTTGTACAAGTATTTTATTTTCATAAACAGGCTCATTGTATTTTATTTCATTGCCTGGGTGTAACTCTTTCAAACACTGTTCTATAAAAACTGCAATGAGTCACTTGATTTTAAAACACAGCAGCAGTTTAAACAGTTGCATCTTATCTTCTCATATAGTAAAGAAAGAAACACACTGCAATTATTTTTTTGACTTTTGTGAATTTCTTTCCCTTGATCAGTTCAATTCTGTGAGAAATCCGAAAAATAAAAAATGTTTTTTCATTGATAATAATGTTCAAAGTGAGGATGATTTTTCTTCATCTACTGAATAAAAGCTGCAGTGTAAGGTCAGGGTGATGTGACATTACTCACTCTCTGGATCAGTGAAGGCCGCTGTTTCTCTGAGGAGAGAAGAAATAGAAAAAGACCTATTAACTTTAACTTCAGGCTTAATAAACATTTGTGATCCAAAACAAATCATGCCCTACACTGGTTACCTGTCTCAACACATGAAGCCTGTTGCAAGAAATCTTGGTGTTACATTCGATAGTAATTCATGTTTTTAACATCATGTCACTAAGCTTGTTTAATCATGCTTTTATCACCTTAGGAACGTTGCTAAAATGATATCTATTTTAACTTTTAGAGATACAGAAACTGCTATACATGCTTTTATCTCTTCGCGTCTTGATTATTGCAACAGCCTTTATTCCTGTCTTAATAAAAAAACCTTGCTACAACTTCAGATTGTTCAGAACTCAGTCGCAAGGCTTTTAACCAAAACCAAGAAGCACGACCATATCACACCAGTTTCAGCTTCTTTACTGTCTGTTTTAGGACTGACTTTAAAATCTGATTGATATTTTTAAGGCTCTCCATGGCTTAGCTCCAGATTACATTTCAGAGCTGCTACTCCCTCATGAACCTTTACTCAGTTTGAGATCCTCGGGCAGAGGACTTCAGCTTGCCCCAGAGTCCAGACTGAAGACCAAAGGGGACAGAGCTTTTGCAATCAGGGCCTCTGATTGGAACGACCTGCCTGAGGATATCAGGCTGTCTGAGTCGCTGGCTTCATTTAGGTCTCTCCTAAAAACGTACTTCAATCAGAAAGCATGTCTGTCTATTTTATTGCTTTTATTTCCCATTTATTATCTTGATTTTAGTTTTGGCCTTCCTTATTTTATCTTTTACTAGATGACATTTTATGACATGTCATTTGTTTTATTCTCCTTGTGTTTTAACTGTGTTTAGTTTATTGTACAGCACTTTGTAACTGTGTTTTAAAAGGTGCTTTATAAATAAAGTTTGAAGTCTGAAATTATTTCATCTTAAAGTGACACTTAATCCTTTTTAACAGTGACATAATAATATGTCAAGTCATAAATCCAGTTCAAGTTTATTATAGCTCAATGTAGGCATGCCTCAAAGGGCTGTGCAAAAAATAACTTAAGTTAAATTTTGATTTTATATCTAAAGTTCAATGTCATAAAACACGATTTGTCTCAGACGGCTTTTCAACATATGACATCCCTCTGTCCTTGAACCCTCACAGCGGAAAGGGAAATATTCCCTCCCCCCAAAAAAACATTTAACAGGGGAAAAAATGGCAGAAACCTCAGGAGGAGCAACTGAGGAGGGATCCATCTTTCAGGATGGACAGACATGCAATAGATGTCATGTGTACAGAACAAAATGTGAATGTGGCTGAACTAAAAGATTTTTAAGGGCCAACGGTGTGGGACACACAGCAATCTGATCAGTGACTGATTACAAACAGAGAACAAACCATTTGTTGAGAAGACATCATACTACCTCTGCACCCACCTTCTGCCATGGTATCCACATCGATTGCTCCGGCTGAAACAAAAGAAGGGAAAATTAAAGTTTTTTTAAAGATGGACCCGACTGGTGTTTGTGCAAATGATTTTTAAACACACAGCAAACCAACTCAGCTTTATCCCCCTGGTTCTAAAACCAGCAATGTGCCTGTCTCTCTCAATACTTTACAACTTCCCCAGCCGGTCTATGGTGCTCAGCCCCGAGCCCATTTGTTCCTACTGGAGATGTTAATTTAAATATATAGTTTCTTAAAAAAAAAAAAAAAAAACTGGGCACTGTAGTTTGCTTTACCATCCTTGGTGAAAAAGGACGATTATGGACAATTCTCAGCTGCAAATTTAATGCAGCAGTAAGTAGAAATAAATGATAAAACTGAGCTGCAAATCTGCAAAATCTCTTCACTGTATTTTATTCTTAGTTGTAAAGGTCTTATACTTTGTTTTTAAGTACGTTAAATTGTGTCTGATTGACATTTCTTTTCAATTATGTTTTTCCACATTCGTTCAAAATGTTGCACAATCTTTTATTCATTTTTATGTTGCAGACGACCTGAACTCAGTGACGACAGGCATTTAGTGAGAAGACTGTGTATTTAATACACCTACCTTCTGCCATTGTATTTTTATCAATTGCTGCTGTTGAGGATCAAGGAGCTGTAAAAAAAAAAAATTAAAAACCTTAGGTAAGACAAAGACTTTAGAACAATGTTCAGTATTGTTCTTAGACATTATGCATATCTCTGTTGTTTCATATACATCACAATGGTAAACAACATGTTGTCTCTCTTCAATGATCCGAGTAGGGCTGCAACCAATGTCGATTATTTTCTTGATTAATCAATTACTTGTTTGGTTTATAAAATGTCAGAAAATGGTGAAAAATGTCCAAGATGAAGTCCTCAAATGTCTCGTTTTGTCCAGAACTCAAAGATATTAAGTTTCCATTTAACATTTAAGAAGCTGGCATCAGAGAAGTTTTTTTCTTCAAAAATACTCAAAACCAATCAATCGAATCAAATTAGTTGACAATTACTTTAATTGATGACAACTAATCAATTACTTGATTAACTGTTGCAGCTCTAGATCGGTGTTCCAGGAGCGCAACACAAAATTTAAGAACAGAAATAAGTATTAGCATTAAAATATACTTTAAGTACCAAAACTAAAAGTAGTCCAACTCATTTTGAAGACTGGGCCATTTCTAAATAATGTAAATTATATTCCTGGATTACAATCACTGATACATAAATGTGTACATCACTTTAATGTTGCAGCTTGTAAAGATGGAGCTAATGCCAACATTATGTACTGCTGGGTCAATTAATTCATAATAATACATCATAATTCATTAGTTGATACTTTTTACTAATAGTCTGAATCTGTGAAATAACTGGTAACTAATGCTGTCAAGTTTATTAGTAAAAAACGAAAAACATTGGCTTTCAAAATACAGTGGATTAGAAGTATTAACTAGCATAACTTGGAAATACTCAAGTAAAATTACTTCAAATACAGTAGTGTAGCGCTCCCCTCAGTAATCTTGTAAATAAGGGCAGGGCTTTAATGTATTTATCTAATGTTTCTTAACTCAGTTTTAAATTCATCTTGGATCTCTTTTTCAAAGTACACACATGCAGCTTCTTTAAACCTACATATTGTGAAATTAACTATTTAAGTCAGAGTTTTAATAAAGATCTTCAATTAAATGTGCCATTATATGTCTCTCTCAAATGCAATAATCCATCTTAACATATAAGTACAATAAAATCACACAACTTGGGTTCTCAGAAAAAAAATTCTCAATTATTTACTGAACAACTGAATGAGTTTTGATTTGCAATAGAAAAATAAGAATGTTCTCTCTTTTCCTCAGCCATGGCAATTTGGTAATAGCCACGCCGCAGATCAAGTATGGAGAATCATTTGCTCCTGGTCATTGAGTCCAGCACATCATCGATACAGGGGGTTGTGTACTGATCTGGGATTGTTCAGCTGTTCAACAATTGGTAGTCAATACACATCCTTATGGTTCCATTCTTTTTGCGAACAATCACAACTGGGGATGCATGGGGCTACGAGACTCCTTAATGATCCCTGCCAGCAACAGTTCTTGGAGGTGCTTTTTCAGGTCTTCTAGATTGGCTGGAGCCAGGCCACCAGAGCTCTCTCGGAACGGCCGTGGCTCTGACATCCGTATCGTGTGCTCTACCCCCTTTGCCAACCCAACATCCCATTCATGTAGAGAGAACACCTGGGACCTTGTGAATAGCTTTTGACAGAGTCTTTCTTTCCACTCCTCTGAGACAGGTGAGTCTCCAAAGTTGATCAGGTTAGCATCAAACTCTGTTGCAGCTGTTTTCGAAGGAGTGAGGGGAGTGACTGCATCTGTCATACACGTGCCCGATAACCGTTCCCACTGATATGACGGTCTCTGTCAAGGACTCATTCTGGACCAAGATTCTGAAATGGTTGACATTCACTTCTTCGCTGGGCACCACCATGGGCTGAAGTAGTACCCCAGCTGGGAGTGCCTGTACTCGACTTTGCAGACTGCACTACAGTCACCACCAGGAGGAAGAGTCAGTGGGCCGGGTCCTTGGCATGTCACGCAGCCAATATCACCCTCCTCTTCAAGGGCTGCTGCAGTGCTAGGTGGCGTTAACTCCGTACCTCTGCAACATACTTGGATCCCCAGTGTCTGGGTGATGTCAATGCCATTTTCTTTACATTGCTGCACAATATGTTGGATGTGACTGGCATTAGTCCCAACAATGACAGGAGTCTGGTCTGCAGTTCGGGGCTGGGGGCAGATAAGAGCGAGGACTGTCATAGTCTGGTCGGCACCTGCAACTTTTGGCGGATATTCAAAATCAACCACTACATACCCACGGTAGGGGCAGCTGAGCTCAGATTCACTTAGTCCCCACAGGGCTAGACCAGACACTGGGTGTATTGGGACATCAGACAGATGAGTCTGATACCAAGACTCATAGATAATGGTGATCTAAGAGCCACTACCAAACAAGGCATCACAGCAATGTCCATTTATTTTCACAGGTACAATGCTGGGTAGGCCAATCAAGCCTTCAGGAATGCCAGCCAGCTCTGATGTGGTAACGACACTTTTCTTGATCCCACAGTTGTTTGTCTTTTGTCAACTTCAAAGCATGGATTAGCTTCTTGATAACCTTGGCTTGATCCTCAGGGTTGTGGCACTTTGTAGCAGAATGTCCGTTCTCGCCACACCGATAGCAGAAATTCTCTGCAGACCTTTTCGGTGCTCTTTAGGGAAGTTGTAGGCCTGTTTAGAAGCCTCCGCGGTCAAAACTGCGACTGCCGCATCTTGCTCATACATCTTGTTGTTAGCTTTCTGTTTTAGTCGTTTCAGTTGTTTTTTCAAAGCAGCCAGCTCAGCATCTTGCCGGTGCTCTGAGCCAGGTGGTGTACTCATGGGTGTAGCCTCAATGTAATTTTCCTTGACATGAGCTGATTTGGTCACTACTGATGCAACCATTGACTTTAGCTCCTTTATTTCAGCTTTTAAGTTCTGGATTTCAGCTTGACATGGGTGTGTACACTGTTATGAACTCCTAAATTAGGTCGTACCCAAGAGACTGAACCCAGTTAAACAAAGTGTGCAGCAGTGCAGGCTTCTGATGAGCCTAGCAGGAAGCGCAACATCACAATGGAGGAAACAACGTAAATGTAAGACTTCTGTCTTTCTACTTTGTAAAATATTTTAGATCTAACACACACATTTGTTTTCCTCACACTGACTTTACAGTCTCAAACAAACTCAAAGAATGTTTGGTGTCGAGAGATGAAAACCTACATGTCCATATGCTTAACTACTTAAAACTGTATAAACATTTCCTCATCTCATTCTCATGATGTTTAAAAAATATATAATCATGTGTTCACATGGACAGAAGAAAAAACAAAGCAGTTAATCAATCAGGCGCCCTCCACAGCTGCGAGTGTAACTTGATTTGATGTGAAGTGGTAGTAGGCAGGGAGTGGTTTGGGATTAGGCCACAGAATACAGGTGCTGGTCATATAATTAGAATATCATGGAAAAGTTGATTTATTTCAGTAATTCCATTCAAAAAGTGAAACTTGTATAATGTATACATTCATTTCACACCGACCGACATATTTCAAGTATTTATTTCTTTTAATATTGATGATTATACCTGACAACTAATGAAAACCCCCAATTGAGTATCTCAGAAAATTAGAATATTGTGGAAAAGGTCAATATTGAAGATACCTGGTGCCACACTCTAATCAGCTAATTAACTCAAAACACCTGCAAAGGCCTTTAAATGGTCTCTCAGTCTAGTTCTGTAAGCTACACAATCATGGGGAAGACTGCTGACCTGACAGTTGTCCAAAAGACGATCATTGACATCTTGCATAAGGAGGGCAAGTCCCAAAAGGTCATTGCTAAAGAGGCTGGATGTTCACAGAGCTCTGTGTCCAAGCACATTAGTAGAAAGGCAAAGGGAAGGACAAGATGTGGTAGAAAAAAGTGTACAAGCAATAGGGATAACCGCACCCTGGAGAGGATAGTGAGACAAAACCCATTCAAAACTGCGGGGGAGATTCACAAAGAGTGGACTGCAGCTGGAGTCAGTGCTTCAAGAACCACCACGCACAGACGTATGCAAGACATGGGTTTCAGCTGTCGTATTCCTTGTGTCAAGCCACTCTTAAACAAGAGACAGCGTCAGAAGCGTCTCACCTGGGCTAAAGACAAAAAGGACTGGACTGCTGCTGAGTGGTCCAAAGTCATGTTCTCGGATGAAAGTAAATTTTGCATGTCCTTTGGTAATCAAGGTCCCAGAGTCTGGAGGAAGAGAGGAGAGGCACAGAATCCACGTTGCCTGAGGTCGAGTGTCAAGTTTCCACAGTCAGTGATGGTTTGGGGTGCCATGTCATCTGCTGGTGTTGGTCCACTGTGTTTCCTTAGGTCCAAGGTCAATGCAGCTGTCTATCAGGAAGTTTTGGAGCACTTCATGCTTCCTGCTGCTGACCAACTTTATGGAGATGCAGATTTCATTTTTCAACAGGACTTGGCACCTGCTCACAGTGCCAAAGCTACCAGTACCTGGTTTAAGGACCATGGTATCCCTGTTCTTGATTGGCCAGCAAACTCCCCTGACCTTAACCCCATAGAAAATCTATGGGGTATTGTGAAGAGGAAGATGCGAGATGCCAGACTCAACAACGCAGAAGAGTTGAAGGCCACCATCAAAGCAACCTGGGCTCTCATAACACCTGAGCAGTGCCACAGCCTGATCGACTCCATGCCACGCCGCATTGCTGCAGTAATTCAGGCAAAAGGAGCCCCAACTAAGTATTGAGTGCTGTACATGCTCATAATTTTCATGTTTATACTTTTCAGTTGGACAACATTTTTAGAAATCCTTTTTTTGTATCAGTCTTAAGTGATATTCTAATTTTCTGAGATACTGAAATTTGGATTTTCATTAGTTGTTAGTTTAAAATCATCAAAATTAAAGAACTACACATTTGAAATATATCAGTCTGTGTGTAATGAATGAATATAATATACAAGTTTCACTTTTTGAATGGAATTACTGAAATAAATCAACTTTTCCATGATATTCTAATTATATGACCAGCACCTGTACAGGGAGACAGTATCAGCCTGATCAGCATGTAGCACACACCCAGTGTCTCTCGTTGAACGTCGTCTTTGCTGTTTCTTATGCTCTAGTTTCTGTTTTAGTAAACTGTCTTGTCAAAGTACTTTAGTAACTTTAGCCAGAACCTGTTATTCACATATTGACGTTAAAAAGTGTTAGCTACTGTACCGTTAGCTTAGTTTTCACACATTAATAGAGCTCAACAGGAAGTTAACACCATGGAAGTGAAAGTAAGAGTTTAAGGAAGTTTTACAAACCGTTTCAAAACAGCTTGTAGCTTCAGCTGTCAGAGCTGAAGTTCGTCCAGTTTTTCTGACAGCGGTAAATCATGTCTCACTGAGTTGACAGGACTTTGGGTCGAAGTGTCTTCACTCCGTCAGAGAGCTGCTTCCCGCTTCGGTAAAGTTGGACACATATTCACAGATTCGGACTCATAAAGGAGATGTTGTTGAAGCACATATGACACTACACTACGCTCTTACCTTGGTAAGGTAGAAAACAAGCAACAAGCTACAAAGTGAAATTCATCAGAACAAGCAGTCTTTTGAGCTCAGCCGGTAACACTCATCTCTATGCACAACCGACTGAGTGCGTAGGGACTGTCTACAAAGTGCAACACCGAAAAGGGACGTAACAAAATGATTCAATAATGGCAATGCTATGGAGTGCAGCGTCCCCAAAATCACTTCACATATTAATGGTCAACTGCTGATCATACTACAGTACTCACTTGGAGTAATTTGCTTTGTCATAATTTTGCTGAATTTTTATTAGGAACATTTTTCAATAGTTTCCATACTATGCAGTGTAGTCTCCCCAAAATCACTTCACACATTAATGGTCTCCTGCTGATCATACTACAGCACTCACTTGGAGGAATTTGCTTTGTCATAATTTTGCTGAATTTTTATTAAGTACATTTTTCAATAGTTTCCCCAAAATCTCCCCAAAATCACTTCACAAGTCAATGGTCTCCTGCTGATCATACTACAACACTCAGTTTGGAGGAATTTGCTTTGTCATAATTTTGCTGAATTTTTATTAAGTACATTTTTCAATAGTTTCCCCAAAATCTCCCCAAAATCACTTCACACGTCAATGGTCTCCTGCTGATCATACTACTAATATAGTGATTGTAGTAGAACAATGGACAGACCAGTCATGCTTGAATTGAATCTGGTGTCTCTACATGCCAGAATGGTGGTGCTATTGATTTTTATTGGAAATGAGAATTTGCTAAAAATGTGTAAAGTCAAATTTTCCAACACTAATGTTTGTAGTAGGACCATGGACAGACCTTCCATGCATGAAGCGAATCTTGTGTCACTACATGCCAGAATGGTGGTGCTATTGATTTTTATTGGAAATATAAATTTGCCAAAAATATGTTAAGTCAAGTTTCCTGTAACTAATGGTTGTAGTAGGACCATGGATAGACCATACATGCATGATGTGAGTTTGGTGTCACCCCACGCAAGAGAGGTGGAGCTATTAAATCTTATTTAAAACAAAAACTTGCTAAAAATATGTAAAGTCAAATTTCTCAAAACTAATATTTGTAGTGGGACCATGGACTTACCAGTCATGCATGCAGTCAGTTTGGTGTCACTACACGTATGGGTGCTGGAGCAATTGATTTTTATTGTAAATAAAAATTAGCTAAAAATTACACAAAGTAAATATATCTGAATGTAGTGGTTGTGGTAGTACCATGGACCATCCATTCATGCATGACGTGAATATGGTGTTACTAGACACAAGAATGGAGGACCTATTGACATTAATTGGAAATAAGCATTTTTGGTGGCACCATATTAAATAGGGTTGATACCCATTAAATTACTGGAATTTATTTCCGACAAAGGGGATAAAATTTTTGTGTATATTGCAATATTCAGCAGATATTTTCCCCTGTAAACAAGCAAACCACCCCTTTTACAAACATACAAAACATACTGACATCATTTGGTAACATACTGCCTCTGGGTCCATGCCCACGAGAGTTTAGTTATTGACTGTCCGCTTTTGCAACAGAGGGCGGTTATACAACACAACTGCAGAGACATGCGACAAGAAGGAGCAGAAGAAGAAGAAGGTCCAGGATGTCAACAACAAGCTTAACACAGGTCACAGGCATGTACTGTTATTTGTGACAGTAAAATCATTATCTAGTTAGCTTCATCCTTGTCATGGACCCCTCATACACAACTGTATGATGTTAACCTTCATGTTTTTAAAAAGTCATGATAAAACTCAGCATTTTTTTTAATTGTAGCACCCCTCTTTAGTTAGCTACCAGTGGAATAAAACCATAAAGTATGAATGAATTACAGAGTTTGTGTCCCTTTTAAAATACTGAAAAATATGTTGTTTTAATATATATTTACAACGGCAGTTCAAGTTTAGGCACACAACGTTCACTAGGACCTAACACTGACAGTCAACACAGGAGAGGTCAGTTTTATCATTATTTATATTATTGTAACGTCTGAGACAGTTTTATAGGGCTAATATAAATGTTAGCTTCATCAACAAAGTAACCAACTACAGGGTCATTTCCAACTCCTAGAATAAACTCATGACAGAATCATCTGCAGTTTATGATGAATGTTTCCCACAAAACTGTTTAATTGAATTTCTTTCTCAATGTTTATGTCTAATTATAACAAAGGCCCAAATGCTAAAAATATTTTCCTTCCACAAGTTTCGTCTCATATGGTGTTTCTTTGGTGTAGACCTAACTGTAGGTAGGGGAAGCACAGTATAGGGTGTCTGTTAGTGATGAACATACATAGAATTACGACCTGAATCTGCAGCTCTCTGTATCTTTACAGAGCTTTACGGTAAGCTTCAGCTCGTTGTTTAGCTGTCCAGCCCACAGTTTTACTGTTCAGGTTTACTGTCTTTGCTCTAATGATGTGATTTGCTCTAAAAAGCCACTGTTCACTACCTGCTCAGCAGCAAACAGCAGAGTGACAGTTAGGGACAAGCTGTTGCACATAGTGGAGCATTAAGCAGCTAAAGGGACAGATATTTCCCTCAGCAGCTGGTAGAGACCAAAAGTAGCTATACTGAGTTAATATATGACTCATATTTATCAGGTGGACACAAACCTGACTTCAAATGAATGATAATGTCATTCATTCATTTTCCATAACTGCTTATCCTGTTAGGGGTTGCAGGGGGGCTGGAGCCTATCCCTGCTGACACTGGGCGAGAGGCGGGGTACACCCTGGACAGGTTGCCAGATTATGACATGGCTAACACATAGAGACAGAAAACCAGTCACACTCACATTCAAACCTATGGGAAATTTAGAGTCACCAATTAACCCGCATGTCTTTGGACTGTGGGAGGAAGCAGGAGTACCCAGAGAAAACCCACGCTGACACAAGGAGAACATGCAAACTCTGCACAGAAGGGCCCCCCCAGGAACCCTCTAATGTTGTGTAAATTAGCAACTGTCAACAAGTTCACCATACTGATTAAAAAAGGCGATGATATGTGGTGTTCACAATGTGTTTCTGCTGCTTCTGAGTAAAGTTTAAGCACATTGGTTAAAGCTGTTTCTAGATTGGCTGATAGTGAGTCAGCAGCTTAGCAGCAGCAAAATATGTCAGATTATGCCACAGCCTGAGGGACAACCATCACAACACCTGACACACCTGTCTATATTTACAGTCCCTGTAACACACTATCTGCTTTTTTCTTTATTCATTTTTTTTTTGTTCTTTTCCTCAATTCATGTGCCGCACAAAAACATACTGCAACACATGAATATAAAATCTTCTAGATATTTATTTTTCAGTTTTATTGATGTTGTTGATGTATATCATATGTTTAAATTATCTGTTATATATATAATTTTCTTCTTTCTGAGTTACTTTTATTATTGTACCTTATTTGTAAATTTGTAATGGCTTTGGCAGTATTGTTAATCTACAGTCATGCCAATAAAGCTTATTAAATTAAAAAAACAATAGTGAAGTTAGTCAAGTCGTGAGCAATAAATTACACAAGATACCATACTTAAGAATTAAGTCATATCAAGACAATTTATTTATTGAAAAGCAACAAATGCTAGACAAATTGACAATGTTAGACAATATGTAAACATGATTTTAGAAAGTGCACAGCCATGATAGTGTCATTGCATATGATGTAATACATTGGTGGTCTGTTCAGATAGAGGGTAGCTGGAGGCAAAGTCTACCAACACTGCACAAATGCCTTTGATTTGCGCTGCTTACTTGCTTATTTTTCTTAAACCCCCTCGTGTCTCCGTTTCTTCCTAAACCCCAATTTAATCTCTATCAACCTTTATAGAGACACATGCAGCCTGTTTGTGTGATATCATGTTGGCACAGATGAGTTCTTGTCATGTGAACTGATGTGGGAGTCTTCCACTAGAGGGAGCTTTAAAGCCAAACATCAAGTCCTCACAGAGTAACAAAGCCAGCAGCCACTTCAAACTACAGTATTAACCACACAATGAACCATTTTACCAGAGGATTAGTTTGAAGAGAGTCTGATTATGCACTGTCAGTAGTTATCTTTTATCCTGATATAGCTCATAGTGGTTACAGGTTACAGGGCGGATGGTTGGACAGAGGAGTTCTGATCCTGAGTCTCTGAATCATCTTAGCACCAATCATAAACACCACATTATCAGACTGACATTTCAAGGCTATTACATAGTCAGAGACATGACTGCCTTTTTAAAGCTGATGTAACTGTACAACATGACTTAAAACCTTTCTGAGTAAACCATAATGGCTCTTTTTACTGATGGCCAAACTCACGTCATCCTCTATTTAAACTGACCCTCATCATCACCGCAGTGTAATCAAGCATCTTTATTCTGCTTTCATTCATAGAGCTCACACAAACACACATTCACACACATAAAATCTGTGTGTATTACTCATGGAGACATTAATCTGTTCAGACAGTCACATTGTAAGGAACGGTCTTACCTTTGGGGACAAAAGTCCACATATCACATATCATTAATCTTTAGGGTGAAGACTGGGTTAAGGTTAGGTTTAGGTCAAGGTTAGGCAAGCAGTGTTTATGGTTAGGGTTAGTGTCTCCAGGAAATGAATGTAAGTCAGAATAATGTCCTCTGAAATGATGGAAACACGACTGATATTTCTTATCTCTTAGCCCAATTTCTGCCCCTTTATAGCACCTCAGTTGCCCCCAGTATTTGTGATTATCATGTCAATATCTGAACTAATCCCAGCATTGTACCAACTATCACACAATAAAACATAACTATTGAACATAAACTACTTTTAAATACCATAGCCTATTGCTTATTTTCATGACTTCTCTCTACAGATTGTAGTTTGTACAGTTATTTCATTAATCATTCATAATTGATATTCCTTGATTTTATTCTTTTATTTATTAATGGCATTTTTTGCACATTTATGACTAAAAATGTAAGTCACTTAATTTTGCGTAAAAAAGAAACATCAGAGAAAAATGACCACATTTTAAAACCATGGGTTTTGCAAAGCATGCCTGCTATTAACATAACTGCTGCAAAGACTTCTTTTTCTGACACACACACACACACACACACACACACACACACAGTCATTATCTGATCTCCTGAAGTGTTTCTGGTCTCCTCTCTGTCTACAACTTCATCCTTATCTGTGCAGAGATGCTCCCTCTCCCAGAGGTGTTTCTCCTCCTCAGGCTCTTTAGCTCGCACTCCATGTCCATTAAAAGTGACAAACTGACACACACTCAGTCTTTACTCAATCCATTCACTCTTTGTCTTATACATATATTGTAATTATGAACCTTGGGGCATGTGTGCTGCATAATCCATACAAGACTTCTTACAATTTTCAAATATCCATTATTAAACAAAACTTTATTTTATTATAAGTTTTTGATGTGATATTTTAAATCCATGCACATTTCGCTGTGGATTCAGTACCTTCTTTTGTAAGTTGCCTGACATCAGGTGCTGGACAAAGTTTAACAGCCAATCGACTATTAAATGAAACTGGGAGCTATGTTTTTGTAGTGCAAGTGAAGTGAGTCCTATCTGCGGCCCATCTGTGAGTGACAGGTCAGACTGGAAATGTTTCCCAGTTTGACTGAGAGTTTGAAGAAGTTAAAGAGCCACTCTGTCTGCGGGTTTGTTTACCAAGCAAAGCTCCAGGACAGGACAAGCTCTCCATCCTTATCAGCGGATTTGTGAATGGGACAATAATGAGGTCAGTTTGATAGAGCAGCCCTGTCAGGTCAGATGTCACCTCGTCCATTAGCTTTTTGATGGCTCTGCGTGATAAAACTGCGCAGACGACAGCTCCGTAACCGATCACTACAGGCTGTCTGATCAGGTATGTTTTAATTGGATCTTAAGAGGATCATTACACGTTTTAACAGAGAGATGGGACACGTTAAATGTTTGTTTTTTGTCATTAGAGCTTATAATGCGTGACATTTAAAGACTCTTTAGGTTGTTTATTTCGTTTTGTTGTTTTTTTTAAATCGGTCTTTGTAAAAAAAAAAAAAAAAAAAAAACCAGTATATTTAATGTTATTTGGCGCGAAAATAGGATGATAATTTTGAAAAAAAAAAACCAAACATATAAATTAAAACATAATAACTGTCACAGAAGGATAATGATGATTTATGCACATGGAAGCAAATAAGTATATAAAGGCATTTTTTGGACTAGCTCTCTAACAAAAAAAAAAAACGATAGCCAATATTAAATTGTACATCCTTGATTCGGAATTTATAGCTACTTAAAATGTCAAAAATAATCCACGAAAAATATTCAATGATAGCCTATTAAAGACACTGAAAATTAAACAAGCAGCTGATTTTTAATTTGCCTCTTTTTCGTCATGAGAAAACTGCAAACAAATAAATTCCATACACAAAATATACGACAAAAAATTTGATATAATACAGATAATTTTCTTGTTTAATCACCAGCCTCTTACACCCTGTAATGAAGCCTGGAAGTGTCCGTGGTTGAGGTGTCCCTCACTGCTACCTGTTAAATCACCCATCTGGTTATTGCACATCTGTGCAGCTGACGGTGACACACTGTGATAGCTGCAGCCGTACACGCTGCTGTTTCCATACGCAAACACGGGATTAAAATGTCCAAGAGTCACATTATAAGGTGCTGAATGGGAACCTGCGCTGCACAGCTTCCCGTCCCGCACCAGCACCGGCACCGCCACCCTCCTCGGTGCAGGTGGATACCCCGCCAGCTCCAGAGACTTGTCCTGTCTTTGGCGCTTGCATTTATACCTCCTGTTCTGGAACCAGATTTTGACCTGTGTGGAGGTGAGTTTGAGGATGTGGGCCAGCTGCTCTCTCTCCGGGGCGGACAGGTAGCGCTGCTGTCTGAAGCGCCTCTCCAGCTCGGACACTTGGGACTGGGAGAAGAGGACCCGGGGCTTCCGGCGCAGCCTGACTCTGCTTGTTGAGTTTTTGTCACAGTCAGGAGAACTGTCAACACCGCTTATCTCTACACAGGAGGAAAAAACAAAACAAAACAAAAATAAACAGTCAGTCAAACAAAAACTAAATATAACTGATATCAATAAATAGTTTGTCTTAAAAGACACAACACATTTTATCAATTTAAAACTTAAAGTATATAAAACTGGATTCTCCTAAAGTAAAACTTAAATCCCACTAATACAGCTGAATGTCATGTTTATTTTTCCTAGTCCAATTTGGGAAATTGTATTTTTTTTTTCTTTTTTAAATATATTTTACTTCTGTTATTCTGCATTTTATTTTCAACTATTTTTCAAATATTTTTGCTTTAACATTAAAAAGAAAAAAAAAACAACATAGTCTACTTTATATTTCTGCTACTTGTTTAAAAAAAAACTAAAATAAAAAACAACAAAGTTGCGTTGAATAAAATCAAAATTCTAATTATTATGACGTTTTAAAGACGACATTTTAACTAATTAAAAAAAATACACAGTACAAAGTTGTCACACTTCCCCTGAGTTAAAATGTGATCTTTTAGTTAATAAAGGACCTGGAAAAGTTGAAAAGAAAAATGAACACTCCTGTCCCCTTTTTCCTTTATTAGAGAGACTCTACTGTCATCGTCACTGAATCCTCATAAATTTATTTGATTCCTTTTGGATGTTGGAAGGGAAAATATTGCAAATATGTGCACCCCTCCATTTGTGTTTTATGAACAAAAATCTTAGTTTAAAATTGAGATTTTAAGGAAAAGAAAAAAGTGACAGCTCATGGTGGGACAGGTTTTATCCGTGCAAGGCCCCACTCCATCGGTCGGCCTAAACCTGACCAACCAGCAGCAGGCTGCATACACCTGAACTGACCGATTATCATGTATCTATATCTCACCCTGCTCATTTATCTCCTCTTCTGCAGCTGAGTTGTGAATATCGAGCTTCTCGTGCGTCCCAGAGACGCACGGCTCCGGCTGGCAGTCATAAACGTCCCCGGTCCGGGACGCACCATGCACGTGCTGATAACGCATCGAACAACTTGATCAGTCATCAAGAAATCGTTGTCAAAGTCATGGTGGTGCTCCAGCTTCAAAATATCCTTCACTGAAAAAGGCGTCGTGGTAGTTGAACTGGGATGCATCCCAACTCTTTAAGCTGTTGTAGATTATTTAGATCCTATTTTACGCGCTGCGCTCGAGCTGCTGGTGATGCTGCAGGAAGTGTCTCTGAGCTGACTGATAGGTGAGGGCATGGGGGAGACTTAAATCATTCAGGGGTCCGGCTTAAGAGCAAGGTAGAGACAGATCTGTCACCCCTCTCCAAAACAGTGGCCAACACCCAGCCTGCGCGCACAGCTCCTTCTTCTCACCTTACACCTCACATCATATCCACCCATCTCTCTGTGAGAAGGTGTAGCTGAGAGGGTTAATTAAGAAGTAAGTTGACGGTGTGGGTATGATATTTAATTACATTACTGAATTCCTACAACAATATTGGAGTTATAAGCCTAATTTATTTTCTTTAAAAATGTAATTACAGTGATAAGGTGTCAGGGAAAGCGTTGCTTACTGTTTATTTTTTTAACAGTTAAATTAGCAGCTGTAGGAGCCTATAATACAATTTAAAAAAAACTCCCCACTTTTTTTTTTTTGACACAAACGCCTTTGCATCACAAGTGAAACTGTCCCAGATTAATTAACCCGGTGTCATTTATTCAGTGCGCACCCAAACCACGCTTCTGGTCAGCCAAGTTAAGCCACTTAATCTGCACACAGGTCCTCCGGGGTTGACTGATCTTAGGTGATGTCGAACAGCTTTACCATCAACATTGTTTTCCTGCCGCGTTATTAGTGTTCTCAGGCCACAACAAACAGTAACATTATACCTGATGTTGTGGAAGTGGAGAGGCGGCGGCGCCAGCCTGCAATGCTTGACTGAGGCCGAGACGCGCGTCCGCACAGACAGGAACAAGGACAGACACGGCCTGTCCCACTGGGGGACGCGGAGATGAAGGACACTTGTAGGCCTGAGCAGGAGCTTTTTAAAGCAGTGATTGAAATCATTGATAGGTTCTTTATTTAGAACAATTGGAGTAATAACAGATGATGAATGGTGAAACTTCAGAGTAAGGTTGTAAGACACTTGTCATTAAAAACAACCAATAAGCACACAAAGAATCATCATTCATATCAGTTATAACAGATATGAAATCATACAAAACAACAAACAACAACGGCAATAATTAATCACTAATACATGGTGATAAACAGAAATAAGGTATTTAAACAGCCATAAGGGTGGCAGAGTGTCTAAGTTTAAGGTCTTTTGCAGATTATTCCACATATAAGGAGCACTGTAAGAGAATGACAGTCCTCCCAGTTCACCTCTGATTAAGGGAGTGTGAAGCAACAACCTATTCTGTGAACAAGTACCAAGATTATGTGAGGTCAGGGTAAAAAGCAGTGAAATATAGGGTGGAAGCATCTGCATCAAAGCTTTACAAATGAACAAATACCATTGCTGATCCCCCCCCTCACAGCCAAATGTGGCCAGCCAACCTTGCAGTAAAGGTGGCAGTGATGGGTGCTGTAAGAATTAAACTTTAGGGCTGAGTGGTAGAAAACATCCAGTGATTTCAGTGTAGGGGCAGCAGCTTTCTGTATATAACATCCCCTTACAAATTCTGCAAGTCTTTGTCTATGTGCATAAGGAAAACAGTTCTGTACAGAAAGCCGAGTATCGTCCTCATTTTGGTGGTCTAGTCAGATTTATTGCATGGATGTCATCATGATTCATGTTTCTTATTATTCAGAAATGATCAAATCACTGTTAGTTTATGTGATTAGTTAACACTTAAATGGACAATCAGTTAATGGATGTTATAACTCACAGTAATGTGTACATTTGTATTGTTTTATTAATTATTATTTTACTCAAGTAAAACTCTTCTGCTCCACAAAAAAAGGATGAGACTCAAACTCACAACCTTGGACCTACTTTACTGGTTGGTTTTATGTTCAGTCTGCTGACTCGGAGTTACCATCTTCCACAATCTTCCACAAGTATTCCTGAGGAGTTAAGCTGATTACCTAGACTAGTTTGATCGGTTTTGGGGTTAGGTTTGGGTGGAGCTGTGCTGTCAGTTTGCTTAGGTCAGAGAAATGAGAAAGAAATTGTATGGAAAACAGCCATCCACATAGTCCCAAGACAGGTGAAGCACCTGTGTAAGTGAACCATTTGGGAGCTGTTGTTTAAATTGTAAGACAAAACAGTGCTGTCTGAAACAAAATCAACACCTCTGCTGTGTCCTCAGAGGCTGTTTAAACTGCACCTGTGGCAGGGATGAAGGACACACCCGATATTTTATGTAAGTAAAAGTAGTAATACTACAGTACAGAAATATTCTGTTGAGTCCTGCATTCAATATCCTACTTAAAGGACCAGTGTGTTGGATTTTGTGCTATCTGTCCATAAGGTTGCGGATTACAAACCAACTGAGACTCAGTGAAACACTGCTGTGCATATTCAGGGAGTCAGCTAGAAACTTTTTTGAGCACAATTCTAATAATACCTCTAATAATCTAATACATGTAACAATACACCCATGCATGGGTGGATTAGGAGACAAGAGGCATTTGGGCACAGCTATGCAAAAGGCCCCACCACCTCACCTACACAGGATACACACAGAAATTTGTGGTGGTTTGCCTCTTTTGTTGGTGTTGTGGTTCTATTGTTGTTATGTATCACGGTTGTTTTGTGTCTCTTTATGTTTGTATTGCCCCTTTTTGTGGTTATTTTGTTCCTCTGAAGTTCCTTTACATCTCTTTATTGTCTTTTTGTGTCTCTCCCTGGTTAGTACATGTTAATTTGAGTGACATTTTGCAGATGAAGGCCAGGAGGCCCCCTGATACTTTAGACCCCTGGGCTCCTGGGTATAGACCCATTCAGTAATCCATTAATGCATCCATGACATATTTATGAAGAGCTCACTCTACGATAATGAAAACACAACAGTTAGTTTCAGGTAACTATACACTAATGAGAACATAGTGATTCGTATCATATTTCTTTTTTTCCAGCTGATCCTCTAAATCCTAAACTCTGGATCTTTAAGTGAAAGTACTGAAGTATTAACATCAAATTATATTTCAAGTCCCAAAAATAAAAGTACACATGATGCAGAATGATCCATTTCAGAATAATAATGTATTATATAATTGGATTATGATCAGTGATTCATTAAAGTGTTCATTATGTTGCAGCTGGTAAATGCGGTGCTCATTTTAATGACTTCATATACTGCTGGGCAGCTTGTGAATTTCACCAGCAACATATAACACCATCATTTATTAGTTGATTTATATTTTGTGTTGTGTCAAATAAATGTAGTTGTGTAAAACGTAAAATATTTCCCCCTAAAATGTAGTGGAAGGGAAATAGAAAGTAGCATAAATTAAAAATACTGAAGTGAAGTAATTGAGTAAATGTACTTAGTTACTTTCTACCCCTAACCTGTGGTTTTATCTGCAGATGTACACTGGTAAACTCATATGCTGTGCCCTGTAGACTTAACTTATGTGCCACTAGAGGTCACTGTTTCTGAGGTTTAACCTAGACCCTAGGCAGATGGTCTCTCAGAGATTTAAGGCCTCTCTGTAATTGTTTGTGTAGAACCTGTTGCTCCTCCTGCTTTTGGATCACCATGTGATGACACATTTATTAAGGAGAACATGAACAATTATTCACTGATTAACAGCAAGAGAAAGACAATTACAGCCCACAGTATCAGTCCTAACAGGGTCATTTGACTGTTTGGCAAAATAACCACTTGATTTTTTTCAGTGAGTAATGGAAGGAGAGTGAGCAGAACAAGTTGCTGATACAACAAGTAAAAAACTAAGCTGCTAAGTAGTCTGACTGCAGCCAGCATGTATAGAGCCTGCTGTGGTGGCTGCTGCTGCTCAGGCTATGGCAAAAAAAATGAAAACATGACTGCTTGCCCCGCAGCAAGGAAAGTGAGAAGACCTGCTCAGGCCATGGCAAACACAGTCCCAATTACTGCTTGGGCCATGGTGGAAACAGTCCATATCCCTGCTGTCTTGAATGGTGGAAACAAGTGAAACACCTGCTCCTGCCCTGGCAAAAACAGCACTGATGTCTGCTTGTATTTTACCATGGCAGAAACAGCTCCTGTTCCTCACACTGTAAAGCAGTCATCTGCTTAAAAGCAGTAGGTTTGGAGAGACACTCATCTACTAGCAACTGCTCAAAAAAGTAAGCCAACAAAACAGCGGCCATAAATGTTGAGTAATTGATGGCACCTCCTGCTGTCATCACACTAACAGCTGCTGTAGTCATAATAAAAAGCAACAGCAATGGCTGCTCTCATAAAGCTGTAAGCTGCTGGTCTCCACATGCCCACAACAGCAGCAGTTCCTGACGTGTGAGGCTCACTGCTGACCTCTGCTGCTGGTCAGGTTGCCCTTATGAGAGTTTTGTATGAAAGTGTAATTCAATTTAATTTAACTTAACTTAACTTAACTTAACTTAACTTAACTTAACTTAACTTAACTATTTTATTTTATTTTATTTTAATAGTGACACTATTATGCTATTATTATACTATTTTATTATTATTTCTATTCTCATACTTTTTATTCTTCTGCTGGTCAGGTTGCCCTTCTGAGAGTTTTGTATGGAAGTGTAATTCAGTTTAATTCAGTTTAATTCAATTCAATTCAATTCATTCGACTTAACTTCACTTCACTTCACTTCACTTCACTTAATTATTTTATTTTATTTATTCTATTTTATTTTATTTTAATAATGACACTATTATACTATTATTATACTATTTTATTATTATTTCTATTTTCATACTTTTTATTCTTCTGCTGGTCAGGTTGCCCTTATGAGAGTTTTGTATGAAAGTGTAATTCAATTTAATTTTATTTTATTTTATTTAACTATTCTATTTTTATACTTTTTATTCTTTGTGAAGTTTTCTCTTACCTAAATACAGATTCTAAGGATAGATGGTGTCATGTTGTTCAGATTGTAAAGCCCTCTGTGACAATACTGCGATTTTAAGCCACATAAAACTGACTTGATTTGAGACCTCTGATGTGCTGATAGCCCAGTGAAGTTAACTTCCATCATAACCATAATAGTTGAACTCATCTCTAGGTTTTTATAAGTGATCAAAAGTGCCAGTGTCCCAAACTGCACAAGTCGAGGAAAGTAATTTCTGGTATTTACTGACACAATTGAAATAGCTGTATCTACGTTACATGATTAGCTAACAATTTAGGCAACAAGAAATGAAATATTTACCCGTGAATTTAGTGAATGTAGTCTAGTGATGTGACACATAAAATAAAAACATTAATTCACTATTCCCTTGTGCTCCCCATGTGTGGAAGAGCATGTTGGTTTTCCTTCACTCCTGAAACTCACACATTTTTAGTTCAAATATGAGAGCAAACGTTAATAATAGTGACTCTCTTATATGTAAATGTGGTGCTCTTTAAGAAAGACTTCACTAAAAAGAAATATAAAAATGCATCTATATTTGGTAAATTTTTAAATGTGGCCTTCAACATCTATATGCTGCTTTAGCTGCTTCCTGGACCTGCTCTGTCAGTAAAATGAACATTTTGTCTTTAATAATTGTTAAACAGAACTTTAAAACGTAATTCAATGCAATGACTCTCAGCAAAGATATTCTGTGAAACAAGCACATCTTCCACTGACAAACCAAGAAACCTGAACTTCAAAGCAGAGAGTGTAAAACTCAGAAGTCAGCTGTGAATTGTTTGACACCTTAGGGATTTCGGGGTGTCCAGTTTGAAGGGTAAATTACTTAATCGCTACAGCAGTGTTCTCTGAGGGCTCGAAGCAATGCTCCCCCTGAGTTTCTGTGACTCCTGTTCCTTCAAATCAAAGCCTTTCCCATTGATTCCACCATTTGTCCCCTCACTGTAACATAAGAAGCTAGCTAAGTACAGTTTACCACAAAATACCCCTAATTCATCATACAGAAAAATAGGAGGCTGATAGCAGCTGAAAGAGGAGATAGAGCTTTCTGAAGCTGAGTGAAACCGAACCCAGCCTTTCTGTGGCCAATATGCAATGAAAGATACTCATCAAAATGTTTTCTGACGTTGACACTTTCATTCAGGGGAGAGGGAGACTTTTCAGTTGGAGTGAAGTCTCAGTCAAGTATGAGATGTGCGTGTTTCCTTGTATTATCCAAGGTATGCATTGTGGTTTACAGGGAGACTCTGAAGCTGAAAGGTGTTACCTAATCCTACAGGTTTACTCTTGCTAGTGTGTATCCATGCTGAAGTGCTGAAGAAAACGGGATCAGGAAAACATGAACTACAGCTCTGTTGCTGACGCTGACCTCTGACCTCCTGCAGAATCAAAAAGACAAAAAGGACAAATCTATATATATATTGACAAAGAGTTTAAAAATGTCTCATTGCTTTATTAAAGCTGATTCTTATATGCATGTATTCTATTTTCAGAGCGTATTTAAATATTTTTAGACGGGCAGAACAGAGTAGAGTACCATTTTGTTGCCATACAGGTGTTTGCTTTGAACCAGTGTTTTAAGGGGGCAGCTTGAAAGGCTTTTTCAATAAGAAGGGGATTGACTGGCACTGCACATTTGTTTTAAAGTGGCATTATTTGTACCTTTAGTTGTGGGGTTTTGGGACATGTAATCTTATTTCTAATATTTTAAATGAGGAGATTATGAATTATTTCAAACAATTTCCATCTTGTTAGGCAGAACATGGGTCATTATTATCCTTGTGTTTGTGTTTTAATAATAATAATAGTGTGACATACTGACTGTCACTTGCATCAGCTGTCAAACTCTTCTGATGCATCTCACCAGACTGAAGTCAGTCCAGCCTGTTCACATATCTGCTCTTCTACAACAGCAAGTTTAAATTCCTACTTTTGCCCTTTGTATTACTACTTGTTGAAAGGTTAATGGTGAGCCATGATGTATGTACTTAAACATTTTTTGCCTGTAATTACACACTTCCTGATTCATAAACCCTGGAGGGTGGTTTAATTGAATTCACTCTGAAGCATGTACACCAGTGGTAACATCATTTGTTGGAGTCATTTTTCAGCTAAATTAGAGCCAATTTGCAGTGACATTTTAAATATTATTTCCTCACTTACAAGGTAACCTCCTGGTGATAGCCTACTGGGAAGCTGAGAACTGCCATGCCTGCAGTTTTTATTTGGAGATCTCTATTTAGTTATGTTGTTATCGTGAGATAACTCCATACAATAATTACTTACTACACTATATTACTATAATTGCTTGTTTATCAGAGATTAAGAGTGCCATACCAGCATGCCACTTTGACAATAATTTAAGATGAAAGTGTCAGATCAAGGAGTGCCCATTATTAATCCATGCATAAGACTACTGAACTTCAATCAAGGTCTAACACAGGCACAGTTATGAATCTCCCCCTACAGCCATGACAGCTGATCCTGAAGGCTTAAATCAGGTGAGATAAAATGAACCATACACCATTTTCAAGTTCTCCATTAATCATCCATAAAGATCTTGAGTTAACAAAGTTGTTTTCTCGTGATAAATTATCTCGATATCCCTTAAAATCGGTCTTTTGTTTTCTCAGAAACATATATTAACCATTTAATATGAGAAAACAAGCCTTCTTTTAAAAAAAAAAAATCTCAAGATAACAAAATAATGAACTTGTGATCTCATTGCAAGCACAGCCATTTTCGGTTTGTATGATAGGGCTGTAAGACTCAAGAAAATGTTAAGATGACACCATGTTGAACATAAAGTATGCATCGCCTCCTACAAATGTCTTAGGTATATTTGTACTTTCTGAATGTACAACTGGCTGATTTCTATGACAGCAAGAGTGGTTGTAGTTTAAAACAAAACCAGGCTGGATATTGTTCTTTCATATGAAATTACAAATAGCTGAAGCTGAAGACATTGGTATGACCCATTTTCAGCCACTAGATGTCTCTGTCACACTGTGTTAATTCCAAGGGCCTCAATAAAAGGATGAATTTATCCACACTTGATGATCAATAAGTGAGAGAATATCATTAAGGTATGGTCACTCAGTGTCCTGCAGAGATACTGTTGAACTTACACTTTATGTTCAACTGCAAATTTTGTAACAAATCCATTGTGTCTGTAGGATTTGAACGAAATAGACACATGCAATATGTATACTGTATTTATATCTTCACCTCAGTCTACCTATTGTCTTTTTCTTGAAACTCGAACTGAACTCGAAATCTTCTTTATAAGTCCCACATGTGCCTCTTTCATCTACGGCCTGTCTTCTGTAGTTGTGTTTCTCTAAGTCTCAGCATTTCCTCCATGTCTTAAAGGCTGGAGTGGAAAGCCATAAATAACCTCTGCTCAAAATGACAATAATATTGTGTGGAACACGACTTTATCCATATTGGTGAATCTTTTCCAGTGTTCATCACTCAGTTAGAGAGCTGTTAAAATAGTCAGGTGCTGCAAGAGAAAGCAACATTTGAGAGTGTTCAAGAGCATCTCAACTGCACTGGTGAAGTGACTGAATAGGATGCTCAATTGGCTCCATCAATTTGATTGGCTAAGGCAGACGTTAGGTGCACAAATAGCATAGTGTTGTGCAAATTATTAAAAAAAAAAAAAGGGATGGAGACAAAATACAGCGAAACCTATTACTTGCTACAATGAATATAATGTTTAGTTTAATGTATTCAGCATATCAGGAACCAAAAACTGCATTGCATTTGATTCCAAGTCAAATCTAGAGATGCCTTGGCAGAAATGGAAAATGCTCTGTTTCATCTCTTTCCCCTGCCACTCCAGCGCTTTCTTCAGTAAAATTTGATCTAATTTTCTTTCCCGTCCTTGGGTATTTCCCCACAGAAATGAAGGGATAGTGATTGCTGGGTAAGATTGGAGTGGATCTAATCTTCCACTGCTCTCAGTCATACTCCATTTCACTGCACATCTAATTTGTCACACTGCTGATGAATATGCCACAAGTTTCATGGGAAAGAGAAGGACATAATGAATATAAAACACACTGGGAGAGGGGAGAGGCAATTGCCGTGCCGCACTAACCACAGTGCATTGTTCATTTGTCCCATTAAATTGCTGACACTATGCATGCACTATGGATACATTGCTCTCCTCCCTCAGAATTTGATCAAGAGGTTAAAACAATGACAAACAAAGATGGTTTTGTTGCTTGCCTGCAGCTTGCAGAAGCTCCATGGTCATTTGTGTTTGACTACAGGGTCACTCTGTTTGTCCAAGGAGAGTATAAATCACCCCTTAATGCTGTGCAACCCACAGTGGAAATGCTTGCAAGAAATGCATGCATTTATTGCTCATATTCAAGCGGCACTGTGAGCATTGCAGACAGATGTACTTTACAGACATGCATGTGCAGAAGGTTTAAACAACATCGTTCTGAAGCAGAAGGTACCACAACGTTGTATCTGATGGCTCAAATGGAGCACTGTTTCATTACCAGCTTTAAAAAGCATTAACATCAAATTAAAAAACACAAGCAGATGGTATGAATTGCATCTGCATAATTATATTCTAATTTCGTCATTATTCATTATTACTCTGGTTGTGATTGTCAGGGCGGTGATACACTCGGCAGCAGTCCAAGCAACAGGCAACAAAGTGAATAGACAGGGTCAAAAATCTAAAAATCTGTTCAAATGTTTCCTGGCAACAAGATGTTTCTGTGTGTTGAAGGCAGCTTTTTAAAAGTTGCCCACTACATAACTGCAGCTATGTAACTGAGCAAAAAAACGCTCAGTGAGAGACAGATTTTTTAAAATGACCATGTGGGAAAAAAAGCGTTTTGCTCAGTCCATCGTACTTGTGCTATATTCATTGATGAGCTGAGAGTGAATGTCTCTTTAAAGAAGGAGATGATAGAATCTGTGTGCAGAGCTGCTGCATCACCTATCCATGAGACTGGAGAGCTGCTGATGAGAAAGCCCTTCAGGACTCTTCTCTAAATAGGCATGAAATTATATCTCCCTCTGACTGAGATTAGCGTCCATGGAGCGTCTTGTGTTCTGCCCCCTCTTTTCCTCAGGCTCTCCAACCAAACGGAGCGCTTTGCAGTTTCAGCTCGTTTGTGTTCAAGTTTAAGAAAGTTCATTTTCATCAGGAGGTGCTCTCTATGTCCTTCATCTTCATCTGTGGGTCCTGCAGGATTTGCCACATGTACAAAAGAGATGTGGTAAACCACAACAATGCTATGTGCTGATGATTTGTATTTAATATCATTTACTGAAAAGAACTCACTGTTAGTTTCATGGTACACAATACACTGTAGAAATCTCGTTGATAAATGGCTAATATGTGGTTATTATTATTATTATTTTTCACCAGAGGAAGCTAAAAGAAACATAAAAATATCTTAAGGAAAATCTGAATTATAGATCTGAATCCTCACGTGACTCAGTCACTCTGAAGTGAAGTCACAGACTGAGGAGAGTAACAAAGCCAGTCTAATGTCACCGAAGTAGAAAATGATAAACCTTCAGGCAAAATGAAGCTCCTTTACTGCACAGTATATTCTGTAATTCTAGGATATACAATAGGGATCAAATGGGAGCCGAACTGAGAGTTGTGTGACTGCTGTCTAATGTGAAAGGGGTCATTTAAAGTGGTAAATCCACAGAGAATTATCACAAACTCTGTGCTTCCCCTCAGCTCTATGGAGCATCATAGCCTCTTTCAGCTTATTATTTTGGTTTACTTTTTTGGCTTACTCTCACTGCCCTCATAGGATGAGCATACAGCGAATAAGAATCCCTCTGCACACTAACCTGGCCAGCACCAAACAGCAGACAAAGTTAGGGATTTACTTGTGCACATAATTAAACATTTAGCATCTTAAAGGAATACTTCATCCCCCAAAATGACCATTTGTATATCAGTTACCTATCCCATGTTACCTTGAGTTAGGGAAGAAAACTTAGTTTTTCTCGCATGCGTACACCCTGAATGCAGAATCCAAGAAGGAGAATATTCTTGATGAATTGAAGTGATAGGGGTCCATGTTTAACAACAGCAAAACTATATCAAAACTAACCTGAACCTATACTAACCAACTCAACACAGGGCAGAGTAATGCAAGCCTCATTTATCTTCAAAAACACATGCATTTTCACTAAAATGTAATATTAAAACACTTGAGCATAAACAGCACAGGGGCACTACTTGTCCATGTGTGAGACTGTTCATGCAGCAGTGCTCACTGTGTGCAATCATTTGGGAGGAGAAATATTCCTTTAAGAGACAGATATTTCAACTCAAGAGTTGGAGGAGACCAAAAACAGAGCTACGATGATCCGAAACATGAATCCAAATGAATGCTATTGCTGGTCATCTAATATGCATGCCTATGCTAATAAGTTTGCCATGTCAAGTTAAAAGATGATATTTCAGATTTGTATGCATAACTTCTTTCAGAAAATCAGTAAGTGCAGTAATGCTCACCTGAAAGCTATGCCGCTATTGTTCATATAACATTTTATATGCCCCACCTTGACCCAGCATACACCTGAAGACTCTGAGTCTACATTCTCCTAGCAGGAAATTATTGTCACTGCTGCACTAAGCTTGGTGTGTCTTTGTGGGGAGTGACAATGCTAGACCAAATATGATCCATGTGATGTCCTACATTATATCTTATCCACTCCACATAACTAGGCTGACTGACACTTGGCTCATTACCTTTGATAAAAAGCGGATGCTCAGGGTTGTAACTGTCTCGACTGAGGATTTGGGACACACTTGGAAAGTCTATAGTTGAGAGAGTGTACATGGATTGGCTGTTTGATAACTCTATTTAGAATAATTTCAACATCTTTCTAGCTTTGTGTTGAGTTTTAAAGCTGGTTGAGAGTTAAAATGGACATGCATGCATCTCTTTGTAAGCTGGTGTAGAGTGCATGGGACGATGGCAACCTGAGGACTAAGCCTGGTTCCATTTTACACGTTGCTGAGGATATTAAAAATGCTAATAGACCTGGATATAATCATGGCATCATGGGTGACACATTCATTGTAGATTTGGTGGTCTGGTGGAAGGGGTGGTGATGAGGGGAGTCAGCAATCTAGAAAATCTGGCACAAATGTTTCAGAAAACAAATTCTAAGACTTGGTCACACAACATCTGACACCTTCACAAATGAGATTGTGCCAGTTCTGTCTTTATGTGGGTTTTTTGGGGGGTTTGACCTGTGAACATATTCTGAAACATCTTTTGCTTTATGCTGTGAACCATATATTCAGAACATACCTGTATAGTTGAGTTGGTCTAACCAGTCAAGGACGGGAAAACTTCCATGATGTTTCATCTATCAAACAACACGTTCTGATGGACAAGCCAAGAGGCACTTTTCTTAATAGTTTAGGGCAGCTGATGCAGAAGAATGTAGAGGCCTGAGGGAGTTTTTTTTTTTTTTAATTGGTAGATGTTGATGCACAACTTGATCTTATCCCTACTTGTCATAATGTGCCACTTGGGCAGAAGCCCCGGGCGTTACTAAAATGACACTGGGAGGAGCCTTTAATGTTGTCTGCTGATGCAAAAGGGATTGGTGGTAAGAAGGGTCAGTGGTTAGGTATAGGCAACAAAACCACTTGGTTATCATTAGAAAAAGGTTGTGGATGTGGTTAAAACACACCAAGCTTTGACTAAGAAAAGGCCAGCAGTTAGGTTTAGGGAACAAACTACTCGGTTATGGTTAGGAAGAGACTGCAGATGTTGCTACAAAACACACAGCTTTGAGTGTCTGAATGCTGTTGTTTGTTGGTCTCAAACACTGGTCTCCTGCGCCAAAGTCTGGTGTTTGTTAAAAACATCCAACTCCCACCCACCCTGAGCAGACATTCACACTCTTTAAAATAAGTCTGGTTCTTTAAACATCTCGTAGTGACGCAGATAGGTTTACATTGGAGTTGGTGGAAAGCCTGCTGCGTCTCACCCAGATGCTAAACGCTGCCACCCGCGTCATTGTAGTGACGCCATGAACACTGCCCACGCGGTGTAATTTGATGTTAAACGTTACCCCTGGCGTCATTATGGTGACACTGGGGACGCTGCCCACACAGTGTTTTTGGATGGCCCGGGAGTGAGACCAGGCTGTGATGCAAATCTGTGAATGATGATGAATCCAAATGAGTGAAACAAGAGCAAAGCAACATATTTCATACCATATGCCAGATATGATAAATATTTTATTTCTGATCAGCAAAAGACACACAATTGATGCATTTGTATCTTTCATGACTTTTCAGTACAGAGGAAAAACCCAAACATATACACAGTATGGGTATATATGTATATGGGTATATTTTAAAGTGCAAGTGATTCACAAGGGTCAATCATGCGTTACATAGCATCTGTATCAGGAACTTCAGTAACCTCCTTAAATCCTCGATAACTTTTTGAATCTGATAGTAAAATAACTGTCACTTATATATGAATACAAAATAAACTAGTCACTGAAGCTTTTTGATTTAGTTTAAGCACAACATTAATCTATTTCAAGTCTTGAGAGGAAAGAGTACCATGAAGTGCCAGAAGTGAGGGAGTCTTTTGTCTCTAGTGTTGACAGGAGAAACAGTTTCACAAAACTCACCATGGGTCAATTTGATAATGCTCCAGTACCACCTTAAGCACCCTACGCTTGTATTCAAATCTAAAACAGAAAGTAGCTGAAAGCCGTATATAGTTTTCTCACTTTTGTTTTTCCCAACAGCTTTCATGGGTCACCTAACTTGGGCATGTCCTCGTCGAAACAGACATTCAGTATACAGGTACATTCTCTGAAATTACCATTACATTTGACTTGGTGAGGAAACAGTCAATTTGCCCTTGCCAAATATATTTGACACGAGGAATGTTCATAGAAAATAAATATGAAGACACGGATAGACGATAAAATGGTTAAGTGTAAATGTGGGTTGATGCTGAGCTCACTGTGTGTTGACAAACCAGAGCGGCCACAGTAGAGGGGCATCTGGACAGCATCATACAGGGAAGTAACAGTTTAGCAGCAGCTGTTGGGTTTTGGATTTACCCATGGACAACAAAGATACAGACATATGTATCAATAGTACATGAAGAAGCCCTGACCCTTCAGGATGCGAAATATTCAAACTGATTTCCATTCACTGGGTAAATAAAACATGTCTCAGTTGCACATGTGCTGAATGTTTCAATGCCCTTTATAGTGGTTAAGATGCAAAGTGCATATTTAACATAAAATAGTAAGCTAGGATACACTACAGTGTGACTATAGCTCTTAACTTCCCATGTGATTCCTTCAGAACTGCTGTCCTTTCGCACCAAATGACACAAAAGAAATGCTCAAAAGAAACACCTGTTTACAAAAAACACAGAAACAGAAAGCAATATAGAGGAGTGATGCCTCCACACCATGAGTGCAGTATGAGAGCATGCACGCTGCCGCTTTATTCACACAGCATCAGCTGGCACTGAATGAAATAAAGGTCAATTTCTGTGTTGCTGTGAATCCTTTGTATGTGAGATTATTGCATAGTTTGGAATTCTTAACATAGCTATTAAAATGACACTGACATCTCTTTTTCTGGTCCGAGCTTCACTCTTTGTCAGTCCAGGACGATATATAAATTCACTTATTTTCCAAACAGGACTGGGTTCAATTCCTGTCATGAAGTCAAAACTATATTTTATCATCTTGTCAACTGTTTTGAAGATGACCGATTTCCAAGGTTTGAGTTTTTCTATATCAAACTGCTTAACAGTGAACTGAGCCCAGCCCTGGCCCCAAGTTAATCTCCATATTGCATTTTCAATGTGCACAAACATTTGCAATTTACTGTCAAACAGAAATTAACTTGAGCCATTGATTATGTCAAACCAGCATCTATCCACCAAGTAACGATAAAACAAACACCAGCAAGAAGTAACTGTGGCTCTGAACTAATCTACGGATTTTGAATGATTGTCTCAATCTCTGAAGGCTCTGAAACACGCAGTCTAATTTGCAAAAATGTTCAGATTTCTTATTTTGTTTTGGGAAAGAGAATTGCTGATTGGCTGAAGTCCACCTAGACCTAGGCAATTTAGAGACTGATAATTTTCTGAGATGGTGGGTTCCAGCCCAGGTTTTTTAAGACCGGATGAACACAAGCAGTTTTAAAGTAATCTGGGACACAACCAGTAGACAGTGAACTATTAACAATAAAAAGCAAATGGGGCCCAATACAATCAGTCACTTCAAATACAAATTTAGCTCGAATAGGTCAACAGGGATGGTTGAAACTTTCATATGTGACATGGTTTCTAGAAGCACTAGCAGAGTACTTGGGGGAGGAAGAGCTCAGGGAATCACAGTGCGGGTGATCAACATCCAAAATGGTAGGACTGGGGGGTCTTATCGACTCCACCTTACCAGCAAGAGTACAATAGAAAGTTCTCACAGAATGATAGGCTGGGTTTAGTAACTGGTCAACAGTCCTGAATAGAAATTAGTTCAGACATCTCACGCTGTCACAAGCATGAGCCTCTCGTCCATAAATAAATGCAAAATACAATGACTAGACTCATACAAAAGTAATCCCTCTCAATCGTTATTTACACTCGAAGAGTGTGGCAATGTGTTTATCTGCAGAGACTCTGCACTCTGCCTGTATTATCTTATTTTTTTCTTATTTTACTGTGTTCAGGATGGTGCACCCTGAACATAGGTCAGGATGTGTGGATGCACAGCGTACAAGTGTGGTAGCAACCAGGAAGTAGCAGCATGCATCCAAAAGGAGGCTATGAAACTTGTGGACACAATATAGGAAGGTGAAATGCTAAGTGGACAAAGCTTGCTTTCACTTACACCTTCACTGGCGAGCACTGAAGGAGTGGATAGGGTGAAGAGCGGCACAGAGTTGGCTTGTTTTCTGTTGGACAGCTAGGTGGTGGTGGGTTACCTTAGTTAGCTCGCTAAAGTATCGGCTTTTCCATTACAACAAAGGTAACAGTCCTACAGTAGTAGCTTGCAATGTTTGTGCAAGCAGACTGGGGGGGGGGGTTTGAATTTCGTGTTAACAAACAGTAACCGATGATTCCTGCGTAGAATACATTAAAAGAAAATTACTTTCAGCCCATGTAAAGAAAAGCACCGCAAACTAGCACAGAACCATCACAACACTTGATGCTGGTGTTTGTTTTACTGTGATTTTACCTGGTCAATGTTCAATAATGTGCACACACCCCGAGCACTGAACAAGCACATCTAGCAGCTGCAATGACAACCTTTTTTTTTTTTCAACCAGAAAGTGTGTCAAAATGAAGCTATCGTTTTGTTGTGGTCCCTTGTAACACCCCTAAAATAAATCACCTGACTTGAATGACCGACCGTGTTCCCCTATGGCCAGCACAGAGTCATGACATGGGTCCCATTCAGTCACCAGAGTGTCAGCTCACCTTTTTTTTTTCTTTTTTGTTTTTTGGCATAGAGCTCATGTTCAAATAGGAGCCATGACTGAACTGCTTTTTTTTTAATCTGTAAACTAATTAAAACTACAATAATGCATTAAAATAAAAAAAACATTAAATAATATAGTAGGAAAATAAATATCATTCCAACAAGGCTTTTTTTTTAAATAGTCACTCTCAATCTTGACAAAGGAAGCCAGCGTGTATGTCACGTTATTCACCTCAGAGAATGATGATCATCAGTCCAAGAAAATGGCTGCTCTCAGTCTCATCGGTGAACGTGCTAATTAGCTACCGCACATACACTACTGCTTCACGCTCAGTTAAGAACATGGATACAGATTCCACTAAACATGGTCCCACATACTGTATACCGTAGAGCTCAACAGTCATATGCATTACAAGTGTCTGGATACAAGATATGCAAAATGGACTTTTTCTGATAGTTAGACTTGGCCACGACCTGGACAATCCTTAAGTGCAGGATGATGATTTGAAACACATGACCATGGCTACATCTGCCATCAAAAACAAAACAATTATAAGTGCTATAGCTATACACTATTTTGGTATTTCATGAATAGCATTCAGGGCAGTTTGAAGTTTTTTGGTCAGTTTAAGGTAACCTCTCAAAGGTTGTCATGAAACCTCTACAGACCTCACTCCGTTTGAGCGCTCTCTTTTAGAGGGCTAGCTATGGCTGTCTCAGGTAACTTAGTATACAGTACATTTAACTGTTATGTTAGTCAGAAAATAGATATGAAACTCATTTCCACGTCTCATGCTCACAATTTGACTGGTCCCACCTCTGAAATATTAGATACATCTACCAATAATTTCCCATTCCTATCAATAAACTAATAATAATCCAACTACTGATTTCTATTCATGAACAAATGCTGAGATTATGAGATTCTGTTTTTGTCTTTTAAAGTACGGACTTGTGCTCTAGAGGCGTGAACCACTATGGCTGTGTTTTTTTTTTTTTCCTTTTTTTGCTTGGCATCAAAAGACTTCTTAAGGATTCATCTCTGTTGGAGGAGGTGACGAGGAGTGAACAGGACCATGTCGCACATATGCAACAGCCACATGTTCAACACTAACTGTGAGCGTACTTGATGGAAAGGGGGGTTCTCTCAAGCCTAAAGTGTAGGATATACAATATAACAACAATCAAACTCTGATATCAACTCTATGGGCGTTCCGGCATTCCCTAGAGGTGCATATTTCTGTAACTTCCAGTCTAGCGGAGGAATGGATTTTTATCACCCCTAGGGAATAGAGGAGCTTTCGTGATGTTTTGAGGAGTGTGTGGAGTTTCTGAATCTGAGTGGAAGTTAGGAGCTGTCACTGGCTGAGCGCTTTTTGCCAAAATGACTGGCAGAGTCTCTGTTTCGCAGATTAGGCTGGATCTTGTACATATGGGGACCCATGGACCAGCGCCAGCTCCCACGGCCCTCCACTCCAGTTGGGATGGCGGCAGCTGCAGCCACAGCAGTGGATGGGCAGGGCTTGTTCTGCAGCAGCTGAATAAGCATGGTCATCTCTGGGCCCAGCCGCGACACCATGCTGGTCCTAACGCGGTCCACTGTGTCCTCATCACAGTCCATCAGGCTCTGTAGCAGCTTACCATAAAACCTAGGACAACACAAAGCATCGCAGAGTGTGAGGAGCTGAAGTGAAAGAGACAAAAAGGATAAACATGTACAGCGAGGGAACAACATGTTCACGTTGTACCTGCTAACAGTTCAGATCTTTACAGGTATTTCCGTAAGTGTAGATTTTGGGGGGGATGCAGGGGACATGTCCCCCTCAGTATTTACACATGCATTTGTGTCCCCCAATAAAAGCATGAGAGGACTTTTTTAGGACAATATTAAAGACATTTACACCATAAATTGATGCAGAAAATGCAAAAACTGGTCTGTGAAAAAAATTCACCACAATGCAGGAAATTAAGCGTTTGATGCTCAAAAAATTTTGGCAGAGGACCCCCCCCCCCAAAACCCCCATTTTATGTGCCCCCCCCAGTGTTGAAAGAAAACCTACACCCTTGGGTATTTCTATGTATTTGCACACGTGCTCTAGTCTGACGTCACCCATATGGGAGTGACCGTCCCTTCTCCAGTCACAACCAAGCCTTGTGCTTCAGCCCTTTTGTATTCACCCCCAAACTGCAACCCTACATGTATTACAACCACAACAGGAACAAAAAAACATACAAACTTGATAGTCCTGGTTGATTTTCCTTCATTGTATGAAAGAATGTATGAAGCAGATGGTAACCAAAACATGGAAATCAATACAAATTTAGCCATCTGTTGTGCTGCATTAATCAGGCTCAAATGTGATATTTGCAACATGCCAGCCATGTATATTTGTGATTTTAAGATGATTCAAACATATGTCTCATTCACTTATAATTAGCAGCTATATTTACTGTCTGATTACTGCTGAAATACACCCTTGTTTTCATATCTTTTCTGTGGTTAAAGAGCCTGTTGAACATAATAAGCTTCAAACTCTGACATGCCCAGTACAGTGTGTACTACTGTCAGCAGGTCATAACTTCCATCAGCTTGTTTTTAAAGTGTCTGAGAAGGAAGTAGAGGAAGTGCTCACCTATTTGGGAAGTGACTTGGTAGCTGTGCCACTTCGCCAATAGCATCTGGATTCGATCGGGCCACAGTGCAGATGTCCAGCTTGCTGTAACACTCCTCTTGGACTTCAGATATCATTCTTTGGAAGGTGGAGCAGCGGCGGATGGTGGGGAATGCCTTCGAGGTGATGCCATTGGCAATGCACTTAAGGCTCTCCTTCACAAATGCTTTACCCTGTAAAAACACAGCAGTGCTTCACACATTCTTGCCCTGACAGTTACGCCCATATAATCCTACACAAGCTCATGTGCACGGCAGAATTAGAGAGAGAATGGCATACTGTGTGTGTCGTCTTTGTGAGATGAATTAAAGTGCATATACCTGAGTGTCAAATTTAGCAGCACTGTATAGGAAGGACTTGCAGATGTCATGCATGCCATCTGTGTCACAAGTTGAGTTTTCCAGGCAGGCGAAGGCTCCGCAGCCAACTTGGAGGGCACTGTTGAGACAGCGTGCCACATCTGCTGTGGGCACAGAGAATGAACCATCAGCAGGGGAGCCAACAGTGGGTTCACTGGGAATCACTGCACACTCACTGAGCTCATTACACAAGGGTTGCCAGGGTTTCGGCTAAAAAATGTGGCGAACAAAAGAGAATGTTCATACTTTGGTGATTCACAAAAGACATACAGTCACTCGGGGCAAATAGTGACTTGACTGGAGATTGGACACCTTACAACTCGTAGAGTCTCAGACACTATTTGGCACTACAACACTTTTCTCTTGGCAGGGACCTATATTCCACTGTTTGGTTCTTTTCAGCAGAGCTTGGATGAACAGCACCAGAAATACCAAAGAGTTTACTGAAAATTTTTGGCGTGCCTGTAGACACACACAAACATACACTTGTACCACTGGCACACACACACACACTCACATACACATGCACACACTGCCATGACACTCTGTCTTCAATTTTTAACACAAGCTGTAATTGTCAAGCTGAATTTGAGGGCTCTTCCTCCAAACCACTTTAATGTTCTTAACTATTAACTAAACACACGTCACAGTCCGGTTAGATACCCAGAAATGATCCCATGAAGATCTACACAATGAGATACATGCTCAGAAAACGCTGCCATATTCATTTCAGGAGCGTCACATGACTGGAATAGTTATTAGGCTGATTAACCCACAAGCAACCCTGATCCCCATCTTTGTGTTCCCTATGAAACAGCTACTCTGCAACATCCTTCAGTCCATTTTCCAAAAACTGATCTCAGCCGTACAGAACACAGCTCTAAGTCCATGCAACCGACTTGAAATTTTACACCAAGAATGAGCTATAAAACATAATCTGTAAATCAGTGTATCCAGATAGTTGGCTTCCCTTATTCTTCATCCAAGAATCCACTGAGATGGCAAGCAGCCTGACTCAAATCCTTTGTAATAACCATTAAGAAATGTCACCGCGGAGCCTAAGCCTACTTGGCAGACTTCGAATCTGGGGCCCCATGTTGACCTGCACAGTCAGATAAAGTCTGCCTGCCATCAGGGACCAGAGATTGCTCTCAAAATACAAGAGAGTGAGCTGCAAATCTTATGATGATGAAGCAATTCCTGCAGAAGGGAATCAGCATCCCTCTCTCCCACTGCCTTTTATCACTGGGCTGTACCTTTGTGTTAAAAAGGAAAAGTCAACATTTGAATGAAGCCATGCAGATTCATGCTTTGCAGTGTCATTTCTTGATGCTGATTACATGGGATTATGACTCAGGCTTTTCTTTTCTTTGATGGATAAGAAATGTGAACTAATAGGGTTGCATTTATTTGTCCAAAAGGCTGAGCCTCAGTGACAAACAGTGTAATAAAACACAATCTTTCACTGACTTGAAGGCTACACAGGAAGGCTGCACAGGAAGCTTTATGTTTCATGCACTAAAAAACCCCCTCAAGTCCACTATAATGCTGAATAGTGGGACCTATGCAGCAGCCAAAGCGAGCATGAGAATACCAGCATGACACAGCCTGCACTCTCAGGTGTCAGCACCAAGCTCCATGCTCATCTGTTGCCGGCAGGACACCGGCAAAAACCACAGCGTTAATCCCGCAGCCTTCTCCATGAATCAACGCGCTCGTTAAGACAGAAAAGGCTGCATAGGCCAAAAAAAGATAATGAGGAAGAAAAATCTCCACATAGTATTCGAGCAAAGATAAAGCCTGTGCATTGTGAAAATGGTGTGTTTAAAAAAAAATTAAAATAAAAAAAAGCAAGCAGTGCACTCTGAGATATGCAGATGAAGGCAGCGTGTTACTTACAAGGGCTATTGGCAGAAAAGCGTGTTCTCCTGGGCGAATAAGACTCGTTTTGATCCAGTTCATATGCAGATGCGTTCAGCACCATCAGGAGAAAAAGTCCGGTCCTCAAAGGCATCGTCCTCTCAACACAGATAATACAACTAAATGTAAAGAGACGCCTCCTGCTCTGTGTGTAATTCATAAAGAATGACGCTCCAAAAGCTTCTGCAGCGCCGAAAACACAAGAAACGTAGGCTATTACAAGTAAGCTGCCAGCAATGTCTTTACACTGGACTCCTCACTATCCTTTTGACTTGCATGACAGATAGCACCGATGTCAAGTCTGCATGGGTTTATATGGGAGCGCTGAACATTACGAGTTCTGCGTGTGGACCAATCAGAAGGCAGGATTCAAGACCGTGGTCCTGGTCTCTCCACTACTAATTGATAAAATCATTTAACAGCGGCCAACACTGAAGATCCTACAGCTCACCATGGAGAATATGGCCAATATTTCTTATAATGGCCCCAAAGAAACAAAATATAAATACATATATATTTTTTTATTTCATATAGTTACCCTACCATAGAGACTTTTTAAAACTACATCTGCAATCACTGTATGTTACAGGCTATTCAGTGGCTATTAAACATATGTAGCTTCCCAGCTTCAGCCACACTTCCCAGGTGAAACCACTCACCACTATGACTGATTATGAGCTACAGACAGTATTACATATAAACAGCTGCATCTAATTTATGTCATAAAATGGTTTTTGGATGAGTTGTCTTATGTTAAAAGTAATTTCCATTGAGTTTTTCCTGACTTTCCATATTGTTAACATGCTGCAATCCTTCTATGACATGAAACAGTGCTTCCATAAATAACAGGCAAGGGACTGTAACAAAATTATTGGGGAGGTGACGAGCGAGATTTTATACTTGTCCTCATCCCAGATTTATATTTTATTTCTTCTGTCCCTTCTGACATTTATTGTCAAATTTATGGGAATAGAAGATCAGATTTTTTGCTATATGCAGAGGATGATAATCCTTTCTTTTAATTACAACTAGATTTTCCCCCATAGCTAGTATGACCAATGTGTAATTTGGAGACACACAGACTATAAATCTGTATATTTACTATGGAGAGAACGTCCTGCGTCGTTACAGAATTAGTCAATTTCAAAGTTAGTCTATGGGGCTCCCTGGTGGCTCACCTGATAGAGAGCATGCAGCATGTATCATACCGCAGCGGATTGGGTTTGATCCAGCCCAGGCCCTGCTGCCCTCACTCCCAAGTTATAGCTATCAAATAGAGTAGAAAATGCTGAAAAAATATCTCAAAATAAAGTCAGTTTATAAGATAATTTATTATATGAAGTTCAGAACAAAATGTTGTCAGCTTTTTTTACTAGTTTGGGAACAGTTTGAATGATAAGTTTGGAAGTTACAGTCACAGTTTATCAATCTAAACACACACATGTCTCAGTGTATTTCCTCCCTTGGAGCCTATACATATTACCTTTTGTCTGTAATTAAATGTCATAAATCTGCCAAGTGCTTGTTTCACTTTTTCCAATGAGCTTATTGGTGTCTGTTGTGAAAATCATTATTCCATAAAGCATATTAAGGTTAAAAAGCGTAGTATGTCATTTTATTGTTAAATTTTGCCTCTTGAGTTATTAGTTTTCTGGGATATTAATGGGAGGGTGATGGATTTTTCCTTTTTTGTTGGTTTAGGTGAGGCTCCAAAGAAAATAATATCACAGTATCACAAGGGAGGCTCCTGTTTTTATAACATTAAGCTCTTCTTCCCATCCCAAATAATTTTTCTACACTCCCTAACATCCTAACATCAACAAAGGCAAAGCCCATCAAGTGTATTTAACTAACCTGTGTTTTAGTCAAATTTGGTGCGTACTTTGTCCAAATATAAACCCATAATATTCAAATGACACGTCTCTTTTACTTTTATCACGGTGGCATTTCCCTGAACGGTGCTTAATGATGACACCATTGTTCCTTTAATCTACTTAACATGAAGATAAACTACCTGTGTTGTTGACATAAAGTGCAGGTAATGATTGCTGTTGACCTAATTCTCCATTCTCCTCTTCCCAAGATTGTGAAATGTTGGCTCGGAGTCCACTAACTTGCAGCTGCACGTGCCGGCATACAGAGGATGATGTGTGGGACTCTAAGCTATCATTAATCATGGAGGCCTCACGCCTCTTCACCCAGTGCAAAGCTTGACTGTTACAGACAGATTCAGACACTACGAAGCTGAATGGTCCTGATGATAAGACTGTGGAGTGAGAGGAAAAGTAAAAGAGGAAAAAAGGAAACTATTCGGTTACACTGGACAAACTCCTCCAGGCCTCCAAAACGATTCAAGTCATGCTCCTCATCTTGCCCTCAGATATACACTTCATTACAGGTGTCAGTGTGTGCCAAGCATAAATCACCCCATTAGTTCTCCCATTAGTAAAAGATTTGTGGTATTTTCCTTGCATGTTATGTCAAATCACTTCTCTTAAAAGGCCTCTTTGTGTCTCTCTTCTGTGTTCTGGTTGTCTTTGGCAGTCTTTGGGCTACAACCCTAATTTCTCCCAGAGAGTTGTCAGTTGGGCATGATGTCGAGCTGCTGGCACCTTATCTCTGCTGGGGAATCCAAATATGGGCCCCTGCCAGCTGCACCAATAGTCTTTGTAATGGAAAGATAATATGAATGTAACTGCTTAATGAATGAGCTATTATCTACTGTCACAATCAATCAGTATCAACATCTCAGTCCCTGAAGGGCATACATTACACATTAGCCATATGAAGCGTTGATTTTATACCTTCAGCATCTCTTTCTGTTACAGTAAAGGAGTTTCCAGGGAGATGACTGGTTCTCCTCCCCTGCAAATTAGGTGTGGAAAACAGTGTGTCAAAGGCCAGCTTGCTTGCTTATTGGTTGTGTCAGCACTCTTAAAAAAAAAAAAAAATTGACGAAAACAACAATCTGAACAATGTACGATTTGAGACAGATGTTGAGCTGATATTCATGCTTTCCATGAATATGTTGCTGCTCTTGCATTTATTGCCTCCCTATGCTTTTTCCCTATGCTGGGGGGGTGCTCAGTGCGTCTCCACTGAAACTGAAGACGGGAATTGAGAGTTTATTCATGAGTTTGGAAGTCGGTCTCGTCCTTGTTAGCACATCACTGCAGACTCTTCCTTTTTGGAGCGTAGCCATACCACAAACACATTTGAGAAGACCACTTCTGCGTCCTCTGGGGGGAAAGGATAATGAATTCCTTTGTCAGGTAGAAGAAGGTGATTCACCTTGTTTTCAGAAATATAACAGACAACACTGGCTCGGCGCTGGAGATAGAGGGCAGAGTTCACTGAAAGGACAAATCTGTTACAGAGAGTGAACATGCAGTGGAAACGTCCTGCTGCAGCGTAAGAGTTTTGCATTCATTTACATTGAGGTGGATGAACTGATTCTCTGATTAGAGATCACTTTGCATCTAAGTTGAATTTCGCCTGAAGCTTATTGCTGTTTGCCTGACAGCAACTTCCTCTATAATTATAAGATTATGAGATTGCTCATTATGAGCGAGAGATTTGAAATTAATGTAATAAATGGGAGGTTGATCTTTTATCGAGCACGAGCGAATTAATCACAAATATTGCTAATGTCTGCACTAAAGCTTTCTAACGAGTTTATGTAATGAGTTATATAAAAGCACTTGGAAGATGTCACCTGAAGGACAGTGCTAGTCTACCTGTGTCCACAAGAGGGACTTTTGTCAGATGTTACTGACTTACATGAGCTATTACTGTAAAGCAACACCTTCAAACACTCTGTTTTTACTGTACAGAGGGATGGAGGGGAAACATGATTTGTCATATCTGAGAAGTGGAGAGATGCACGCTGCTGGATTATAATTAGAGTTACCCACATCTAAAGCCAGTCGGTGGTGATGTGTTTGCACCCACATTTAGACTTTTCTGTGTGTGTCTTGATGTGTGATGTTTGGTCAGGGGGATAATGCGTGTTGCTTCCTGGCAGCAGATGCTTGTGTGGTGTTCACATGAGAATAACACTTAATTTTTGAGGAAATATTTTGAACAGGAGGTTAGCTGTGGGCAGCAGCGTGGCACAGCAATGACAGAAAGAACCGGGATCTGTCCGTTAGACACAACACCCAGCAGTGCCGTCAGAAAATTCAGAGACCCCAACGGTAAGAGAGAGACGTCACTTTAAAATCTCAAGAAAAGATTTGAAATAATTACACATCCATCCATAAAGCTCCCAGGAGGAAATTGTTAGAAACCTTTCCATAAATCAAATTGTCCTGTCCAATGTTATTGAAACCACAGTTATACTCTGTGCTGTTAGAGGAAAGTCTATTGAAACAGCAAAAGTGGAGCAACCAAAGTGAGATTTGGTTTCCGTGGGCACTCTGAACAGCTAATTTACTATTGTAAGTGGTATTCACCACTCAGAAAGGCTGAAATTAGCAGACACCACTCTTGTTTTGTTGTGGCCCTGTGGAATTCACAATTCTTAGAAAAAGTATGATTTAGACTGACAAACTACTCATTGTCACATCACCAGAATGGAGGGTGTAATGTTTCAGTTTATTTTCTTAAGAGTGGTAAATTCATTCCTTCCTCGGTAGTATCTGAATGGATGGTGTTTTTCCTCAAACAGATGTCTGCATGACTTGAACATAACGCAAAAACTCAGGGGATCTGCATTCCTGAACGTGTATCCAATACGAGTAGCATAGCAGGGATATACATCTGGAGGCTGGAATGAAAACACACTGCAGCTCTGCAGCATGAAACATTAGGACCAAAACATTACATTAGAACAAGCTAATTGCTACAAATGTTTCCGTGTTCTCCAGGCGCTGGTGTGAGATGTAACTACAGATGATTAACTAAAGGCGCTGCCTTGCAAAGGGAATAGAATCAAGAACATGTAGAAGCAAATAATGATCATGTTTCAACAATACGATGGAGGACTGTGGAGGAACACTTTGCTTTTTAAGATTTCTTTCTATATACATTGTAAATACAGTATAATTTTCTGTGAAAATGTAAACCACAGAGACAAACAACTGCTCAAGATTTAGAGAGTGTGCATTTGCCCACCCCCCAATGAAAACATGACAGTAGGAGGACTTTTATTTGATGAAATTGAAGACATTTAACCGTAAATTATACAGAAAATGCAAAATCTGATGCATCAGAATTACCAAAATGCAGGAAATTTAGTGTTGAGGAGGACCCCAAACCCTCTACTTTCATATGTGTCGTCCGCCCCCCATATTGAAACACAACCTACACCCTTGGTGGACATCATGTTAAACCCTGAGGTGGGGCATCAAAATGCAAAACTGACTCCAAAACCTTCACCTCATACTGTCCCCTGCTTTGACTTTTGCATATTTCCCTCGCATTTTTACAGACAAATTATGATTTGCAAAGCTGCTACCAGTAGAAATCATCAGCAGTTTTTACATCACAGTCATGAAGACAACTTACAACATGTCTCCCACATTCAGCTCAGTCAGCTGAAGACAGCCTGAAGAAACACTCCGTCACCTACCCTGTCCTTACACTGGGGATGCGTGCTGACGTGGTGATGGGCTTGCTTAGATTTGCAGCTGAAGGGACGAAAAATGTTTCTTTTACAGGCGAAGACTTTATTCAGGGAGTCAGGATAATAAATAATAACCTTATCTTAAACATCTGTCATCTACAGGGGCGGAGCCAGATGTTGTAAACATTCAGGGTTCAGCCCAAACCAAGAGGAGTGTGGTGCCATGCTCCCCCAGGGAGATTTTTTTTCCCATTTACAGCAGCTATATGAACTATTTTTCAAACTATTTGGGATTATGTAATGTCTAAAATTCTGTACATCATTTGGGAAAAACAAGATATTTGCCAAGAGAAAAAACATCCTTAGAGTCTACATTTTTTTATACCTAATGTTTTCCAACTGTCTTCATCATTGTGAAACCATAACACAACAAATGTTTAGGATCACTAATTTTCACTGCTGCCACTTAAACAGAAACAAAAATGGTCTGATGTTACTATTTTTAGGTAACGTAACAGCACCTTCAGCCACACCTCGCTCCACCTCTGGTCAACAGTGTTATCACAAAGAACATTTGAATGATATATCTTTATCCAGATGTTATACAGATGCCTCAGGTTACACCAGGGAGTAGTATTTTGTAAGTTTTATTAGACTCCTGAATGGAGTTTCTTTTACCAGAGTTCATCCATGGCACATCATCAGTAAGGCGGAGTGTTTCACCGTCACACACGAGCATCTGTGCTGCTGTAGTGTCCTTGAGCAAGATAGTGAATCTCAGCTCCCGGCTCCATCTGTAGCTGTTTCTGCTCTTTCACCTTCCTGTAAGACAACTGAAATGACTAATTTCTCCTCAGGGAATTAAAAGGATGTTGCTCGCCCAGATCTGGAGCCCAAAGACATTTTACAAGGACAAAAAAAACGTGCTGTTGTGATATTGTGTGTGCTTGTTTTCTGGTTTACTGTTGCAAGCAGCTAAAATCTGATTGGAAACATTTTTAATGGGAATGCGTTTGAAGTAAGATGTTGGAAAGTATTGTCTACTTGTGTGAGACATGCTGTCGAAGGTACATTTGAAATGCATTAATTTATCAGACCCACACTATTTCCCAAAGGGCGGAGCCATTTACAGAGCTCTTTGAATCACAATATCACTGCCAGAGCTTCATCGCAACACATCATGCAGTGGCACGTTTGCATTCGCTGTTTGACACACCTGCCGTCTGGTAGAGTTTCTTTTTTTTTCCTCTGGTGCACAGTTGTGTTTGCAGTAAGGCGGGTGAAAAAAAGAAGCTTCGCCACATCAGTTTTCAGATAGTTCAGCTAAAAATTTGTTGTTAGCATGCAGGTAGCGCAGTAGCCATAGTAGCTAGAGAAAAGAATGCTTCTCGAAGGCCGCTAAGCTGTCTATTATACTTTTGTGATATGCCAGTTTCCTTTGGCACATCTGGCACTTCACTTTTTGAGACTTGTCTTCACTTTTTTTTTTCAAATCATATCTGTAACCTCTTCATGTAGTCAAGCTTTCTCAATTTCAGTTCTGCTACTGGACCGCTGGTGGTTGACATTAGGTGAGGGTAAGTCAGAGTCACAAAACTAGCACTGAGTTTAAATGTCTTGTCTGAGAAGAACTAGTAATAGAGCCCGGTCTCACTATGAAGTCATCGAAAATCCGGCACTTGGGCAGTGACTGGCAGCATTAGAAACCAATGAAAAAAGGCATCTTTTAACATCAACATGATACAGTACCGGTTGTCCTTATAGTTGAACAGCGGCCGGTGGTGTCAGGGGGAAAAGTGGCGGGAAAAGGATGAAAGTTAAGGCAGCGAAGGTCCAACTGGGGCGGTCAGGAAGGGTGGTGTTTGGTCCACCAAACACCAACTTTCTAAAGTCAAACTCTGTTCTTTTTTCCTAAACCTAACCACGTGCTTTTGTTGTTGACGGGAAAAAAACATCAATTCACAGTGTTGTACCGAACGTAGTGCATTTATTTTGAAAGAGACTGCATATAAACAGTAAATTTCCTGTGAAAACAGGAAGTGTATCCTGAAGGAGGACAATGCATGTAACAGGCAGACCTTGACACAGTGTCCCAGAACGTCAACAACCAATACACCCAGGGTACCTTGCACGCCGTATGTGGACGTGGAAAGTTCATGACCACACCTCAGTATGTGACGAGGTTGGAGTGAGAATGTGTTGAATAATAATTAATGTTGACGTATAATAAATAATGTTGGATTAGTCTTAATGGGCTATTTATGATTTTTGGTAATGCATTTTTTTTTCAGCAGCAGCAACAGTAGTCTTAGAGTTTACTTTGTACTTTGTGTGACAGCTTTAGACTCTCTGACTCATCATCAGGACCTGTAAGAAGACCTGTAAGAAGACCTGTAAGAAGACCTAAAGAATTGGAGTACCAGACAGAAATGTCTGTAAAGTGACCTCTGGAATGCGCTTCCACTGAAATATGAGAAGCACATTTTGAGGTCCGCAACATTTTCAACAATTTATTCTGTGTGTCAAACCTTTTAAATCCAATGTCACGGCTCCTCAGTTGAACATCGAATGCTTGTGGATCAGTCCAATGTTTCAATGCCAAAGTGTCTGTTGCAGCCAAAACGACCTGACTAAGAACAGCAGGGTATAATATTCAAGCACCGGAATCACATGCTGGATTATTTTGGCCTTTTTTTTTTTAAGCAATCTATGTAAGTTCGAGTGTGGCCTTGTTATTTATTTTTCCAACTCTAAAACAAGCTGATGGAATAAGCCAGTAAACATTTTGTAATACTTCAGTAAATGTCATTAAATTGTATTTTCCTCCCATGGATTTTAGAACATTTGTGTAATTCCTCTATACATTCCTCCGCCAAACATAAACATGCATCTGTGCGTTAACGTTTCAAGCACAGACACTCACACATATACACACCAAGCAAAATCAATGTGCCTGTACCTTAGAAAGAGTCTGTCTGTATGCAGCATGCAGTAGTACCTAGGCTATGTTCCCTTCACCCAGCCATCTGGTTTCAGTTCAGACCCATCTGGATCTGTCTCCAGCCCAGGCATCTCAGGAATACATTTTGGAGGGGTGCCCACATCCGTTCACACAGACAAGTGTTTTCAATTACTCAATTTTAAATGTCTCTAAAACCCAAGTGATCGAGCTTTTTTTTTAAGGCGGCAGTGGTGGTAAACACTACTCTAAAAGAGCTGCTTCAAAGGGAGATGGCTGACCAATACACAAGACGTCGACTGAGTTACACCTTGATGGCTGCGGCAGCAGCGTGTCACCGCTGAGCTCTGCGAGCCGAAGCGCAACCGCAGCTCGCAGACTCTGGGATCACAACACATACTTGTTTGCTGATTTCAGAGCTACCGCAAAAATCCTCTCAGCCAACATGAAGCAACTGGAGAGCCGAGGAAGTGATGAGAACCATGCAAAGAGCTCATCTCATATTGTAACTGACAGGATGATTCCACAAGCCCCCACACCAAAAGGAACGCGTTAGCTTTATGTGTAGTTGAGGTTTGTATCACTAAACTCAGAAGATAGTTTAGGTTTATAGCAATTTATCAATTTTATACAGGCCCCAGGCTCACATGAAGTGATATTGATGAATATCTGATTTGTGTTACATCAGTTACCAATTTCTTAATCAGAATTTATGGCCGTTGCTGATTCCAATCTGCTGCATTAATACAAATCAGAAACTGGATAAAAGATGGTGTTTTGGATTCTTCTCCCACATTCTTCATTTTTATTTAATTTTCTAACATTGTCTGATGCTTTTGTGTTGATAGACAGTGTACAGGAAGACGAAAAAGGGGAAAAGAGGACAATGATAGCAAATAAACTAACATGCAGGACAACCAAAGGTCAGTTTTTATCCATCCTAGCCAGCCACATTATCTATCACTGTGAAAGAACTTTCCCATTTCTGTAAGTGTGTGTGTGTGTGTGTGTGTGTGTGTGTGTGTGTGTGTGTGTGTGTGAGTACACGTGCGTCACATTCAGACACATTTATCGACCCTGATGAATTCTGCTGTGTCAGAGTGACGCTTGTACCTGAATCTATTTTAAATTGTAACCAACAGCACATTTTAATGATTTCTATGACTAAACCAGCGGAGATCTTCTTCCTCAGGATGCCCATGGGCATGTACTCGCACAGCTACAGTATTTCACATGGCTGCGTGATATGGTCTATAGTGTAGCACTTACACATTGTCACAGGCAGTGGCAGTTAATCCAAAGGAAATACTGCCCCTTTTTTTCAATTTGCATGCTAATATCGCTGCAGATTTAATCTGATATGAGCTGCACAGTGGTAGCCCTCATATAAGTTCCCCATCAGGCATCCAGTCCCTGTCGTTCACATCTATCTTGCTTTAGTCCTGCAACAGCTCCCAACATTACATTCTTTGTCAAATGTTCAGGGCCTTCTTCAGACGACAATAGCACCACCTCAAAATGTAGCCTCCTCATTCATTTCAATGAGATTACTACATTGTCATATAGAGGAGTTCTCTGACAAAAAATAAGAGACAGAAGTAAAAGAAAAATGCAGAGTGGTACAGGAGGAAAAAAAGTTGATCCTGGCCCAACTTTTGCGAGCACAGTGCAATGTCATCCAGCAATGCACTTTGTTGGCCAATGAAATACAAACAAGCTTCAGCTTGTTAAGCACTTACAAGGCTTGGATGCACATTAAACTCTCCTGGTTGGATTATCTATAGATAAAATTAGCGACTGCTTTATAATAAATCCGGTTCTTTTTAAAACAAGTCTACAGCCATGCTTGTGGCTCTGTGAGGCTGACGTTAGGCACAGAGGTCCTTTCAGTTAAACAATAACATCAGCAGGTATGTTTACAATGGAAGTAACATTTGTTAATTAGCAAATGTTAAGTATAGCTGGAGCTGAGGGAATGTCAAAAGCTAAGGGATCATCACAGTCATTAGTATTCATCATCTGAAGACCATGAATGTTCGTACCAAACATAGCGATCCATTCATTAGTTGGGATCTGGACCAAAGTGGACCAACACTGTGTGCATGGGTTGTTTAACAACACTCATCACTGCTCTGAAAGTATTGTCAGAACCCTCAACCTTTGAATTATCTGGATGTAAAGTCTCAGGGGCCCCTCTGGCTTTCACCTGCAAAATGTCATTCAAACTAACACGTATGACCACAAAGAGACACAAAAAGGACTAGAAAAAGACAAAACACGCGCAAGAAAACACAAAATGACCAGAGAGAGATGCAAAACAATGGTAAAGTCTGTGCTGTTATGTAAGAGAGGTGGTGAGGCCTTTTGCATATCTTTGCCCAGAGGCCCATTGTCTCATAATCTGCCCATGCTCGCTGCACAGAAACAAAATTTTAACAAATTTTTACAAATCCAAACAAAAATGGTAACCTTAAATCATATGCTTGCTCAATTTGTCTGATGTGAACAAAGACTAAAAGATTTTATTTAAGTTGTATCTATCCATAATATTTTACATGAATTAATGTCTTCATGTTTTCATTTTGTCACACAAAACAACCAAGATTCAGATTCATCTTTATCTAAATAGGACTGTCTGTTTAAAAATGAAATATGAGCTTTAATTAAATCCAAAATAAGCTTTGTTACTAAATGAAGCTGTGGCGTTGCTCTATTGTGGTGAGTGTCTCATTCTATAATGAGTAAATCTCAATATGATCCTTGTCTGTATACACATGGATACCTCTGCTTGCAGTCCGTCCTCTGTGGTTAAATCGATTTCCATAAAAAAACAGGAGTTTAATGCATGAGTTTGAAAGTTATAGACAGCTCTTGTTGTCTACTCGAGTTTGAGTGTGTGTGTGTGTGTGTGTGTGTGTGTGTGTGTGTGTGTGTGTGTGTGTGTGTGTGTCTGTGGGGTGCTGAAGAAGTAAATAAAATCTTAAAAATCCCCACATGCACCAACAAGCCATAAGTCTCACCATTACACTAATTCCAGCGTTGTTAAATGTGTTTTATATACAGCTTTAATTCTAATGACCAGAACTGAACAGAGCTTGAAATCTGGAGAATCATTGTGGTTTTGATTTATGGTGCTGGAGTGTTTCTCAATGGTCTTGTGGTATTCATCGCATCTATGCGTAATCCCTAATCAGGGTTATGTACATAGCACTCCATCAAGAGTCCTTCAACATCGCTCAGAGAATGTTGACTCGGTAATTGAATTTGAGCGTAGCTTATGATGGGAACATAAGCCAGATGCCAGGATGTTTATGGCGTTGTTGCTTTGCGGGCAGCAGTGTACACAACCTCTGTCTCTCACTGTAGCCAAATTTTCCATGGCCAGTGCATCCTTATGGTCAAAAACATCTCGAGTAATTTATAGTAATGAACTTGGTGTTAGCAGTGATATGCATCATGTACATTAATTACTGCGCTGTGTCAGATGCTGGTGGAGAATACATGATTGATTATTGTTCTTGCTCAAATGTGTCTATTGTTATCTTCTGAGGACAAATTAAAGGAAAATCTGAATAAATGGGTGGAGACGATTCTCTACAGTGCACAAGGGTCAGTGATTAGATCGATGAATATTGAAACGGTGTGAATCATACGTGCTCTCTGCCACCTTCATCAAAACACCAAGCAGGAATTGTCTTGGAAAACTGGTGTTTGGTCACAGGTGTAGGGAACATGTTACTGTCAATATTTAGAACATGACAGTAGCAGAGGACTTTTATTTTGGCACTATTTAAGACATTTACACCATGAATTGATGTTGAAAATGCACACATTTGTGCATAAAAATTCACTAAAAGTTGAGTGCTTCATTCTCAGAATTTTCTGACTGGGCCCATAAAACCCCCGTTTAATATGTGCCCCCCCCTCCCCCAGTGTTGACACAAATCCTACGCCCTTGTGTTCAGTATAGAGTTACATAGTGTTTTTCAATCTGTAGAGAGGAACATCAAAGCTGGAGGCCAACACCTTGCTGAGACACTTTGTGTCAAGCCCAGTATTTCAAACAGTTACATACATATTGTCATGATTTACGACCAATGCTGATGTTCAGTGTGTCCTTTAATGTTATTGTCTCATTGGCACTGGACTTTAAAAAAATACTGTCATTGATCGTGTTTTCTTGTTTTGTAGAATCTGGACCAACATGGCTGACGAACACCTCCTCAATAATGTAAATACACGTCATAACAGCATCTCAAAGATGAGGATTCTTCCCTGCAGAAGTGCAACCGCCATGACAACCACAAACATTACCAATATTACTACAGTCATTACACGTAATTAGACTGTAACAAGTAAGAGGCTGTGATCGATAGAGCGCAAGCGAAAAATAAAACAATAAACAGAAACAAAGCTTTTACTACTCGGCATAAATGAGCTGGACACAGAACACAAGGAACATGCGGCTCCAAAACCAGCACGTACCGATCTTGCACCCACTGTAACTGACTCTGCAGCCACCTCTGCACGCAGCAGTTTGTCATTAACCGTTGCTTTTATCAGTTCTTTTTCATTGCTCTGTTTATGTATCCGAGCTGCTTGAGCTAAATGTGTGGGTTTCACTTTCCCAATGCTCAATTAAGATTGATTACATAACTTGTTTTGGATTATGCAAAGTGCTTATGAGAGGAGAATTTGATATTAACAATTCTGGTAATTACAAAAGGACAATTATTCACTCAATGGCAACATAAACTACTTTTATACACTGCTGCAGTGATCTGGAGGCCTGTGAGGCACAGCCTTGACCTGCCTTTTTGCAAATTTGAGCTCCAAAAGAGGCAAGAAGCGTCTCACCAAGCCACAGCCCACTAGTTTCATGGCAGACACCCTAACCACACAACCGCCGCAATGGATAATGGAGAAAGCAATGGGATTTGTAGTAAAAGCGCTGTGCATCCTCACTGAAATACAGCCTCCATGTCTTCCAGAGCCTGAGCAGCTTGGCCAATCGCTGTGAGTGAACGCAGATGGGAGAGATGCCCAGCAATGGAAAACGGGGAATAAACTAGCTTAATGAAAGCATCATGGCACAGTGAAAAGCCAGTCTAAGCCATCAGTGAGAATGCCCCGGGGGTAGGAAGATGGGCTGGTGTGCGTGCTGGGGGCTGGAAGCTTGCCTAGATCCAGGAGCTCTGTTGGCCCTCTGTGGGCTCATGGCAGTCCACTGCCTCACCATACCCTCCCTCCTGGGAGCGGCCAGAAAGCTGATACGCCATGTTACAGGTTAGGCCCCGAGGTACCAAGTACCGTATCAGGAAAATTAGATGCTTAGTTGAGAATGGCAGCGGCCCAAGCTTGTCTTTTACAGATGGAGTTGCATCTGCATTCAATGTCCTTGACAGTGTCTGGAGGAGAAAAAGCACTTAAGACTCATGTTTTAATTCTTGTTACAGAATAGACACAACAGTTGTCACGACTGATGTTCACCATCAGCTGTTCAGTGGAGAATTTCAGCCAACAGATATATTTTCCAGCTGTTCGAGGTTGCGTGCAATTGTCACCTGATAGTTTTCTTTTTATTTCAAAAAATAATGCCTCCAGGGATTTACTGTAATTCATGCTTGAGCTGGATGTTTTACTGTCACCTCTGATAACAGCTGTGTGCCTCATATCAGGAGCAATATCTAAGCTACAACTTCTGCTTTTTGCTGTATCTATTTTTAAGAGCTGAAGTTATCAGTATTTGTATATGGGCCGAAGGGCTACATGTATGTGAAAGAGTTTAGTCATAGTGATGGACCTACAGATGTTTCTCATGGACTTTCATCAGTGTTGTTTAGCTGTTTTCAGCAAACATGCTCTGGTAAAGTTAGCACCTAGCAGGTGAACATAGTGGAGCATTTAGCAGTGACAATCAAGACAGAGATAGTGGAAACCAAAACAGAGTTAAAGGAGAGTGAATATTGCACCTTTACCCAACCAGCCCACCACTTTCTTCTCACTAACACTCAGCAGATTTTCCTTAAAATCCACCAAAAGTCACATTTAGTATCACTTTCTGTAGTCCAAAACATGCCAGTGTGTTTTTAAATGCCATATCAATAGTTTTTTTGTTATTAAAAGAAAAGCCGGCTGGAGTGTGTTTGATTGACCACAGCTGGCTGCCAGAGTGCTGGTGTTACACAGCAGGGAATGAAAGACAAAGGTAAACAAACTTGTGCTATAGCACATGTAATGGGCAGACAGCATGTTGTTAATGGCACTGATGTGTGAGGAATACTTATCTGGACAAGTGCAAGCATACGTTAACATGCTGTTTAATTAGCTAGCTAGCCTGCAAACTGATGTTAGCAGTGCACTTTTTCCCACTGAATGCTTGTTTGGTCTCTTGTTAAACAACGTAAGGTGCAGGACAATATGCACATTCATGTTTGTGCATATATGTGAAACGACCACAACCTCTTAACACCGCATTACATGAAGGTGGCACGTTATGTGTTAATTATGTGAAGAAACAGTCTCAGTTTTAATCATAATGTTTGTGTTGCAGTCTGCTTATTTGGCATGAAACCTACTTGAGTAGGTTTAGGGGCAAAAAAAATGGTCAGGCTCAGAAAAACATTGCGGTTTCAGATGGGTTGTAACTACATAAAATACATAAGTGTATATGAAGTTAAATTAAGTCAACACTGACTTGTGGTTCCACACAGAACACGAACAGCTGCCTCCTGGGTGAAAGTCCTGTGTTTGACCTATCCATCACCCTGATCACCTCTGTACGCAGACTTTCTTGCTCCTTGTATTACCTATGGGATCAATTGACCTCCAGCCATCGGGTAAAGTTGCCCATTACATGGATATATTATTAGATGGATACCGGATGAGATCGCAGGACACAAGTGGCCGAAATGAGCTTCCTCCGTGGGGTGGCTGGGCTCAGCCTCAGAGATAGGGTGAGGAGCTCAGACATCCAGAGGAAGCTCAGAGTAGAGCCTCTGCTCCTTTGTGTCGAAATGGGGTCAGCTGAGGTGGTTCAGGGCATCTAATCAGGATGCCACCTGGGCACCTCTCGTTGAAGGTGCACGTCTCACTGGTAGGAGGCCCTGGGGTAGACCCAGGACATGCTGGAGGTATTACATATCTCATCTGGCTGTGGGAACACCTTGGGGTCCCCCTGGAGGAGCTGGAAAGCATTGCTGGGGTGCTTTGCTTGGCATGCTGCCTCCATGACCCTGGCCCCAGATGATCAGATGAAAATGGATGGATACCGGACACAGTCCAATGAGAACTGCTCACATGGTGTATACACCCAAAAAGTTTCTAGCTTTTGGGTTACGCGGCCAATTGAATATGTGCAGTAGTGTTTCTCCTGCTGGCCCTGTCCCGGAGTTCCCACTTGGCTCATAGACTTTAGATTGTGATGACGTCAAGGATTATTAAATCGCTTTTCTCGGCTTTAGGAAAATTTTTACAAATTTAAAATCTCAAAGGATAAAAAATTTGCAATAGAAAGACTCGTAAATGACCTTGTTTATGTTCAAAGTGTCCTGTCGGCAGTTTTGCAGATAATGGTGATGGTGATGGGAGAATGCTTTTTAGCCATAGGGATTTTTTTTTTTTTTTGCCGCATTACCATTATTGGGAAAATCTGAAGCCATCCTGAGGAGTATGGGGGCCTGGTCCAGCACACAGGATCTTTATTGACTCTCCATCAGCACTTCTTTCATGGTCTCTGCACATTAGTTTAACATAAGTAGTGATCATTTCAGAAACGAATTTTTGTGAGACCAGCCTGTGTTTAGAGGTTAGATAATATGGAGACTTTAGCAGGAAAGCTAATGTGGGTTGGTGTTCAGTCTGCGGCTCTGGCTGATGTCTGGCTCAGTGTGACCGTCTGCTCTGCTTCTGATAGAGCGCTGCGGTTGGTTGTATCGAAGGTCTCTATCTGCGTAGACAGATACCTAATGGTGTTTCATCAAATTAATGCAAAACTAACATCATGAACACAAAAAATATTAAATATACATTTCACCCTTTTGGTTTCAGATTTTTTTTTTCAAAGGAGAACACAGGAGAAGTGATTTACAGAGCAATATGTTGTAGCAGACAAAAAAATCTGTTGGACTTTAAGGGTTATATAATTTTCATTCACAGTCCTACATAAAGATCTTATTCATGGAAAAAGGAAAGTGATCTAACATCTATTAGTCTCTGTCAACAGCCTTTTAATTTAGTGTACTTGGTATAAAGGTTTTTTTTCCTTTTCTCTTTGACTTTCATTCCTGCGACTATAAATAAAGTCTGTCAATAGAAGCCATTTTTCCCTCTCCACAGGGTGAGAGCAACCTTCATGATGAAGTTATCTTCTCCAAGGCTCTGCTGCACAATGCCACCTATTCACTGCTTGCTGTCTCACCTCGACAGATGTCTAGCTCCTCAGCTTACCTCATCATCCATTTATATGCATGTATTTTATTTTTCTAGAAAGCACAAGACTGTTTGCCTGGGAACCAGACGAACCTGCGAGCTCATGTTTTATTTGCTTTGGCAGATGTGTCTGGTCCCCCTCTGCTTTGGACAGATTTCCAGCAACTTGAGATGTGCCAGGCCAATCAAAACCATTTATCTAATATGGGGCGTGTTTGAGACAAAGACCGTGAAGAGGAGCGCCTTTGAGGTATTACCAAAATAAAAGAAGATGGCTGCAGCTGATTTGGAATTTTCCATTGAAGCCGCTATTGCGTCAGTATTGAACTGGACAGTGTATTTTCACTTAAGGAATAACAAACAACAGCACTGTGTTTTCCTTACCTCCAAGAGGATTTGTCAAAAATTTAATATACTATACTCATTATATACCATCTCATCTCCTCGTCTCCTCGGCGTTGTTTCCTTTCCACCTGCTTTGCAGCAACTCCCTCAGCTTTGATTGGTCATCCAAAGCAGGCACACCTGGTCACTTGTCACTCAGAGCTACATCAAATGTCGATAACTTGTTAATAACACCTATTGGAAACTGAAAATGAACCGAGAGGTTGCGGACTAATTATCTCCACCAGGCATAAGCCCGGAGGGGATCATGCGTTTGGTCATGTGTGTGCATGTGGCAGCTCATTTATACTCCCTTTACTTACTAACATTGTATGTTGTATCGTTTATGTATTTCTAACATTGTAAACTTCACTGCCCTCGTACTTTAATGTGCCCTTGAAGATGACATAGATACAGCCAATAGATGAACCCCGAGGGGGTCCATGTATCTCTCTGTGTATCTCTCTTTCCGTAGCTGTCTCACAAACTACTGGACCAATCAGCCTCATATTTTGTGTGCACATTTATGCTCAAGGATCTCTCTTGTTGACTGTTTTATATTGTCATTGACTGCTGACTTCTCACTCCTCTTAGCCAGCCAGTAGGGACCGCAAGCATTTATTCTGTACACTGCTGGACCTGGTCAACAAATTTCATTCCTTCATGTTCTTTAACATGTTTGCAGAACAATAAACTAAACCTTGAACCTTGAAGTTTTCCAGATATCATCTTGGCTAAAAAGAACAAGCCCTATCATCTGTTATAAACCACATTTTGGCCTTCGTCATAAAAAAGTGACATCAATAGAAAAGTTTGGTCTCATATTGAACGAGAGCATCTGCACATCAATTCCATACCTGATATGTAACTAAAGTTAGGCATGATACGAGATAAATAAGTACCCATTTTTGGTTCTTTGCTGCCATCTTGACTGTAAGGGAGCTGAGAAAGACAATTCCACCGAGTAGTGCTCTCCACGGTCGGCTGCTCTGCCTTACCCATGGCATCATGTTATTGTGCTGTAGCCCACAGACAAAGTTAATACTGTTCAAAGTCCAGAATGCATGGATCAAAGATTTGTATTTACTAAAAATACATTACTTCTCATAATGACATTGCAGGCTGTTTCACATACAGTACTTGTTAGCTGGAGAAATCGATCTGCTCAATGCAACACGCTGCAGCTCCGTCAAAAATAAACTTGTATTTTCATTAGTTTCTGGGACACTTCTTAAACACGCTGCAATGCATCTACTGAAATTACAAAAATTGTCCAAAGTGGCCGTGATGAGGTCGAGCACCCGCCTAGCAGAGAGCTGCAATCCACTGAGTGCACTTTTCCAAGTTTCTAAGCTTTTGCGATTTAGTCTGGCGATGTCAAGCTATAACACTATATGGTTTTACTTGATTTTTATTTTGAAATCTGTAGAAGTTTGGGTGTTAGGTGTTACCAGAATTGTAAATTCACACCCACAATACATTAATATAAAACTAATTTACAAAAGATTTCTACTGCACATCACACAACAGAGACATATGGAAACATCAGTCATATGGATGAATTTGCGGTTCAGGGGAGGGACAGTCATGCATTGTCTCAAAGGCACAGAGTGAAAGCAGTGTTCAAGAAAACATCTGTTAATTGTTAGAGTCATGTGGGAAGAAGATATTATGAAGATTGTCCCCTTATAAATGAAGCTGAGGGACTAAATCCAAAAAGGCTTAATGCCTGCAGGAGCCAACACTGTGTCCACCAACGGCCACGTGTCCTGTCAAACTGTCTTTTTATTTCAGACTGCACTTTTTCGCTTTTTGTAAATCCCTCTGTATAAGCCAACTAAGCTAAAAGCCATAAATGTAATAGTTGCTGTCTGTGGACAGTATGGGGCATTATCCTCAGTCTTTTCAATGTCAGCTCTACTGACAGAAAGGCCATTTACAACTTCCAAATATATCCTCCTACATCAACCGGCAAAGATGGTGAAGTTGCCATGCATTTTCCACTGATCCATGGAGAACTGAATCAAACTGTGAGAGCCAGAGAAGTGCAAACACGACAAGGCGGGTCACAGTCTCTCCTCTTTGTCTCTGTTACCAGGAGAGCGGATATTAACACACAAACAGGAGATAAGGCAGATGAATTAAAAGGTGACACCGAAAGACATTCAGGAAAGACACGCTGAGTTATTTTGTCTACCATCACTCATCTCTACCAAAACACTTACTCTTAAATGAGATTAATAACCACTGTTAAAGCTGTGTAATATTTTCCAGAAGATACAGCTTCACCACACGTTATTCCAGGCATGGTGATAAAACACATATTGCTGCCGGGGCGATTGTCAGTGCAGAGCTGGACTTGAAGTGGTGTTAATTGATTTTTTTGGCCACTTCAACAGTGGCACACACACAACACTGTGACACCATTACTTTATAGTGTTAATAAGCTGATGTGGCAAAATAAAAGTTGCCTGTTTACACATCCAGCAAACACAGACACACATTAGCATTCACTTGCATTTCTTTCCATCTGTAGAATATTCACTCTCCTTTTTAGCTCTGTTTTTGGTCTCCACCAACTCTTTAGGGAAACACACCTTTTTATGTGTAGGTCCACTGAGACATTTGCATGTATCTTTTGAAAGCATTATTCCAGCATCAGCAGGTGACGTGTTCACTAACTTAGTTAAAGGCAGAATGATGTATAGACTCTAACAAAAGTGACCCCTCTCAGTCATCACTTCTGACCCACTAATGAGTGTGATGATGTTTGCATCAGCACAGACTCTGCTTGCTGCCTGTATTTTCTTATTTTGCTGTGTTTGGGAAGTTCATCCTCAGGGCAGTGGTGTGTAGCCACAGTTGCTGATTTGAGGAGGGACGACAGGAAATACCACCCTACCATCCCAAAATTCATCCCCCTTGTCAAAAGAATTCTTTACTTGAAAAATGACCATGTGTATATCAGTTACTTACAGTGTGTTGCGTTGAATTCATGAAGGAAACTCTGTTTTTCCCACATGTCTCCACAATAGACGAAGAATCCAAAAAAAGGCAAACATTCTCCATGAACTGAAATCACTGGGCACAAAGTTTCACTGCAGCAAAACTACATCAAAACATCCGCTTTTGTAAACAGATGTCTTGATGTAGTTTTTTGGATTCTCCATTTACCATAGAAAGTTTGCAAGAAAGTTTTCTTCACAAATTCAAGGTAACACACAATGAATAATTGATGGTCATTTTGCAGGTGAAGTATTCTCTCAACCTGCTATCCCTCTCCATCTCCCGGGTCCAGACCCAGAGTTATCTCCAATAAATAATCAAGAATTAAATTTTGACAAAGTATTTCTATTTTAACTGGCGCAGCATTTGTAGCACTGGTTTAGCAGATCAGAAAACTCACAGACTAACTGAATGAGCTAAGTCATCTCATGTAATGCATGTCATGTGTGTATTACATGTCTCATGTAATACTCGTCCAATCAAATCTGTGCATTCCATGAGCATTGTGACTCAAGTCAGTGAGTAAGATACACACATACAGGGTAGTGATGAGACGAGAGACAACAGTCAGAGAAATAAGTGAATCAGAATAAAGTCATTTCGCATGGCGTGTTCTAAAGAGAGAAAAGTAGAGCTTTTAATCAAGAATGGGCAGACTCTTACATGTTCACTTCAAAACCAGTATGTCTCATCACATGCTCTGAGACCGTGGTGATTATTAAAAGCAGGAATGGGAAGCGCCACTACCAGACAAGAAACAGAGCATCTTTTGAGCAAACATACCCACCCAGATTGGGGCACGGAAAATTAAATATTTTATACATATTTAAATTTATATATATTTGTCACATGAAATCATACAAGGTACAATTCCAGAGAAATGACACTGAATCATCATGCAAGAGTTGAAAATTAACCATCGCCCTACTGTGTACCCCCCAGCCAATAACAGCATACATGGTGTGAGGGCGGGACTCTATAAAAGTGTAGCAACCAGGGCTTATCTTTGGGTGGCGAATTTGGCACGACCCACCCTTATCTGCCTTACACTGCCTCTAACTGGCTTACCCTGTAATTCTTACCCTAACCCTAACCAATGTCATTCATCTTGCCTAAAGCTAACCAACCCGTCCAATGAAGGCAATGAGTACTAGTCAGTTAGAGGGAGAGGAAGGCCGTTCATTCCCTCGCTGTCATAGGAAATGCTATTTCACCTTTGGGTCTGAAAAGTGACACCAATGCAGAGTGCCCTAAACCTGCAGCCAGCAGGGGGCGACTTAAAAAAAAGAAAAAGAAAAAGCCAGGTTGTATAGAAGTCAGTGAGAAAATGATCATACTTCTCACTTGATTTATGACCTCAGTAAATATTTTCATAATAAGTTTATGGTCCTTATCACTAGTCTTTTTCAATACAGCATGATGTTCATTTTGTAAATTAGGGTCCCATTTAGAGTGATACAGGTGATAAAGCAGGGTATGTTTTACCACAGTGGTGACATTGGGTTCTCAGTCAGACATACCTTTAGCTCCTCTACAACTCAACCGTCTTGTCCAAATAGGGTCACTTCTGGCTACAATTGCCAGAATGCCAAACTCGAGGTATCCAGGATTGGTCACCCATTGGTCTACAAACCAGTAGGTGAGGTCACAGTGGTTACATCCATTATTTTATGCAGTCTAAGGTGCCAGGTCATAAGCATGCATTCAACAGGAGCAGGGGCCAACTTTGAATGTTGTGTTTACAATATGCAACCGACAACCGTTAGCATGCTAACATTTGTTTAACAGCCCTTAAAAAAGGGTCATAAACCGAACTAATAGGCTAAACAAATATTTTGACCTGACGATGCTGCTAAAGAATAGATCAGAAGATCAGCGTTATTACAGTTCATCCTGAGGGGAACATGAATGCCTGTAGCAGATTTTATGATCCATCTAATAGCTGTTGAGAAACTTACATCTAAATGATGAATCGAGTGACATTCCCATCCACAGAACCAAGAATATATTGATTAGTGCAGCTGTCAAGTGTAAGAAACCCAACATTTAGACACTTACCAACATGAAGGGTTTTATATTGAGTGAAAGGTAAGAGTGGGTTAAAGGGATATGAAACACATACAGTCATAATTAGTGAAAGGTTCATTGTTTAGAGATTTATCATCTTTCAGTTGGACGTATTGTGTCCAGCGGACGTGCTTGATCAGAGAGTTAAAACCATGCGTCCAGTGGCTTTGGCGCGTATTCACAACATCTTTCTGTCTTTTCATTAAACCTGTTTTGGAAAGTCTGAGACCAGTTTACTCCTTACTGTCTACAATCATTAGATTTAGAAGAAAGGGGACAAGAAAGTCTTGCTGAAGGTATTTTCTTGCGTGGCTGGTGTATATGTGTGAGTCAAAGGGAAAGTAAATGAGTGCTGTTTTTATGACTCCTTTTCTGTAGCACTTTGGTCCCGTGGGTTTATATAACTTTGCAGCATAAACCACATCGAACACTCACAGTGAGTGGGACGAATAACGAAAACAAGAGGGGTCCTTGTAACCTTTCATGTGAGCATTCTTGGCAAATCCATGTTCACTTCCCTGAGACATTTTAAATTTCAGCTGCCCAGTTGGAGAGCTCTTGAAAGGACTGGCGCTATGATGCATTAATTGGCTCACATGTTGCTCAGAAGCACGTGGGTAGCGCTAACTTAAGTGTACTTTAATGACCATGATGTAGATTTGATAGTGTTAGGTGTGTTTGAGGCTAGGAATAGGCGAGTAAGTGTCCTTTCTTTACGCCTACATACCAAGTGTCCAGAAAGGGTCACAGTGAAACTGAGGATCTCCACTCTGACCAGTGCGTTCACAATCTTTGGTTAATTATTAGAGTTCAGCAGACTCCACCAGTCATGTTCACGGCCCTCTCTCCTGGTATTTGTTAGTGAGTGTGTTTGCATTCTTGTCTAGGATGACAGATAAACCAGCTTTGCTTGCATGGAAAGCAGAATTGAAGAATGGCTTTGTGCACAGTGGGGAATGTGTAAACCACAGTGTCTGCAAATGTCCTCAGTGGACCCTGGTGAGGTCTATCAGGTCCCTACAGTTTCAAGATGTAATGGTTTACATACGCAGCACAGCGGGACATCATTACCAGCCGCGACAGTGAGGCTGGTATTGTTTTCACCTTGTGAGGCTATGTGTGTGTGTGTGTGTGTGTGTGTCATTATAGCAAATTGTGGTCATGGAGACACCAACTGTAGCGGGAACTACCACAGAAGTGGTTTTGACTATTGCGTGGACAGATTTGTCACTGCGATAGCGTCACAATCATGCAAGATGCAGTCACGAAACTTTACAGGTGTGTTGTTGAGATCACAGTGAAGGCCAGGTTCGAAGATAGGTGTGATCGAATCAAGGGTTGTGAAAGTAGGGGTGTAGGATGTAGGGAAGCGGCTATTGCCCCCAGCCAACATTCTCTGAAGTCGCTGATTGTTGTATTGAGGCTGTTGTGATCCCACTGCAGGATGATCCAAGTTAGATTTGATTTGAAGCAAGTGGATTTTCTCCATGTTATTTATACAAGGCTGTGCTTGGTTGGAGGCTTGGTTGTTTTTTTTTTTTTTTATAGCATAATGATAATAATCACCTTACTTTTCGTTCTGGCCTGTAAAGTTTACCCCTACAACCCCAAGAGGCAGGGGGCCCAAATCTCCAGTCGAAATGGACCCAACCCCAGCCTGTCAACAACTATTATGATGAGAATAAAAAATGTGTTTATTATTTCTAAAAATTACAATTACATAGAGTGCAGATCACCATATTGTCTGCATTTTCAGAGCCAATATTGGCATGAAATAAAACAAACATTAAAAAACAATCACTGCTAGTGTATAGTTTTCTTTGTTTTATATGTCAGAGCCAGTCAGGCAGGCTTAGAGGGCAACAGTTTGATGGGGATGAAACAGGATTACTTAAATGTAAAGATGGTCATCAACAGGACGAATGCATGACAAATGAGGGAGACACTGCATTAGTGTTAGCATCAGATGAGAGACAGCTTCAGCGTCAAGCTGAGCTACATAAACTCTGAGCACGAGGTGAGCTGTGGCTAGCTAGTTACCATGCAATGGATGGAGGAGAAGTGGCTGTGTATGACACTGAGGACTGTGATAAACAAAATATTTGTAGTTTTATGACAGAACATGTATTAGTATTTGTGAATTCTGTGGATAGCGTGCTTCGGAGGCTGTGACCAGAGCTGGTGCACTAGAAATGCTCCAGGGCTTGACACTGGACGCCATCGGACCCAGATTCACATTTGCCCATGGAGAGTGTTGCCACTATCACATCGCCCGCTTGGACAGAGTTGAACATGGTTATGTGCAGTTTTTGATATTTCCAAGGAACAGTGAGTAAAAAACTTGGGTGTTATTATTCCTTTTCTTTTCCTTAAGGTGTTTGAACATTAAAGGTGCTGTTTACCAAATTTGGGAATAAATACACTGGTGCTGATGCACTTAATGTCTGCTGTTATTCAAATTAATTAATGCTCTATTACACTGTCTAACTTTGCTTTTAACAGGGGCTATAGTGTTTCACTTTCAGCTCACTTGGAGAGACGATAAGGGTTTGAAGTATGATAATGAATATCAGGATTGTCAAGCATATATCACTCCACCTTGTAGCCAGGAGTATGAGAAGTAGACCAAAAATACAAACATTTTTTGCATGTAACACTTTCATTGTTTCTCAACATGCTGCATTCAGGACACATGGTACAAATTCTGCAGGAGAACATCTTCTCACATTATTCGTGTTGGTGAAAGATTTGTTATCATATAAGTGAGCAAACGGATTTTTAAGTGATGATAAATCTGTTTCTTCATTTCCAGTATTGTGGGGGTTAACGAAGATTTTATAAAGTACTTGAATTTATAATAAAAAGCTCAGATGGCATATGTTATTATCTTAGCTGATGTCATATAATCTGAATAAGATAAAAAAAAACAGACTATTCATCCTTGTCTATTTTTGTTAGATCCTTTTGAAATACTGTATTGTATCACAGTGAAAAAGGACCTTGGAGAGGCTAATGTGAAAGTATTTAATTCAAATAGCATATAATAAGCTTTTGATTAGTAGCCCAGGCAAATTAGTGGTACGGTTGTTTCAGCTTGGCCTTCTCTTTAGTGGTTGCAACTCTTGTTGAATCGACTGAGTAAAGGAAAAGAGACATCTGAACTTCAATCTGTTGGTGCCACAGAACTGCTCATTGCACAAGAGAATTGCCCCTCTTGATGTTCAGTCCACTGGTTAAACATAGAATAATACTGTTGTTGGAAAAATGTATTTTTTGTGATAATTAAAAGACTTGTCTGTTGCACTCAAACAGCAAAACACAGGTCTGAATGAAGTCATGCAACATGAGAAGTTATCTAATGTTTGTTTTTCTCCTGTTTTTCTCTTCATTTCTTTTTTTCCTCCTCTGTCCTTCGTGCACTGCTTGGGGAGGAGACATGATAATTCAAAGCGAGGTTAAACTAAAAACTGCACAATTTAGAGACAGCGGTTTTATGTGGAAAAGGAGAGGCATGCACTTAGTAACACATCCAACAACACTGGCGGTGACTTTGTTGGGGGCGAATATTTTCCATTAAGAAATTCATGAGCTTGTAAACAGTTCAGATCCTGGGAAGCATAGTTACATCTGGGATGATAACCAGCGTGTTTGGAGCAATGCTACTCATTTTGTTTTCATTGACATACCGTTTTCTGTTCTGCACAAGAACAGCTCCCGGCTCACTTTGCAATAAACCTGGCACTAATCCTGTAGGAAGCTCTGCAGAATCCACCTCCGCTCCAACGTTTGTTAAAACTTTTTTAGTAGATTACAGATTAAGTGAGTGTTTCTGTGTGTTTGCATGTTCACATCGTTCCTTTCTTTCAGTACTTGGCAACCTCTGCCTGTGTGTGCGCATGCAGGTGCACACAGAGAACTGGTGAAGAAGATGAGTCAGTGCAAAGTCAGTTAGCAGCTTTATAGAGGATGTTTGCAAACTTTAAAGGGCCACCTGTGAACAGCCATAAAGCTGCCATTGTGCCAACCGTGTGTGAGCTGAGTCACATCGTCTTGCCATTCTCCGCTCGCATTTCTCATGCTTTCTTCTCTGGCCAGAGTTCTTTGAGGTGACACTGCTCTCTGTGACTGATGCTGACATCGCAGTGGAAAAAATCCCCCCCATCTGCGAATGACGTCTTCACAGCTTGCACGCGATAGATTTTAAATTTGAAGCATAAAATAAGCCCATCAGAATTTTGTTTCAGGTGGGGAATAATTACCAGGGTCAGCGCTAATTGAAAATAAAACTAAAAGAAGCAAAGGGGCAAACATAAAATAAAGCACTTTAGGAAAATTGAGGGCCATTAAAAAGCCTAAAGAGGTCTTACCATGTCTTCATGCTTATAGTCTTTACTGAAAGTGATTACTCACAAATGCAATGTTGGTCCGTTAGAATATAGCTCTATAAAGCATAACATAAGGTCATGCTCTGGATCCAAAACAAGTCTGCATTACAGACTAACTACTTATTGTAGTGGATATTTTTTAATGCTGTATTTTATCTCTCTTTTTATACCTTTAATTGGGTGCAAAAGTCTGGCATTCATTTTCTGTTCCCCCGTCGCCATGTGTGGTGCCAGAGGTTTTCAAGTTAAAGTATCGGTTATTTTGCTAAATATGAGCCCCGCTGTTACTAACTTTAGTGCGTCTCGTACACTTTATTTGTGTTCTGTGGAAAAGTCTGGATTTTATGATTGAGAGTAAAGATCATTCCTGCAAAAAATCCATAGCAGACGGAGCAGTAACAGCAAATGCATAGGTGACTGAGTCTTTGTTATGAAACAGTCAACATGTCAATTAAATGACAAAGTATTACATTGTTATGTGTGAGAGCATTACTGATAAATGTGCGCAAATACCAAGAAGCTGTGAACGACTGCCCTCTCGGCACTCACAATCATTAACACCAATTATTCACATCTTGAACGGGAAGCTGCCCAGCTTCCCGTTCACTTGACTTCATTTCCTCCTGTTGCTGTTGCTGCGTTGTTTATCCTGTGTTTCTTCCTCTACGAGTCTATCCGTCATGAACACTTCAAACGCCTTGCCCTTCAGTTTGCACTAAATAGTCTTTCCCTTTCACACTTAAGTTGGTTCCCATGTGTTTGGAAAGCGGTTCAATCCTCACTTGCTCATACTGGGACTCATCAGCATCCCAGAGATCCTCTCTCCAGTCCTCCCAGGATGCACAGCTGCTTTTCTGCGCTCCACTTGCTGGAAAGTCTATTTTTGTGCAGATAATATTAGCTACATCCCCTGTTTACTCAATGCTGAAAACTGAACCATTGTATGTGGAGCAGTCAGGGTCTCTGGTGGCTCAGAGTCACGGCTACAGGCAGACACTGTTAAGGGTGTAGGATTCCCTCAAAGAAGAAGGATAACACCGTCCTCCCTGCTCAGTGACTCCATGGGTGTAGAGAGACTGCAGGGAAGGAACCAAATCTGTGAGAAATATAAGGTGACAGGGTTATGATGAAAAAAACCCACTAACAAATCAAGCACCTATACTGACTATCTTGTTGAACATGCAGTTAATAGGCAGGCAAAAGGATTTGTTTGAATGACTGCATGTTTCTTATAAAATTAATCAGGATTGGCTTTTGAGGTTTGCAACGACTGATGATCAAGTTTCATGTCAAACCAGTCCTCACTACATTTTATTCATTTTTCAACTTAAAAAAAAAAATTAAAGCTAAATGTTTAATTAAGGATGGGACAGGGCCAGCTGTAGTCCAAAAATGAAGGTGAACAGGATCACCAAATGTAGGCAGATGGCAAGATTTAAGTTACAGGCACCCTCACTACCATTGATGCTGAAAGTAACAAAGCTTTGGACTTTAAAAGGGATAGTTTACTCCCAAATCAAAATTTCATGGTTTTTCTCTTGCCTGCGGTGCCATTTATCAGAGGTCTGTCTCAATCCAAAGTCATTGAAGTCATCATCCGATGCTTGGGCAGTGACTTGCAGCATCAGAAACCAACAAAAAAACCTTACCTTTAACGTTGGCATGATACGCGGCCAGTTGCCGTAATAGTTTAATGGTGCTTGCCAGCGAAAGTCCAACTGGGGCCAGCGGCAGGGTGGTGGATGGGTCCAACAAACACCGACTTTGACCCAAGAGCGCGGTGTTAACGTTGTTAGATTCTAAAGCCAAACCCTGTTCTTTTTTCCTAAACCTAACCATGTGTTTTTGTTGCCTAAACTTAACCACTTGTTTTAGTTGCCTAAAACCAACCATGTGCATTTGTTGTTGAAGGAAAAAAATGTCAATTTGCAGTGTTGCAGTGTACCAACGTAGTGCATTTATTTTGAAAGAAACTGTATGCACACATTAAATTTCCTGTAAATACAGAAGTGCGTTTTGAGAGAAGACAATGCATGTAACAGGCAGAACTTGACACGGTGTCCCAGAACGTCAACAACCAACGCACCCAGGGTACCTAGCATGTCATATGTGGACATGGAAAGTCCATGAGCAAAGTCAATATGTGACAAGGTCGAAGTGAGAATGTGTTGTTTACCAATCTTAATACTTTTGGCGTAAGTTGCAGAGTGTTGGAGATATTGGCTGTAGAGATGTCTGCTGTCTCTCTACTGCAATGGAACTAGATGTCACTCAGCTTGTGGTGCACAAAGTGCTAAAAAATACATCTGAAAGAGTCAACAGCAATAACCATGCACCAGGAAGCATGCATCTGCTCACAGATGAGAGGCTTGTGCTTGTGAAAACATGAGATGTAAACATTAATGGTGTCCACCTCGACTGAGCTGTAACATAAGCTAGCTCAGTGGTGCTCAGCGAGCTAACAATACACACTTCTTTCTGTGCTGTGATACACTTGGCGGGTGTAGTTTGGTAGAAAGAAATAGTTCCAACATAAAAATGTGCACAATGAGGTCTGTGGATTATCTGGAGCAACTGGGTATTGATTTCTTGGAAGAAACACTGATGTTTTTCAAATGTATTTTTTCGCACTTGGAGCTGAGTGCCATTGTCAAGAGTAGTGCTACTATATTTAACAGGATGCAGACATCTCTACAGCCGATATCTCCAATGCTCGGCACCTCCCACCAAAACAATCTACATTGATAAAAAGAAAAATATGTAGCTGTGATTTTGGGGTGAACTGTCCCTTTAATGGTGACTGAACCATGCCAATATTGGTCAGTAAGTTACATTTCCATCATACTCATGCTGTTGTTGATTTTCACAGTGGTTAGATGTCAGCAACTGAGACTTTAACAGCTCCAACAGGAGGATTTGTGTTTTCTAAAAGTTGTTTGGAGTGGTAATGTGGCAACATGGAGCTGTTAATGTGAGCATTCACCACTTTACAATCGGCGCCTGATATAAAGAAAGTGTGGAAGTGATACAGTTTGGAGTTTACTTTATCTTGGTCAAACAGCTTCCAAGAAAACCACAATGAGTTACTTGTAAAGTGAGAAATATCCTTCCCTATTGCTGCTTTGTGACTCAACGTGAATAAGGTGGAAGTGGTACGAGGCAACAGGGAACGGTGCTTTCCTCTGGGTTATGAGTGCAAAAGTTTGGTGTGTGTTCTCGTTGAGTCACAGATCCTTTTCCAAACCAAACTGGACGGGGGCCACGTTACATCTTAAAAACTGCTGCACAAATGAGAATCAAAGACTCGCTCTGGCCCACCGTGCAGCTCTGTATCACCTCGATGTTGGAATGGACTCAATTTTAAAGATTTAAAACCTGCAACCTTTTATTAACCTGTCTGACATTAAACTGGAGATTGTTGCTCTACCACCTTCCGCACAGTCAAGATCAACAACATCCTTTGTGATAGCGGAGGAACTGACTGCTTTCCTTGGCATCATGTCATACACAGGGAGATATTTTTAGGCCGTCCTGTATGAATTAGGCAGTGTTTGCTGTTCTCTCTGTGGGGCAGTTCAGATCTACCTGATTCTAAGGTTGCTATTAGCCCTTCTAATAAAGGCCAGATTGTGGGAAAACTGGTAATTAATGTGACCCGGCTGTGGCTTGCTGACAGACGTTCCCACCAGCGGTGTAGGACAGAGGCTGCTCCATTTTCCTATCCACAGGAAAAACACTATCAGTTCCCTCAGTGCTGCAGACTCTTTACTTTGCATTATTTTCCCTTGAGAGATTTAATAGCCCTCTATCTTACTCTTGACATCAGCTGCGAGATTCAATGGCTCCATTTTGAATATGAGTCCATTCACTGCTTCTGTGGCAGAAAGGCAAGAGCAAGCGCAACGCTTCAGACATGGACACAAAAACCCAGTCATATGTCTAGATACCGCTGAAAGTAACTGTGACAAATGAGAATAGTGTTTTATCATGCAGTTTATCTTCAAGGTCTCAGGTTTTTAGAGACCTATACACTCTTGGTTAGTGTCAAAGAGGCAAGACCCTACAGGGATATCGATTTATATTTAAATGTTATCTGACTGTATGACGGTGGAGTATCGTTACGTGACAAAGTGACATACACTGACCTTCGTCTCCTCCTCAAGAACTTAACCATCAGCCCAGACTTCCTTGCTCCTACATGCTGGCACTTGTTTGAGCTGTATATACCTGGACTGGCTCCTCAGGGTCTGGGTTTTATCTCACACATGTATTGTCTGATGTTCTCATGGCTCACAATAGGCAGAAAAATACTATGGTGGAGATTATCCAGAAGAAAGTAGGGGATGTCCACTTTCCAGAGCTCGGTGGGCAGCTTGGATTTCCTTTCTAACAGTGTTAAATAAACACTGGATAGCAGCAGCGTTTTTTGTGTGACTTATCTTTTAATGTTAGTAAAAAGCAGCTATGGTCATTTTTATATTAACAATGGATGAAATTACTACACGAGCGTACAACAAATTATCATCGGGCTCTGCAGTCACCTTCAACTCTACAGGACGTTTTAGCTTCTTTTTACCTCACTGGCTTCCTACCCATCTACCTAGTAGTACACCCACCGATAACATGTATACATACAGACTTTTCCCAGCCAGGACTTGAACACCAGTCTCCGATGTTTTTACATATATGTTGCATTTAAATATAAAAGATAACCATGTATTTTCAAATTTAAAAAAAAACAAACGAAGCCATACATAAGCATACAGATTTTTTGTAAATATGTTGCTTTCATAAACTTACATATATACATTAAAATAGATTGTTTATATATATATATACACACACACACATATATATATATAGTTCACCATATAGACACATTTATGATATATGCTTATACTGTAGACATATATGTTTTATACATAGACTATGTCCATCCCAAAGCCCATATTATACGTGTAAATATAAAAGATAGACATGTATGTCAAAAATAAATGAGAATGATAAATGTAAGCATACAGATTTATATTTATAATTTATATATTGTATATATAAATTATAAATATATATTGTTAAGACATATTACAACATATTATAGTAAATAAATATTTATCATATAGATATCTTCAACATATGTACGTATACAAATTTTACTGTGGGTATTATACATTATAAATGCACATCTTATCTTCATATTTCAAAGAATGTGTGCACATGATAATAATATATCATTTTGTAGCCAACATATATTGTAACATTATTCTTGTATGTACAGCATATATGTCATATATTACATTTCCGTATGGGAAATGTAACTGAAAAATACAAAAGTATGTGATATCAGCGTATTCTGCTGACATCTATGAAGAAAAGCAAATCTAAAAAGATCTGTTAATGCTGTTTTCACTAGAGGGGCACTCAGAGAGCAGAAACCTCCGACAAGGCCAAATGTCCAATCTCAAAATGTTAAAGAAAGTGAAAAATAATTTGTGTATCCACCCTGTGATTCGGATTCACTCCAAAATGTAATTTCTTGGCCCATGTTACACCCTAACATCAAGACTCATGAAAATCAGGCCAGTTAATATTTGTCTTAATCCTGTTAACAAACAAACCAAACTGAAAAGCAGACCTTCTTGGCAGAGGTCATAATTGGCAATGCCACTTACTGTACTTTTTTTTTTTTTTAACGGGATGCTCTTTTTTATATTGACCAGAGTCTCATCTATTAATATAGCTTGGCCTTATTTACGTAACTTATGATAGTACTCATATAACTTACACAAAGGTCAGTCAAATACATGGTGCTAGCATCTTGAAACGTGGGTGGTAAAAGGTTAATTGACAGACTCCATAAACCAGGATGCATAGCAGCCACAAGACCCTGTGGGCTAGTATTTTGTGGATTAACTTTTTTTGAAGTAGAAAGGCTGTGTTCATTATGCTATGGCTTACGATATTCTACAGTTGAATGCATCTCCAAGAGCTGTCCTGGGGTACTGTGGGGAATTAAACTATGATGTAAAAGTTGGCAAAGAAAGCTGAGATTAATGATATAATAACTAAAAATAACCCGCTGAAACCAGTTATAATTTCCATTACTTTTGACAAATTTAATGCCGCTCTCTGCAGCGCCACACTCTACCTCAAACGTCAGATCTTTTCCACCTAAATCACATTACAAAGCCTCTAATTGGCATCCAGCTTTGCACCCTAAAGCATGGTGAAACATGTCTGTCTCCGTGGTCCTCTGTTAATGGAACAAGCTTGTCTGCATGAGACCGTTTAATTCAAGCTGCTGCGTGATAATTTCTTCTGGGTCTGCTTGGTGCCAGGCCAGCAGGTGAGGACTACACAGCCAGAGCATCCTGTCCCATTATCCACAGAGGACCTCGACTCTGGTTCCCACAACATGTTTTTTTTTTTTTTTTAATAATTTGGCTTGTTCCTTAGAGCTCACTTCAAACACACAGGTATGGATTTCATTTGTTTGGAAGAAGCAGCTACACTTTCCAGACTCTTTTTTTTTTTATTCATAAAGAAAATATGCAGCGATTACGTCATTTTGAATCTTAATGATTTTTAAGTGCTTTGTGGAAATTCTGAGGAGCTAGGGGGCTCAGAAACAAAGGTTAATATGGCTGCTTGTGCTTTTCAGCTGATGATTTTTTTTTTATAAAGAAGCACAACTGTGCTTAATTTATGTGTTTTATTTATCCTGTAAAATCCTCTTTGTTTTAAACATTAATTTTGCAGCATTTCTGCAGCAGATGTACAAACAGAAGTAAAACCATGCAGCAAAGGTCGTCAGCTGGAATCAAACTCACCACTCCGCTAGTACACAATACAGAGTGTGCTGAGCTGAGAGGGACACAAAAAGTCACTGAACCTCATAAACATCACTCAGCGTACTGCTACAGCGGAGCTGAGGCACAAGCATCGCTCACAGCGGGACGATGTGCTCGAGGATAATCAGCTCAATAAAAGTACATCTGCCTTTCACACTGCTGTATACTGGGACTGCACAGGGACACAATGTCCTGTTGTGCTTTTATGTGTCGCTCCTCTTGACAAATACTTTCATGCTGGAGGATGAACATTAATCTATCCCTCTGTACATGAGGATTTTCTCCTAGGGATGCGGGTTATTGCTGGGTTTATTGAAGGGAAATGCCAAGCGAATTTTGGAAGAAGTTCTTTTCATGTTCATGGGCAGCTCTGTCTTTTTTATTTTTGAAAAATGGTTTCATTGATGAGCCTTTAACTTGTGTGTAAACAGTGACACTGACACAGCATCCATTTTCAAGGCAAGGCAACTGAATTTATAAATTTCATTTCAAGTGAACTCAGCGTGCTTTGCATTAAAAGGCATACACCAAGATAAACAGAAGAATATAAGACATGTAATCAAAAAAATTCAATAATGCCAAAAAGAAAAACAAGATTTTGCTAACAAGCTACACGTACTAATTTCCATGTGCTTTCAGCCTCTCCTTGTGGTCTTCATCAGCAGATGGAGATGGGTCACAGTCTTCCCTCAATATGTTTCATGTCATGACTGAAATGTCATACCTAGGTCATATGGTAATAACTGAACCATCTCCATGACAACTGAGCAAACTTTGCAGATAGATAAGTCCACATGCAGCCGAAACCCCCAGACAATATCCAGTAATTTGATTTTGTTCTAATTGTTTGTCACACTATCTCCAAACTCAAGACACAAGAAGAGTGCTGATAGTGCTGTTCATGTGTAAAAATGTACTCAGCAGAAAAAACTGCTGTACTGTACATTCTGCAAACCATGGATACATCACATTTCGAGCTGTTCTCATGCACTGTTAATATGTTTTCCCATTGCACCAAAATTCGAGCATATCCCATGTAATGACGAGCCAATAATTTGTGCATATCCCATAAATTTTGGAAGGCTGTGGTCATGTGTAAAGTAGAAAGTAAAAAAAAAAAAAGCAGGAGGCAGTTAGGAGGCAGGCTGGGGGCGGTGGATGGGTCTCAAAACATAGGACTTTCCCCTGGGACTTTTCCCCAGGACACCGGTGTTTGGAGCAGTGTGAACTTTGAGTGAACTTTGAGTCATTTTAACATACGTCCTCACCGTGTTTCTCTTCCTGAACCTAACCACAGTCACTTCACTTTAACAATGTAACTTTATGTTAAAGGCATCTGAACAGTTGCATGAGGATATGTTGTACATTTGTACATAATTATGGAGCAGATATGTTAAAACTTTATGTTTCAACAACGCTGTGGTTAACATGTGGTTAGGTTTAGGTACAAGAAACACTTGGTTATGATTAAGAAAAGATCATGTTTTGGCTTTAAATACCAGATTTTGGGGGCACAATCCCAGCAAGCAAAGCAGCAATTTCTTGACAAAAAACAATTCCTTTTCATGGCACTATCTCCACTTGAAACACACCAACAGGTCATCACAAAACACCCACGTTTGGCCACTGGAAACACAGCAATGACTCACTAAAACACAACTAGTTTTGTTGTTCTTGAACAGTGGCATCTCACCTTGGTGACACACCATTCACCGTCCCCTCAAACCGCCCAGTGACAAAGTCAGCTTATGCATTACATCACTTCACAAATATTGATATGATAAGTATGAAATGGTGGTGGTGGTTTGCAGAGACGTATAATGCTAACATATTCCACTCACAAGTGAGCTGGGTGTCTTCAGGCGTCACAACATCAACACGATATCTTTTTTGGGTTTGATAGTTATTAGTCTTTCAGTATTTATAAATATGATTAGGACTATCACGGGTTGCATCAAATTTATTTCATGACAGTAATCTGGAATATTTGAATGTGTTGAGCAGGTCACAGTGCCCTGCAGTGTTACCACAGTCTGTTCAGGGTAATTACTTTTTATAGACCTCTCTTGCTTAGAGCCTGGTGTTGAAAAGTGAAGATTCGGCCCCTGCGGTCGAGGATTTACTTCCTGTGTATGTGCGTGCTGTGTGCACTCTTCACTCTCATGTCTGTTGCCGCTTGCAGCGCTGATTTCAAAACATGTCTCCGAATAAGAAAAGGAGAAAATGCCAAACACTGTAATTTGTCAACTAATTTTTACAATCAAGCCTGTTTAAAGTTATTGAATTAGCTCTGGCCAGACACACTGTCTTGACACAGAAGAGAATCATTTCACTGAATTATTTTTGGAGAAAGTTTTCATTCAGTGGAGGAGAGCAATAACCAGCAGCGTGCGATGCTGCAGACGATGGGAGGAAGGCTGAAAATGGTGTGCGGAGACACTGTAGACACGGGAAGCCAGAATGAAAGTCCTGGAAGTTGCTCACATACAAATGAAGAATGAATGAACAAGAATAAAAATAAATGTAAAAAGAAACCTGGTGTGAGAGCCCAGGACTGCCAAGGTGCCACTTGATGTCTAAGAAAATGGTACGCCAATTTATTTTAGTAAATAAAATGTAATTTTTTTAAAAGGCTCTGTGAGCAGTCAGGCATCTGAGGTTGAAATGGCTGGATCTTTGAGTCCTGAACATTTTTATTTCTTCACCAGACTTGTCCACTTTGTTCAGCGTGTTCTTGTGTGTCAGCTCCGCATATAATGGTTAATATAAATATCCGAGCACAAAGGCCCTCTCAGAGTATTTGAAACAAGCTCAGTTATTTGATTATACAGCAGCAGACTAGATTATATAATTACACAACAGAAATGAGAAAGAACTTTTCGCTCTACTACTGTATATTTGCACTCCACAGCGGTAATCCAGATGACACCACATAAGAGGTTCCCAGAGCTGGAACAATATTTTTTGGATTTCCTGATTTTTGCAATAAAAAGTATTTTAGTTCTCAGAAACTAATTTTATCCATGAAAATAGTGAACAAGTACATTTGGCAAGCATCTATTTATATGTTTTGCATTAAGCCCACTGCGGAAAGTAACAATGTTGGCTCCCCCAATTTTGTAAATTACATGGCAGAAAGTACAACGTCTTAAATCTAAATTTGGTTGTTGTTGGCTTAGGTGAACATGTTTTGGCAGAACAAATTGTAATAGTTTGTTTTATGAATACAGTTTTTCAGGACATGGTGCCTTGGGAGCAGAGACGAGCAAAGTGAGCTCGCGCTGTGTGGGCAGCAAAGGGCCGACCTCGGGATGGGACAAAAGGTCTGAATGTTCTCTTACATAAACCAGTCAAACCAGTGCATGAAGCTTTTCAGTCCATACAACCAGCTTTATGTTGATTGTGCTGTCAGTCGATCAATATTTCTGTTTAATATGTTGTCAGATATTGTCCTAACACAATTACACAATTAAATTAGATCTATAGTGATGTTAGTTTCCAAGGCAACCAAACCAGACCACTGCTTTTTAGCCACGGGATCTCAATGTCCAAAACTGAAATATCTCAAAAATTCTAAGATGGATTGCCATGAAATTTGAGATTAAAGGGATAGTTGGCCCAAAAAAACAAAAATACACATTTTGACTCTTACCTGTAGTGCTATTTAGCAGTCTAGATTTTTTTGGTGTGTGTTGCCGAATGTTGGAGATATCGGCCGTGGAGATGTCTGTCCTCTCTTGAATATAACAGAACTAGATGGCACTCAGCTTGTGGTGCTCAAAGCACCAGAAATGCATTTGAAAAACTCAACAGCAATGTCTCTTTCAAGAAATTATGACCTGGTTACTCAAGATAATCCACAGACCTTGTTGTGAGCAGTTTCATATAATATACACCCACTAACCATATCACTGCACAGAAGGAAGTGTTCATCCACTCATGGACGAGAGGCCCGTGTTTGTGACAGCACAGGTTGTAAACATTAATGGCGTCCTCCTCGGCTGAGCTGCAACATTAGCTAGCTCACTGATGCTAGGTGAGCTACATAGATGCACACTTTCTTCTGCGTGATGATACAGTTCGACAACATAGTTCAGCAGAAAGAAAATAGTTCCTGGCTTATCTTGAGTAATTGGGTCATAATTTCTGGTAAAAATATTGCTACATTAAGTTTGTATTGAGTTTTTGTAATGTATTTTTTAGCACTTTGGGCACCAAAAGCCAAGTGCAGTCCTGTTCCATTATACTGGAAAGAAGGCAGACATCTCTGTGGTTGATAGCTCCAACACTCGGCAACTCACACCAAAACAATCTAGACTGATAAACAGCGCCACAGGTAAGAGAAAAAAAAATATTTTGGTGTGAACTGTCTCTTAACATTTACATCCAACTCAGGATGAATTGTAATAATTTCTTTGTTAACTCACCTTTTCCTCCAGCGCCATCGCCGGGTCAAAATTTTAATTTGTCCAACACTTTTGTTTATGACCAAATCCCTGCAAAACTTATGACATTTCCCATCAGCCTCCTCTGTACTTTGTGTTTACTGCCTGTAAATGAATCATGCATAAAAGTATGGACACGGTTTCTGTCACTCATGAAATCTGGGCATACAAAGCAGGGTTTCTGGGACGCTAACACAGTCTTTGGCCTTCTCGAAGTGTTGTGGTAATTATCAATGAAAATGAAAGAAGATGCCAAAACTTTTCACCCTGAAAGTTAGAGCCGGTAAGTGAAGGTTTCTGCCTGTTGTATACAGTGCTGTAAGAAATGTATGATGCCTTTGTTTTGTCACTCTTTTGAATGAAGACTCAAACTTTCATTTTGTAAGATAAGATCCTGTCCCATTTGGAACTATTTGAAAAAATTCTTCAGCTGACGAGGACAGAACAAATCTGTTCGTACTTCTCCATGTCCATGGTAGAACAGAGCAGCTCCTCATGTCAGTGGTCTCCCCAGGCCTGTAAGTTGCACCTGACCGCTCCTCCCATCTGCCTGACCCCGTCTGTCTCCAGCTTGTCCCCCGGTCGAGGCAGCCCACCCTCTGCCTGCCTCAGCACTGCATGCGAACAAGTCCGGATCTCGCCTGGGAGGAAGTGGAATGTTTTTACTGGGAAGTTTGGGATTAGACGACCATTGCAGGATTTTCATTCCATCTCTCGGTAGCTGCACTCCAAAGGAAGCCCCCTTTTTTTTTCTTACATAAGTAAGCCATCGCCAGTGTGGATTAATGAGCTTTATCCCATGCAGAAAAAGCAAACTGGACTGGTGTGTCCAAAAATTGCAGTACAGAGTGTCCATGGCTGAACTGCAGCAGGGTCCAGGAAGACAGACTCTCCTCTCTCTGCTGTCCATTGACGAACTGCCATAAAACAATTTTGTTGTGAATTACAGCACTTTTCTTTTCACTGTTTGGAAGCCTTTATTTATCAGTGAAATCTGATCTGCCAGTGTTTGTCCTTTTCAGTCTGTCAAACCGTGTTTTATTTCTGTTACGGATTTGGCTTGTCACTCAACCTTTGGTAAAGCTCGAGTGTATGTTGTTGTTGAATATGGAGGTGTGAACATCCCAGCGCAGATATTATCTCCAGTTCCTGAGGTTACTGGTATTATCTTCTCACACTGTGTAATCTACCCCTGACATGCAGTGTGTCTCTGTATATAGCATGGGATACACGTGAGTGTGTGACAGGGAAAGATGGACATTTCTTTTCCACGCAGGAGACCCCCGGGGAACTTCCTGTATTTTTGTAACCCGGATGAGAAGCTGTTGATAACACGAGCGTGTGGGCGCCAGCAGGGAAGGTGACATTAGCGACAACTCAGAGGAAGAGGAAGTCAATCAGCAGAGCGAGAGGGAGGAGGACAATAGCTATGTGGCATGAGAGGAAAGCCAAGTGGGGAAAGTGGGAGTAAACACACACATACACAAGGTATCTCTGTCTGCAGGTCAGAGGCAAAGAGGTGCTGCGTCTGCACGTGCATGCATGCGTGCTCATTTGGGCATGGCGTGTGTCTGCACATTTAGGTGCATTTGCATGTGTGTGTGTGTGTGTGTGTGTGTGTGTGCGTGTGTGTGGGAGTTTGTGTGTGGGATCGCACAGTTGTCTGTTTCGCACCTGGCCGGGCCAGTAGTGAGTCAGCAGTGGTGAGAGGTTGAGCTGTATTCCCTGTCACACAGCTCAAAGTTGTGTTAACCTTTAAGACAAAAGGCTGTGACGTGTGTGGGCTTCTGCTAATCCTGTGAGGAAAGCCATCTGAATGTCATGTATTCTTCTAGCTGCCATCAAAATCTGATTTAAAATGTGTGGTTGAGGTCTCTGGGGAAACTATTCAGCAAGTCTAACTGAATCGTAAGGGCATTTCAGTCTCTGTGACTCTTCCTGCTCTAATAACACTTAGGCTACAGTTCAATGAGAGCGACCCAGAGCACACAGGAAATCATTTAGTGGAAGCTTGCACTTCCAAAATGATCTGCTGTTTTGATCAGCTGCTGTTCGTCAGTGATTGAAGTCGACTGAAATTTGTGTTGATAAAAGCATTTGTTACAAGACATAAAAATCTAAAATCAAACCTTGTGGGAACAAATGACTCTGAAATATGAGTGAGAGACACACTCATGTGTACTTTTATTACATCTTCTAACTTATTTTTTACTTCTCTGTTCATTTCTTTTTTACAAGTGTAGATTTTAAAGGTCCAGCAAGCAAGATTGTGGGTAGATATTGGCAGAAAGGGAATGGGAATATAACTGTTTTTTTATAGTTAAAAATCACATGTAATTAAAAAGTGGTGTTTACATTACCTGAGAATGAAGCATTCATACCTACATAGGGAGCAGGTCCTCTTCCACAGAGATCGCCATGTTGTACCTCCATGTTTCTACAGTAACCCAGAACAGACAAATCAATCACTGACTCCAGATAGCGCCATTCACATTGTTGCGTCAGCCACCGTAGTTAGCAGTCCCTGAGCGACAAGTTGAACAGCGTTAGAAAAACACTGATTTTTAAACCACTTTATTTATTGTTTTTACTAGTTTAAATCTACTCCATTTGTTGAGGAAAGGAAAAGATCATTTGTAATTGATCATTTGCTCCCAGTAAAAGCCTCCTAAATGTCTGGATTTTAACTTATCAGAGAAAAAAAGGTAAGCACACATTAGCAGGCGCTTGGCTGGTGGCCTGCCCGCGATGAGCCAAACAGCATTAGAGGAACATTGATTTGTAACCTGAATCTCCTTACTTTATTCTATTTCAGTTTAAATCACCTGGTCCAAATGTTTTGGAGAGGAGAAGACCTCCGCTGATAATTTGGCTCACGGTAAAAACCTCCTGAATCAGCACACATTTGCAGGTGCTGAGCAAGCAGTCCATCAGTGACATGCCAAACAATGTAGGAGAAACACAGATTTTTTATAATGGCAAACTGCTTTGTTAAGTGTTTTTGCTAGTTTTAATCACCTGGTCTGAAGAGACCTCAGTGGATAATTTGGCTATTAAATCCTGAGCAATGAACACTGAAGGCATCCTAACTTGGAATTCATGCTTGGCACATAGGAGAAGTTTTAGCTGATTGAAATCTGCAGTCCTCATCTCTAGATGCCACTAAATCCCACACACTGCTCCTTTAAGGTAAGACTGGAGATCTTCTCAGATTTAATAATGGGTTAAAACAGCTTTTACTATTGAATTTACTAACTGGACAGCAGCCACTACAAAGACATGAAAGCTTGAAGCAGATCACTTGGGTTACAGTTTGCTGCGGCCACATTTCCTTGTTTCATTAACCTTGTCAAAGCATATTTCACAGTCTATATGAAAGAGAAAAACACAAGAGGTTTTTAAAGTTCTGTTGCGTAAGTACATTTATTTGAAAGAGGCCAACACAAGAAGTGACTTCAGGACAGGTCAATGAACTGATTGTGCGAGAGGTCACTATAGTGCGAGGGTTTTGTAGGACAGTATTTCAACCATGCAGTTTTGTGACAGAAGAAGAAGAGTCACCCTAAAGTGTTGAAGACTGAAAGAACCCCGAAAAAAATTTCCCCTCTAGGAAGGGAGAAAACTTTTATTTAGTCGATTTATTCTCACATTTTTTGGACAGCCTGTCTAGAGATGGGAATATTGAACAGGCTGTTGCTTCACTGGTCCAAACTGAAATATCTCAAATACTACTGGATGTAGAACCATGAAATTTCCTACAGGAATTCATGTTTCCCTGACACTGTATCCTAATGACTTTAGCGTTCCTCTTACTTTTTATCTAGCATCACCATGAGATTCACCGTTGTGGTTTTCAGTGAAATGTCTCCACAACTGTTGAGTTAATGTTTTATCTAGCGCTGTCATTGGGTTGAATTTCCAATTGTGCTTTGGCTTTTGATCAAATACCTGCAAAACTAATGACGTTCCCATCAGCCTCAGCTGTACTTTGTGTTTAGAGCCAATTAGCAAATGTTAGCATGCTAACCAAACTGGTAAAGATGTTAAACATTATACCTATAGACTGTATTGAAGAAGTTGACAACGCCACTGTGACGTCAATCATCGGTTTGTGGACTACCTTTTTGAGGTCTTACGTTTGGCATTTTTGCCACTGCCATCTTGTTTTTTGGAGCCAAAAGTGACCATACTTAGACGAGAGGTTGGAGCTTTAGATAAGCAAGGATCTGTCAGAGTCCCCGAGGACACTATGCACACTTTTGTGGTATTGACTTTTAAATCACAAGGTAGCCACGCCCTAAAGGATACCCTTCTTTATCAGCTACTTTGTTCTGAATGGCATCTCCCCGTTTACATGTACATAGTGAACATCATGCTGTATTGAAGATTTGAAGCTAGCAATTGAGACCAAACGTATTGGTAAAGTGTTTAATGAGTTAACAAGTCAAGTAAGAAGTAGGGTCATATTCTCATAGACTTGATGTTTTGCAACCAAAAATAAATGTTTGGATTGTATGTCTCTGCAAACCACAGACATGTTGAATTATGTTTAATCTCACATGTAGCATATATGTTGAGACCGTACACTTCTAAATGTTTCAGTTTTCAATTTTATGTTACGACCACGTAACACATGGTTGGGCTTAGGTTCAAAAACCACTTAGTAAGGAAAAAATGCATAGACTCATACTCAAAAGTATCCCTCTCAGTAATCACTGATGACAAAAGAAGTGTGTAGCAGTGCATTTGTCTGCAGAGTATCTGCCCTCTGCCTGTATAATCCTATTTTCTTCTTATTTTGCTGAGCTGGGGACGTTCCTGAGCACAGTATATAGGTAGCAATGAGGTGCCTGACCTAAATCAGCACGCATCTTAGAGGCACAGTGCCAGGAAAAACAATACGAGACTGAATCTTGGGTTGGCCTTCACTTTCACTTTTCCTGGAAAGTATATTAACAAACAGTTACAGATGATTCCTGCATAGTATAACTTTAAAATATTCCATTTAGTCACTACAAACATGGCTGGACATGTTAAAAAACACCCACTTTTGTTGGTCTCTAACAGTCCTCTGCTGCTGTCTCATGCTTGGCAGCCATCTTGCCCAGGTGTCACACCATCTACCATCCCCTTCTGCTACTGTTAAAAAACTCAGCTCCTTTACATGTTATTTTTACTACGTCATAAATATGCAATATAAAAAGTGCAGCATATCTGTGGTTTGCAGAAATGTACAATGCCAACATTTTTTGCTGGTGACTGGGCTGGAAAGAATGCAGGTTTAAGGCACTTCTGTAATGGCTTCACTTTTTAGACCCTGAGATAACCCTTTGATTAAAACTGATAAACATCAGGGTGTTAACATTGTCACTGTGAGCATGCTAACATGATGATGTCAACATTTAGCTCAAAGCACCACTGTGCAAAGCTGCAGGCACGGCTGCAGGCTCAGAAGGCGTCGCAGGTGGCGTAACAAAACTGGCACAGCAGTCATTTGTAGGCAATCTCCTACGTTTATCCAGCTGAACAAGGATGGATCAAAACTATCCATCAGATGCAAAGAGGAAAGGATATCTATGCAGTACAAAGCAGCATGATGCAGTATCTTGATCACAGAGACCAAAATGTCACAAGTTTTTGCCTGGAAGAATAAAGGCTGCAATGTGACGTGTGCTTTCCTGTCACGTCATCTGGGCTGGACCATCAACACTGGCAACAACAGTAATTCTACACCTGAAAAAGCAGCCTTTCAAGCTGGCTGTGAACATGACAGTTCCTTTTTTTTTTCAACCTTTTTCATGTGGGCATGCTGTTTCAGTCAAGTCAGTGGGGAGGAAGCGATAAAGTTGCTGTAAGATGACTACATCAAAAGCCTTTAACCTGCCCTAACAGACCGCACAAGTGATGTACAAAGAGAAGCTGGGGTTAGAAAAAACAGATTTGAAAGACGGGGTAAATGAAAGATGAGCTTGATGTCTTGTTTAACAGTGACAAGTAGGCAGAAAAGTGAAGTCTGAAAACCCGCAACACAGTGAATGTTGGCTACATTTGCTTGTGTTTAGAGAGGCTTCTATGGAAACCTTCCAAATGAAGGTAAAGATGATTCACCAGTCTGGGGGTGATCATGACATTAGGAGAGTTGTTAGAAACACGATAAGTTAAAAAACCTCTGCCCGTGGGATGAACTGTCACATTTCTTTAAATTCTTTTAGACCACTAAATGGATACCCTTTGGGAGGGGGAATCAGAGTGATGACAAGCCAGAGTTACTTTCAGAATGAACCTTAATTATCCTCTATAGACAGATTTTGAACAGGGGTTGTGAAAGAATGGTGGTGACAGCCGATCATTAGGATATATAGAGCTCAAATTATACTGAGGGTGTGCCCAAACTGATCACTAAGTGAATTATGAAGACATATCTGACCCTTGGGTGTGTAGACACAGATGTTTGACAAAGATAGTGATGTCCAGATGAGTAGAAAGTGGTAACACACCCAGAGTCACCTACTGTACTGAACACACAGCCCATAATTCCCGGCTACACCCGTCATGTGCACGCCAAAGACAATCAATCCCTAGCCGCTGCCATCGTGGCTGCTCGCTCCCAGGGTGAGAAAAGGTCCTAGCTTTGCTTGGCTTGAGGTGAGCAGCAGCATCATAAATTCAATTTTGAAATAACAGAATCCAGGATATCCTGTGGTTAACCACCAAGGCACAGATATCCGATTGTCTAACCAAAAGGAGAACCCACGCCTGTAATCCTGTCGGCTCTGATAGATGGAATATGGATGTTTGAGGAGATTTCATGAAAACAAGAGCGACTCCAGATGCCCTTTGCCGTGAGGGAAATTACTTATTGAGCTTGCTGAGTTGATTCTTGATAGCATTTGCTTGGCAAGTTTGTACTCAAATACTTCAGAGCGTTAGTTGATTGCCTTAGAACATTTAAAGGGACAGTTCACCCTAAAATCAAAATTACATATTTTCCCTGATCTGTAGTGCTATTCAGTGTGTGTTGCTGAGTGTTGGAGACGTCAGCTGTAGAGATGTCTGCCTTCCCTCCAATATAATGGAACTAGATGCAACTCATCTTGTGTTGATCAAAGCACCAATAAAAACACGAAAACCTCAAAAGCAATGTTTCTTTCCAGAAATCATGTCCCCACATACTCAAGATAATCCACAGACCTTGTTGTGAGCAGTTTCATCTACCAAGCTACACCAGCAATATCACCACGCAGAAGGAAGTGTGCATCTACTCATGGATGAGAGGCTCACACTTGTGACAGCATGAGATGTAAACATTAACGTCGTCCTCAGCTGAGTTTTAACATAATAGTTCCTACATGAAACCGCTCTCAACAAGGTCTGTGGATTATCTTGAGCGACCGGATCATGACTTCTGTAATAAAATGTAAAATCATGGAAGAGCAGTTGAGACAGTTGTCTCACCTTTAAGCTGGCAGCAGAGGTAGTAACAACGCTGAATTCACATCTGTTTAAAAGAGACAGCCAGCAGGATAGGACCATGGACGGGACTTGTGTGACATGTAAAGTGTGCCACCTACCACTAGGAGATTTAAAAGGCATCTAGAAGCATCCAGCAGCCAACTCAAAGAAGGAGAACAGCAGCTGAAAATGTCAGAACATTGGGTAAACAATGAGGTCTGGGAGCTCCTTACCCTTTGAGCAGAGGACGAGATTAACCCTTCTTATAACAGGGATGGTAAGTGATTGTTATTTCAGGTAATTGTTATTGTTGGTAAAGCACTGCCAATGCTCATGTTATATGTCACACTAGAGTTGGTGCTGTTGTGTTACCTGTCACCCTTGTCACGCCTCTTTTGCTTCCAGAACACAGTATGCTAAAACTACACACCAGAGCGGCAATATGTCACCACTGTTTGGGACAAAATAGAGACTTCGTAGTGGCCCTGTCACATGATTTCTGTGTAAAAAGGGCCACTGCTGCACCACAAGCCAAGTGCCATGTGGTTCCATTATATCTGAGAGACGGCAGACATCTCTACAGCCAGTATCTTCAACACACGACAACTCACACCATTAAGAATCTAGGACTACAGGTAAGAATAAAAATTTTGGGGTTTTTTTTCTAATTTTGAAGTGACCTATTCCTTTAAGCCAAAATATTACTACTGTATACAGTGTGATGATCAAAGCTGACACCTTATACTCTTTTATTTTGCAATATGTCTCACAGCATTGTCAGTACAAAACAAGCAGGTTTGTGCATGCATGTGTGTCACGTCCTACACTGAAACCAGCCACTGTTGTGATACGAGGTGAAACTTCAGCGGCCATGCAGGCCCAGCCCCGACTACACAATGAAGACATCCTTAGAGATGGCCTGTGTTTACTGCCAGGTTGTCAGGGAGTCCTCCACAGTCTGGCAATAAGGAAGGGGATTATTTGCTTTGGCTGTGGAAGAAGGTTCTAATCAGATCACTGTGACATTTGAACACACTATTTGTCCTCTCCGCCAGCCAACTCTCTCCGTCCCTGCGTAGTTTTTGTTCACCTTTCACCTCCTCACCTCAGGGTCTTCCTGCAAACAGTGTCTCAGGTTGTGAAACATGTCTGAATGGAGGGTTTGCGGTGAATGACTACCAACCCAATGATTACACTTTTTTTTGCTGTACATCAATCAGAATAAAATGGCTTAAAACATCCGTCTTCATGAACACTCCAAAAAAAACGTTGACTAAATCACTCTTGCACTAAAATCTTGCCAGGCTGCATGTGTAATTGTTTTCTCTCTCATTTGCTCTTCCATTGTCTTCCTTGCTACCCAGCATGTGGAAAGAAAGAGGGCAAGATAAAGTAGATCGCTCAGGTTGGGGGGAATTGTCATGTCTAATTGCCACATCGTCTGCCTTATCTGATCTTGCAAGGCTGTTATTGTAATGAAACACCGGTGGAGACGAGCCAGGAAAGGTGAAGATTACACAGCGTGAGCCATTCATGGCACAATCCATCCCTTCATTGCTCTGGGTTTTCCACACTCTCAGTCCAGGAAGTATAGCGGGGCATGTGAGGGCTGGATGTGGGCTGGAGGAGTGCTGAGGTAACCACTCTGATAAGTGATGCATCTCTGCGCTGCATTGTGCATTGTGCTTCAACATGACAACCCCATTGTGAGGACGTGCTGTAGAGTATTTTCTGAGAGGGAAAGGTCAGGTTCCAGCTTGTCGATACTTTAGTGTGTCAGGCTGATTTCACACCTCTTCAAATGACTGTTATTAATGATGAATATGTTACTTCAACAGATCAGTTTTGTTTCTGACAGAGTTAAATCAGAGGCCCGCATGCCTTCAGTGCACACAGGTATGCCCCACTGTTTTAGCTGTTTAAAGGCAAACCCTGTGAAATCTTCGTTTGCTGTGAATTATAATGCTGCCCTTTAGTGCCCTGCCATGGTTTCACAAGGTATTACAATGATAATTTTTTCTCATTATCATTTTTTTGACAGCATCTCTCAGTTATATTTCTTAAAAAAACAGTAACCTTTGTGAGTCATTAAATAGAAACATAACGCAGCATTTTCAACTTACAGAAGACAAACCTTCTTTATTTACAAACTGCATTTCAACTGAATCTGAAAATCACTTTCCGAAAAAGCAAGGGAGTTTAGCAATGACGTAGGTTGTCTAATGTCCAAATGGTCTGGAGCAGATGCATTTTTTGCGTCCCAGTTTGGATTAAAGAAGGAATTAGAGGTTGAATTTAAAAGTAACAGCAATTGTTTGAATTAGGGTTTGGTTTGAATGATGGGTATCACTCATATCTATTAAGCTGAGGTTTGTTTACAGACACAACAAAGCTACATGTAAGACAAGTGGTGGAGGCCTCTAGCTCTGGTCCTGCCACAAGGCATCCTTTATAATGACGTATAAAATAGTGTGTTAAGTAATCAGAGCTGATTTACAGCCTGTTTTATGTGATGCAGTTGACACTCCACTGTGTATCCTCAGCGACGACAGCTCACATTAGCTGTGATGTTTAATTTCTTTGCTCGTCTCAGGCAGCAAAGCATCTTTTGTTTGGTCCCTCACAGTCTTAAGGAAGGTCATGATGCCAGAGCCACCTGTGCCCCTCTCCTCTAACGCTGTGGGTGCTCTGCTGATCATCTCCCCCTCTACCTCCTGGCTCTGGTTTCGAAGTTGACGGGCACGGGCAGCGGGTACAGTGATGAAGCGGCTGACGACATTGAGGTGGTAGCTGCGCAAAGCCAACAGTTTTGTGACACAGTGCTGGTAGGCTCGGTTTAACCGCTCGCTGGCCTGCTGCAGGACAAAACTCTTCAGGGAGGGTTGCAAAGAGATGTCCCGGATCAGCTGTTTGTGGGCAGGTGGCATGTAGTTCCTCATGCGGGTTAGAAAGGCACCTACATAAGGGCAGTAACATCACAATGAGTCCTTCTTAAACCTCTCTGGCACTGTTGTAATTAGTAAAAGGAAAAACCTTACCACTTTGTGCTTCATGTTTGACTCCCAGAAGTTCATCAAAGCAGTGCAGCAGGCTGCTCTGTGCAGCACTCCCACCTGAGTACTCCATCGGCTCTGCCTGGACCCCTTCATACACCAGCCCCTTTGGCATGCAGGGGTTGTCTTTCCACCTGCGCATGTGTACATGGACACAAACACGTTTCAAAAAACATGTTCCACTTTGCCAGTGATTGAGTCAAATAAAAAGGAGAGAGTTCTGTACCCAGACAGGTAGATCCTCATAATGCCATAGAAGACTGAAGGCTCCACGTACACTTAGGAAAAATCACATTAATCAAAATATTTGTCAATAGGGAGATATTATTACTTTTAAATGATGTTAGAGAGATTACCATGCATCAGTTTAAGTGCATCTGTCATGTCCTGTATAGACTGGCTGATGTCTTCCAGGGCTCTGGCCACAGCCTCAGTGTCTCCATTCCTAACACCGTTGATCACAGTGGGAATGTTCTGCAACACAAGTTACAGTGGCTTTGTCTTAAATTTTCTCAATTTAATTGTCATTTCAGGGTGACTTTAAGAGTTTTTAAACAATAACCTTTACATAATCAATCCCTGATGCATATTGTATGAACTGACTTATTTTGAATATATATTCACCCTCAGTGCAGGGACTGCTGCCAGCTCCACCAGCAGAGTAACCATAAAGAAACCTCGCATGCTGTCTCCTCCTGGGAGGCTGAGCAACAGCTCCAAGTTCCTGTGTGATGATCATAAAACAATAATTTTTTGCAAACGTCACAATATTTCGGTACATTATGTGCAGAGGACCAGAAGTAAAGTGAAAATGTACTCACTCCATGTCAAAAGGCCTGGCACAGGAGACACAGAGATGAAAAAGAAGAAGAAGAGATTTATACTTCACACTTGTTCAGGAGGCAACCAAACCACATGCATAACTGGCCTTACCCTTCTGGATCCCTCTTCCTCCAGTTAGCCAGTACTGCATCTGCATGGGTGAGAATTGGGGGAAGTCCTAGGCGCTGTGACACCTCCCAGTAGGGGACTGCCAGGTTATGTGGAAGCATCTTAGGGGACGATTATTGAAGATGGGAAGTCATTCATATAAACTGTGAAGCAACTGATAGCAGGCAGGGAAATAGGGAAAAGGAAAAGTCACTATGACTAAAAAGAAAACTGAAATATACCTCAACTGTGTTGTTCTCTCCCTCCTGCCAAACGTAGCCCATGGTCATCACACTGAGGGCCAGGTGGGCCAGTCGTAACTCCCGGTGTTTCTGCAGAAACTGGCTGCTCAGCAGCGGCATCTGAACAGACGGGGTATCATCACTGAGCCATGGCTCCATAAACATAGCGAATTGTCCTTGTCAGTTTATTGTTACCTTGTTAACGTGGAGGCGCAACTCGTGAGAGTGCACAAGCTCTGGGACTCGCAGGGCAATATCCATCCATGGCTGGTAGTAAGGTGGAAGCTCTTGCTTTGAAAGTCGAGTTGGTGCATAATAAGAAAATGTGGATTACGATGGCAAATGGGAATGAGAGAGAACAGTGCACAGATGTGAAGGTGCAAATGATGGAACAATCTAGGACATTTTCATTTTTAACTTTAAGGCCTCTGACATAAATTTGCATTTCATTATTATATGTTGCCACAGTACATGCACAGTGACCTTGCACTTGGGGGTGTGATTTTGGAAACAATGCTGCCTTAGGAATAAAGTTCATCACATGAAGCAAACACAAGCAATGCCAAATGTCAGCTTCCCTTAGCCAGTTAGTCTCAGTTAAGTTTACAGTTTTGTGACAGATAAACTGTGAGCATCATTTCTATTTAAGTTGAATTACACCACATACTCAGTTAAGTGACAAACGTTTCCTTACAATCAGATATTTCATGATAGTGTAAGTTAAAATTAAAAACTATAAAAAGATAGAGAAGGAAACTTATCCATCGGGCTTTCCACCTACCAGAGGATCAGGGAGGATGAAGCCAAGCTCCTCGGAGACATGGTAGGAGTCCAAAGAGAAAAGACATTTAGAGTCTGATTCAGCAGCAGCCATAGAGAAAGAAACATAAACCCACTGACAGCGCCGATCGTCTGACTATCTGAATGGCTCAAGAGACCTTAACCTGTCTGGACTCTGGCACAGTGTTCACTTTAAAGCTGTTGTCAATAATGGTTACACAACATTTATCCCCCATTTTTGCTATTGCACAATTTCAACTAAGTTATGTGTGGTAAATCAGTACCTATGCTTTACTTAGTGAAACATTAAGTAGAAGGTGTCAAATGTTATGTCTACACTTCCACAAGTATTCATAATTAAAAAAAAGGAGTTTGCTGCAGATTACATCATGCCTAAATTCCATGTTGTGTTTGTTAAACACTGTAAAGATGTTTTTGTTTTTAGACAGCTATGAATGTGTAACATTTATAAAAATACAATGACAATAGTTTAGAGAACTTAGTCAATCTTAAATTGATTTTGCAACAGCCATGTTGCCTGTCCATGTTGTCTGGATCAAAGCTGGTGTTTATGCTCTCCATCTTCCCTTGATGTTTACTCTGATTTTAAAGTTTGGCAAACCTCAAAAGTTCCACGAAAAGCTAACAAAACTGCACAGTAACAGCTTTATCATTACTTAAACATTACCCACGCCAAAGTGGTTACTGAGTACTGAAACATTACTTAAATTATATGAAGACAAACTTCTGTATTTCTTTTAGATCTATTGCTGTGACAACACTAATTATTACCTCACTAGAAGTTAAGCTTTTTGTTTCCCCTAAAGTAAACTGTTCAGTTAATGAGTGCTGAATCAGTAGTTAATCATTACCTTTGTTATCTTTTATGTTTGTCTTGAGAGGTGATACACCTTATTGACAAATAACTAATATCCTTCTTCCTTAACTCATGATGGATCCTTCCAGCAATTACAGGGTCAATGTATCAAATGGGATAGGCCAAATGTAAAGAAAATGTTGGGAGCCCAATGTGTGGGAACACAACAGACTGGAGACAATGGTAAGTTTTAAATCATTTGTGTTGTCATAAAGTTTCTAAAAAAATAACTCAAACAAATACAAAACACAAATATAGGCTTTTAGTTTAACGTTTCCAGAGTTCAATGACCTTCACGTCTGCTCAAAAGTTCAGGTCCGTCAAAGTTTATTTTATCCGAAGTTCAGTTCATCCTACCACAGACTGGAAGGAGGGGTGTCGTTGTGGCTCTCCATCAAAGCAAGATCACAGAATCATCTATGAAGTCCTTTAAAAAAACTTGACTTATAAAGGTGTCACAAGGAATTAATTTACACATAGTAATTTTAGCTTTGTTGTACAACATTCTCAAATAAAAAATATCAAGTAATGTTAAAATCAAAGACAACTTTAGTTAAGGCTGAACAATATAATATTCACGTATTCACCTATTACAAAATTATTAAACTGAAATACACATGGTGCTAAATCAAAAGCCCTGAAGCAGTTTAATTAATGTTACATGACACACAGTTGTAATGTTCAACCCTTAAAGGATAACTTCTGCATTTTTTAACCTGGACCCTATTTCCTTGTGTACGTTGGTCAAAGACACTGATGTAAGCAACAGTTTTTGAAACTGGTCCAGTATGGAGCGAGCTGACAGCAGCACAACAGGCTGTAATGGAAGCTCACGGGGCAATTGAACATCGTCACTGTATGCCCATTAAAAGAGGTTATTTTTGACACAGAGTGGCTCACATTGGTATTATAAGTGTCTGAAGTGTCTCTTTACCTTTCACTTGATCCGGTCTGTTTGTAATTGCCTCGTTACGCAGAAGTCTCTTCCTGAAATATCATGAGATGTCACTTGTTGCAGGAAAACTACAGAGGAAACATGGGTGAGATTTGGAGAGTATCATTTCTTTGGATGCATAAAACTTGCTTGTTGTCCACTCACTTGAGCTAACATTAGTTAGCTGCTTAGATCATGCATAAATGTTTAACTTTTGGAGATGCTACATAATGTTAGCTGGGTTAGATTCTCTATAATCCAATTGTTACGTTAATTTTACTAAAACCACGCGCACCAAAGAATAATGCACTCAGATTTACTGGCATGATAAACAAGAGAGAAGAAAAAAGGTGGTGATCCCCTACTTCTGAAGCGCTCATAAAGTCAAATTATGTGTCCAAACCGCTATTACCCTGTAAATTATTCATATTACTTTAGGTTGTAAGGGTCCATGATCTAAAGACTCAAAGAGGTTTTTCATAAAAATTAATTCAAGTTGTGAGTACTGGTTTAACAGGATAAAGTGAGTGTTGTGTCAGTTTTCTGAACATCCCTAAAGGAGTACCTCAAGGTTCAGTCTTGGCACCAATTTTATTTACTATTTATATCAATAACTTGTGTGATAACTTATCAAATGCCTTGTATCACCTTTTTGCCGATGACACAGTCATTTATTGCTGCTCTTCCTCACTTGCCCAGGCTTTGGAATTTTTACAGACATGGCAAACAGATAGAGATGGTCACTAGTTACAAGTATCTCGGCTTTCTGCTTGACCAGGAACTCTCCTTCCAGGCTCACATTGCCAATCTGGTCTGTAAATTGAGGGTGAAACTTGGATTTTATTACAGGAATAAATCCTGTTTTTCCCTCGGGGCTCGGAAATATCTTGTCTCTGCAACTTTTCTGTCACTGATTGATTATGGTGATGTTTTGTACATGAGTGCCACGTTAAAATGTCTTCGGGCACTGGACACTGTTTATCACTGTGCATTACGCTTTGTTACTGGCTGTGGTCGCCTCACTCACCACTGTGAGCTCTATGCCAAAGCTGAGTGGCCCTCCTTGAGCTCCCGGAGGTATACACATTGGATGATGTTGATTTATAAGTCTCTTCTTGGATTAGTTCCATCCTACCAATGCTCTCTGCTTCAGAAATCAAGGAGCACGTATGCCTTACGCTCTTGTGCAATTCATCATCTAAATGTGCCCAGAGTCAGAACTGAATTGGGTAAAAGAGCTTTTTGTTATGCTGCCCCCTCCGCTTGGAACACTATACAGACTGAACTGAAAATGTCAGAACTGGTCTCAGTTAAAGCTTTTCATTCCATTTTACACACTAGGCAGCGAGAAACCTAAGAGCAATGCTTGTGTTTTTAATTGTTACTGTCCTTACAACTGTCGCACTTCCACTGCAAAATTGTTGAATTTTTAATATATTTATTGTTTGTAATTTATTGCCTTAATCTTTCTTGAATGTTGTATTTATTATGACGTGTGCTGCTGACCTCTTGGCCAGGTCGCCCTTGTACATGAGAGTTAAAGGCCTGTCCCATATAGACACCTGTCCCAGATATAGGCCCGTTGAGTTCAGTGATTTTAAGCAAATAATAGCCCGGGCTGTTAATTGATGTTTTACGGTAGTAACACACTATACAACCAATACACTGTTGACATTTGTAACCCCGATGGTAGCAGGAGCTTTTTAGTTACAAAACATTCAGACACAACTCACCAGCGGAGCAAAATGTGTTGTCAAACGCTGTGTGTTCGGATCAGTTAAACTCGCCAACCAGCAGGACTGTAGTGGTGAGAAGAGGAAGTGACCTCACCTCACCTTTATAGTTTGGGAGTGGTCTGGGACTGGCTAAGTGGTTGTTGGCTTTTTAAGCTGGGTTTCACCAACCTTATATTATTACTGATTATTCATCATTACCTTATTATTACCTTACCAACACGTCTTATGTGAGTGCACCCCTTAAGTTAAATAGAGTATAACCTTAGAAAAATAAAACAGGAAACAACACAATTAAATTATGTTATGTGTAAACTGGCTTCATTTGGGACTAACTGTGAAGTAATTAAGTAAGTTTCCTAAGTCATTATTAATCAAACAATCATTAACTAACGATTAGCTACTGTATGATATTTGATCGTGAATTACTCAAGAACCAACCATTAACTAATAATAAGTTACTCATTTGTTTCTCATTAGCTCCTTGGTAACTACTTGTTTTTGTGCACCTTATTGTAAAGTGTAATCAAAAACTTAAAAATTAAGAACATGCATAAGAGGGTCACACAAAGGTTATCCTGACCTCCATATCCAGACCTATGTCCTCCACTCTGTCCACATGCTCACACCAAATTCAGATCCTATTCATATAAGCATCTCACAGTTACATAGCCTCCTCATGTCATAGATTTTTCTTCTGTTCCATTAATTGATTGCTTTAAAGTCAGTAGCCTAGAACACTGGTTCACAACTTGGGGGTCCTGACCCCAGGAGAGGGTCGCCAAAACTTCATGGGGGTTCGCAAGGCCTGCTTGATTTTAAAGGGTGTGAGAAAACTTTTTAAAAAGATGTACAATAAACCCATATCTCAGCATTTCATTCATCATGTCTGTAAAGAAAACTAAATGAAATTGTTATGTTTGAAGTTTCAATTGTTATCAAAGAAACTCTAAAAGATCTCACAAAATAGTAGCACAGAGGAGATCTGAACACAAGCTATTCACAGAGCCTTCATTCACTGCAACACAGCCTCGTCCTGCACTAGAAAAGTATGCGGTTAGAGCAACCAAAGAGCTAATAGAACAATGACCAAGTGTCAGGGAGGAGAATAGACTGACTTTGTCAAAAAATGAAACCTATTAAGTATGTATGATTATTAAATATGTTTAAAAAATACATCACACAGATAGAAAATTGTATACAAAGTTTCTGAAATATCAGGAAAACTCATCTCTGATATGTTATTTACAGAAAATAATCTGCTCCAAAGTCATCCTAATTGCACACTAACTTCCTGCAGGTATCCTGTTCACTGTTAATTGTACACTTTATCAGTTGTTCTGTACTAATATTGTTACGAAATGAAAATATAATGTGAAATATCCATAAAACATGTCACTTAGTCACACACAAATGCTACATTTTATTATGTGATATGTGTCATTGTACAATGCATTACTTTAGTTTGCATTTATTCTTATTTTGAAGAAACTGTTCCACCCTCTGCTTTGCTTTTATATCCGCTTATGTCTGTTGTCAGTATTAAAGAGAGGGTGTAGGAAATTTAGACTGTCAGCCTCACCTGGTGGAGCAGACTGAACATTGCAGGAGTTACAGTAAAATAGGCTTTATGGATAAAAGTTAACAGTGAATCAGCATCAGACCATTCAACAGAACAAGACCAAAAGTGTATTGAACTATGTGAAGTGGTTGATATCATCTTGGAAAGCTGACATGCTGTGTACACTCATACTAGTAACTGAATAAAATAGAAATGCAATAGGATATAAACTGTGAAAGCATTGTCACAGAATGTTTGTTGTTGTTGAGGCATTTCCTCTGTGATACATGCAGCGCAGCTTTGGCATAAATATGCTGTAAAATTCACAAGTATAAAGGTCGACTGTAATTTGATCCTCTTGGTCCGGGGACAAAGTTACGATGTACAAACACTGGATTGCTTTGTTGGGCTGTGTGATGTGAATGACGTAGGTAGTTTGGGACGGAAATAAAAGATAAATCACACTTTGATTCATTGTGGAGTTAAAGCCTTCCCTTACCTGCATCATCTGAGGCTGAGACAGACAGAGTTACTGAATCGGACAGCAGTGGAAATAACCTCCATTTAACAGAGAAAACCTCCCACCATCTGTGCAACATGGCTGTCAGTACCTGTGAGTGGTGAGTAGCCTTTTATTTATCACAGATCAACCATGGCAAGTAGCTTCTTTGCTTTGTATCCTGAGGTTTAGTTATCACAACAGTAAATGCCCCCAAACTGCTAAACAATAGATAAACTAACAGCCAATAGGAGCCGTTACAGTGTGTGTCAACACTGTTAAAGGCAAGACATAAGCCATTCTCCTAATCATTAACACTCTACTAAGAACTGTCTTGGATACTGGCTAATGTGTGATTACAATGATAACTGTGAATCTAATGCACAATGAGTAGATTTAACACAGCAACTGTACAGTAATTGTGACGTGACATTGACTGAGTTCTTTTAAGGTTTACTAAATACACTTTTTTAGGACTAAAAACAAGTTTATTATCACAAAAATGATGATTCAAAGAGACTTAATCAGTTTGAGCGACCTTGTTGGTCTATTAATCAAAATAGTGATATGAGTTTTGTTAATATGCAAAAAAGTAACTTTTAAAGATCAAAAAGAACATGTATCTGAATCTGTAACAAAACTAGATTTATTGCAGTAGATCAAATGCTATAAAACAAGATAGTAATGTCATGAAGGTTATCTCACCTGGGAGACTTCTAATCTTTTATCAGAAAGGCAGCATTACTCACTGAGGACATGTGGTTTTAAAGCATTTTCCAGAGTCACTCTAACAAAGAGGTGCTACTGGTTGCATCATGGGAAGTGCAGGATTAATTATTTCTGGAGCTTGACCTGAAGAATTAGAAGTCATGATATCTTGGCCTCTACTTTGATTTTACTTTTCCTTTTCAGAAAGTAATATGTAATACTGCATAATGAGTTGTCTGGACACAGTTCACAACATGGAGGTGGCAGTGGCTAGTAGCTAACAGTGCTAACTCTATAAGGCTCACAATGGCAACAGTGCTGACAGAGCTAACAATGTTAAGCAGGTGGGAGCCGGTGGGTGGGTGCTTTGCTTTCATGTCAACATCCCGATATCAGCTGCAGGCTAAATGCTGTGTGAATGCAGTGAAGTGATGGTGATGAGCTATAGCCAGTGGACCACACACATGCATGCACAGCTGGACCGCCTTACCACAAAAAAACAACAGAGAAGCTTGGATTACACCATACTCAGAAGATGACGTCACCCTCTGCTCAGGACACCATGACTCCACTACATCTTTACATAGCAGATTAGCTGTTTGTTGCTACAGTAATGCTCTAAATGTCACAGACAGAACCTTTACTTTTTTTTACTATTTTTTCAGCTTTATTTTTTTCAGCTAATATCTATGCTCATCATATTTTTAGGTATTATACATGTATACATGCACATGTATTATGAATCGAATTTTCTATATAACTTCACTTTTATTTATTGAATGGTTTTCTCCGAACCCATCAGAGGGACTCATGCAGAGTCATAAAGGCACAGCTGGAAAGAGCCAAAGGAGTTAATTTAGTACCAGGGAACAGCTCATCATTTATATAAAGCTCAGCAGCTATCATGACTCATGCATTTTTCCTTTTGCAGCCCTCTTGAATGACACAAGGATAAGTGGATGCAATCAAACAATTTTATTGTTTGTGTGCCGGCCAGTGTTGAGAGGGTAACTTTGGTAATAGTTTACAGATCAAGAGTTACCCTGTGAAAAATGTCAAGTAAGTAGTAGTAAAGTAATGTCAAGTAATGTAGCTGCAAGTAATGTAATTTATGACTTGTGCTTACTTTTCTTACAAATGTTTTGGACTGGGAAACAAAGTTTAAAAGTCCCCAAAATATAAAATATAGTGCATAAGTGTTGCACACAAATTTGTTTAACAGGCTTTGCTGACCCCTGTTGTGTGAAAATATGCCAAAACTATGAAGTCCTGCTTGACAAAAAGATGCAAAGCAACAAAATGAATGTTACATAGTACACGCTTTCTGCTGAAAAAAATATATCTGAATGTAACCCCACTGTAGCCTCCAACATTTTGATCAGTAGCTGTAATTTAACCTCTTGTGACCCTGCATCTAAGGACATTACATTCTAGGTTTGCTGCACCTTATACTTCATTCTGCTTAACCTAGACCTGTTGTCCTCGCTCATGGACACCTTTGTGTGCATATGTAGTAGCAAAAGCACAATACAGCAGCCATTTCTTCTCCAAGGCAGTCTGCAGCCATTCCTGACACAAAAGTGGAAAAGGTGCAAAACCTGATCAAATGTTATGTCTGAAACTTGTTTATTTATGCTATATAACATTTGTGGTTTGATTCGGCATACAAACTTGACCAATTTTGGCAACAGTGACAAGCTACGATGCTGTTAATTAGGAGGTACTCATCTGAGGATAGTGGGACTTAATTATTGTATTATCACAGGTTTTCACACAGGCCAATTAGATGTGACAGACTGTTCCTACAGACAAAAGGACATTCCTGGCATGAAATATAGAGCGAGGAATCTCATGCAGTCACAAAATGAACAAATCACAAGGCTTTTTGATACATTGCAATTTTGCTTTTGCACAGACACGTTCAGGCATTGAAATGGACAGTTTTGCACAAATGTTGCATTTTGTTTTTGCACCACAGTGTTCAGGCATTTACATAAGATATTTTATACTTTATTACACACTTATGACTATAAAAAAATAAGCCCATCAGCCCTGCATGAGGACATAATTTCTTTCCAACAGTACTTCCTGTTCAAAGACGATGCTTGGTTTTTAAACTTATCCGGTCCTACTAATCCCAGACAAACAAAAGCTCAGGTCTCAAGAATTTAACATATTTTTCTCAGTTTTTCAGTTGTAATAGATTACAGTTACATTTATCTTGTAATTCAACTACATAACTTCATTTCATGTAACTAGTTACTCCTCAACACTGGTGCCAGGCAACTAAATCCTTTCTTACTGATTTTGTGTCATGTGTTTGCCACACATGCACTAACCCCTAAATGTGTGTGTGTATATAGGCTGTGGTATATGCTGCACACACACACACACACACACACACACACACGGTCAAGTTAATCACTGGGTTTCTGCACTGGATAAACTCCATCTGTCCCAACTAAAAATGTCCTGGTCACAACACTGACAGTTAACATTAAGGAGAGCTGATCATTCATGCTGAAGTCTGCAGTGCAACACTGTGCACAAGTTATTTAACCCGTCCTGGGTGCATGTGGGGTGTTAAATGTGCTGTATCACACTCAAAACATAAACATACTGTAAACTGTGCAAAGTACAACCCACAGTCTTTAAAGTGAGAGGTTAAAAACCAGAACACGTGCCGAGCTGGAGGCCAGTCTATCCAGGCTACTTAGGAGCTGTGGAATGAGATTTGTGCGACTTTAAAGTGGATCAGTGTTTTGTAATGAATGTTTTTTTTTTCCTCGTCGGTGCCTGCCTATTATTAGCTACGGAGGCCTTACAGTAAGTGGAGGTGGTTCCATGACGGTCAGGGCTGCAGCTCTGCATCGCACCGACAGGCTTCAGATCAGCCTTCGTATTTTTGGCAATGCAATCGGACTTATCGCACTGATCCAGTCAGGGGACGTTTCCTGAAACATCTGCGGTCGGCCGCCTGTTTTCAAGCCTCGTTCACCTTGCCTCGAAGATGAAGTTAAATACGAGCTGCCGTCAGGTGCAAGCCGCATCCGATGGAGCCCTGCTTTTTATCTCGTTCATCGACCAACCCGATGCAGCAGCACTTCCTTATGTTGCGGTAAGACGGATATAACATGCATCCTGCGAGAGGAATCAATGTTTTTTATTTCCTTATCGCTGTTTTTGTGCGCTGAGCGTGGAGCCAGATAAACAGGCTCAAGAGTCAGTGACGGGGTGTTACATAAGGTGTAATGCAGCAGAGCCTCATGACTAGTGTCTCGGTGGTGGTGGGACTGTTCGGTCCTTCTGGTAGGATATGCACTATTTTATCATCTTTGTTGTGGATGATAACGAAGGGCTGCAAGATAATTTAATGGTGATTTATGTATGATAGTCTGGAGGCGCTGTGTGGCTTATTTAGAGGGTCTGACCATATAAAAATGATGAATTAATTCGGGAGTTGCGCAGTGTAGACTGGAACAGAAAAGGGCATATGAATGAGCAATATTAGAGGCGGTGTATCTCTATAGTGTCATGCAGGCCCTGCCTAAGGTCAGACTGTCAGATGATTTAATATATAAGCCTAAATGGAGGTGAGACCTAGCCTATAGGGATGCAGATTGTGCAGTCAATGAAAGGCTGGTTTTATGAATGGCTGCAAACGTCAAATGACCGTCAGAAAAAATCATAGTAACCCGTAATAGTAATCTCTAGGGCATTGTAGACAAGTCTGAAATCCTGCTTTAAGGAATAAACACCTTTCCTTTTGTCATACTAGAGAATCAGAAACATGGTTGTAGTGTAGGTGACCAAAAGTGAAGGGAGGGGGCCAGTTATTTCTTTGCAGCAGGTCCCCAGGATCCAGGCAGGTACAGGAACACCAGGAGCATCTGACCTCATTCATAAGAAGTTAGCACCACCTCACTCTTCTGATCCAAGGTGGTCATTCACAGCACAGTAACTCATTCAAGGGGGAAGATGCTGGACAATACTCAGATGGTGGTCTGGCATTTAAGATCTGGTCAGTGTCATGACAATGCATGGACATTACAGTAAACAGATTGTAATGTCCTGTATGCTGGGATGGCTCAAGTTAGAACTAAAATGAGGCAACAACACTGGCATGAGCCTATCACAGCAGTTGTCACGTTTATATGGTGCTGTTTTTCTAAAATAAGAAAATCATCATCAGTGTAATAGATGGAAGATTGTAGGCTGTGACACACACATACAAAGGCTACAGTTCCCTTGGAAACCAGTCCAGCTACTTCAATCATCAGCCACCATTTTCAAGACTAAGAAATAGTCTATTTACCTATTCCCTCCATTTCATTTAATGCAGGTGTATTTGTGGATGGCAGATTTCTAGTAGTCGCTGTTATGAATTAGGCCTGTGATGACTGAAGGTAAGATTCTTTGGACTGTGAACTGTAAACAGGGGAAGGTGTTTCAGGCTTGCAGATGGTTGTTGGGATTACAGAAATATCTGCAAAGGATTGTATCAACCTTTTTTTAATTTATAGTATGCAAACTAAAGAGTTTATTTTGACATGGATTGTTGTTTTGAAACTGAATATGCCTTTCAATTTAACTAAAATGTAAAAAAAAATGGCGCATTATTTTTGCAGTAGCAGGGGTGTTGCATGTAAACTCTATGGATAAAAAAAAAAATCTCCCCCGTTTTGTTTGCTTGGCCCTTTAAATTTTTTTCTACATCAGTAGCAAGGACAGGGAACTTGTGAATGGGCACAGGGAAGTCACGAGACCGTCCATTGATAGCTCTGCAGACAGAACGAGCAGTGCAGATGAGGAGTAGTCACAGTGTCTAATATCCGTATTGATCCATGTTCCTGTACTGTTCGGGACAATAGTTTAGGATTTCAAGTGCTGATGCAGCTCTCTGTGCCGCTTTGTGTTTTGACAGGTCCCAGCTGACAGATTCTGATATGGACTATGAGAGGCCAAACGTTGAAACTATCAAGTGTGTGGTGGTGGGAGACAATGCAGTCGGAAAGACCCGCCTTATCTGTGCTCGGGCCTGCAATGCCACACTGACTCAGTACCAGTTACTCGCTACACATGTGCCCACAGTCTGGGCAATTGACCAGTACAGAGTGTGCCAGGAGGTAAGTATGCAAGCTTGTGACTTTTTAAGATGATATGCTTATTTTTAAAATGTGAAAAGATGTATTTAAGGATTTAAATCTCTGATCACTTAACTAAACATATTCACAAATAAAATACTAAATGTGGTCAATATGCACATTTAGCTGTAAGCAGTCACACTAGTGACTTACAAAAATAAAATATCCCTGAATATGTCATCTCTTATTAGGTATTAGAGCGCTCCAGGGATGTGGTGGATGATGTCAGTGTGTCCCTTCGCCTCTGGGATACGTTTGGAGACCATCATAAGGACCGGCGTTTTGCATATGGCAGGTGAGTTATTGTAAATTTCAGTGTTAGTCTACCACTATGTGCTCTGCTGCTACCTGAGTTTAGTGTATTTGTCCTGCGTCTTCCCTTCAGGTCTGATGTGGTGGTACTGTGCTTCTCAATCGCCAACCCCAACTCTCTATATCACGTGAAAACCATGTGGTACCCTGAGATCAAGCACTTCTGCCCCCGTGCTCCTGTCATCTTAGTGGGCTGTCAGCTGGACCTGCGCTATGCAGACCTGGAGGCCGTGAACAGAGCACGGAGGCCTTTAGCTAGGTAGAGGGACTTATGTTTGAACAAGATTCAAAGAGGTTGTTTGAGATTTACTCTTCTTGTGCCAGAATTGCCTTTGATATATTTCCTTGTTTTTCAGACCCATTAAATCCAACGAGATTCTTCCTCCAGAGAGAGGTCGGGAGGTGGCCAAAGAGTTGGGAGTGCCATATTATGAAACCAGTGTTGTTGCTCAATTTGGAGTCAAGGACGTTTTTGATAATGCTATCCGAGCTGCGCTCATCTCACGCCGACACCTGCAGTTTTGGAAATCTCACCTCAGAAATGTTCAGCGGCCTCTCCTTCAGGCGCCCTTCCTGCCACCGAAACCTCCCCCACCTATAATCACTGTGCCTCCTCCCCCAACCACCACAGAGGAGCATCCAGTCGGTCTTCTGGAGGACCCACACTGTGCTGATGTCATCCTGGTCCTGCAGGAGCGACAGAAAATCTTTGCACACAAGATATACTTGGCGACATCCTCTTCAAAGTTCTACGACCTCTTTATTATGGACACGCAAAATGAGGAGACTGAAAGGCCCTCTCGTGGTCCTCTCTCTGGCCGAGAGCTGCTGATGCGCGCTGCTAGCTTTGATGTTTGCGAAAGCAGCGACGATGGAGACAGGGCCAACCTGAGGGCATGCACTAGTGATGGGACTTTGAAAGACTCTGAGGGGGGGCGACGGGGCCGACTGCTCTCCTCGTGGAGCCGAGCATTCGTCAGCATCCAGGAGGAGCTGGTAGATGACCCCGTCACATACAGCCCCAGGCCCATGACTGTAGTGCACATGGACCAGTCCATGCAGCTCGGCCCTTTCCGAGCAGTGCTTCGCTACCTGTACACAGGTCAGCTCGACGAGAATGAGAAAGAGCTAATGCACATTGCACACATTGCTGAGCTGCTGGAGGTCTTTGACCTGCGGATGATGGTGGCAAACATACTTAACAATGAAGCCTTCATGAACCAAGAAATCACCAAAGCCTTCCATGTACGGCGCACAAACAGAGTCAAAGAGTGCTTGGCCAAAGGCACCTTTTCTGGTGAGTGGAAATGAGTCATTTGTTCTTGTGTTCTTCTTGAAATAGAGTTGACACAGATGAAATTGAGGCATTCTTTGTGTCTCACCTCTGTATTACAGATGTAGTGTTCAAGCTAGATGATGGGACCATCATGGCCCACAAGCCTTTACTCATCTCTAGTTGTGATTGGATGGCAGCTATGTTTGGCGGGCCTTTTGTGGAGAGCTGCACCAAAGAGGTAAGTCAACTTACATTACTTGTTTAATGGGCTGTGAAATAAGACCGACAGATGTCAAGTACAGACCAAAGTCGAACTGACCGGATTGCTTTTAAGCTTCGATTGTTGCCAGGTTAATCAATGTCAACATCAGAATTCGAATGCTGTCCTTTTTTTTAATATACATATGCATTACCACAGAATTTAATGAATTAAGAAATCGTTCATTGCAACATTATTCATTGCAACGTATTCTTTTTTTCCTGCTATCATGGCGTGCCAACAAAGTGGCTAATTGTCACGTTATTTCAGGGACATAAACAGACGTCCTAGTTTCTCTTTTAACCGCCTGCCCAGTCAAAGCTTTGATTAATCGTGAATATTTCTTACTGAAGCTTTGATGCCCAAAAACTGGTATTTGGGACAACCTTAAACCAAAGAAAGTCAGTACTGAGTTAACCTCCATGTTGCTCGTAATTTCCACTGGGATTGTTATTGCCAGTGACATCACAGGGTCACATGCCACTGTGACCAATGGTGATTTAAGACTGGCTCCATGGGCAGGGCTTCACTATGGAGCTATATTAGGGCCAAAAGTTTTGTACTTGAAAAAATAAAATTTGAAACTGAAAATTCAAGTTTTGATGTTGAGTTTTGAAAAATACATCAGTGTATTCAAAATAAAAATAAGTACACAATCTTTTTTTTCAGGTTAAATATAATTATGATTCACTTTGGTAATTATTTTGAATAAATTATTTATTTTCATTTTTCACTTTCATATATTTTGATATTTGAGATTCTGTTTTTTTCATTTGCATGTTTTATCTTTTCAGATTCAAATATTATTTTTTACAGCTTCAAATTTTTTTTTTCAGTTTCAGATCTTTCTTTTTCAGTTTCAAATCTCTCTTTTTCAGTTTCAGACTTTTGGCCCGGATTTCGCGTGGGGGGCGTGGTATCAACTCAGAGGGGTGTGGAATCATGACAGAGAGCTTAACAAAAAGGCTAGGGACCTTCCCCTATCACGTTGCCTTCAGGGAACGTAGGAACTGAAACAATTCAACTCAACACTTTATGTACACTACACCATGCGATTGGCGGTGAAAAAACTGATGTCAGTGACAAACTTCCATTTTCAAGCGGAAGTTACGTGTACAACTTCAAAATAAAACTTTAGCGTGCTAACTGCTAACTTCTTATATTACAGCCTATCGCTCTCTTTCTACACTAAAATGACCTGCGATCATTTCATTTCAACCGAGAGGTGTGTGGAGGTCGATTCAATGGAGAGCTGCAAGGAATACAAATTGTGTTTTATTAGTCCTTTGGCGATAATTTTATCCGACTGCTATTATTTCTCCTCGCTTTGCACCGGGCGTCATTGGTTGCCATAACGACGGCGGCCGGCGGAGACTCCTTTCCCGAGTCAAAATCCTTGAGGCCAGCTGGCCGTGATGACTTCTGTATTTTAACTGCTACACTACTCAGCCTTTATAAGCAATGTAAACTGTAATGTGACCTCAATTTAACTGACAGTAAACGTGTATTCCAAAAATGTACAGCCCGGACCTATTTCACCGACGGACAGCCACCACTAGTGGCAACTATAAAAACATTAATTTTACCCTGGCATCTTTATATGACGCGGTTGACTGATGCTGGTTCAAAGAAAACGTAGTAGAACTTCTAGACGTGTGTGTATTAAATTATAATCATTCATTTATCAATCATACGATAGGATACATATGATGTCAATACCCTGGCGCCAGCGCTGGACACAACAGCGCCACCCCGAGTGTCTACAACGCCAGTGTTACCATGTTGTCAGTCTACTGTCTGTGCTGACTGTGACCACGAGGAGTGGAAAAACCATGTTGATTTAATTCAACAAAATGTGTCTACCAACAAGAATAAACACTGAGGAATCTTTCATTAATAAGGAATATTAATTATTATTATTATTATTATTATTTGTTTGATAGATAGATGACAATAGAATAACCCTTATAAACTGTATGTATAAAGATCATGAGACAAGTTTGATTTGCAATTAATGCATAAACCACCACATCTAGAAATATAAATGTACATGACACAAAACTATTAGGTCAGTATTTCCAATTTCTTATTTGATAAGTTCATATTTTCAGTATAAAGCTTAATTCTATGAATGTATTACTTATGCATTTCTGGAGGTTTTAAAGTGCAAAAACACAAATACAAAGCAATAAACCTCACTCAGACATCATTTTAGCAGCATTCACAGTTCAATATATTGCATGTGTGTGTCAGTGCATATTGGAGTTGACGGTGATTATAGCTCTGGGGAAGAAACTGTTTTTAAGTGTGTTTGTGAGTGCTTTCATGCACCTGCAGCACCTGCCAGAGGGCAACAGGTCAAACATTTCAGAACCTGGATGTGATCTGTCTGTCCTAGATGATATTCTGTGCCCTGCTGAGGCAGTGGGAGGTGCAAAAGGCTGACAGGGAGGGGCAAGGCTACCCAACAATCTTCTGTGCAGCTTTGATTGCCTCTTCCTGTTGGCCTCAGTGCAGGTCCTATACCATACTGTGATGCAATATGACAGAAGGCTCTCGATACAAGAGTGGTAGAAGGTCTTCATCAGTTTGGTGTCTAGATTGTTCTTCCTGAGGACCCTGGACGGACGATGTGGTGGTCCACCTCACGGCTGGGTCCATATCTGGATCACTGGAGATTACAGTGAAATGCACCCTGACATACTGTTAAGAGTGGACATGTCTGACCCTGTAATGTTACCTTACATTGTGTCAATTTGAAAACAGCCAAAAGGTTGCAGGTGTATTGACAAAGAAGAGTATCATTTCAATGGTTAGGGTTAGGGGTTAGGGGGACACACTTAAAAACAGTTTCTTCCCCAGAGCTATAATCACCGTCAACTCCAATATGCACTGACACACACATGCAATATATTGAACTGTGAATGCTGCTAAAATGATGTCTGAGTGAGGTTTATTGCTTTGTATTTGTGTTTTTGCACTTTAAAACCTCCAGAAATGCATAAGTAATACATTCATAGAATTAAGCTTTATACTGAAAATATGAACTTATCAAATAAGAAATTGGAAATACTGACCTAATAGTTTTGTGTCATGTACATTTATATTTCTAGATGTGGTGGTTTATGCATTAATTGCAAATCAAACTTGTCTCATGATCTTTATACATACAGTTTATAAAGGTTATTCTATTGTCATCTATCTATCAAACAAATAATAATAATAATAATAATTAATATTCCTTATTAATTAAAGATTCCTCAGTGTTTATTCTTGTTGGTAGACACATTTTGTTGAATTAAATCAACATGGTTTTTCCACTCCTCGTGGTCACAGTCAGCACAGACAGTAGACTGACAACATGGTAACACTGGCGTTGTAGACACTCGGGGTGGCGCTGTTGTGTCCAGCGCTGGCGCCAGGGTATTGACCTCATATGTATCCTATCGTATGATTGATAAATGAATGATTATAATTTAATACACACACGTCTAGAAGTTCTACTACGTTTTCTTTGAACCAGCATCAGTCAACCGCGTCATATAAAGATGCCAGGGTAAAATCAATGAGTTTATAGTTGCCACTAGTGGTGGCTGTCCGTCGGTGAAATAGGTCCGGGCTGTACATTTTTGGAATACACGTTTACTGTCAGTTAAATTGAGGTCACATTACAGTTTACATTGCTTATAAAGGCTGAGTAGTGTAGCAGTTAAAATACAGAAGTCATCACGGCCAGCTGGCCTCAAGGATTTTGACTCGGGAAAGGAGTCTCCGCCGGCCGCCGTCGTTATGGCAACCAATGACGCCCGGTGCAAAGCGAGGAGAAATAATAGCAGTCGGATAAAGTTATCGTCTTAAAGTGTTGCTGTTGAAGTGCACAATCTGGCATAATTTATCGCTCCGCTTCTGCAATTGGTGCTCAATACTGTCTAAAAAAGCTTTCACATCTCACATCTCCGAAAACGTCGGAGTAAATTTTAAAAAAAGGCCATATTTGGATAAACTTACCACGTGTTAAAGAATATAAAAAGTATATAAAGTAACATATTAGCAGCTTTAGCCTCATAAAGGAAATTAAAACAGATTTAGTCGTGCAGGATATTCGTGCATGCCGTGAAAATGGAAGTTTGTCACTGACATCAGTTTTTTCACCGCCAATCGCATGGTGTAGCGTACATAAAGTGTTGAGTTGAATTGTTTTAGTTCCTACGTTCCCTGAAGGCAACGTGATAGGGGAAGGTCCCTAGCCTTTTTGTTAAGCTGTCTGTCATGATTCCACACCCCTCTCAGTTGATACCACGCCCCCCACGCGAAATCCGGGCCAAAAGTCTGAAACTGAAAAAGAGAGATCTGAAACTGAAAAAGAGAGATTTGAAACTGAAAAAGAAAGATCTGAAACTGAAAAAAAAAATTTAAAACTGTAAAAAATAATATTTGAATCTGAAAAGATAAAACATGCAAATGAAAAAAACAGAATCTCAAATATCAAAATATATGAAAGTGAAAAATGAAAATAAATAATTTATTCAAAATAATTACCAGAGTGAATCATAATTATATTTAACCTGAAAAAAAAAAATGTGTACTTATTTTTATTTTGAATACACTGATGTATTTTTCAAAATTCAACATCAAAACTTGAATTTTCAGTTTCAAATTTTATTTTTTCAAGTACAAAACTTTTGGCCCTAATATAGCTCCATACTTCACACCTAGGTTTGCTGCAGAACAACAAACTTAAGCTGCCATTTTGGGTGGGCTGAGCTTACACAAAAAACACATAAGTCCAATTGAAGTTACACAAATGAACAAATCATCTGTGGAATCCAGTGATCAAAACACAGTCGATTTATAAAGCACTAGCATTTAAAACGTAATCACTCTATAATTACACAAAGCACGCCAGTGCAGCGAGGATCATTACCTGTACTGAGCCAAGTAGAGCACCAATGAACTTAGTGGTTTGCGTACAAGGAATAATTTAATTAGAGGATTGCAGGTCTGTTGTAATACAATTACGCTGGCTTCTGTGATCCAAACATACTGTGGTTTTGTGAGCTGTTTGTTTTTCTACCTTAACAGAAAATAATCCCACTGAAAAATAATACATGTAAGAAATACCTTTGCAGGTAGTTTGCCATTTTAAATAATCAAAAGTCAACTGGCTCTTGAAAGCTTTTTTTTTAGATGTACTGAACAATTATCAGCTTTGCAACACTTCATGATGTTTTTCTTTTTTGTGTGGCTATTGTTGCTGCTACAGCTGAAGCAGACCTGAAAAAGAAAATCATGATTCTGAAAATAACCAGATTTTCTACCATTTTATTTTTTGTTAAATCATATAAATACAAGAGTGAAAAGAACATTTCCTCTCAGTTTTCTATTAAATGCAAAACACAGTAAAATCTTTGAGCCCCTGAGTCATGACTGTGTCACATGTTCCTGTTTCTAAGGTGCTGTTTCCCAACACAACTCGCAGCTGTATGAGGGCTGTGCTAGAATATCTCTATACGGGGCGGTTTTGTTCTCGGCCTGACCTGGATGCAATGGAGCTTATTGTTCTTGCCAATCGTCTTTGCCTCCCCCACCTGGTTGCACTTACAGGTATGTTTGGTATAGTTATTACCCTGTAAACCACAGGATTGTATTACAGAAAGCCATTGTGATAATGCACACAGTGACCAGCCTTTATGTTTCTTTCAGAGCTCTACACAGTAACAGTATTGACGGAAGCAGCGATGATGGGGGCTGACATTGACGGAGACGTGCTGGTGTACTTGGATATGGCCCAGGTAGAGTTACCTGTCAATCATCAGTAAACAGGGAGGGCACTTAAAGCTCTTTATATAATGCTTAGGCAAATTGGAGTCTTATTAATGAGGGCATTTCTCAGGGAGAGCTGCTCTGGAGGCTGAAATAATCTTTACACCTCATAGGTGGAGCCAAAGAAACTCTGTTTTTCAGAGTGCAGGTCAGCTATTTGGAATAATGAATGGCAACAGATCTTTGGAACAGTGGGCACTTAAGGACACACTGGAGTCAGGCTCAGCACTTCAGTTTGTCTTAGCTGCATCTTCAGCTGCATTCTCACTTCAGCTCCACCTCTTCAGTGTCATATGCAAGGCCACAGATGTAGCATGTGTTCATTTGTTTAACTGCTTTTTTTTCATAATATGCACCACTAAAGCAAAAGAAAGGCTATGAACTGACATGAAAGGGGCCTGCATTTCTTTCTCAAATCTTGAAGCATTGTCTCATAGATTGTTTCTTGTGCCATACTCATGCATGCATGCTAAAATTAGCATTAGCTGATGAGCCATATAACACGAGGAAACTCTCACAAAATGTATATACAGGCAGAGCCAAACCTGAACCCCGAGGTCACCTAAAATGTCCACTGTAGTCACTGTTGTCAAATATAAATAAGGTTCATTTTTACATTCATGCATTAATGACATTTGCTTTTTAGTCTTGCCTATTTAAGTTTATTTTGAGTAATGAGATGTCTGTCTCCACCCAAAGCAACAGCAAAACCCTACAGCAACCATGCCTTTCATGTACAATAGTTCACAAATGCAAAACGAGAAATAATGATTTTGTATGTTGACAGTTCCACGGTGCCCAACAGCTCACTGGCTGGTGTCTTCATCACATCTGCACCAACTACAACAGTGTCTGCCGCAAGTTTCCCCGAGACATGAAGGCCAAATCTACAGGTAACACACATGTAATCTGGTAGCACACGAGTGAGCTTCCATGCCCTCTCTAAAACAGTATGAACAGTATAGGATGCCAACAAACTTGTGTGTCTTGTGTGGCCATTTGGATCATAACAGCATAAACCAGAAGGGCACTTTGAGAGTGCCAAAGCCAATAATCCAGTCTTCTGTGATATGCAAATCTGCAAACGCAACCACTGAATATGTGTGGATAGATTTCCTTAATATCTGTGGTGGAGTTAATTGTAGACATTTCACATTTGGATGTGAGTAAGAGTATAATTAGTTGCATGGTATGTGTGTATGTGTGTGTACACCTTAGTTTGAGAAGACAGCATTGTTACAGTTGTGGCGGTGTTTCAGTTGTTCTGGTTCTCCCATGAAATCACTGAGCCTGAGCGCTCCATAACAACTGCTGTCCATATATAGTTTGAGCAACTACATGTGTATGCTGTCCTAGAGGACTACGTGTGAATGTGGACTGTGATGTGGAGTCACTGTATTCCTATTATTTCTTATGATTTGTCACTACTAACCTTTGATACAATCTGCTAGATTTTAAGATCTATGGCATTTATTCCATCAAAGCCAAATGTCCTTTCACCAGCAAGGACCAGACTCAAATGTTTAATTGTAATTCAGGAGGTGTTAGTTGTTGAGGACTGGTGAATGGGTGTAAGTGGGGGGTGAAGGTGGAAGAGGGATGTCTCTGTTAGGCTGATCTGGGAGGATGTGCTGGAGATCGGGCAGAGGGAGACTCAGTGTGGGAGTTCTGTCTCAGGCGTTTTTCCACCCGAGCTGATTACAGGCCCCCCAGACGATACCTAGAATGAGACATGGGAGAGTTGTGCATCAGATTGAATAAGAACAGAGGATGAAGGAATGTTGGTAGGGATGAGGTAGGGAGGATGATGGATGAAGGGAAAGGGAGGTGGGTCGAGGAATCTGAGAAAAACAAAGCAAGATGGGTTAACCAGGTATAAGTAGGCTTGGCAGGTAATCACAGGTGTGGTTGAGGCGTGGCCCTGCTCCCAAACATAAATTAACTTATTAACTTAACTTCTTGTTAATGAAACTGAAAAATCCACCAAGTTTCATGAAAACTGGGCTAGGTTTTTTAGGTAGGTTTTTTTTCTTTTTTCATAATCCAGCTAAAAAACAAACAAACAAACCAAGCTAAAAACACGACCCCTCCTCACCAGAGGTAATTAAAATATGTTAAATAGGTTTTAGGATAGTTGGACAAATTAAATGAAATCTGTTAAAGCGGATTAAACTCAGTGGACTCATTCCACCTCAGTAACAGATACATTTAGTTTTTAGCACTTCAGAATTAAAATAATGATTTCATTATATAATCAGAGACTACTAACATTTATAGTTACTGCCTACACTGTACTGGTTTGATCCATCATCCAAAAAGATGCTTGTGTCATCTGGTTCTTAGGTTGCTCTCTTTGCTAAAAAAAAAAAAAAGAAAGAAAATTGAAGTCACAATGTAGTCTAGTGTTGCATAATTACAGTAGGCCCATACAACAGCATCTTAAAGAGTTTATACGCAACATACAGAGCATGATATAGCAGCACACCACTATTTGCTCTGCAAAGATATGATAGAAATATAGTTAAAGTGGAGTAATGGCGTACTGAGCTAAAAATCAAGTCACACTCCCTCTGTGTTGTCTTTTGTGATCTGAGTTTCTGTGGGTGTTATTGCACGTGTGTATCCCAGTAGCTTATTGCCGCCACTTTGCACTGCATTTATATAGCGGTTACCATTGATATCATCATGGAAGTGTAGTGCCCACCCTCCAGTTCCCCCCTGGTTAACACTGTTAGCTCTGTTACCATTGTTTAGCGCTGTTTATGGAGTTAGCTGCTGGCTGGGTTAGCTACCTCCATGTTGAGAACTGTGTCCAGATGCTCCTTTAAATTTATTTTTTCCTTTATTAATGCTGTTATTTTTGCTGTTACACTGGGACTCAAGGTTGTGTTTATATATCAAAATATAGTTGTCCTAATTTATGCACTACATATAACGGTGGTACCCAACTGGTCCAGCACGGGGTCCAGATTTCTCCTTAATCAATATATCATGGTTCACACAGTTTAATAATTTAACAATGTCACACTTGCTGTTGGCCACAGCGTCAAGCTAGTTTTCTGTTTCTGTCAAGTAGGTGTCCATTAATCACTCGCTCTACAGCAGGAAATGGCACTTTAAAATAAAAGCTCTGTGCCAGAAATTCAATGTACTTTAAAATGAAGTGTGTTTTTTACAAATTTGACATGTTCACGAGTCACTTGCAGTCCATTCAGAATGGATCTGCGACCCACTTTTGGACTGTGACTCACCAGCTGGGAACCACTGCTATATAAGATTTGCTCTGTAATGTATTTCTAACACAAATGTTATTGTGAAATCAGATTAGATCTGTTTCTTTTAAGTTATATGTTCTGCAGTTTGTTGTTGTGATTGTGTTGAAATGCAAAAATCATTGTGAGGAAATGGACTTTTGAAATTCCTACATGGCCTTTTCATGTTTCTAAAACAGTTTGTTCTGATGCAGAGAACCAAGAATACTTTGAGAAACATCGCTGGCCACCTGTGTGGTACCTGAAAGAGGATGACCACTACCAAAGAGCACGCAAAGAGCGCGACAAGGAGGACTACCTGTACCAGAGACGGCAATGCAAACGCAAGTGGCTCTTCTGGAACCTTCCCTCCTCCCCTAACTCGAACTCTCCTTCCTCTGGCTCATCCGCTGTCATCTGACCAAGTGGTAAGGCCAGGCCCACTCTGAAGTCCATCAGTGTGGAAGTGGGTTGTAAAAGATACAATAGAAGAGAAGCACTGCTGGCTAGGTACGCCCCAATTATTCAGGCACACAGTCTCTCCTCCTGTTTGTTTGCCTCTGCAGTCAAACGGCACTCCTCCAGGTCTGCAAGGTCAGCTTAATCTGGCGGTTAAAGTAATGAGTTTTGTTCCTTAGATTTTTAGCTTGGTGTACATGAGACTCAAACCTCAGTGATATGAACCTCACTGACAAATGGCACAGTGTAACTGGCGCAAATAACAACTCATAGTGATTGTTATGTGTTCCACCACCTGAGTTTTAAAAATAGGACTCTGCTGGCACAGAACTTTCCACCTATGATCATGATTATCATCAATTAACCTGAACTGATAACCAAGTGCTGCTTATCAGCTGCAACAACCAGCAATTCAACACAGAACTTCTCAGTCTCAGAGATATAACACTTTGCCCTTAAGTGTTTGTACAATCTACCAAACTATGTGTACAGTATGATCTCGTCAACAGGATGTAATGATAGTATGACCTGCTAGGAATCAATTAGTGCAGTCAGTCACTCTAACCATGCTGATTGTGATCGCGTGAGCATAAATGAAAACACTGGCAAGTTCCACTCCTGTTTATTTGTGTACAGTCATTCTAGTTTTGAATGTTTTTGTACGGCTTGCACAGCTAAAAGTGATGTGAGTCTGGACACGCTCAGCATTTACGTATTGTGATCTTGTGATTTGTGGCCTCTTGTCACAAAAGGGCTTTAGTTTACATGAATGCATTCAGTGTCCTGAGACACAAGAGATCCCAAATCAAGGAAAATATCTGTATTTTCTGTAAAATGCCAGCAAAAACAAACCACTATTATTTTATATGTGTTGCTTGATGAGGCTTGTTAGCACACATGTTTCCTGAGTCCCTCTGTTTCACATTGAATGATTCCATCAGCTCGATCACTGGAAAGCAACGCATAATGCATCTCAGAGCCATTAGCAGCATTTCCAGAGCTGAAGCGACCACATGTTCATCATGTGCACCGTAACTTGCTGATGGTGTGTTTGACGTATCTATCACGGGTGGTGATTTGGCCTTTAGAGATTTATCTTAGTCGATCAGAGGATGCCCCCTGACTGTCTGCAGTTGGCTGTGTTAGACTTGTACATGCAGGAGGCTTCCTCATACCTGGGTGTCATCCATCCTCTTCTACACACCTCAAGCACTTTTTGGACTCTTCTTCGCAGAGACACACACAAGAACCTCCAGTAGCAGCATCCCGGTGAACGGCACTAAAGACAGAAGTGTCATGACACGCTGCGGCAAATTTTCAAAAAAGGAACCGGGGAGGATGTAAAACCATGACATTTAAAATGTTAAAAAAAAAGGTTGTGAAGTGGTCTGGATCAAGTCATTTCTCTTGATTTGTTTTGCACACCTCACAGTATATGTTCAAGACTGTCATACTTGATTGTAGTATGGACTGCAGCGTTTTTTGGATCTCTAAGCATGGTGCTCAGTGAAGATGGGTAGTATTGTAAATTGTACAAAATATCAGACGAACTGCAAGTAACTTGCATCACTCTAATGTGCTGTTACCTAATATTGTGCACTGCAGGCAGTGAGCAGAATCGTACAGTATTACTGAGTAATACATATACTGAATATAGACTTGACTTGCATTTAGTTACTGTGCAGCTACAAACTGTTGTTGAAAATAACTGAATACTCATTGTGCTGACCTCCAGTTACATCTACTATATACTGTAGTATACATGCAAATTACAGGCAGTTCAAACATACAGTTGACAAATAGTAAAATAGGATTACAGTGCAAAGTAAAGTAGACACATGTTTATATAAAGGACATTATAAAGACTTATGGTACATCCATAAAACATGCCATTGTTATCAAAAAAGTCTGATGGCAGCATTATGTTAAAGAAAGGCTAGCTTTAATCCTGCGTATGATTGGTTAGACTTTTCCATACAGTTTTTGAGTAGACAGATACTTAGAGCCCAACAAAGAGCTTAAAATGATTAAGTGGTATGAATCAATTCAGTGACAAAATCAGTTTCTTGCTTGTATTAACTCTTGACCTAATAACTACACTGCATGAACAGGGCTCGCCAAAATAGATGAAGTTTATTCACTGTCACTTAAAGTGTAAGATATAGATTTAGAGTAGTGGTGCTGGTGCTCTAAGCAGTAGCTTTAAATTGTTCTCGATTACATCAACTTCTGTTTATTGCTAAGTGAACATAAGAGTCGTCATTCTGAATATCTTGATTGATCAAATCTTTTGGCGCCCATGGTCAGACATTAGGCTGAAGGATGAGCCTCTCTTAGAGCCAGCTTCATCCTAATTCTGAATGTTTTAATTTATTAGATCTGTCTAATAACACAAAGTACAGTTTATTATAATAGTTTAACAGCAGGAGGGTCTATTTTGTTAGAATTTGCCTTGGTGGTGTGATTGATAATATCATAGACATGCATTTCATTCCTCAGTGCATTGCATTTCTCAATGAGTCTTCTGCTGATGTTTTGCATCAACAACACCTCATGCCTTAATGTACAGTGTAGTGTATGGTATCGAATGTAAAGTAGTGTTACTGTGGTTACTAGTTTGTTTGCTCTATGTTCAGTTACCATGGTGCTCTCTAGGTTGTGTGTGTGTGTGTGTGTGTGTGTGTACCTGTAAATGTACATAATCCATAATTTGGATGTAAAGCGATCGACCTATGATCGATCCCGTGAGTGAGCTTCAGTTTGAACACTGCAGAGGGTTAATGTCCTTTTAAAGCCGTAAACACAAAACTAATTAAGGACTCTGACCATCAAGGCCACACTAGACTAACATAATGACAAACCATCAATTTGTGACATTAACCATGTAATGAATGCAGGGATTTCAAATCTGTTTTATTGTTTTAAAAATCGCTTTATGCTAACGATCTCCAGTTTTGGAGTCTGCATAGTTACAAAATGCTGAGACAGCGTGGCCATTGGAAGTAAGACTGTAACTCAAACATGTAAATAGAAATTGTGTGATGACTTGCAATTCAAACTTGGCATAGCAATTGATACAAGCTATTGCATAGTTTAACATATATAATGTTTTTGTACTATGCATACTGAAATGTCTGACTTTGAAATTACAAACTTGCACTGCTTTGTAGCACCAGGTTCTATTCAAACTGCATTAGATGGTATAGCAACATCATTATTAGATATGTAGACAACATCAGGTAAAAAAAAATATAAATAAATAAATAAAAAAAAATTAGATCATAAATTACAAACAAGTTGTCACTGGGGCCCTTTTCCATATGTTTGGGTGCTAATTTCACCGCTGCAGAGAAGCACAAACCAAAGGGAGCTTTAGCAGCACCAGGAATATATTATATATGCTGCACAATCACTACTGCATAGTTTAAGAGGCCTTGTTCTGAAATGGTTGAAAATTAAATAATTAAAAAAAAAAACGTTAAATGACAAGAAAAAAACTTGAATGTTTTCTCAGTGTTCAAAGCCTGGATGACATTTTCCTTAGTCATCAGGTCTTTTTGTTCTCAAGAGCTGTTTTTATTGTTTAGGAGCTGTAAATCTGAAATTCTGTAGCATGTGTTCTTGAAAATGTGTAAATAATATTTACTAAATAAAAAAGAAGCAACGTGAGCTGTGGCGTCAGTATGTTTGTTTTTGTTCAGAGCCCTTTTTAGTCCTGTCATATGACACTTGTGCAGACTCACGGGTCGACGGAGGTCGGTACGCTCGTGCACAGCGCAGAGGAGGCGGCGGCGACAGCTGCGCGTGAACCAGAAGAGGAAACCTGCAGCAAAACACAAGTGGACAACTTCAGTGAGATGGTAATGTCTATCACAAATAAATACAAAGACTGCAGTTTGTATGTAGCAGCATTTCACGCCTGCTTTCTGTCTCAGCGGACACTTTATAATTAGCACCGTCTGTGTCGACGTGAAAATGATACACTGCTTAAATATAACAGCTAAAACAAGTGCAGGCTAACTTTAAGCTAATGTTAGTATGATGCTAACTTGCTCCTGAGATTTTCTACAAGAGTCACTGTCATATAAGTAAAGGTAGTATAGTACAAGTACAGTACAGTAAAGTACAGAGACGAAAGGGTGTGTGTGTGTCTCTCCACTGGCAGGATGTAGCCACATGTTGCTATTTACCTTCCTGTTACATATAGAAATGCATTAGCAGCATGTAGCCTAATACATTTTTACAGTGTAAGTGTCCTTTATAGTTGAAGCAGAATTAAGTCGTATTTAAATACTGTGATTTTACTGTGACACTGAGCAATTAAGACAAATGTTTAAGTAAACCAGGAGACTTACTGTCTCATGCAGTAGTGCTGCTGGTGTGTCCTGTTGTCAAACAGGTTTAGGTAGGATAAAAATAGCAGGTAATGTACTAGGGTTTATGTAATTCATACAGACACTTTTAGTCATGTCTTAAGGAAGAATGACTGATATATTCCGGTTCCAGTCTCGCAGATGTTCAAGATCACTGCTTCTCTTGGACTTTTATGGTATTGCGCTCAATATTGTCAGGTTTGGAAATGTTATTCAGACTAAACATTTTGAAAAAGCTACATTCGCTTTGGGAGATTTCATCTGGCATTTAAAAGTATTTTGACTTTTCATAGACTGAATAATCAGTCATTTAATCACAGTAATTAATTATAGCCGTAAGCCGACAATAAAGCCATGAGTAAGAGGCACTTCAGTTACAGTTACTTTTCAATACTTGCAAGTAGGGGTGGGAATCATCAGAGGATCCATGATACGATATTATCACTATACTTATGTCACAATACAATATTATTGCAACTTTAAATATGTTGCGATATACTGAGTATTGTGATACAATATATTTGGATATATTGCAATTTATTATTACCTTTATTTCAACTGTAAATAAAGGAAAACTTTGTCAACATCTGTTTTATCTAATAAGATAAAGTTTGAAGTCTGTTCGTCTCACTTCAGCTATTTTTTTTGCAGAAGTTAAATGTTATCTCGTGGACTGAAAAAGCAGTTTATTATGTTATTTTAGTGGGCTACATAATGTTTTATTTGTATTTGTAATATTAATAATTTGTATAAAAAAAGATAGTTGCCACTGTCTGACGATTCAATACTGCCACACAGAAATATTGTGATACTATGCTGTGTTGATTTTTTCCCCCAGTCCTAGTGGAAACACAATTTTTATTCACTGTTTTAGGGTGCTTTCACGCCTAAAGTTCGGTTCATTTGATCCCCAACAGAAGGAGAAAACGATGCAGTGTTGCATTTTAGTTCCAGTTCGCTTCATGTTTACACTGACTTGAGCCAATGAACCAAGAGGAGTAAACATGAAGTTGTACCAACTGACAGGTAACTTGTTGACAGGACGATTTTGGTGTTTGTCATCCCGGATCATCAGGACCCACGTGGGGGAGTCAAATTCCGGTGACTGACAGAAGTTCACGCAGCAGCACTTTAATGCTTCTGAAGTGTATTTATGTTCTTTGTTATCACAAAGAGCTCATAGAGAAATGACTGATTGTAAGCATTATTAGGAGGCTATTATTAGACTGCAAATCAATTGCATGTGTTGAATAATGACTAACATAGAGACAGGAAGAAAAGAGGGCGTCTTGTACAGTAATGATTTGGAGCTTAATACGGTGAGATCACTGTCACTCTAGTTTTAATGGACCTAATGAACTGATATGGCGTTGGATACAATGATGGCAGTTTTAACAGCTTTTTAATCAAGGAAAATACCGTTACCATGGTTACATGTATGCATTAATAGGTTATGGGCTGTACAAGGCCTTCATCAGGATTAATTATGAGATCATGGACAGATTTCACGATCAGCAGATGGCTTTATTATTGGTGTAACTGTTGAAACCATGCTAAAAATCACATATCTGCTATTATAAAACCCTGTGGTTCGTTGGTTTGTTTTCTGTCACACCACAAATGAGCTGCACCAGAGTCCGTTTGGAAGCAGACTGAGACCCACCTTTTTGAGTTCAGTTGTTTGGTCCACACCAAAGTTGGATTGACAGCTTTCACACCAGCCCAAACGAACCGCGCTAACGGCGCAAATGGACCTGAGTTTGTTGGAACCGAACCAAACACATTAGGTGTGAAAGCACCATAGGGGCTATACTGTTTGACAGATTAATGACAAGTAATACTTAAACAGCTACTGAACTGTCATTCAATGGAAACGACAAGGTGAAATACTGCAACACTTCCCAGCTGTCGGTATGGACAGGCCTCTGTTGACCTTGACTGTCAGGACGTCATTAACAGTGTTTCAGTCAGATCCAGTGGTGTAGTGGAAGGTATACACAGGTATACCCACCTCTGTTTCTGGCTGTTTACACTATATCCACCAATCAGAAATAAAGCCATTTGAATATACAGGAGAGTATGCCCACCTTCTCCTTGGTAACCTACCCATCTACCTAGTTGTACAACTACCTCATCAACCACCACTACACCACTGATCAGATTATATTGCTTCAAACTAAACCAATTTGTCTGGTCAAAATAATTACTGCTTGACTTACTGAACACTGCTGTTCTGCAGGCTGTGCCGGCACCGTTTCTGGTGTTATGTGCCTGTGTTTGGGGGTTCTGTCATGTGGAAGCAACACCAGACACCCTGAGCTCTCTGGATCCGTCTTTCTGTCAGTAAGTAGCCCAATATGCCTCAGAGCTGTGGTTGGGGTTGCAGCGGTGTATCATGAAACTGGTATATCCCTAACCCTGGTAGGGGTGGGCAATATATCGATTATACTTTATGTTTAGTAGCTTGTTCAAGGTAGGATGATGTGTAAAATTACTATATCGTAATCATCAAGTATAATTTGTCACGTCATTTATTTGGAAGCCATCGGCATGAGACTTGCTGTTTCAGTTCACTTGTTCACTTATGATACCATTGCAACCCTAACTGTGATCAAAGTACAGTTGCAATGAGAGGTAAACCGAACATAAAGAACATGGCAGAGACAGAAGGATCTGAACTGAAGCTTTATTTGCTCAAACAGTGTTGTACTTATTCACTATTTGCTCATGACAGGACTGGAACCTGTTTAAATACATTTGTTGTGTTTATATCAGGGTTTACTTTGCTTACAATACAGAATGTAGGACAGAACTGTGAATGACTGTCATCTTTCTTTCTCTCTTCAATAAAGTGGCAATTTAGAGGTCATCTATCCACAACTAGACATCGACAAATGCCTCATAATTCCAAAAGAAGGGAAACTCAGAGAAAAGATCAGCACAGTTTGGAAAGCACCACAGATTTACTTTCCTGGAGCACACAAGGTAAGAGATGTGTGTATGTGTGTGTCAGTGTTTTTTACGACATTTGTTGTTTGGGGGGTTGTCATTGTAAGCAGATAGCTCTAGTAAGCTGGTATTGATGTGTTTAGGTAACCAGTGGACTCTAGAGACGTCTGCGTTGTGTTGATATAAAGAGGCACAGGCTTTGGATATCTTGGGAGGCGATCTCCATTTATTCCTGACAGCAAGTGGCAAAAACAAAATGCTCCGTCCAAAACAACCATATAAACTCCAGCCCCTACACAAATTAAGCAACACAAGATTATGCTAGCATAAAACTAACTTATAAACATAGCTCAACAGCTCTAAAACACAAAAATTACCACAAGAGCAATGTGTCCTACCTCTCCCACAGAGCACATCAGCAAAAGGGGTGAGGCAAGGTGGAAGACACTCCTTAATAGGTGGGTTACCCCCAAAGGTGAATGTAGGGGTACAGAAATTGAGTATCAGATGTTCTTCATATTGTGTACGGAGGCCTAAATGTGTCAGGTAATAACAACGGAAACAAATTTAGTGTAACTATAATACTTTACATTTGACTTTATTACACATATTACTGCTGTGTAATTGACCCTGTTACATATAGAGGTTGTAATTCCACTACTGTGGGTCATTAAATAAGAGAATATCTCCCTCTTTTTTCTGAAGTTGCAGAACTGTCACAGATATTTTACATATTCTAAAGTGGTAACCATCAGTGGCACTTCTTTCTATACTAAAGCTAAATACTGCTTTATTAGTGTCTGCTTATTGTTCTCTTATCTCATCAGACACAAGCATATCTCAAACAGAGGTCTAATTATGTTTTTGTGGGTTTCTTGGGACATTTTTGACATTATACTAAGTGTGAATTGTTGCGTTTGTGTAGTGTGATATTTAGCAAACACACACATGCTTATGTTTTTTAACACTTGGGGGCAGTAACAGATCAAACAAGCTGCATCTCCACCTCGACACACCAGGCTTTAAGTTATCGTCACAAAAAAAACAAAAGGTTCACAGCATTCTGAAAAATAAGTATAAGCAAGACATAACATTTTAGTTATATTTTAAATATCAGGTCGTTCCCCAGTTTTGAGCTTCTATGCCATCCTCTGTTATCTACATCACCTGCACTGATGATGGACACACTGTAGTGATCTCTGTCACCAGAGGGTGGTGCTAGCACATCATACTTGGAAGGCCTCCGTGGACAATTGTGTTAAACCGAGGCAATGTCCTATCTGCAGTTTATACTGTTCAGAATGTCAGGTAACATAAATGTAAAGTCGATGATACTGTCGTTGACGTTCTTAATTCAGTAACTGATTTTGACTGATGAATGCTGAAATCTCTCTTTCATACGAGTGAAGCCACAGACAGTAAATCTCCGTCCTCGGTTTGGTGTCATTGCAGTTATTAAATTGAATTGCAGCTGAGAGCACACAAAGCTGCGTGTGCCTTAGAGGACCAGTGTATGAACCACTTTTCTTTAGTTGTAACTCATGTTTAGTAAAAAATATACATAAATAAGTCTAAAAACTAACTAACAAACAATTCCCCTAAGATTAAAATTGATAACTAATTGGATTTCATGTATATAAAGTATTACGCTGGTATTGAAAGTAATGCAGTAAAACTACAGCTTGAAGTTTGAGGTGTTGTGTTACAATAATAGATTTACAGCATTATATGCTTGTGCTTAATATGATTTATAGGATTTAAATTGCAGTGTCATAATATTGTTGGTAATTAAACAAAGGACATGCTCTTGAGAGGGAATGACATTAACATTACAGTCACTAAATAACTTTGATATCACATAAACTGAAAAGAAAAACATGTTTGGAAAATGGGTCGGTATTACATGAAGTAAGGCTTAAATGTGGTATGTGTGGTATGTTCCTCTAAAAATACTTACCCCTGTCATGCCAGATATGAAATGATCACAGAGATTCATCCACATGTGCGGTATTCATTTATTTATATGCATATTTTCAGTGAATCATGTCCTTGTATGAGCGACAAATTGAGAGAGACACAGTTCCCAGTCCTCAGAACCCCTCCTGAAGTTGACAATGAAATTTCATCAAGCACACACGAAATCCTATATCTGTAAATTGAAAACTTAAATTGAAAGCCACCTCGATTTAGGAGGTAGTTTATGAATTCCAGAGCTAAGCAGTCTAGCTTGAACATGATCTATTGCCCTTCTCTTCCCCAAACTCCATTTGATCTATGGTCGTATTATCTATAATGCTGTCTTACATGATTCTCTTTTATTGCCAGAATCAGTGTCAGACAGCAAAACAGATTACATGTTAGATTAAATCAATACAAACTTTATTTACTGGGCTTTGAAATGTAATTCTCCATTTCTCCTGACACTTAAGTAAGCGCGCACTATTGAAGGATCAGATTGTTGCCTGTGGTTCTGTGGTTGGTCTGCTGGTCCACCACGCTTTCTGTCACCGTGCCATGCTGCCAGCGCTGCTGCTATTCTCTGCCACTCAGCCCTTGTACCCAGTAGCAAGAATACAGAAAAGTGGCCGCTCAGTTTCAAATCCACCCACTGTAACACCCACTTCATTACTGGGACGGGATGCATGCCTGCTGAGTAATTGTAATGGAGCGCAATGGGCAGTAGTCCCATAAACCCGCCTCTAAATAGGTGCTTATAACCAAAAACAAAAGCAAAGGGCCACAAAAACTGCAGATTTATGTGTTCAAACTTCAGAGCAGTGATTCGACACTTGAACTTGTGTGTTAGCAAAATCTGGCATGTGTGTTAGTGAAGCATTTTTAGAACTCCTAATTATACTCATAAGCTTCAAAAGCATCTACAGTTTGATACCAATGGGACGTGTATTGGCTAGTGAGACTAAACTAAAGCAGCATGAGATGGTTACAGTTAGTCTCGTGAATAAAGTAAGTGTAAAGTGGTAATAAGGATTGGAAATTAAACAGACCGGACCGTATAGTTTTTCATGGTAACATGTTTAACAATCGCTGTAATAGGTGTGAAGTACAGATTGTTGGAGGTGGCCATGTAAGTTTTAAAAGACATGGACTTTGCTTCACTTAGTTTAATGAATAAAATAACTTCTGAACTCTACAAAAAACAGGATGAAACGGTTTAAAGGGGAGTGTCTGCTGACATAAGTATAATAAGACTTTAGTTACATGTTGCATGTAAACATCAGTACATTTTCTGAAACACCAGTTAAATGGGTAATATCCAAGCAGAGCAACAAATGACCACCATCGTTTGTTAAATTGAGACCTATAGCTTTTCTTGACTGTAGTCCTAGTTGTAATATCCAAAATGACATAACATGGCGACCATATGGTGAGTGTCTTTGTGCAAATTAAGGTCAATACTTGAGCTGAAAAACCTTTCTTCTTGCTCCAGTCTCACACAATGCATTTTCTCGGGATGAACCAGACATATCTGTTAAAGATATAATATGCAGGATTTTCCTTAAAAAAACAATGTATAGATTTATACAAAAGTATGACCCTTTAAAAGTGTGTGTCAGTGTATTTTTCTATACCCTCTGCCCCCTGCTTGTATTTTATTTTCTCTTTATTTTACGGCCATGTATCCCCACAGCGCTCAGGTGAGGTTGGTGCTTTTAAAAGGTTGCGACCAGGCGCCAGACCATAAGCAGCAGGCAAGAGACACAGCGCCGAAAAATAGCAAATATAGCGAGGTGAAATGCCAAATGAGAAAGACCTTCAAGACACTTTTAGAGGTGAGGAGCCAAAGCTGTGATTGTAATTGAAACCAACTTCCTCTGTATTCACCATATAAATATCTTCACCTAGATACCAACCGGTAAAGTCTTGTGTTATGAAATGGGTCACACTGGTCAGGGAGTCAGCTCGCTGTTGAATCATATAAACAACAAAAAAAAGGTTGGCACCGATGTTCAAATTTCTCCTTTAGTACAATCCTGATACTTTAGACTGCAACATTACTGCTGGTTATTAACTGTTTAATCAAGGTGATGATTAATTACGGACTTCTGAAAGTGGTTTCAAAATGTCAGAAGGATGCATTAACACCTTGTCCTGCTTAAAACGTAGACTCTGAGTGTCTCAGTTCAACATTAATATCCTCTGTAAGTGCCAAAATGCTTTTAGGATTTTTTTTTTCCACAGAAAGGAAGAGCTACATGACTTTTTCATATTGGTCGAGGTTCTTTGGAAACCCAACAAACTTGGCTACAGGACAGCAAACCTGTCAGATCAAGCTTTGCCTGCAGAAAAGAATAGAAGAATAGTGGAAATTAAGAAGACTCCAAAAATAACCAAAGAACTCTGAACTAGAAAGGATTAAATGCTCTTTATATATTTGGCTGCATGGCAGCTCATCCAGGTGTGCTTTTGGCACAACCAAAGACTGTTTAAGCAAGTTTCCACCATCTTCAACCTTCGTAGACTTTGTGTTTAATTACGCTTTTACAGCCTGAATACAATTATTTTTGTTTTTCTTTCATTTATTTTACATGTAAAACAAATATCTCACTATTCACTCCTGGATGCATTTCCCTGGACATCAGTACAACATTTAGCAAAAGTAACCACCTCAATAATAAATATAGTCTCTAGTCTTTTTTCAACCAAATAATTAAGTGTTTTTTTTAGGGGGCGGAGAGTTTGATCTCATGTGCGTCCATTCTTGTGTTTTCTCAGCTCAGATCACTGACATTAATGATTGCCACATATCATTTAAAATAACTCTTTATTGCGATACAGGCATGCTCATCATTCCTCGATGAAGTCAGTGTAAACAACACAGGCCACAGGAGCTATCTTTACCTCGTAGTTCCTCCAAAAGTGGAGACAGTTTTGGAGTTGTTGTTTTCTTTCTTTCTTTTTTTTTTTAGTAAGGACCATAGCCACAGGGCACATTCTTAGACATGGGGGATTTCAAAGCCTTGTTTTTGGGTAGACATTTCTTGCATCTGGTGGATGGAATGAGGGTTTAAACCATTACTGCGATTAGAGCTGCCTCACTATGATCTCTTGAGCTTGCTTACTGCTGCTAATAGCTGTTTCCTCTCTATTTCCCTCTATCTTTTTCTTTTTCGCTTTCTCTCTCTCTGTGAATGATTTTTATGCTTTGCTAAAACATGTGGGGGCGTTGAGAGAGGATTTAAATGCAACGATCCCCCTCCTCTTTTTTTTTTTTTTTTTTTTTTTTTTTGGTGAATCTCAGCGTTCTTTTCTGCAAGCCTCTGATGACGACAGGGCAGCTTTAAGCCTGGCAGTGCCCACGGCAGGCTGCCGTCTCAGCGCTGCCCACTCTCCTCTGTGTTGGCATGCTGGAGAAAGCGAGGGTGGGGTTCCTCTTTAGCAGACCCTGTCATTCCTAGGAAAGCCTACATGTCCACCCATGCAGGATTCCTGATAGGTCTTCATGTCGGGGATGTGAGAGCGCAGAGATAGGGATTTTATTTTCAGTAGGCGATGGTCTTCATTCAGCGAAGAGTCATGGATGTATATTTAGATAAACAGGCGAGGCACTTCCTTGAGCCTCTACATGACAGTGAGGGTCAACAAGTGAAACATGTTCTGTAATATCCATCTAATTGCATATTCAGTGTCATCAGGTGGGTGTTTTTTGGCTCTGCTGGATTAAATAAGCGTGTTTGGCCGAGATTCAGGGAGTTTATTTCCTTAGCTAATGTTCCCCTTTGTCATTATAACACCCTGTTAAGCTGACCCGTGTCCCGCTCCATTCAGTCATTGCCCATTACTACACAACATGTATATGATTCATGCAGCTTCCTTAAAGGGGAAAGAATTACAACCTTCTGCTACCAGGAGCGCTGGATTGATTATGCATATTCAGTGGAATGAAGAGAGGCAATAAACCTTCTAAGCCACCTTTCCACACAGAAGAATAATAATTTGCACCTTATGAAGCATGGCTGTTGCATGCGGACTACCACAGGTGCAAGCGGATTTGAGCAAATGCCTCCCATGCAAGTGAGATTGGATTTGACACATTCATGTCTAATGACCAGTATTTTTATATCTTCTTATTTCTTTTACCTCTTTTTTTTCTGTTTTCTTTTCCCTCCACTCACCCATGCTTTCCCTTGTACGCATACAGCATGTTTTTATTTTTGTGAAGCGACCCTTTTGTGCCCCGTTGTTGCGGTAGCATGGTATTCCTTCACCTTACATTTGGTTGAAGAGCGTAGGCAGCGATACTTTTTACTCTGTGGCTGTGAGTAAAATATGATTTCAATTACCATGAAAATGTATTGTATTATCAATGGGAGGATAAGAACAGATTAAGGAAGCTCTGGGATGCTCTTACAGATGACAATGGTCAGGTTTCTATGCAAGCTGTGCTATTGGAGAAAATGATAGATTTGCACCGTTTGACAAAAGCTCTGAGGAAAGGAGGTGGTTCAACATGTAAAGCCGATTCAACAGACTCTGATATGTTTAAGATGGGGTTATTTGCTTCAGAACTTGTTAGCACTGATAGAGAGGTCAGCTTTACTCACATACACTCATTAAGAAGTCATGTGCAAAAGTTAATTTCCACATGTTTGAACAGGGTGCAGTTTTCCAGCACAAGACCACACAAGACAATTATGAAAATACATTAATTAGATCCAAATTTGTGGCGAAGCTGCAGCACGCAGGCAATAGCAAAGACTTAGAGGAGCAGCGGGTCTTTAATACCACCTGAACCTGTGCCTCCTGATTATTATTCAGTATTCACACAGAAATTCTATCTTGTCAGTTCATATACATTGACGGCAAGATCTGTTCAAACAGAGATTCATAATCTGCATGGGAAGTGCATCTGCTGCTGTGGATACTTAGACAAACATACAAGATTAAATTTCTATTTATATGAGCCACAGAAACCTAACATTTACCAGAGAATCATTGTAAGATCTGGAGAAGTGTCGGTCGCACTATGGCTCAGTAAGAAACTTTATTAATGTGATCTGTCCAGCAGGGAGATGTCTGCAGCCTCATGATCTAAAACATATCACCTTTTAAAAATATTGTGCCGTTTTGAGTTTGTGCGTTGTATGACCTTAAGAAATTTCTGGGCCTCCCATCTCCACATGTTAAAGTGCTTTTTTTTTTATAAGCGCCTTCCTTTGTGAGGAGGTTTAGCACATACATTTAAATATGGACATACTTTTAAGATTCTATAATTTACCTTAAATTAAAAGAGTTTGACTGTAGTTACTCCTCAAGACTCTGCGGACAGGATTACTGTGGTGCTTATGTTCGAAACTAAGGTAATTTACTTTTTTTCTTTTGACAGCCTCTTTTCTTTAAGAACTAAGTAATCACAAAGTTAAAAGTGACGATTTGAAGTTTACTTAAGACCCAGATGCTTGGCTTAGTGGCATTTTGCCCGAAATGTTTTGTGCTTCTCATTTGTGGTCCGGCGCAGGGTTTAGTTACAGTTGTGTCCCAATCCTCTGATTCACCTTCTTTAGGAACAGCTTCAGGGCTGCTCATAATGCTTAACTCTCTATAATGCCATCCCCTTCATCTCCCTAGTGGTCTTATTGTCTTAACTCTGGATGGAGAGACAGAGTGTTAAGAAAAAACAGGTTAATACACGTTTGGCAAAGGGAGAATAAAGTATCTTTTCTGAGATGCACTCTATTCAAGTTTTTCCTTGGAGAATGCTTTTCATCAGATGATTCCTGTTTCTCCTAACTTGTTTAGTTACCTTGTGGCTCTTTTTTTTTAACTGTTTTTTAAGATATTTTACCAGTGATTCATTTTGCTTTTGACATTTAAAGGCTGTCGCTAATGGTAGCAGCAATCAGGTCCATTGATGCGTTGATTGATCTGAGAACAGGGGATGATAAAACTGCCTTCCTTGTCATTTTCCTGATCCTGTAGTTTGGAAGCAGAGAAAATCAGAGAAAATGTTATGCAAATGATTTGTTAATCCCTTTACATTATTTGTTCCATTTCTCCCTTTCGCTTTCACACTCAATTTCTAGCACAGCGAGCTGACAGGCGGACACCCTCAGATTGCTAATTCTTTAGATAGGAAAAAAAAAAGTCAGCCATCCATTTTGTATTTAGAATATACTTGCTTCAATTAATTAATTTGACTTGAGTGATTTACCAGAAAAATGTACAAAGAAATCCTGAAAGCCCTTCGAGTACTTTACTTTAGAGACCTTCAACTTTAACCTCTTTCTCTTCTTCTTTGTGTTTGAGTCTTAAGTCTAAGCCGAGAGAGCAGTGGCACATGAAACTGTGACCAGTGTTTTTTTTTTTCTATAGTTTTGTTGTCCCAAAGGTTGGTGTTAAAAATAATAAGAAAGAGGTGGGATGGTCTTAGATTCAAGAAGCTTAAAATGCAAAATCTCAAATAAGCCCAATTTCCCCTAGCCAATCGCGTTGCATTTTGGTGGGCTTGTGTTGATCGTCTCAACTGACTCACATACCGCCCCTCCCCAAATAAAAACACTACAGATTTACGTGGCTTTTCAAAAAATGTATCTAGACATTTATCCAGCTTAATCTTCTTAACATATTAAAGTGATTTGCTTTACCCTGAAGTGGCTGAAGCTGCGAGCTCACCGCCCCTCATGGCACTAAGACCTGAGAGGCATTGTGGACATCTTCCGCTCTTGAATAAGAGAGAGGTGGGCAGAAGTCAACCTGCTTCTCAGCTGTGTAGCTGTGGCTGTCCCCGCTGTGCGTCCATTTTATTTTTTTTGTTCTGTTATTAGTCCAACTGTTGCACTCAGTCAGTGTTCTTAGGCACATGGCTCTGCCAGAACTGCCCACACTGTGGTGTGGAGGTTTGGAGCTCTCAGCTTTTGAGCTGAACTGAAAGAGCTCTCTCACAGAGTAGGTGTTGGCAGGATGCTTTGTTTCTTTCTGTGAATGTCATGAGAGGTATGGATAATGAGAAAACTGAAGCACAGTGATGGCATGATTTATCTGGGTGCCAACTTAATGCCTGACTGCAGATTTGGGCATTTTCAGATAGATGATGTGCTTAACCTTTTCTTCAGACGCGACACAAATCTGAGAATCAGTAGTGACGGTTACAATGTGTTTTCCCTTAAAACACCACTTCACAGGCCGGGCAGCTAAAAGGTCTTGTTCAAACTCAAGTACTGCTAATGTCCTTATTTGGCATAATGCTCTATGGATGTGCTTCAGGGCATTCGTTTTGCCAGATCGCATCAGTGGAACTGTAAGTTTAAACTTAGAGACATTCATTGTAGCTGAAGCCTGAGTCCATTTATTGTCTTCATGGTATTTAGCTTCATGTCTGTCAAAGTTAAATCAGACATGATGGGGTCAAAGTTAATGTGGCCGTACTACAAGCATAATTCATTGTATTTGCATAAGTTTAAAGAGTTGCCTGATTTATAAAGACATTTTTTTAATGGTCTTAAAAATTACCATAACTTGTTTTTTTATTTGGTCTTTGTGGTCATTCTCATTGAGATACATCCAGATAAGCTGCTGTACCAAACTAAGACCAAAAATAACATTACAGAGCTCAAGATTTTAATACTACTATGGCTATGAACTCATATATTTATTATATTGCTCATGCCTCTTTGTTTTCATAATCAGTTTACTTGCCAGTTTTTTTCTTGGTCATTTGATTAATTGTTTTGTCTTCAAAATATCAGAAAATAGTTAAACCTAGTCTTAAACCATAGGGTACCATCTTAACACTGCCTGTTTTGGTGTAAATATTCAAAATTCGGTCTCATAAGACAAAGAAAATCCTGTCAATTGAGAGGCTGGAACTTGAGTCTGTTTGGTATTTTTGCTTTAAAAATGATATAAACATACAACGGCTTATCAAATCAGTTGCCTATTCAGTTTACAGTAATCAAATAATCAGTCACTTTAATTTTTTTTGCACTGACTCATCATTATGACTGTTTTTAATATACATATGTAGTCAAAAGAATATACTGTTGTTGTCATCTGACTAACTAAAGTTAGTTTTTTCACTACGAAACAAACAAAATGACAAAATGAACTATAGTATGTAATAATAATTTTTAAAAGTGAGTCATTTTAAATGGTTTCTCGATGCACAGAAGGAGTCCTCGTCCCCCACTTGTGCATCACTGAATCTACCACAGTTTGTTATCAGTGACATACTAAACTCTAGAAGAAGAAGAGATCGTTTACTCTGCAAGTTTGCATAACATGATAATACAGTTTGCAGGAAATGCTGCAAACTACACAATCTAACACCCTGCTAATAAGAGTGTGACAGCTCGCAGTGATGACGTAGTCTTGTAGAGAACACATGTCTGTGTCCTATATGTGCTGCTGTGCCATAATGGTTTGACTATGATGTGTTTCTGTAAATGTGTCCACTTATTACGATACCTCATGAAATGAAATTTAGCGTTTTGCTCTATCCCTCCTCTTATTCAAACTGACAGGTACTTGACCTCTTGTACTTGGATTGAATGTCTGACAGGTGTTAAAATCATACACTGAGGCTGTCCATACAAAATGTTGTTGAACGCAGCACGGCTCCACACAGACGAGCACTTCAAACAAACTATGAGTGGTTGCTTCTTTTCATATCACAGAGAATAGGAGAAATTGATTGGAACTGGGAGGCTTAGGACTGGATTTTCCTCAACCATAATATTTTTTCTTTAACAACTGCAGCTTAAATTTAGATTTTTTCTGGCTTTGTTTTTTATTTCTTTGTCCAAATCCTATCGAGTGGTGCTTCAGGTTTTTCCTTGAGTAAAAAGTTGATATTGTTGTGGGGAGGGAGAAAGGACTTTTTTCATGTGTGCAGGAATGTAGATTTCTTCCCCCCGTGAAATCCTAATTGTGCCTTGGAGGGCTGGTAGGGTATCTCTGCTCGGCTCAGCTCAACAGGATTTGTGTCTGTGTATGTTAGAGTATGTCTCTTAGCTTGAATGCGGATATAACCCTTTCATTGCACAAGCTGCTGATATTTCAAATTTGCCGATAGGCTGATCCTGTGCATCCGTAGCTTTTTGTGGAAGACATTGAAAGTTTTTGTTTAGGAAGCCTCCATATTTAGTTTTCTTTCCCTGAAATATTTGATATTTGTTAAGAGTTAATGCAGATAACAAGTGGACCTCGTTCTGTGGATCAATCGTATAGGAAAATTAAGCTCCTGAGAGCAGGTCTGTCAATAGTGTATGGTCAGATTGAGAATATATCTCAGGTCAAAACTACGTCTGTCCCATGTGCCTCTTGAATTATTGCTGTGCATTTATCTATGCAAATCCAGGATAAGATCCTATCTGCCTGCAGCGACATATCCCCCTGGATTTGGTCTATGTGAGTTAGGCAGGTTATGGTTGACAGTCAAAAAGGAATTGCAACAACATATATGCGAAGATTATTGCTGTAGTCATTAATTGTTGCTTGAAAGGGGATTAGGATTACCAGTCCTATAGAGCACTCTAACACCTGTCCTTCCTCACATCTAACAATGTGACTTCAGTTTTCCTTATTTCAGTATCAGTTCAAGTTGGCAAAATAAAAAAGGCTGATTTATTCAAATGAATCATCAACGCTGGAAATGATTCAATATGTGCCACATTCAGATGGGTGATATATTATTCCCTTGGGGAGAGGCAAAGATGGAGCTGTGGAGCTGTTTTATTTGTGCTGTCTTTATCAGTGTGTCAGGCAGAGAGGCTGAGCTTGTTCTCTATGAATGGACGAGCCCTTGAACCATAAACCTGTACCTCCTCTGATAACAGTTTTTGCATTGTGATATAAGTGCCATTCTCTGTGATGTCCCCTCTGACAGCGCTAAATATATCAACATACACAAAATGATCTGTCAAACGAATTATTTTATTTCAACCAGTTCTCCAAAACTAAGGATTTTCAGAGATGCGTGTGCAGTGTGTGTTTTTTGAGGACATATTGTGGATTTTGTTAAGGATTCAAATCAAAGCTCAGTATTGTGGTAGCATTTCACCAAGCTTTGCTATTCATGCTCTTAATGTTTTGCCTGTAGGTGAACATTTTTACTGTTCTTTTTTGTATTCCATACCTTGTGCTGTCTGTCGTTTCATGCTATTTCTGCTGCTGGGACCTCAGACTGCTCTGACGTCTGAGATTGCCACATCTTCTAAGGTGATAAGAGTGCTCCCTGAATTACTCAGAGCCCGTGTGATGACATGGCCCTGATTGTCAGACGGGTGGGCTGGTGACACTGGAACACAGACGGTGCTTGTCTGTTTGAAATATTCTGTTTCAAGCTTCCAAGCCCTGGGCAGTCCTCTCTCCCAGTCTCCCAACACCCAGCTTCGCCCACTGAAACAAGACTCTTCCATACTGGAAAATCTGGCCCTGTCAACTGGCAGTCTTGACTAGGTTCAGCCCACACGCCAAGCACCCCCCACCACCAATTCCACCCCTTAATAGGCACTAGAGTTTGCCACCCCATGTAGATGCCTTTTGGTCGCCATCCATGGATGGCGTCAATAGCATCTTCCTACACAACAGTGACTGAACGGAGGGCACAAGAAAATGTGGGAATAATTTACACTTTCTCACTGTACTACCATCAGAAACCATAATTAATCATGATAGAAAAAATGTGGAAGCCATCTTGGCTGGTGAGACACACAGTGCCTGTGAACAGGCCTGACACCTTTAACAGCTCTGGTGGCCAAATAGGAATGAGTGTCAGAGTGCTTACAACTAAGCTCCCGTCATGGCAGCATGTATCCCGTCGTCTTCAGAATTGTGTTTGCTGCATGATGTTTCTCCACGGAGTGTAACTGTTGTAAGCCTTTCATATATTATATTCTAGACAGTCCTTAAAAAACGTGGCAGTAAGTGTCAAAATAGATGCAACAATAGCAACAATTATTCTCCTATTAAAATAAACAAGACTGATAATTTTGCACAAGCTTTTCTCACTCCAAATAAAAAATGGAACAATTGGTTTCCACAAGAACGAAATAGCTGTCAAAATAAAATGTGATGACCCAGATAAAGTTAATTTGTAGAACACATGGTAAATATGAGCTCTAGGTGTTTGCAGCTTTGAAATCTCATGTCATGCACTGTATAAATTAGCTGTTTTCAGTTGCGCATACACTAACAAAAACATCCACTATAGATCCTTATTGTTGTCTTGTCTTTTTCTCCATCATTCCCGCTCAGTACTTTTGGAATCAAAATAGTTGATTTAGATTCCCAAATCCTGGTGAAGTAATTAGAATGTGCTCACCATTAACTTTTATAGGCTGCACTTGGTGGTAAAATAGCAGATCTATGACTCCCAGTGTTTGACATGCTTGACAGACTAATTATGGATATGAGTCCAGTGCTGCAATTTGCCCTGTTTGACTGTGTTGTGTTCTCAGCAGCCAAACTACACGACAAAAATATTTCCCTCTTGCCTCATTTAGCCTGGCTGCATGCTACTTCAGAGTACCTGTTAGTGGTAGTTACTGTGTTTGAGCATGTGCATTTGCAGAAATGCTTTCATGGCAGTGAGTAGGTGTATGTGTGTAAAGCCACCACTAGAAAGTGTTGAAAGCCTCAGCTAGCAAGATCGCATCCAGGGTGACTAATAAGCTTAACATGAGCACGGCTGTGTTCGCAAGCATGGTGCGGTGAAAGAGGTCTTCAGTGTTGAGAGAAATGCAGAAATGGTTCCCTAGGCTGCTACTAATTCCTTCACCCCCCTCAAGCTTCAATCAGACTGTGAACCATCTTACTGTTAGCTATGGCTTCATAGCAGTTCCAAACTGCACCACTAAAGTACAAGGCTTTGCAAACAGAGTTCAGGACAGACTGCATTCAAACGTTTCTAGAGTTTATCAGAGAGCTGTTTATTTGTGGTTTTACTGGCCAAAATTAATGGATGTTTCTAGTGATATGACACCAAATGTCGTCTTACATTTTCGTAATATTGTAAGTGGTGTCTTTTCTTGGTGTTAAAGGTTGCATTACAGTAAGTGATGTAATTTTATGAACTTAACAGACTCCAGCCGTTTCTTTGCCCTCACTCAGTTAGTCATTATGTCCACTAGGGGTGGGCATTTTAAGCATCATATTCACATTCCTGTTCCTAAGGATAGGAATGTAAATTTATTCAAGCAATTCAGGCAACAATCAGCCTATTAAAAACATAAATTCAAAGTTAACACAAGAAAAATCTGCAAACTTTCTGTTGCTGCTGTTACATAGGTTAGATGCAGCGCTTAAGGACCGTCTCAGGAGTCTGGAGCCTCTGTCTTCCTGGTCAGTTCAACATCTGCCCAGTTAGCAGCAGCTAACATCCGACACAGAGCCGTTTAATGGTCCCAACAAACTCACACTAATACGGAAATGTCTCCACTCTGTCGTTAAACCTGTTAATAACAGTTAGGTAACATTAGCCGTGTGATGCTAACAGTTAGCCCTTTCACTGTGTATGTGTGTGTGTGTGTGTGTGTGTGTGTGTGTGTGTGTGTGTGTGGGCGAACCAACTGTTCCCTGGTGAGGAGCTCACACTCCTGCAGCAGTAGTCTCTCTATAAACAGAGAGAGAGAGCGACAACAGGGCGAGGAGGTGCCGAGCAAAGCAGTAAACTGCATGCAGCTCTACACTGAAATAAGATTTAACCCGTTTTTGAAATAGTAAAAAAATATATATATATATATTTAAGTCATGTTCACATGTGGGAGGTCCCACAAATATCCACAATATTGATAATTATTTAACCACAATCTTACTGTGTAAATATTTAGTGAAAGCACCAATAGCCAAACCTACCATATTGTCACAAATATAGTGATATTTGATTTTGTCAGTATTGCCTAGCCCTAAGTGTTTCAAGAATCTGCATGTAACACACAGGCAGAGAACATTTATATTGAATGTGCAGAATCTACAGGCTGTATAAAATATTGCCTTGTCTCATCTTACCTTCCGTCATGTGTTAATATGATTAAAATGCATCATTGTAAGCCATGTTTTTATATTCAAACAGAAAACATGTTTATGTGATTATGTAATTATGTAAACTTGTTTCATGTTCCGCTGTGATTCCAGTTGAACCGATACCCCTCGTCATGCTGTAGCTCACTCTCCTGTTCGGCTACCTAGCGGGGATCCAGTAGCTGTGTTGTCTTTAGGCCTAGAATATGCATTTGTATCCACATGTGACTTTCCTTTGACCATGTGGCTCCTCGAAGTGTGGATTTATAAGCCACTTCACACTCCTCTCCTGTGTGGGAGGGAGGCTGAGTTAAAAATAGGCAGGTTTGGAGGTAGTGAGCAGCCCGCACTGTGTGAGGCGCTTAAGAACACACTGAGGAGTATTGGCATTCTCTTTGCATATCATTTATATGTGTCAATAATCAATCTGAGTGTTAAACCAGTAACTGTAGTTGTTGCTGGCTCTTGTGAAATTCCCCAGATCATCTTGTATAATAGTCTCAGAGGCATCAATAGCACTCAAGTTGCACCAAAGTGGCAGGAAGCTCAGAGATTATGTTTGTTATTATTATTTTTGATGCAATCTCTGCTGAGTTACAACATCTAAAACATCAAGTGGCTTCAATTACAAAACACCACCTTTAGCTTCTTCACCCTGTGTGCTTGTGTCTGTGTGTGAATATACAGTACGTGTCCATTATTTCTACTTTCTTGTCATACACTGTCTCAAAGAGGCATTACAGTGATTTAGTATTAAGCTTTCCATAAAGTTTGGGGAGAGACTTTTTTCCCCAAACCAAAGCAGAGGAGGCTGAGATACCCTGACATTTAGTTCATAGTGATCTCTGCCTTAAATACATTTGATTTCTAAACTATTAATGTGTTTTGCCAAATACGTTTTGTGGCGAATGTATCTGCTGCTTGGATTATGTTCAGTGTTTTTACAGGTTTCAGTTTATCTGGTACACATGAAATGTACAAATGGCATATATGCAGAAACGTACAGTGCGAACATTAATTCGGCAATTGCGTTTTATAACCACTAGTAGTGCTATGGAGCACTGTCTGCTTCCCTAGTCTGTTCGTATGATGCACAGGGACACTGGATTTACATCGTCCCATCAGTTTCACGCTTATCAGATGATTGACAGTTGGTGGCGGACACGGTCCAACAACAATGGCATTAAAGGAGAACAATGCTAGCAAGGAAACATGGATGTCATCAGTGCAAAATTTAAAATATAAAAGAAGGAGTTGCATTCAAAGTGTTTGTTAGACCTTAAGGACACAAAGTGTTTTGGTAAGATGCACTGAATGTAAACATAACTTTTGTTTGTTTACAAGAAAACTCCACGGGACACATTTAAAAATAATAATCATGCTTTAGTTTAGTACAAGCAGATGTTGTGTTGCAAGAACAGATATTTTAGGTGACACAAATGAGATATGTTGTCTATATATACCAACATTGGATACTCCACTTCCCATAATGCAGCTCAACATACTTCCTTTAACTGGACTAAAAAAAATGCATGTCTTTTAAACTCGACACCCCCTCTTTAAAAAATATTAAATAATTAATTAATTAATTAATAATTAATCAGGCTTCCGGGGCGTTGGTGGCTTAGTGGTAGAGCAGGCGCCCCATGTACGAAGGCTATTGCCGCAGCGGCCTGGGTTCGAGTCCAGCCTGTGGCCCTTTGCTGCATGTCATTCCCCCTCTCTCTCTCCCCTTCACGCTTCACTGTCCTGTCAATTAAAGGCAAAAATGCCCAAAAAATAATCTTTAAAAAATAAAAAAAAAATAATTAATCAGGCTTTACTGAGCATCTAAAGCCACAGAAGATGCTATACTGTGAGTGTTTGCACAGGCTGAGTTTACTCCCAGTGACTTGAGTACCTGAGTACTGTAGGCAGTAGAAAGGTACAAGTGGTCGTGTGTATTTCATACATGTATGAAAAGCCTATCTGCTATAGATAGATAGATAGATAGACAGGCAATGGATAGATTCCATTGTGTTCCTCTATTGCAGTACGAATGGTAGATTGAAAGTGTCAAGCAAGACTTACTCTGAACTTAAAAATCGCAAACAAATAAAACATCTGGCATTTATATATCAAATTATTAGACAACCATTTCTTGAGATCTGATTTAAATCCTCTCTAGTAGGTTTTTAACCTCTCCACCTTTTAAACCTGCCGATCACACAACAGTTGCAGGTATCCAAGCTGACATTTGTATTCATGTCACTGTAGTCATGATAACACCTTTTTAACATTACAGTAATAAGATATTGTTTGACGAGATTCCCCCAAATTCATATTTTTTCCCTTAGACAATTCCTCTGTGGCAGATTACTGATCTGCCCTTTATTACTGCCTATAAAGCAGGTTTCATAATTCTGTTGGCAGTAGGGAACAATGAGGTTTCAAAGCTTCTGCAGATGACAGGTAGGAGGCGACTATTATTAATGACCGACGAGGACCTCCTCACCTGTAAGGATGGTGACCCCTAGGTGAGATCCACAGCCCCCCCTTCTATCTCCATCTCATTTTTGGGTCTATGGCTCCCCCTCTTTCTGGTCAGGATTCAATTACTGCCGTCTGGCTGACCCTTTGACCTTCCCTCCAACAGGATGAACCTCCTCTTCTGACCCCTACAGTGGTACCACTGTTAACCTTCCTCATCACTTTCTCCTCTGCCCCTCTCACGGCTATCCTCCCTCCGAAATGAGACATTATTACTTTGTCTTTAGTGTTAAAGTCCACACAGCTTTGCTTTATGAATCCACTCGATACAACATTATGTATTCAGTTTCATTTCACATAATTTGGCTGCAAAAACAATGAATTTGTAGCTAAAATTTATTTTCATCATCTGAAAAATTTACTTCTACAGTTGTGTTTTAGAGTTTCTATTTTTCTGTACTTACAGATCGATCTTTCAACCTTGCTCTAAGCTGCAGTCGATGGTTGTTAAGCCATCGGCGTGTCTTAATCACAACACAGATACCTGTTAATTACCAAACGAGTTCAAGTATTTTTGCTACTTAAATAGGGATTTGAGATCGATGCGTTGCTTTGCCCCGGGTCGAGCGGTGAGCACAGTTGACCATTTAATGAAACGTTGTGGGTTCTGTGCGGAGCGGCTGAAGGAGATGAAGAACGGGGAGGATAAAGCAATGGGTATATTAATAGGCAGCTGCACGGACGACACTGTTTGGTATTGGGTCAGGGATAAAGCATGAACTTGTAAACTCACAGAGGGGCCTCTCCTCCCTCCCTCCCTCTCGCTAACTCACTCTCGCCCTTCGTGGTGTCATCAGTTAGCAGAGCTGGGCTCGATAGCCCAGGCAGCTCTACGAGAGCAGCGATTAGACATCTCTCTGATTCTCATCCCCAGCAGAGTTCACTCAAAGGTAAGCCAGTAGTTTACATCCTCAGAGACACTGGTATTCCTCTGCCTTTGTTCTTCGCCGTCTTCTGTTTTGCAAATAGTGTATCTACTCGATGCTATTGGCATGGAGTGGGAGTTTTGTGTCATCTCTTGAAGATACAACAATATAAAAATTTATTTTGAAAAACTACACCTGCATTTCTGATAAATAATCACAAAGAGGAATTAAGTTCATGTATTCAGAAAGTGACCCCCACCCTCCCCAACTCTATAGGTGTCACTGAAGAGAGCACCTCCTCCTTTCCTCTCTGCCACTGACCAGTAGCCGTGACAGAGACGCCCAGTCAGCTGCAGGGTTTTATTCCAGCCGCCTGGCGTCTGAGGTGTGGTCCCATAGGGCCGTTTTGCCGTGATCACAGCAGGCAGTGGGAGGTTAATCCCAAGAGAATGCAGGCTCGATCTCCCCCCACCTCCAGCCTACACCCAGGAGCCTCCTGTATAATGGCCCGATGGAGCTCTGTGGTCTGTGGCCAACACCTACCCAGATTTCACTTCTGCTCTGAGCTCTCAGATTATTCTGACATTTTCAGAGTCCTTTAGAAACCATTACAGAGCACAACGGAGTGGGCAGCTGACCTCTCATCTCTTTTACAATAATGTAACTTAACCAGATAAAAAAAAAGATTAAACACAGAAACATTAAAACAATTGGATTCTTTCTTTTACTAATAGCTTTGTGTGTCCTCCAAAATATAGAAAATTAACTGTAATCAGTGATTTGATTAGCTGCAGTGTTTAAGCAAATCTAAATTTCAAATTATCATCAGGGCTCAAATGTTACGTTTCCTCATTAGTATTAGTGGTTAATACTGATAACATATTTTTGGAAAATGTGTTCCTTCCCGTATCCAGCCATGAGAATTAGCCCTGTTAAGACATGTTTTGATATACGTTTAGTTTGTTCGAGCCCTGATAAATTATTTCAGATGGCAGAATATGCATCTGTTTTTCCCTGGAGTCTTTCACACATATCTGTGCGTAATTAATGTGGATTTTGACAGATGGAGAAAAAAAGTGTCCTCGTAAGAGGGAAGGGTACATGCCACAATGTGTGAAGTGCAAGCATGGAGGGAGCCTCTTGTATTATTTGCTGCCCGTGCCAGCTGGACCACCAGATTCTTACAGGTAGAAATTCAGGCACTAAATATGTGCAGAAATCATTGAAATGCGGTGCCCACCATAAATAGGCCATGTGTTTGTTGTTACAGTTGGAAATTAATGTGAAATGTTCTTAATGTTGTTCTAAATTTGGCTTTAGGAAATCTAAGCTCGTCCTATACAGTGTGTCTCCATCCATGGTAACTTTCGTGAAATATCCAATAAAGTGCTATTTCTTTCAATGATAATTGTGACTGGAGGTCATTTTAAATTTAAATGCTTAAATTGCCTTTTAGTCTCTGTGTGAGTGCGTGTGTATGTGTGTGTGTGTGTGTGTGTGTGTGTGCTGTTGTTTGAAACCATGCTATTTCTGAATGCATCAGGGTCTGACTTAAATATTAGTGTAACTACATTATCACAGTGTTTTTGCCTGGTAGCAAACATGTACAAATGAGGATTACAACTCTTGAGAAGGCAACAGGTCATGGTTGGTAAGCTGCCCGGGGGGGTCACTGATATAGAGTCACTTTTGACAGGCTGTGGAGGAGGCTCTATTGTTGCTGGTGTGTCTGGATGTTACCTGCAGGCACTATCACTGAGACTACAGTATTATCCTATTATTAGGCTTAGTTGTTTACGCTTATTACTGCTTGTCAGGTAGGCAGAGAATCCTTCTGAAAATGAGCATCTGCAGAAAAATACATGACTACTTCTTTATCTCATTCAAGTACATCGGCTTACGATAATTTTCAGAGGCCTTTAAGAATGTCTCGATAGGAGACAACAAACAGGAATTTAAAGGTTTATGTTTACATGCGAGCATTTGATTCTGTGAAATGTTTCATTGCACCACAGACAGTGTTGTTTGGCAGTCGGTGTAAGAATGTAAGAAGGGCTGCATCTGTTTCATATGTATTAAAGCTTGATATCATTATGGTCTCGCTTCAGTTGAAAGTACATATACAGTAAGAGGACATCGTGGATTGAAGCAGCCTCGATTAATGTCTCTGTTTGTAGAGGAAGTGAACAAAATAAAAAAAGCCCATCATATGGTCTGGCAGATTTTGGGCACGGGACCAGGGATGACAAATGTGCTCTCGCAATAATTCAATCTGCTCTCATAATTCTCTAACTTTTAGGGACAGACAGAATGAAAATTTTCCGGCAGTCAAGCCGCCAAGTCAACGTCCAATAACTGTGATCAAGTGTTAGTTAAGATGCTTTTTCTCTCACTTTATCTATTGACAGATTGAGGGGTACAAAGATACTGGGTAAGTGGCAGAAAGTTACTGTGAATATGTTAACGAGAGGATTTGGTTTCGGATCCAAAATGTTGTCATTTTATTGATGTTACAGTAATGATATTAAGTTTAAGGAATACCAAAGAGACAGAGCTGTACTTTTGCTATAAGAATGGGTGTACTGCAGTCTGTGATGAGCATGGCAACAAATAATATAATCCCATGTGTATTTCTGCCTTTTTATAACAGTTTTATTTCAAGCTTTTTATAACAGTATCGTCTCATGTAATATTTTTTTTTCCAAGCAACATTTAGCCTTGACAGCTGAAGTAAGACTGTGTTAAGATTATGTGTCAAGCCAACAAAAGGCACCCAACCTTCTGGTATGAACTGTTTATCAGCTTTGTGTCGACAAATCAAGTAACTAAGTAAAAATCAAAACCAGCATTTTTATGAATAGAATAAAATTATGAATAGAGTGAAATTCACACTTTTCAGCATTTTTAGTTATAATAAAGCTAAGAAAATAAAGTGAAGCATCTGTTTTGAAGTATTTAAACTAAGTGTTGTTCGCTGCAGAGATGGCTGTCAAGCCTTGGGCAATGTGATGCACAAACAGCACATGGCTGCATTTAGAAAGCGAAAGGGATCAGGTACCGCTGTTACTGGAACTGCCTCTGGGCCAATCACAATGTGTGTGGTAGTGCAGTTAAGCACTTTGTCTGTATTAAAAACAGTAATGTATGAATCTCTTTCTGTTTGCAGAAAAAGATGTATGTTCTGGTGATGGTTGATCCTGATGCTCCGAGCCACACCAACCCAAACGCTGCTTACTGGAGGCACTGGCTGGTCGTGAATGTGCAGGTACAGTAAGTCTGCAGAAACCTCTGCTCTCACTTAAAAACAGCCACATGTGTTTTGGTGATGGTGACACGGACAGCATTTGTTATTGGATTAGGAGCTCATATGGTACAAATTTATGAAGTAGCATTTGGGTTTTTTTTTTTTTCGTGAAAATTGTGCATTTTCATAATCTCGGGGTCTCGCTTGGCATGTCTCGTGTTTACATCTGCACTGGGGCCGATCGCAAGGCTGAAAAATTATGAATGGTTTTTAAGCCTAACTTGGTGAAAAAAAGGATGCCAAGTTCAAAAAATGTTAATTTTTCATATCATGTATCTTGTGCAATAAATGCCTGTGACAAAAGTGTGGGAGTAAGTCTTTCTAAATGGCTGTGAAAGTTTGCAAGGCCCTGTCAGCAGCAATTTCCCTCTGCTGCAGAGAGCCTGGGACGTGTCAATGCAGGCGTGTGAGACTGAGATTGAGGAGAGCAGCATGCGAGGCGCACACTCTTTCTCCCATAGAGCTCCAGTCCCTCAGCTCCCCCTCCAGTGGAGAGATCTTGGCAGAGTGTCCTCCCTTCATCTGTTCCCCCAGGCAGAGCAGCTCCCCCAATGATCCACACTTCTCCATATTTTACACCCCCGAAATGGGCACCGCTCCGATCCCCTTATTTCTCTTCATATTTCACTCCTTTTTATCCATTCGTTTGTGTGTTTTCACATTCTTGCATTCTAACGCCAAATGCGTGTTGAGTTGTTGATTGCCTCAAATATTTGGAGGTTTGCAGACATTTTATAATCCCGCGGGAACCGGGAGATCAACCCAGTAGATTAAGACTAGTGGTCTGAAAAACAACCACACAAAGACGCTTCAGCGATGTATCACTGCTCCCGTTTCATTTTGTAAAGCGTAGTTGTACACTAAAGTAAATGCCATATTGATTCAAAGATCCAAATGTGATGTATCTGGGGTATATATTTTAGTAAACCTCTCAATGGGTATGAATTCAGAATTTTGTGATTCAGCTCATCAGCGCTGCGCTTTAGAGATGATTTATGCAACCACGTTCCTGCCTGCCTGTAAGAGTCTTTACCTCGTATCACTCACATACATCAAATACAAAAAAACAAGTAATTTCCACTTTATGAAATTGCATTAGGCATCACCTTTGCTTCTTATTTTTAAGCCCATAAAGTCTGCCTGGCCGTGTGACCAGCTGTGAATAAACAGATGTCTTTCAAGTGCTCAGACAGACCACATTCTCTCTAGCAATTCAATTTCCTGTCACTTGTGTGGGTGTTGACCTGCGTTGCCCATGTAGGGATTGGCCAATGTGACGGGATGTTTTTCTGATTGTGACTGGTGGTTGGTCAGAAGGGTTAATGAGCCTTTTGAGTGATGCCAACCTGTAGTGGGAGGTGTTTAATTGACCAGGGTGGCTAGGTGACATCACACAACCTCGGTTTTGTTTTTTCAAGTGTCAATGTGAATGTGTTGGATTTTAGTTTCAGGGCAGTCGTGATTTTGACAGCAATGTAGGTCAATTTATGAATTAATACATGTATATAATTCTACAAAAAAAGGATAAACGAGTGAGCAAAGATGATTGAGAAATGCTTCATTTGTTCTGTGTGATTTTCTTCTCTATATAAAGTGAGAGGAGGGAAGTGCTGTACAGTGACACGTCTGGCATTTAAATCGCTATTTCTGGCAATGTGTTTGATGGTAGATTTATTTGTAAAGCAAAGTAGTTTCTTTAGTTGAAGTCAGGGGTCATGCTTTCAAATGTCAAATGGATCAGTGTTTTGATCCTCACTCGTCAAACAGCACAGGCTGCAGCAGCCATATTCTTTTCATATATATTCATTAGTCCAAGGTCATGCAGTCTTGCCCTAGTTTGTAGACGTTTCCATAATTAGTGTGTATTCTTTATCCATAGCCACAGCTAAGAAGGTAAAAGATTTCCTTAATGCAGCCGAGAGTGATGTGAGGTCAGGCTGGACTGAGCAGCGCGGCACCGTAGATTTACACTGATTCTTCAGCCGAGGTCTCATTAGAGAAGCGATGGCAACAGAACAAGGACGCACTGGACTACCCCGTGTATTATAGACTCATCACTCACCTTGCTTTGAGCTGAATTATGTAGCCAGCGCTTCACTTATCAAAACATGTGCTGAGGATCTCCTCACTACGTGTCAGCCATGCCAAAACCCTCTTTAACCGCAGAGAGAGGTGTTTGAGAGCCTGATATTTGTTGTCACACACTGTGCAGTGCCTCACATACTTAAAGTACTCATCCACAGCTACAGTGTGGAGCCTTATGTGGAGCAGAATTTAGCATTAGCTATAGAAACAGGCAGGTTTATTGGTCTTCAAGAGGAAGGGCTTTGTTTGTTACACTTTTCTGAAAAATGTCCTTAATTGCTGGATGGATGATTAAAAAACTTGAATTATGTTCAGAAAGAGACATTTTTATGTTATATACAGCTGAAATGATTAATTGATCATTTGTTAACTGATATTTAATTGCCAACTAATCTGATGTTTGATTAATCGGTTTAACTAATTTAATTTTTAGAAAAAAAATCCAAATTCTCTGATTCCGGCAAATGTGAGTGTTTTAAAGTTTCTTTACTCCTCGATGACAATTTACTGAATATCTTTGGGTTGTTGACAAAACAAGACAATTACAGACGTTGTCTTGGGCTTTGGGAAGCACTGATAGACATTTTTTTCACCATTTTCTGACTTTCTGAAGACCAAACAACCAATCGTGTGATCGAGAAAATAATCGTCAAATTAAATGACAATGAAGACAATTGTTAGTTGCAGCCTTTATGTAAAAATGTATTGTCTTGTATGACCAGTGTGCCCTACAAAGGCAGAGAGGAACAAGATAAAAGCCAAAGTTTTCAGGCTGACTTGCACCGAGGATGTCGTGCCTTCATTTTTATGTCTTTTTAGACTGATTACTTTACAACAATGAAACACAAGACCTACAAACTGTCCAAGATTGCTAATATTTAGTAGCAGTTCTCTGCTAAGCTAGGCCTTTTTTTTAGCAGGACTAGACTAGCTGTTTTTACTCTCTAAGGCAGGAGTTAGTTTCTATCTTATTTATGTGGAGTGACAAACTAAATTACCAAAATGTTGGTTCATTAAAATCTAAAAATGTTAAATGCAGGAAACAGGTACAGATACCACTGTAAGGGGGTGAATTAAGTAAGTTTAGCTTTAGCCGTGGCTAGCTGTAGATATAACATGAGCAAGCTTTAACCGCATTTGGCTTTCTTGCTTGCTTTGGTTTATTTTTAGTAGTTTTATTACAGGGCTGTACGATATGGAGAAAATCAAATATCACGATATATTTTGACAATTACCTTGATATCGATATTGCGATTATATCATATAAATATATACATTTACATTTACATTACATTTTTAGTAAAGTGCAAATAATGGCTAAGTGGGTAAAGGCAAATAATAGAACAACTAGAACAGGCTGGTAAGTTCAGAAAATTACGTCACATTACTGTTGTGCAGCCTCTAAAACCAGGAAAAGACACAGTATTACTATATTCAAAATATAAGATGATATCTAGTCTCATATCACATTGTACAAAATATTGCCCAACCTCATTTTCTTGTTATGCGTTAATTATTTGTTCTTGGCTGCTAAAATATAATATTGTGAAATTTTCATCGCAATTTGGATTTGCATGATAAACACATCACAAAAAACTGTGATATTACACTCAGGGGTTTTTGTGAGTTACTTTAAACAGAATATTGGTAGAAAACGACACTCTGAAATTAGACTACCATTCTTTTTTTTTTTTTCAATTTGTGCCTTTTGTGTTTAGTTTATTGGTCAATTTGAAATACTTTATTTTCTTTTTTTTTTTAATTTAACAACTAATGTGTTGGGTTTCGGCAGTATACTGAAAGCAGCAGAAAGGGAGAACACAGTACACTTTAATATCTGTTTATTTATCACAAGTTTTATTGTCTTCCCAATTATGCAACTTCACTAAATGTGTACTTACAACATTCTGGCTTTGTAAGCCAGAAACTCCTGCAGCGGTATATTTGCTATGAGCTGGGCACTTGCACTTACCTGCTAACTATACCTATACTTAATTTCATCCATGTAAGCATGAACACTCCTTTATAAATGTGCATAATAATCGCTCAACTAGACATGTGAAACAATCACATTTTAATGTTTATGTTCAGTGTCAAATCTTTTATTTAACTGGCGGTATCATTTATCACATTATTGCTATTGACTGCCAAGAACAATTTACTCCAGCAGTTAAGTGTAAACTGTGCGGCTAGGTGTCTCGTCTTCTCCCACCAGCTGTCCAGTTTCTTTTAGAACTCACATTATTAGATGCTGTATATGCATTTTCATCGCAACTGCCCATTTTCACTGACCCCTCGAGCTACAGAAACAGTAATTTAGAATCTTCTGCAACACACTCTGTGTTTTACATCAATTATGGACAATTACCAAAATAACCATCAACAGATTGTTGTCTAGCTCTCGAAGTCGAATTCCAGATTGTGAGCCTCTCCCTCCCTCTCTCTGCTCTCCCAGAGTGTAAATCAATGCAGATGTTCCGGTACGGTCTCGCAGCGATAATTACTGTAACAAGCAAATCATTAGTATCTGAATAGAGGCAGCTTATACAAATACAGCACTGGGTCTTACTTTTACTTGTTAATACTTATTCTCTCATTATAGTTTTGGCAGTTTGTGAGTCAACATGATGCAATATGAACTTGCTAAAGAGTGCTCCTGCTAAAGCTCTTTACTGCTCTGAGAAAAGCCAAGGTGTTCATTATCGCTGTAAAATCCCATTTAAATGGCGATGTATAGCCTTAGGTTTTTATGGATTTCTTACTTTTTATGATGTATGAAGTTTCTCCGCTGAGGGTTTGTCTGCATGACAGTTTCACTGCCTAAAATTACTTTTTTGTGAAATGATTCTATAAAAAATAAATTACACAGTGTGAGTATCCACCAGAAGCAAAAGCATTAAGGCTATAAGCTTTGTCGATTGAATTGGATTGCATTTGTCTTATTGACAAGCTGTATGAGATACATTTTAAACAAGACAAAGAGGTTCATGACCCGTCGTGATCTGTTCGGGCTGTGGTCATTCAGTGTCCTGTTCAGTCAGTAAATTTCCAGATCCGCTTCTAAAAGGTCTTTGGACTGGAAGCCATCATATGTTTGTTAACTTCCTCTCCCTGGCTAATTGAAGGCCAGTTGGACAGTTCAGCACACAGCATGCTGTGCTCATTATTATGGTGCATGAGGGACATGCGTGCTTTTAACATTCATCTCTGTTGTTGCAGCTCCCAAAGGGGGACAGAGCCTGTGTTCTGCTGCTGGTCAGGCAAATACAAACAGTGAAGTATTGTGACTGTATCAGACCAGCTGGCTTTGTGTTTGTGAATTCTGCGGCCTGCAGAGATCGTCTGCTCCACACCTCAAGATGTCCTTTAACTGCAAACTATTAGGCGTGTAATTCCTTACTGCATTTCATTTAACGTTTTCCTCTCCAAAGGACAGCGCTGGTCTTAGTTTGTTTCTTTGTTATTATCAACAATTAGCCTCAAAAGGCCAAATCCCCTCCCCAACAATGAGTTTTTATTGCACCCAGTATTGTTTGTGTAGCTTTGATTATATTGGAGAATACTGTGCGTCAACCAGAGGAATGATATGGCTTTTTTAATTTATATCAACACGAGTTCATGTCACAGAGCTATATTAGGTTGTGACTGCACAGACAGTACTTGCAGAAGGATGAATTAATTTGTTTTTTTCAGGAGGTTTTACACTGAGCACTCAGCTTATCCTTAAAAAGTGCATCCAGAACAGTCCTTCAGTCAAGGCTGCTCCTCTTTGTCTCGTCACAGAAACATTATGCATATCCACTTAATGACTAACGTATGTGTCTTTATCTTGTTAAGTTACAGTTGATGTCAAGTTTTGCACAAACAGTCAGGTCATTAGTATCTGAGCAGCAGCAGCAAGTGATAGTACTGAGTGCTGAAATTACATTTCTAACCTCTGTGATAGCCTTAGAGTTTGTTTTAGCAAAATACCTTTCCAATATTGCATATAAACATACACAATTGCATTGTTCTTTATCCTGTAATTATCCCTACTGTGGCATGTTATGATTTAAGTGTTTATTTTTTTGACAGACAGCTGCCCCCATATGGAAGCCAAAAACAATTTCCCAAAGGCCAGACGAACCATAGCTAGCTTCATTGTGAGAACAAAGAACCATTGGTATTATTCATAATTAAACTCTTATTGTGTACTCTGCTGAATATTTCCATTCTTCTGCCTCTCTCCTGCTCACTCTCGTTTCCCCTCGCCGTACTTTGCACCTCGTGCTGGGAACATCTGTCTGGCGTCAGAGTGGAGCCTGGCTGTGCAGATTGGAGCAGGTAGAGGAGCACATTGTAGCCCAGCTAATGATGAGAGTGTCTGCCCTCTCTCTTGGAGGAGACGCAAGCTGCTGCTTCACGCTCGCTCACTCCACTCATACGCCCAGGGAAACAGATTTCCAAACATATGCAGTATGTTTTTAATCCAGTTGAGCACTTCATTTCCCAGCAAACACAAATAACCTTACGGGACATCCATATCTTATGACAAGGGGGTGGGCGCAAAGGAATTGAACAATTTTCCTTTTTAATGTGATTTTTTTTTCCCTCCAAAGTTGCTCAACATGCTCATAACCCAGGTTAACAGTTTGCTTGTTTATGGTTTCACAAACTTTTACACAGACGTGCCTCCTGGCTCCAAGTCATATGAAGCAACTTTATCCAATCTAAACTCCACTTGGTGCACCTGTTGTCATCCTTTGTTTAAACTCAAACTGACAGCATGAACACATGTTCATTGTGTGAAGTGCCTTAAAGAATTTGAGCAGATTGTTTTCAATGATATATATGTGTGGAGTAAGTAAACTAAGTATGTGATTAAGAGTTATGCCTGGACTTAAATAAATGGTTTCGTAAATTACCAGGAAGTCAGAAAACAGCTTGTATTTTGTATTGTACATTTTACATTGCAGCTTGAATTAGTTTGACCCTGATAAAGTTTGCACGTGGGTCATTCATCTTTTTTCATGACTATCTGAAACCTCCCTTGGTACAAGTCAACAATGGCCCTTAACATGGAGGCTCAGCTGGAGGTGCTTAACATTTAGAGCGGTGCTCATCCTGCTGTCAGCTACAGCCAGACAAATGTCAGAGGTGGTACTACATGGAGTTCAGCCTGTGGAAGTCATTCCCTCCACAAACCTCATCAGACTCTCCTCACAGCCCTCTCAGCCAGATCAGGATGCTAGTGTTTGTTAGTTTGGCTTTTTTAGCTTTAGCTTGGATTTTTCTTTTTTGGTTTTTTAGCTTTTTGACTTTTTCTAAGGTTGTACTCTTTCATGTGTGTTTCATCTGTGTGTTTGTGGCTGTCTGCACACATGGATTTGTCTGTATGTGTGGAGGAGATTTAAAGAGGCTAATGGAACTGGTGTTATGTGGGGAGCAGGGGTGAGCAATATGGCCAAAATCTTCTATAACAATGTACATAATTTTATATCACAGCAACGGGTTATGTCACGATACTATAATTGTTCTGTGAATTCAGTTAACAAGTGGTTTAAAGTAACTGCACCCCACTTCTTTTGTTTGCAACATCCATATAAACAACAAAATACTACGCATAAAGGCCCAGACACACCAAACCGACATTAAAGAACTGATGCCGACAAGGGCTCACTGTCACACCTTTGTCTCGACCAAAAAGTTGCACCTGAACACACCGTTAAGACTATAGCCAACGGCCAACAAGCACGTACGTTCTGCACCTGCATAATAGGAAATATCTCTCCATACCAGCAGGTGGCGGTAGTCTGTATTTGCCATTCAAAAAATGAAACTGGAAGACCGTTAGGACAGATTCAAAGTGCTAGTTAGCCAGTTAGCACATTAACAACACAACCCAATGTCGATAAAATAATAATTTATTGTGCACTCGCAAACAAATACACAAACAATTACGAACCATTTCTGCTAAAGAACTCAATGCTAAAAAACATTATTAGCTGACATAATAAGTTTGTATTGACCTCACACCCCTTGACTTTGACTGATTTGTTTGCTTTCCTCACTTACGTTTTTTTTCTTGGCACTGAGATTAACTGCTCATCAGAGTGATTTCATGACGCGGATTCAACGTGCTGAATTGGCCTTAAAAAAAAGCAGATAAGGGCTGACTAGTTCCGATGGTGGTGGACACACTGCAAAAAAAAGGGCGACAGATGTTAACAACCAAACACTCAAAACAGTAAAATTCTTTTAAAATGGAAGCTTTAAGGTTCCTTAGAACAACAATTTCAACTGTTACAGGTTTCTGTATTAACAGCTTTCCTCTTCTCCTTCATGTCTGCCCAAATCACACTACCTTGCAAGGTAGCTGTGTTCATGAGATCATGTGAGAATCATGAGATCTCGTAAGAATCCAGCCCTGATTTGCTACATAGCCTGCCCCAGATAGCTCCCGCGGTAGAAACAGTACTGCCAAATCACCCAACTTAGTGGGAAGAGATTCCCACATTGTACCTGAACTTGCTGTCACTGTGGCCTGTGTCCTTATTTCTCTGCTGCATCTGGACCCCCCTGGTCTTGTGTACAAACAGCCTGTAATAATTCTATCGATCTTAACTTACTTGCAGCTTATTAACAAACAGGCTCTTCTTCAGTGTGGGCTGCTGCTCTCACTGTTCTCCGCCACCTAAAGGGAGAATTACATAAGAATCCTCCGCTCAATTGTCAGCTCCATCCCCCGTCCACATACAACAAACACACACATACGCACACACACATATACACACACGCACGATACTGTAGCTGATAACCTACCAAGCCTCTTGCCATCTCTATAACAACTGACCTTCCTGCTGTGGTTGCCGTGGTGAGATGATTGAGGAGGTTTCACTGCATGAAGAACGTGAGCTGCCATGGTTTCCTATCAGAAGCTGTGAATGCTGTTTGGACAGCGAGGAAATAATCATCCATAAATTATACATGTTGCCTAATAGTTTCTCTAAGAAAACTAAATTCCTATTGATTTTACCATGTGAATTTAGTCTGTTTCTCGGGGAGGAAGAAATTAAATCTCTTACACATTCATTTTATTAAAGGAAGTAGGCCTACTGTGTGTCAGTGTGTTACTTTAATTTGTAGCTCACACACTGTCCTGGATATATCACGATTAGTCTCCAAGAAAACAAGGACAACCTGGAAAGCCCCCTTTGATCCAGTCTGTCACACTATAGCCTAGTAGGGGAAAAAAAAACAGAACAGATTGGACCTTCTCCATGCAAATGCAGTTTAAAACCAGTAGCTCTGCACACATAAAGGCGCTTCTTTTAATATGTGCCCCCTTTCTTCACACCCACGACCATTGTGTATAAAATCCTGTTTTTCCTGAAAAGATTTCTAGTCGCAGCCGCAGACAATGTTCCCCCACACAAGCTGTCGTCTTTGTCATACCCCCCCACCCCCCCACACCCTCCACTTCAGTCAGTAAAGCAGGATCTCTGGCAGTCGGCCCCGCGTGCGAATTCGTGTGTTTCAGGGTACAGGTGGGGGGCTCGCCGGAGTCTGCCTACCTGTTCCCCTGTAAACTGGTCAATTTTTGACTGACATGAACAAGGGGGAAAAAAAAGCAGGCTTGAAAACCAGAAGGGGGGAGAGAGGGGCGGGTAAATGAACAAATGTCAGGGTTAGCGGGGGGTTGCTGGGGCCGCGGCGGTGGAAAACGCTTCCTCTTAGGGGTGTCTCCTGATAGGGTGCGGTGAAGGGGAGTGAGGCATGCTGATAAAAACAACTCACTAACAATTATGCTCACCTAAAATAGCCCTTACTTAAGTATATAGCATGCTTGCCAGTTAATTGTACACAAAAACAAAGACTTCACAAAAGACCTCCTGCAGCCAATGTATTTTCTTTTATTTTGGCATGATAATTAAGTGTGACAGCTATGAATGCAAAGTTGGCAGATATTATAGTGGCCTGTCTAACTCTACGTACTGATTAGGATTGTTTGTATTCCAAAAGTTATACCAAACTATAAAATTAGAAAACTGCAGTATAGACAAAGAACTACATTGTCTAATGAACAAATAATAAGAACTGGTCTGGCAGCTCAGATTGTGTATAATAAAATAAAGTACACTCACATGCCAGAAACAGTGCAGCTGGAGTCTAACATGATTTTATAAATATCTGAAAAGTCTGGCCATCACTGTTATCCAAGCTTGATGATGGAGGTTTGACAATAATCTGTAGATGTTTGCTCAGTTTTATGAATATTAAATCAGTGTTCCTGTTTTTGTGAGTATTTTGAGTACTTGACAATTACAAAAAATGTGCAAGAGATGAGTCCAATCTCTACAGATTAAACCCCGTGTCTGTTTCTAACCAAGCCGCTGTCTGCCTGGGATTTAATGACAGCGTTCCTAATATTCTCAGGAGATAATGCTTTTCATAATGGCAAGCAAAGAGCCACCATCAATACAATGCGTGCGGTAGAAGCCAACATTTCATCCGTGTTACACTTGAATAATTTGTGTACCATTGCTACATTTCCTCTGAATTGTTCTCTGGATTTGTTCAACTTGTTCTTATTGATATGCTGTAGGACTAACAACCATAAAATCTACTAAGACCTCTGATCTGTACTATTGACCATTATCATAGCCAAGAGGTTTGTTACAATGTGGTATTTTTATGCTACACTTGGTGAGAAACCTGTTTACATTCCAGGGTGCTGTATAGTTCACTTCTCTCCGCAGCTCAGTCGGATTCCAAAGCACTGTATAGATTTCTTTCAGCTGATGAAATTAAAAAGACAGCAGTGTGTGTGTGGTGTGCCTTCCAGCAACGCGATTTGCCTGTGAGTTCACGATACGGGTTGAGAGGGGAGTTCCTTTGGGGGGGATTAAATAGCTCCCTCTCTTCCTTCCCTCCTCCCCTGCCCTCCATACTTGCAGAACACAAACAGCTTGCAGGGCTGTATAGTACTTGTACAACATGTTTGCCACAGTGCTGCTCACAGGTAACAATAAGCCAAGGTCAAAGGTTAAGAGGGATTGTGGAGCTCAGATTCTTGTGTGTTCCTCTGGCAAACATTGCGCACACAGGCACAGGAAACAGTGCCCATAGTATCGCTGGGAGAAAGAAAGAGTGAGAGACGGAGAGAGCGAGTTGGCTCGGAAGAGAGGGCATCAAAAAGAACAAGACCGGGGCTGGTTTCATGAAGATGTGTTAGACTGGTCTATATGGTTAGGACATCCTTAGACGAGTCTATACGGTTGGACATCCTTAGACGAGTCTATACGGTTAGGACATCCTTAGACAAGTCTGTAAGGTTAGGACGGTCTTAGTTATGCTCTTTGACTGCTCTGATACCAGTTAGACAGCTGCACAACAATAAAGACCGATCTGAAGCTGAAAAACAGTGATAAGCTGTCTTTTCTTTGTAATAATCACACCTGCTGACAACTCAATGACAGCAGTAGTAGTTTTTTTCAGACCATTTAAAATGACTCATGTTTATGTGGGCAAAAGTAACAGTATGGAGAGTGTTTGAATTTGACTGTTGTTCTCTTCAACGTAGGTTTCTTTTAAACGTAAAAGCAAGCTTTCCCTAACCCAACTAATTGAACTATAGAGTTGTCTGATCTGCTACTATGAGCTACAGGGGTGGAGGAGGTATTCAGATGTTTTACCTCCCACTCCATGTTAACACCGTTAGCTCTGTCATCACTGTTCACCTTGTAAGCACAGTTAACTGCTAGCCACCAGCTCAGCCATCTCCATGTTAAGAGCCGTGTTCAGGCAGTCTCAACTCAGACCTTGAATCATAGATGTGCTCTAAATGGTGCATACAGCTCCTTTAAGTCAAATTAGCAATACCACAATGTTATAATACTCTCACCATAAGCACTGCATTCAAATTGTTATTTATTTACTGGAGTGGAAATATAAAGTGGTAGAAAATGAAAATACTCAAATTAGGTATGAGAACCTCAAAATTATGTATGTTAAGTATAGTAGCAGTGTATGTGCCTAGTTATAGTCAACCACTACCTTAAGTTATCCATCTCCTCAGGCCCAGACACACCAAACCGACTTTAAAGAACTAGCGGCGACGATGGCTGACTGTTGTGTTGCCCCATGCTGCCTGTGTCTCAGCCAAATTGTTGCATTTAACACACTGCAAAGACTACAACCAACGACAAAGTAACACATGGGTTCTGCACCTGCTTTAAAGGAAATAATTATCCATACTAGCAGGCGGTGGTAGTCTGTATCCATCATTCAAAAAAGGAAACTGTAAGACTGACAGGACGGATTCAAGATGCTAGTTAGCCAGTTAGCACATTAACAACACAACCCTCTTGACTTCAGTTGTCATTTGCTTTCCTCACTTCGTTTCTCTTCACGTGCACTGAGCTGAACTGCCAATCAGAGTGATTTCACTCACCAATGGGCTCTGCCATCTCCAACGGCAAGTTAAGATGCTGAATTGTCCAAAAAAGAAAGAAAACTAACAGGGGCCGACTTGTACCAATGATGCGTGACGGTCCACAAAAACTAGGGTGACAGAGGCTCACCAAAGGCCGACTGTCGGCTTGGTATGTCAGGGTCCTTAACCATGGGGACAGTAGTTCAGAAAACAGGCCGTCCTTTAATCCAATTCCAAATTTTGGTATAAAGATTTCGGGGTCAAGTTACCACCAGTGTCACCTGATGAGTGGCTTGGAGAAATTCAAGAGCATAAGTATTGTTGTAAAATGCCCTCTTAACTGCTGAATTTTTTCAGAAAGATTTCCTTGTTCTTCTACTTAAAAAGAGTTGTTATTTACTGATAAACAGAAAATTTGTTTCACCTAAGATGTCAAAAACTACACAGCTTTTAGCAACTGGTGAACTTGGATGTCTATCTGAACTGTTGGTTCGATTTAAGCCGTGGTAAAAGTCTATCTTTGTGAAACCAGATCCCTGCCTCCGTCAGCCTCTTTGAATAGGAAGGAGATTATCCATTTAATCTCTTAATCATGCACACAGTATACATAGTTGGTCCTGTGCCTAAAACCTCTGTCCTGTTCAGATGTATCACAGCCACCTTTGGCGATGATTCCCTCTAACCCACAGACCAATTCAGGGTAGCGCCAACACTGTTGCACACGTTTCTCTCCAGCTGTCAGTATATTATACCCTTGGTGCCCTGTTAAAATGCAACCCAGACCAACGGTGCATAAAATGGATTGTGGAAATATGTAGATTTTAAAATAAAGCTTTTTAAAATCCCTCATTGCCACAAATGTATTCAGAATAAAGGCAAATGTTTCATAACATGAATTAGGTTACTGTACATTTTGCACAGTATATGTTCCCCAAAAAGTAGGAATTAATAATGAAGATGCTTTTTGGCCTGAAATTGCTATTCAAACAATTATGTACTTAGTTTCTTCCAACAAATGCATTCCACATTATTGTTTTGCCTCATAGCAAAGCACCCAAAAGACTAAAACCTTTCATTTCAGCAAAGGCCGCTATTGGTCACCGTCAATAAAAGCATAAAAGCATTTATTTCCCACGTTTGTCAAATTAACAGCATACTCCATCTCCCATAGGACTTGTAAGGTTCATTAACCTTTCTGTGAAGTGGGACAGGTTTCCAGCAGTTACCATAACCTCTGTCTCGCTCCTGCCTCAATTATAATAGAAGAATTAAACATCCAGCGATTCAAAACAGTAATGCTGCCTCTTAAATCCCTTTGTACCAGCTCTCAGTTGTTAATGACTAAAGACACTGAATGAACTATAGAGTTATCAACAGATATAACCGCGGACAGAAGCATATCAAATGGCTACTCTCAGCAGCAGAGATTACTGACTGCATGTACAGTTTTGTTTGATGGCCAGATTTTACTGTTTCTAAAATTGTTATTCAGTTTTTAAATGGCATGTTGCCTCATTTTCCATGGATAACACAATGTTGGATTAATAATACATAAAACTACTGGTACACATTTGGAAAACTATGCCACATCTGTGTGGGAACACTTGTGGGTGTTTATTAGTTTATCAGTCTTCGCAATATGTGGGATACTTCACCCAAATTTTCCCGTCTAGTTGCACCGTAGCTCACCGTCAAAGTCAAAAAGTCAAAAGAATAGACTGACCTTGAACTAATTAAGTGGTCAATTACACGCCTGTTGATCTTTTTTAATTTCTTAATAATTAGATTAATTGTGTGGGCAAAGAGTTCGTTCTCTTGTCCACCTACTCCTCCTTCATCCTCCACCTCTTCCTCTCACTTCTCTATTCCTCCTCCTCCACGCCCAGGCCCACAACGCTTCAATACTCATTTATTTTGTGTCACCGTTCTCACTTCAAAAAAACTGTTTTAATTCTATGCCGTTGACTGTTTTAATAAGCTTAGTCTTCTCTTCCTCTCCCACCCCCTTACATCTCCCCCATCCTCTCATGTATTAATCAAAATCCAGCACGTGCCTGGATGTATTTGTAGGCATACAGCTCTATTATAACCTATTAATTTACCATCTCCGTGGATTTCTGTTGTTACCGCCGGAAACCGCTGTAGCCATGGAGCAGTGAGGCCTCGTGTTAGTGTGTGCGTGTCTTCTGATGCTACTTGTAGGCAAGCTCAGGCTGGGATTTTCCAGTGCCACCCCCGTCAGTGGGAAGCCCTATATGGGGACATGTCAGCGCCTTGTTTGCTTGTTGTGCTGATGAAGCTGGGGGTGGGGCGAGTGGGCAGCCTTGTTCAGGTTCCAGGATTCCCTTCAAATGAGTCAGCCAGCCCCCACTCAAACCGACTGTTACCTTGGGAACTCAGGCTTGGGCTTCCCTCAACAGTACTAAAGTACAGACTCATCAGCACCCATAGTCACACACACAGGAGCTTGCGAGGGCTCGGAAGCAGCACCCAGGTTGGATGAAATTATCTTATTAAAACGCTCTCACTGTGGCCTGTGCTCTGCCCTGTTAGGCCCAATCTGCTCCATGAGAATGAGATGACCAACCCAGCACGGCCACTTTGTTAAGGCATATTTGTAATTTATGCAAATTAGACTGAATAGATGAGTGTGATAATGAGTTTGGGTGGCTAGTTTCTTAAGTCAGTGATTTGAGTAATAGTATGCCTCCTTGCTAATGAGCCCGGCCGGTGTAGTGTAGGTTTGGTACATCACAGTGATGTCAGTGATGGCTGGAGTTCACTTAATAACTGGACTGTTTATGTTTCCAACTCAGTTCATTACCAAAGCCAAATGAGTTTCTTTACTAAAGCCATTAGTCCAGCAGGCTATTGTTAAGTGGGTTAATTTGTTGATGCACTGAAGCAGATCATGGGTGACTCCCCCACTGGCTTTCACCCTGTCCTGCTGAGGCCAATCCATCCCGCTCAGCTGATCACCATTAGGTTGCTCTACCAACCAATCAACCCAGACTCAAGCCCATTAGGCTTTTTCACAACACAGGCTCATTTACCATGACCGGAGACTCCGGAAAAAAATTATTATTAGGTTTGTGTTTAATTTAATAGGGGTTAATATTATCACATTTATTCCTTTTATAAAGGAAATTCAAAAGTTTGTTTAACAATTAAAAAATCTGTATAAAAATCGTAATTTAACCTGTACGGTATTATTTATTTGATGCGTTGACTTGTTTGCCTTGTATGCCTCTGCGCCAGTGACAGCTGTGGCTAGGGGCATTATTTTTTGGCCTGTCTATCTGTACGTCCGTCTCACCATCTGTCCATCCGTCCATTCGTCGGTCTGTCTCATTCTCTGAACATGATATGTCAAGAATGCCGTGAGGGAATTTCTTCATATTTGACACAAACATCCACTTGGATTTAAGGATGACCTGATTAGATTTTGGTGGTTGAAGGTAACTGTAACATCATCTGTCTCATTCTTGTGAATGCTGCATCTAAAGAGCACCTGGAGAGGATTTTTTTTTTTTTTTTCAAATTTGGCACAAACGTCCACTTGGACTAAAGAATTAACTGATTGGATTTTGGTGTTCAAAGGTCCAGGTTGTTGTCGCCCTGCATCTGTCTCATTCTCGTGAACGCAATATCTCAAGAACTCCTTGAGAGAGGTGTCTCAAATTTGACACAAACGTTCACTTAGACTCAACGATGAACGATGAAAAAATGAAACAGTTTGGTGGTTAAAGCTCAAAGTCACTGTAACCTTGCATCCGTCTTATTCTTGTGATTGTGATATCTCAAGAAGGCCTTGAGGAATTCTCCTCAACTTTGGCACAAACGTCCACTTGTACTCAAGAATGAACTGATTAGAATTTGGTGGTTAAAGTTCAAGGTCTCAGTGACCTAGGGCTGTACAAGACACAATATTAAAATTAGTCTAATCAGATTTGGCCATTTAATGCAATTACAATTGTACTAAAGGTCAAAGGTCAACTTCACTGTGAAACCACAATGTTCTGCAAAAACACTTTATCTGGTCATTACTCAACGTTATAACTCAGGAACAGAAGGGAGACATTTGGTCAGATATTAAATTAGTAACAGTGAGTGCTGTCGGGAGGAAGATGTGTGTGAGGCATCCATGTTTTTATAGACATTGATGTAAACTGTAGATGGAACTTGACTGGATCACGGAGGCATACAACCGCGAGGCAGTAATTCTAGTTTTAAGTTTGAATATTGATATTGTTGGCCTTTTTTTTAAATTTTAACTGAGGAATTGCTGTTTTATGTCACAATACCAGACAAACCAGTCGCCTCAGAGTCAGTGGAGTGGGCAGATTCAAAGGTCTAGACCCAGGCAAAACAACTACATCACTAATTGTACTTTTCAAAACATGAATAAAACATACGGTGCACATGCTATATGCCACACACATCTGCCAGCTGCTCAACCAGGAAGTAAAGGTTGCCTGCTACAAAATAAAGGCTGACATTACTCCCCATTCATTCAGCACTGGGTTTTGCCAAGCTGTGTTTGTGTGCTATTTTGAAGAAGATAGCAGGTCCCAGCTAATTGTGACCTGCATAGGCCAAAGACCAGCTTTTGAGGAGAGCTTCGAGTGGAGGAATATGATGTAGTTTGGGTTTGCAGTGCAGTTAAAAGGGTGAAGCCATCTGTTAGCTGAGCTCTGATACCATTCTTCAGCACCTGGTTCAGTCTCTTCACACTTGTTTTGCCTCAGTTACAGAGCCATATATACGAGTTTGATGACCCTTTCCCTCATGACTTTCACAGAGATGAACTGTGGGCCATTGTTTATGGAAATAGAAACCATTAAGTGAAAAGCAATTCTAGGAAGTCTGTGACCACGCGAGTTGTGTTACAGTCCACTGAGACCCCCTATAGCCTCTATGAGTGAAACTCAGACCTAGAGCGGGAAAGCATTGCTGGAATGTTACGCCATAGAGCTCCCTGTAGATGTGGTTTTAGATGTGTTCCCAGTTCGTGGAGGATGGCTCCTCACATTGGCCTCAGCGTGTCTGTATCACACCAGAATCGAATCGATGACTTGACGAAGATGCATGCTTGTCTCCACATGGCATTTGTGGTGTTGACTTGTGTCAAACCTGACAGAAGTTGACAAGCTCTTGTATCATGGCCACCACGATAACATCTGCTGCCACGAATTGATTCTTTATTTTTGTAGCTGGACCATTAATTAGGAGCACTGTTGGAATATACCATTTAGTTATACATTGCACCACACTGTCGAAGTGGAGAGCCTACACCGGGCATAGATAGAGCAGCAGAACGCCAAGCGCAGTGAAAGTGAAAGTTAACTGATCATTGCACTGGGTCTAAAAGTTTGCATTCACTCGTCTCTGCAGCAGCTGCTCCTCTTATCCATCAATCTGATCTCATCAGCTCTGATCAGATCGATCAATTACCCACCTCATGAATCAAACTCCACAAACTGTTACTGAGAAATAAGATACTCATGAAGAGTCCTGTCTGCTGCGTTTATGGATCCACGAAAATCTTGTTGTGATAGCAGTTTGTCAACGGACAGCACCCATCTATCACTCAAAGCAGGCAACGCCCTTTGTAATGTGTAACATCAAGCCCGACTACAATTTAAACAGGTGAGTTATACAGTATAGAAATTCACCTCCTGTACAGTTGCTTGTTTTTTTTCTGCTGTAAAGTTGGGCATTTTAACATGGGGGTCTATGGGGATTGACTTGCTCTTTGAGCCAGCCTCAAGTGGCCATTTGAGAAATTGCAGTTTGTGCCACTTCCGTGTTGGCTTCATTTTTCCTCCTTAGAGGTTGCTGCTTGTGTCTGAGTTGATTGTTTCCAGGCCTGAATTTGTTGATCGATGGGTAATGTCACCATGTTCGCCCAAGCCATACTGACCAGCAGTGAATGCTGAGTGGTCTGATGTGACTAAGAGGGCTGTCAGGGCTAAATGGCCACCTGGCTCTGGTAGTGGAATTTTTTGCCCAGTGTCTGGCCTCTTCTTTGCCACCAAATCCAGGGCAATGCATCGACCTCCAGTCTCTTCTCAGTGTCAGCGGAGACTTTGCTCTGGAGTTCTAGTAGAGTGGTGCAGTTGGATGACCATCTACACCAAAGAGGGACTGATGTTTGAAGGCTAAGTGGCGGCCCAGACTGTTACACAAAGTGGCCTGTTGTTGCTGCCATGCTCAGTCTGGATCAGCCTTGGTTGTGCTTCACTTGGATCAATGTTAGTGATGCAGCCTGATAATCCAGCAACATAAAGTCCAGGCTGAAAAATACTTGTCACCAGGAAGGTGAGTAAAGCCATAGCTCTCTGCACAGCTCAGAGTGTCCACTACACCTTGTTAGAGTTGCTGTAGCCAGAGAGTCGGGACCAAGAAATTGGACAGACAATGGGCAGCAAGGATTGCGCAGAGGTGAGGTGTTGTAACAACCAAGCTTTTTTTACCTATAGCAGTTGCCTTGTAGCAGAACTGCAGTCGACAACACTGCACAATCTACACTTGTCACAGTAGTCGTACTGCATAACATCAGTGCATTTGAGGGAGCTGTATGCAACATTCAGAGCATTTATATAGCAGCAAATCACTATTTGCTTTGTGAAGATATATTGGAGAAGAGAGTGAAGTCATGCTCCCTCTGTGTGTGTTGTAATCCGAGCTTCTCTGTGGGCTTTTGTGGTTACCCTGCTTACCATGCATGCATGTAAGTGTGCGTCCCTGCAAGTGTACCCCACTGGCTAGCTCATCACTGCCATCATGCACTGCGCTCATAGGGCAAATACAGCGGATAGCAGGATGGTGTGGCCACAAAATTGTTGCGCCCACTCTCAGGTTTTCCCCCAGGTAACAATGTTAGCTCTGTCAGCACTGATGCCATTGTAAGCTTAGTTTATGGAGTTAACACTTTTAGCTGTTAGCCTCAGACACCTTCATGTTCCTTCATATCCCGCTCCAGACTCTAAATCATAGATATGCTCTATATGTCTCTCTTCGCTGTTAAAAACAAATGCTACTTTACGTTAAGTGTTGTTAAATGCTTTAGGCGAACCAGCCTTTGAGTTGGGGCACAGCTTGAAATGTTAGACCTGTGATAGATTGTGACAAACCTGTTCAGTGTGTCACCGACTTCTCTCGGTGTATGCTGGGATAAGCTCCAGCCCCCCTGCAACCCTGAACAGGATAAGTGGGTTAGACAGTGCATGGGTGGATGGTGTTGATATGACAGGAAAATAAAATGAAATCATGAGTAACTTAGTATTCTCAGTTGTTATATAAGTTGCTAAGTCTTTTGTCAGTAAAGTGTAGCACACAATGTTCGTTAACTCAGAAGTCAGGTGATCTCACTGGTCTGTTTTTAGTCATCATAGCAGAGAATCTTGTCATCCAGTCATTTTAAACTCACTGGTGATAGATTACTGAACTCCTAGAAGAAATAAGGTTGTTAAGAACAGAAACTCACTGTATTTTCTTCCTCAAGATAACTAAATCCCCGAGTTGAGCAGTGATGTGATTCTTACTCTTTTCTCTTGGAGGAAAAAAAACTGTGTTTAACCTGTAAACGGTGAGGTTCCTTGTGAGACACAGACTTTTAATTCACAATAACCCTGCAAATGAATGGGCTGATTACTGAGGCGAAGATGAGGAGGCAGTCATAAGCACTTGGCTTGAGTGGAATAGGCGAGGGGGGGGGTGGAGGGGTGGCTGTGGCGGTACAAGTCCAGCCTCAGAAATAGAGCTGTGAACACCATCTGTCATGCTCTCTCTCCCCGTCTGTTAGCCTGACTGCAAGTAAAAGGGAGAATGATGCTCTCAGAACTGTATTAGAAGGACGTGGGTGCTGATTGTCGTAGGTGTGGGTTTACAGGGTGTGCAAGGGAGGGGGAGGGAAGTGGTGTGTATACAAGGAGGTGCATGAGTAACTGACAAAGGGAAGCACTCACCCACACAGAGAAGGAGAAGGGTTCTTGGGCAAGTGGGTATTCCTGGTGAAACCGCACCCCTGCACCTACTCACCACCTCCTCGCGGACTCCTACCTCTTGTCAGAGGATTCCCAGCGGAAGTTATGTAGACGCATTATACAAACACACTGCTCATCTTCTGTTAGGCTTGGAGGAGTTAACAACTCATGTATAATACTGAGCTTCATTTCACATGTTGAGCAGGTTTACCTCGGTGATACCTGGCCACTTTAAGACCCACGTCACATCAATAATCATTCCCAAGAATTTCATCAGTTTAATAATACTCCTGTAGACTAATTGTGACTAATTTTGTGGATTATGATTATGGTCTGGATCAGCCTTGGTTGTGCTTCACTTGGAACTGAGAGCCAGAGTTGTTTGCGCTGAATATTGGTGGTTGGAGTGTCAGGCTATTACGTGACCCACAGAGAAAAAAGCTCTGCTGCATTGCTTTTTCCAGATTTTCAGAATTATTCATTGCTCATAACGTGTAGGTTGCTCGGGATCCTTTCTGCTTTTGTCTGAGTCAGAGTGTGAAATAGAGTCAGTAAAACATGAAGGCAAGCTGGGCCACGATGAACAACAGGGAGAGGCACGATGAAGAGTCCGTAACACCGCAGCTGGACTAGAGTGGGGACTGGCTCCTACATTTAAACAGAGCAGAGACAAATGAAGGAATCTACTGTGAAAATTGTTTATTTAACATTTACGAACAAGTGGTGGAGTATATGTTTAATCAATTCTTCACACAGTATTTTTTTTAATACTCAAATCCACAATACTGTTTATCATGATTGCCCCCGCAGGCAGATCAAAGGTCAGAGTCAGCTACACGACAGCTTGTAGGGGCTTTTTTACGGGTTACCAGACCACATAGTTCCTGTTGCAGAGTCTTGAACTTAGGCCTTTGAAAGGTGGTGTCCCTACTCACTACACCCCCTGCTGCCGTAAATATATCAGTAGATGGCTGGACAGTTTCCAGCAATGTCAACACAGTACAAAAAAATATGAAGCCAATGGTATTGTCACGATTTAAGTTTTTATTTGATATGTATGAGTAAGTTAACAGCAGAAACAAAGCATTAATACAAAGTCCAGGCCTCCTCTGATTCAGCCATAATTTCTCTCTCCCACTCAAGTTCATCGCTCACTGGTTCTCAGTCTCTTATATCAAAAGTAAAGCTCTCCATCTGAAAAAAGACTCAACTATAAGCTTCAGAGTACGTTCTTTTTTTTGTTGAATTTGTAAAATATACCAAACAGCCATTTTGATGCTTTCGTTTTTTATTTCTCCGTCAGTATCTGCCTCTCCCACACTGCTCAGTGTGTGATTCACTATCACAGCCACAAGAATGGGTATTCCCCTCCTGTGAGGATGCAAAGCGTAGTCACATTAGGTTTGAACTAATAGCTCTCACATGAATTCAGTCCTGGTCATTTGTATCAGTCTCTGTTTGTTTCATTTACATTTGGATATAAAAAGAGTTTGGCTTTTCCCTCAACTTAAGAAATAAAAACGAGTGTGACATTATGCAAACTATAGATTAAATGATTGGCAGTGAAACCTTTGTGACTGTTGTGATGATTGACAGTTTGATGATTGTCAGGGTTTAAGGTTTAGTGGTACGATTTATTCATAATTATCTATTCACGGTGATTGATGCTTATTTGTTATTTATTCAGGATACTTTCCACAATCTTCACAATGTACCTCATTGCAGCAGTGCTTTAAAGTATGCTGAGCTTCTCTCTGTCTTCTTAATTGCAGAACTTTATAATATGACCCTGTTATATGATATACCGTATATGTATTTTATCTCCCACGCATGATGAGTTTAAAGAGCAAACATTTAACGCTTGTAAACATGTGTTTAAGTAAATATAAATTAATAAAAACGTATTAAGGATGTGTGCAGAACAATCCAAAATACGTAATATGGCCACAAAATGAGTTGGTGTTGTATATTCAGCTCCATGAATGATTGAACCTCGAAGACATTATGTGACTCATAAACATATGAATTTAAAGTGTAGCGCCTGGTTGAGAAAATATTTAGAAACCCTGATAGTGGGTTCCTTGGTAACTGCATAGATAATGAAGCGGCAGTTCCTAGTGTTTTTCAACTTTCAGCTGTTGAAATGACATAACTTGCAAATTTCCAACAGTTGAAACACTGACACAGCAGCCGTGAGTACTCTATTGGGCTGTCGTAGTAAAGATGCACATTTTTAATATTCTGTTGCTTTTCAGCTGAGTGCTTCAAGATAAATACAAACTGCTTACAGAGACAATAAGTGACTAGTAGATTTATATGTTGGTATGCTTTGCATTTGTATTATGAGCAAACAGTACTAAACAATTACAATCACCACAATCGCCTTATGTAATGTAACTTTGATCCTCAGCTGAAGACCAGCACATCCAAAAATAACTGTTCGCAGGTGGTCAGTATACGTACATGTATTGCACTGCAAAAGAATTGCACAATTATTCTGAAATTGTTGTGCAATGTTTGTACAGCATAGTATGGTATAATGAAGAGTACAGTATTTAAGACTAACAACAAGCCTACACACTTAATTCACATAGTAATTAAACCATATTTTAATCTATCTATTTTATACTTTTCTTATGACATTTGGTTTGAGATTTGACACCAGGCGTGGTGTTTATATTAAAATAGTTATCCTTGTGTATAAAGTGCATACTGCTCGTACTGTTCTTGTTTTTATTGGGGAGTTTAGAGTGTCTTGGGTGTCGAGTCTCAACGCTTTTGACTTTTCTAACCCTTGGCTCAGAGTATCATCCTAGCTGAGGATATAATCAATCTTAGATTAACTTCATCAATGTGTGATGTTGCTTTTGATTCCCTCTAACAAAGCTGTAATGGATTTACTATATGAAAAACTGTCTGTGGTGCATGCAGCCATATCATCTATCATTCATGCCGCAGAACTGTAGCTGAAGTAACTTCAACGAGAGACCTACAGTGTAAGTGCTTGTTCACAAGCTCATTGGTGGGTCCAGCAGACACTGTGTGAGCCTTGTAATCATTGTGTATCCCTAATTTATGACATCATCATTCCCAGATTTTGCACGGGTGGGGTTACCAAGGAAATCATTCAGCAGGGTCGTGAGGCATTAGGTAAATTTAATCTAACTACAATGAATTCCAACTGCTTAACTAACGCTTCAATCATTGGAGTCATCATTTCAGTCCTTTCACATGCCGTAGTTGCATTTTATTTTTTAAGCCATGCAACTTAACATTTAAAATAACAACAATAAAATAACAATACTGCAAGATTAACATGGTATACATATTAAAGTCAGTACTTTAAGTTGAACCTTTCTTAACACAAAACACAATCACCATGGCGAGCAGCTGTCAATCATTTGGTGGTCAGAACTTTTCACGCTTTGTGTCACGCCCCCACATCAGGGTCCCTGAGGGGGGCCGCCCACCATGTGAGAATGTCCTGTAGATTAGTGTGAGCAAGTCCGTCACTCCCCAGTGAACATCAAGAGTCAGCGACCTCGACACCGCCCTGCCCTGTCACAACTACTGTGACACCAGCTCTGCCTGAGAATAGATAAAAACACCATAGACACAAAGCTGATTATTCTCAAGGTTTATTATATCTTGAGATTATTAACATATGTGATCCTATGTGAATTCTGCATATGATTGACTTGTCTTTTATTATTTGGCTGAATTAAAATTTTGCATTCATTTGCTGTTGTTTTACTCTATGTATTGTAATGAAATTAAAAGGGCAGAGGGTGCCATGGAGAGTGAGCGAGAGCCGAGCATTAAGATGTGGGAAAATGTTGCACGCTCAAATGTTGACTACCTGTTGCTATGGCAATGGGTTTGGATCCTGCAGGCTGCAGGACTCTTGCTATTTCTAAATAAAGCTTTTTTTCTCACTGATCAGTGGATGAAGATACTCACAGTTGAAACTAATCTCCAGAATTTCACCAGGCTGTGTAAACACTTGTGCTCTGCACTCTAATACTTACTGCTAAACCTCCTAAACAGCAGTTACAGGATTATAGATGCGATGATGCACAATGGAGGACACATGCTTTGCTGCTGATACATTTTGTACTGGAAGAGTCAAATATAAAGGATAAAATTATGATTCATTACAAAGTGTATCTCAGTCATTCTGGCACAGATTTACAGACACACAATGTACTTATGACAATTGAGTTGTAACATTTTAATTGGCACTGTTTACCATGTTGTGCTCCAAACAGCATTTGTGATGGGTCCAGTTTCCTAGTTCTCCACATATGACTATAAAGCAAACAAAATCTTTCTGTGTCCTTGTCAAGACTATAAACTAAACATTAACAGTGAAGTTATTTATTAGATTACTGAAATCGGGGGATCAAGTTGTGTTTACAACACTGTATTATTTTCATTTCCTTTTTTTAAAAAAGATCATAACTGCTTAGTGCAAAATGTGTTTGCAGCATTCCCAACATGAAATAAACTCTACAAAATACGTATTTATGTTCTGAATTGGTTAAGTCCAAGTCCCCACTGAGGAATGTGGCTTAATTTGTCTATAGTACTATAAACTATATTTTGTCCATTTCAACATAAGGATCCAATTAGACCGGGGGAAAAAAATGTCCTGCATGTTTTTTGTCCTTGCATGCTGTCGAGTAACACAGTACCTGTGTTACCCTGTGGGGGGAGCCTGTGTGTGGAGAAAGAGAGGACAGAAATAGGTGCTGAGACCAGATATTTGATGCCTGTGATGGGGACTTCCATGCTTACCTCAAGTGGGTTTTGGGCCATTTCACAGACAACATATTTAGTCCTTTCCCTCCCACTCAAGGATGCAGCCGTCTTGCAGTAAGCAGCCAAGTCTATTAAACAAACATTCCTGTGTGCAATTTGCAGTGCCTGACTGTGTGCTTCCTGGGGATGAGGGAGTTTAACCTGACAAATATACAGTAGAAAATGCTTATGAAAAATATCTGCGCTTCACACCGGGTGACATGATGTCTGTTTCTAGGCAACAGGAAGTTAATATACAATTAATAATATGGGAAATTACTACCTGGAAATGTACTCAGTGGTTTAATTTGCTTGGGAACTGTCTTTTTTTATTTTTAGATTACTAGCGACAAATGATTGTCTTTTTCCAATCATCACCTGAGTCTCAGTGTTTATTGAATCCATTCTTGCTAAAATCCCTTAATATGACAATATATGTGTAATTTAGTCAAAAGTCAGCAGGTTAGACTATAACAAAACTGGCTCTGGATAAAATTGGCTTGGGAATGAAATGGCCTCTCCAGCCTCTCTCTAGTTGGTAGGTGGTGCTAATTCAAGGACTGACCACTGCGATAAGCGAGTGCAGAATATTTGGCTGCTAAAGCACAAAACTAAGGGAATACTGGCATTAGATAGTGTTGTAGGAAGATGTCCAATAGCTCACCATATTTTCTTTCTTGTTAACATTTTTTTGACCCAAAAGTGAACTGACCCAACTACCTGCCTGATCTTCATAATTCTCCCAAATGCTTTCTCTGACCGACTCTGTGTTTATATTACCAGGGCAGTTCACTCAAGAAACGACAGATACAAGGGACAACCATCACTGGTAAGAATGGTTTTCAATTGCACATTCATTAAATTGTGGTTTACTTAAATTACATGTCTTACTCATTAATGTTGTGGGAGCTTAACTTTTTTAGTGCAGTTTAGTGTTTATACCATCATCAGTTTCAGTAATTTCATTTAAAGGTATGCTATGTAGGATTTTCCTTGAAAAAAAGACCTGTGATACACAACTTACGGCTCGCAGGCCAAATCTGGCATCCGATAGGGTGCCAGCTGGCCCGCTGACCATTTTATACTAATTAATAAATTAATTCACACTGGAATTTTTTTTTGTACTTTCAATGTAAATAATGTGCCAGAGTGCAAAAAGCATCAAAATAGACCTTGTTTATCCAAAAAAAAGTGCCAGAGGAGGATCTACCAGACCTCCAGCAGAGGTCCGGCCAACCCCTGAATGTCAGATCCTAGAAACACCCCTGCGAACACCAGACCGTTGTGGGTTTTCTGCAACTGGATTTGCGTCTTTACAAAGATGAGTGAAAACAGCAAGCGTCAACAGCAAAAAAATGTTTTTTAACTGCTGTCATTTTGCAAAAGAAGCCCTCAGGCAAAACAATGTGAGCATGCAAAAATGAATCCCTCGTAATTATCACGTATAATCCACTAGAAATGTGTGGCGATGTATTTATCTACCAAGACCCTGCTTTCTTATTTTCTTTTTATTTGGTTGTGTTCAGGACGTTCTGGGCACAGTGTGCAGTTGAGGTTGGGACTTAATAAAAAAGTAGCGACCAGGTGCTAGACCGTAAGCAGCATGGATCCAAGATGAAGCTGTAAAAATCGCAGATACAGCGCCAAAAATTGCAAATATAGCGAGGCAGAACGCCAATTGAATCTTAGGTTGACTTTCACTATGGCTGGCGATTCAGTTTACAAATACTAACCAACAATTCCTGCTTAATATACATGTAACTTACCTTCATTATTGTTTATGTGTAACATTAAACTTGCTCCTTCGTGACCCCTTGCCTTGTGGTAATTTTAGTTCCTACCTGCCATTGCTGTGCAGCAGACATTAGCAAGTGAGTGTAACGGGTGTAACAACAACAGCACTGTTGGGTGTGTTTACTGTGTTGCAGTGTTTGGTGTTGATTTAAGAGGATTTATTTAAAGAAAACTGTAGCCCGCTTAGTACCCACAACCCAGAGTGACTGAAGAAGGCTACAAGCACCACTGGTTTATTGTAATCTCAGAAATAATCCAGATGCATGAAGAGGAATGTTGAATAGAAAGAACTGGGATTTCAAAGATTTAGCTCACTGTTAGGTTTTAGTTGCATCATGTGATAATCACATACAGTATATTGCTATGTAATATCACCAATCTCAGCTCTCCTGATCCTGATTCTTTGTTTTTCCATGCAGACTATCATCCTCCAACCCCACCACAGGAATCAGGTTTTCACCGCTACCAGTTCATGTTGTATGAGCAGCCTCCAGATGCACCAGTGTCACTCACCGAGAAGGAGAAGTCATCCCGCGGTAATGACTCCGCTCACCAGCACCTTGAGTTCACAGCACTGTTGGCTGCTGCAGTATCATCGATCATATAGCAACACTGATCAACACAACTGCCAACAGTTAGTTGTTGAATCAGCAATAGAAAGATTGCACCGAGGCATTAAAACTCAGGCTCAAACATTTCCTCTTAAAATTAGCCACATTATAGGTTTTGTGGTTATAGGTTTTTTTAGGGACTTATGTAGGCTACTGCAGGTGTTTGTGTAAGCATTAGTAAGCAGAGTATTCTATTTCCTGACATACAGTAGGAAGTTGTGTCATTTTACAACGTTAGATTGATTTAGGTATTGCCTCATTTGAGTGGGCTTAATCCTTTATTTAGGGTGAAATGTTTCCATATTAGGTTTCAACAAACCGAGACACCGCTGAAGCTGCTATTATTAGTGAGTTGATTTATTATATAATGTCCCAAGACGCTGCAGCCAGACACTATCTAACCATCCTTAAGCCCAGGTTTTGGTCTGTGGCTGTGTTTTCTCAGGACATGTGTCATTACACGTAATTCACAAATAATTATGTATTTAATTGAAGCATTTGGAATTGCTTTAGAAAGATGATTTTCTCCAAGTGCTTGAACTGAACAAGGGAAATGTTAATGAGGTTAGTGAGTAAGTCTGCTGCAGTTTTAATGCCTGCGGGGTCAAGACAAGTATTGTTGGCTCCCACGCACACCTGCACGAGTCTGCCTGACCACGTCTCGTTATCCTCAGCTAAGACCTGAAATCCTTATCAACCATGTCAGCACACATGGAGAGTGTATATTAACTTATAACCTTGATTACTGTTGATATTATTACCAGATCATTTTCATAGTTTGTCTCTCAAAAGACAACAGTCTTGCAAAAAGCAGAGTTGTTTTGTTTATACTTCAGGTTTTTCTGACTTTTCCTCCCCCCTGAAGAAAAGTCTCTTGGAGGTGGGCAACCTGCACTTGGATGTACAGTACCTCTAAGGAGGCGTGCCCGTCTGTCTGTTCTACTCGGGTCACAGCCAGTGATTTGAGGGGAGATCAGGGCGGTTTGAGACTTCAAGTGCTGCGGCCGTGAATGAGTGGAGCTGCCAGTCTCTGCTGTTTGAAGTTTTGACAGCTATGTCAGCAAACAATCCAGGCACATTAGGCTGAGGTCTGTTTGATGTTGAAACCTCTGGAAAAAGAAATGTCAAAAGAGATGTACTTCGGAGTATTTTACGTATCCAAACTCACATTTGGGGAGGTATTGTTTGGGTATTCACTGTGTCAGAACTAGTTAAGCTGAAGGAATAGTAGCATGAATAATAGCCTGCTATTTAGAATATTTTATTTATTTGTTTATTTTGTGCAAAACTAACTGGAGCATCCTTATTTTCTGCTGCCAGCTCCAGTGCAGTAGTTGCCCCCACATTATGAGGCGATTGAACGGAGTGGATCCACCCATCCTTAATCTACTGGATGAGTCTAACTCCCGCTGTTTCACTTCCTCTCTCCTGCGAACTGTTGTCTCTATTCACGGGAAATGAAATTAAGAAATTCACTCTTGGATAATCAAATGTCTCATTTGATGGGTCAATTCTGGAGAGGATAACTGCCCTTGTAAAAAGGGTAATAATGGAAATAGACACCGCGTAACATATTAAGAATGAAAGCCTAGTCACGGTATGTGAATAGGAAAATATTCAGTTTTACAGTAATTACTGGTTTGGTTGAATTTAGTGGTGTACCTGCTGTATTATTGTTGGCCTCCACTTGGCCGTGAGCACAGTATTCCCGCACAGACAAGAGGAACGGAGGGAATCCCATGTCTCCCCACCTCCTCCGTTAAGTATGTTCACTTATTAGCGTCTGTCCTCCCTCCATGTGGTATGACACAGAGAGCATTTTTCATAGCCCATGACATTAATTGATGTGATTTGCGAAGGGAGAGCATTTAGTCGTGGGTGGGAGACTCCTAATGATCGTTTTCCACTTCCAGTAGCGCAGTCATTGACTCAATTTTATCGCAAATTTGTTGTCTTTTTTCTTTTCATCTCTGACCATCACTTAAGTAGTAAAGGGGGTGTACAATGAGAGGTGGAGCAGGGCTGTTGTGCGGAACCGTGGGAGTCTGGTGTGCCTCTCCTGTGATAAGGTTATGAATGTGGGTCAGTGAACTGATGAAGACAGCTGGTTTGTTACACAAGGAACTACAGGGGGGCTGCGCTCTTGGCACCGGGCACAGGGGCGTGATCGTAGGGAATCCCCTTCGCTCTGGCTCAGGAAGGCTGTCCCTGACTGGAGGCTGCCCCTGTGCCAGGGTGGGGGGCAGGCGTGGGCACACAGGCCCTCGTGATACTTGTCAGCCACTTGGCAAGCCCTCAATATGTCCTGCTACTGTTTAGTGCCGCCGAGTCAGTTTGTCAAGGGAAACAGTGCTAGCATTTCCCGGGTAGGGAAACTGAGGCCTTGAGAGAGGCCATCTAGTGTTGTTTCAGCCTACACAGTAGTTTGCACAAACACTGTTCACACATCCAGCCCCCTGTCTCCTGACTGGGACCTCAACTGTAGATTGATCACAAACAAACACTGTGATGATCACAAGAAGGACAGCATCAGAATCACTGGCTGAAAACTGCGTAAAAGTTGAAAAATAAAAATTTATCAGCTCCCGTGTTTTTTTCCCTAAATTTTTTTTGTAGTAAATTACAAGGCAGAGGATGTACACGATGAGCATGTTGTGTGAATGAATGGATCACAGTGGAGTTAGCTGCTGGATGGTGCACGTTGCTCATCTTGCCTCCTAGAGCCCCTACTGCCAGCTCAGCACACTCCACAGTAATTGAAGCCATTTGCAATGTTGCAGTGTGGTAATGGGCAGATCCATGTCTACCACCCACCCACAGCCTCTACCATTAATCAGAGCTGCGTGGAGTCAAGAGAGCCAGGATTTGGTTGCTACAGCAGGCCTGAGTTTCAGCCAGGAGTCGGCTGCCTTAAAGGAACACTTTGACGTTTTGAATTTTGGCTGGTTGTGGGTTTTTTTTTTTTTTTCCTAACAGATGCTTGTCGTGTTCGAGGTAAAAGTTTCTAGATTTTTTTCTCAACTCCCCTATTCCATATACAAGGAAGGGTTGAAACAATAAATCAATTAATCAATTAGTCCATCCACAGGAAAATAACGATTAATAAGTAAGCATTTTTTAATAAATATGCCATCTATTCCCTATTTGAGAAGCTATACTTGCTGCTTTTCTTTTTCATGTGTGATCAGTTTTGGACTGTTGGACAGATACTAACTTTGACTGCAGAAATTTTAATAGGCATCTAACAAATGATTTATTGATTCATGAAGAAAATAATCACAGATTAATCAATAATGAAAACTAGAGTGCACTCAGTAGAACTGATTGTGGCCACTCTAGACAATTATTGTAATTCCAGCAGATGTGCCGCAGCGCGCTTCAGAAGACACATTGTAATTAATAGGATTAATGTACCAGAAATAAGTAAAACACTCCCACAAATCTTTGATCCATGTCATTCATAAATGGACCTTTAACTTTGTTTGTAGGCTAATGCAAAACAAAGTAGGAAATAACAACAATAAACACAATTAAAACAGATGAAGAAAGAAACAGTTTAAATACATAGAAAAATGACCAAATTAACAAAATCTGCATGTGTACAAAATTGGCCAGTGCAAAACACAGCCTGACAACTGTCCCTCCCGGTCCCTTGGTGTGAAGACTACGGAGAGGCTAACAAAAACAGGGACTAATTCGTCTCGAATTGTGCCAAACTTTAGTACGTCATAATATATCAGGTAAATAATTAATCACGACGAAGGCCAAAATGTGGCCTGTAACATGTGTGCTATGTGTGCTTTGTTGTTTTTAGTCGAGCCGATTCCCGAAAAAATTGCAGCACCTATTGGTTGGCTGAGAGGAGTGAGGAGTCAACAGTTAATGACAGTATAAAACAATCAATAAAACAGGTTTTTCAACAACTGTGAATCAACCCAACCACCAGAAACCCCGAAGCATACAGTCGTAAATGAGCACACAAAATATTAGGCCGATTGGTCCAGTAGTTTGCGAGCTTAGCTGCAGACAGACAGATACACACATTCACTGATGCACATGGCCAAACACATGATCCCCTCCAGGTTTACACCCGGTAGAGATAATGATAACCATTAGTTACAGTAGGAGCTGAAATGATTAGTTGATTGATGAATTAGTTGATCAACAGAAAACTAATCAGCAACTATTCTAATAACTGATTAATTGGTTTGATCATTTATTTATTCATTCATTCATTTATGTATTTCCTGCATTGTGACAGGTGAAGAACACTAACCAAATATAATTCAACATGCAACATATCTCTTTAAGATTGAATATGCAGTCCCCGGCAAGGTGACAGCATTTGGTAACAATGTAGGCTGCTATATTGACAGCAGGCTGTGAGCTGAGAACGGCAGCCAAACACTGTGAAACCGTTCCTCGACCCAGGTCTCTCCACAGCAGTCATCTGCCCCGCTGAAGCATCTCGTGAGCGAGACATATATGTGCTCCCAAGGCACTGCTCTGTGTCTGACTCCTGACCTCCAACGTCCACAAAGAATTTTCCCCACATGATATCAGGATAACGTTGTTTTGACTATGAATGTTTTATGCTAAAGCTCAGTAAAGCTCTTACCCTGATATGGCTCCTCTTACTCGACTGCGATGAACAGGATCACTTGGTTTTGAGTATTTTCGAGACACTATAAGAGGTTTAACAGGGACACCGCCCACACCACTAAATGTAGCAGTTCTGTGTCACCTCACAGCAGTCCTGATCTTCCTGCCATACCCAGACGGAGAAGCAAGGTGGAAACAAAAGGGGAGGCAGGAAGACTTTAACATCGCCCTCAGGTCCCACACTATCTGTCCTTTCCATGAGCAGGCAGATGGGAGAGGCAGAAACACGTCTCTGCACTACAAACAGACACCAGCCTATTTTAAGGTCACTTGTAAGTCTAGGCATTTGCAGGGTACCAGCCAGCGTGATAGCACCAGATATTGTGAATTTGCCTCACTTTGGATTGCGCCCAATGATTGCACAGCTTTAGACAGGATTATGTTTGTAAAGCCTTACAAGCAGCGCCTGGTTTTGACTCTCTGTCTGATCGTTAGTCTACTATAAAATGTTCCTCGGTGTGACATTCTCCGTTAGAGGAAATGTTGCACTATACCGCAGGTTCTCCCTTTAAAACAGAAAGAGAAAGTTTGAGTATTAATGCATGACTGTCATATGAGTCAAACCTGCCACATGACTCATGGGCTACATCCCTATATTCTGGGTAAAGTTTGTTGCCTCACCCCTCAGCTGTCTTTAAGGTGCTACCTCTAAGGGGTGAGGGACCTTGTTCTGGACATGCAGAGGAGTTTGGGGATCTGCAGAGGCGGTGCATTATCTCCCACTGAAGCACAGGCCAGAGGGGCCACTGGGGCCATGCCCTATCATATAGGCAGGTCACTTGACTCCATTGCCCTCACTTGATTATTGGAGCCCTTTCTGCAGGCAATCCTCATTCACAGAGGGGACCTGGAAAGCTTCAGGTACTCATCTGCTCATCTCCCAGTTATTATTCATCATCTTCCCCAGCTGAGCTCAGACCCTGACCTGACCTCGTGGCAAACCTGGACACGCTGGGGTGTCAGTCTCATAAGCTTAACATGTAGGGAGGATCAGGATGGGTGCAAAAATAGTTGAGTAATAATTTGGTGATAGTGTCATTTTTTGTTTAAGACTCTCCACTTTACATGCAAATAAATAGTTAAGGATTTGATAGGAGTTAAATATATTCTGATAATAGCCTGAAAAATTGCAGCCTTGAATGAGACATTTTGTCTGAAATGTAAATGAATCCTCTGATTTGTTTCTGCATTGATGGGAGGTGAGTGCACTTGATGTGCGTGGCAGCGGTAAAGTGTATTTCTTCTCCCAGATCTCCTCCGCGATGCCGCAGGATACAAAATGTGGCTCCCTGATGGCGAAAACAGCCACAGCGAAGGCCTGTAAAGCAGCTGCAGCGAAAGGTGAAAAGCAGTAACGCTTCTATTCAGGCAGAGGCAGACTCAGCCCCTAACTGTGAGACCGTTCTCTCTACAGATTTGGACCATTTCAATAGTTGGCTTTCTTTTCAAAAGATTAACTTTCCTACGCTATTCTTGAGCAGCTGTTAATGCAGTTACTCCACATACGGAAATACCAGAATGTCAGCGATTCCCTGGATTGCGGAGCATGCTATTGTCGTATGTATACCCAAACATGTGAGGACACAGACAGATAGACAGACAGACACTAGCTCTCTAGAATCTGTTGAAGTTTGCAAGTTTTAAGCACACAGGGTTTGTTGCCTTGGAATGATAATTGTGAATTTGTCTTTTTTTTTTTTTTGTGAAGGGAGGGGAAGCTGCAGGGAATCAGCGGTTGTCAAAATCTAAGAAGTGATATTGTCATACCAGCCGGATGGCCGTCTGGTGTTTGTTTAAAAGGGGAGGGAAGAAAAAAAAACAGTCCAGGCGATTGAATCATATCTTCTTGCCAATACGTCCTTGCGTTCCCACCTCCATCATTACAGCAACATGTTTTATTTTCAGCAGTGCTGTTCTCAGTGACTCACATCCCAGAGCCATGTGCTGCTCAGTTAGGCCTCAGATCCCTTAAACATGGACCAAGCGGTCATGAGAAACACTCTTGTAATGCACCAGAGATTGCACTCAGACTGTACTAAATATATGTAGGATGTTGTTAGGATGAAAACATGTTATTCAATAAACGTGTGAGGTTTAACTCTTGTCTTGTATCAGCCTCAAAAAACAAACCTGGGTTTTCAGCATATTTTCCCTCCAAATACATGTAAATACTAATATATCTCTGTATTCATGTGTCATCCTTCTCTCACAGGTAAATGGGATCTTCAGGCCTTCGTCAAGAAGTTTAAAATGGGAAAGCCTGTGGCCTCTCTGCAGTTTCTCACCCAAAACTACAAAGACTGAAAGATGCTCAGACACCTGAAAGAAGAATCTGTCAATACAAATACATAGAATAAGATGTTTCCCCACTTTCCCTGAATTAAACAGCGTCAGTTCTTCAAAGCTTGCAACAGGTCAGCCCTCTTTGCCTCTATCTTATCATTGAGTTAGAAAGAGATTTCCTCTTTGTGTTACAGCAGCTGCAAGGTTTTGATGTTGCTCTGTATCTCTGTCACGTGGTCCGGAGCGAAGGATTTGGGAGATAGATTTTGACCTCACTGGGGATTTCTTATTAGTTTCCGAACACTGTCGACAAGAGAAGGAAGACGGCCCTGATATCACAACTCAGTGTGGAAAGAGTTTATTCTAATTCAGGCACGGAAACACGTCAGGGCCAAAAAAAGGAAGTGGGAGGTGAAACCGAGACCGCAACACAGCCGGATGCCGCAGTGGAACTTGAACCAAAATACTCTACAGAGTGACAGGACAGGGGGGAGGGGCTGCAGGGCCTGTGGTGTGTCGGGTGAAGGGAACTTGCTGTTTGTGTAATTGTTTATCATATTTCCATTGACCACTTTCACCCCAATCGGAAACATTAGGTGATTTCAGGTCCTTATTGTTCCTTTTTTTTTTTTCAAAGTAAAAGCAGCTTGAACACATGTTGAAGTGTCCTTGAATGTAACTTTGGAACAATGAACCCATTTTGAACTTTAGGCAGTTGCATAAGAGGCCTACCTGCCAGGTCTGCAGAGGATGATGGGGATAAACTTTTCAACCCTTTCACGAGAAGATACTTTTCTGACTTCATGGGTCTTTGTAGAGGGTGGGTCAGAGTACCCCCCATGAGGAATATTGGTTTCTAACCAGCAACTCTCCTCTGGGAGGGGTTTGTATCAATACCCCAGATGTCTGGAAAAGGCTGGATTTACATGAGGGACTTTGATGTTCCGATGATCAATCTTTAGTTGGTGGTTTCATTGACCCTAATTTGGTGTCTCATCAGTGGGCTAGGCAGGAGTAGGTAATGGAGGTTTTTGTTCCTTTGGTGGTTAAGCCAGCCTTGGTAAACCCCTATGTGCCCTCCCGATGAACTCTGGGAGATCATTGATCAAATTGTCCTGCATCTGCTTTGTTTGCTTCCCCGACTTAGCAGTCAAAGCAGCCGCGTCCACAAACAAAACAACCAAAACAATGCACATAAGCACACAGTTAGTCAGACAGTCCATTGCTTTTGAACAAATGTTAAGTATCCGTCAGTTGGAATATCGCACTTGACCTTGATTTACCCATCTTATTTGACTTATGAAATCACATTTTTAACAATTGGCAAGTGGAGTATAATTCCACACTCATTGTGAGGCATGCCAAGTGGGAGAGCATTCTTCCAAAAACCACCTACTTGAATCCATCAGTACACCATTGAAATGCCAAGATTTGTACTTCCAAATACACTGTGCATTTTTTTCTCCTCTATATCTCGGAGATATCCTGCCAAAACAGCTGGGTTTTGCCACTCGGCTTCCTTGAATGTGTTTATTTTTACTCCAAATGTCAGGAGAGTTGAAATATTCTGATTAAGAAAAACTGACAGCTGTAGTTCAACGGTGCACAGTATATTGCCTCCTCTGAAAAAAAAAACTGCTCACATCCCCTGATAATATGGCGAAGGCATTTAATATTTTCTTAATTTATTCAAACTTACATTAATTAAAAGGAATTTGTATAATCAATTCAATTGCCTAACCGGCACTAAGTGATCTAATATGCATGCTGACTTGAGTCTCCATTCTTCTTTTCTCGCTGCTGCTGAAGAAGTGCGCAAGATTTATTTCACTGGAGACTTCCTGCAGTTCATCACTTGTTGTGAGGAGTGGAGAAATGGATTTGAGTGTGACATCTGTTCAATGCATGTCAACAGTATGGTCCGCTGACCACTTTGCACATGTATTCTCTGTGCGTTTGACCCCAAACAGACTGGTATTGTTCTGCAAATCGGACTGCAGAGATTCAGTGCAGGAGTAAATTCATCTGAATAAACTTTATTTTTAGGCTCTCTGAAACACTTGTCTCTGCCAAAATCTTTCACCAACAAGAAAACAGAGAATTTTAAAATGCACCTTTCGACCTGTAAACATTATTGCTAAGGTATCTGCGTCAGCCTTGTCTCTCAAACGCACGTTTTTATGTCTCCTATTAACTGTGGAAATTGCACATATCCAGACAGATAGCAGTGATTGGGTTGAAGCTTAATGATTTTCAATTTGAACTATTTCAAAATATCAGACTTAATAGGAAAGTGAATCAGCATACCTTAATGGGTGATGTGATGATGAAAATGCATCAAAAAGCTTCTGCACGTTTTAATTACCTCCTTCTAAGAAATATGCAACCAGTAGACTTTTTATAGTCAAGCATATTATCATGTGACAGGCATGTTACTCTTATTTTAACTTCATTTAAAGCGAAGTTTCTCAACTGTGTGACTTGATACTGGTCATCTTAGATCATCTTTGGTCATCCTTTGGAGATGTTTAGTCATCAGAGTGTCATTTCTGGCTGATAGGTCAGACTAATAAATCGAAATATCTCTCATGTCACGCTGTCAGTATAACTGTATACATAATCATAACAATAATAGAGGCTTTTGCAGTATGGCATAAAGGATGTACAGTTACTGTTGGTATAATCAGGAACATTTTATCTTTCCAGATCTCTCACTAACAGCAAGGAACAACAGTTGTAGTCTTCCCCATGGAGCCTGGAAAAAAACAAAACTAATTTGACTATATATCCACAGTGCCTGGGCAGTTTTCCACTGTGCTTTAAAATGAGCCTGTGCTTCCATGGAATCCCCGTATGCAAAGGAGCCCGGACGCTGCAGTCAAAGAGATCTAACGCCGTCGACAAACACTGCAGCCCGGCCCCGTGTGACCCAGCTCACAGTCGAGGAAATAAGCTTGCAACAGGTAGGTGTTCCAGCTGGGCTGGCCAACTTTCCAACCACAGAGCCACACAAACGCTTCCCCTGAGGAGACACACCATAGAGCAGTAAGTCCTCAGTCTGACCTGAGGGGATTCTCTCATTTGTTTACATCCATAAACATGGGAGACTTTTCCATGGATCCCCCGCTGCGTTGATCAACCTGTGATGGACTTCATGGGCTGGACAAAATAACGGGAACAGACGATTTAATGTAGTAATCCTGCTACAAACACTTAATTTTATTAGCTTATCATATCCTTTTTGTGTAAACTGTGTAATTTAAGGGGTCATAGGTCATAGCATTGTTTTGTATTACATTTAACTGACAGGCTTTCCTATTTTTTAGTCCAAACCAAGTACTTTAATTAAGCAGTGGTATTCAAATAAGAGTATAATTTCATTCTCCAGAGGTGTGGTATATGTTGTTAAAGTTAATTCAGAAAATTTGTCACCATATGTATTAATTTGTTTAATAATAAGCAGTCCAGAACTGCTCCCATCCAAAGTTTGTTTGTCTTTAGCCTCTTAACATATGTAAAACTAAAATGGCCAGATTTGACAGTCACTGTATCACAAGCTAAAAAAGGGACAAAAATATATATAGATATAAAATCAAATATTAAATAAGGCTTGATAACAGCACAGCACATTTGTAGACGTACTTCTACCTTCAACTCTGAACAGCTCAAACACAACACAAATGACCTATTTAACTTGTGGTGCCTTTTGACCTGGACCAATGTGCAAAAAGTGATACAGAGACCCAGTTTAGGGGGTGAGTCAGTATGAGTCAGATGAGTAAGTTCACATAAAAAATCTATGTTTGGTCTGACACAAGTGTGTCTAATGTTGATTCAAGTCCATCAGGATCATTGTTGTCCGTTCTGTTGATTCAAGGCGCACAAGACTGTGGACAAGATGCCCCGAGAGGACTCTGCTCTGCCTGCTGGTGCGACTGCTGCTCGTAAAACACATGCAGACGTATACATGGAGGACTTGCCTGTGGTAATGAGACACACAAGATCACTGGCTGCTCTGTTTGTGTAAGCCCCCTAAACACAGAGCATGATTCAGACTAATTCTCCCACACACTCTGTTTACACTTCTGGTTCATTGAGGTACTATTAATTTCTCAGGTCTGAATATTCAGGCTCTGACATTTCATTCAATATTTTCTGTGAATTTTGCAAAGGCCTGTGTGTTTTATATTGTTACAGCTACAGCAGAAAATAGTTAAAGTTCATAGCGTACCAAATCCTCACTAAACTGGCAATTAGGAGTGCAGAAGCTGATAGCTGTGATATGATGGTGAAATGAAAGCAGTGAATGACCTCAAAGGCTTTCAGTAATTCTTAGCTTTTCGTGTAACAAACTGAATCATGAGGGGGATATTTCTGAAACATTATAAGTAAACCACTGGAGGTAATTTTTCACAAGTTGGCAAACTGCTGAAAAGCGAGCCATGACGCTTTGTCCACTGTCATCTCTTTGAACGTCTGTGGCTTCCGATCACTTTTCCACTTCTGCTTCACCCGGAACTCACATGTCCAAATACAGACACAATGGGGCGGGGCCGGACACTGCCTTATTTGGAGTTTCCACTTAAGCGGTCACTTGGGCTCCAAGTCAAAGCAAGCCTGTTGAGGATTTACAACGCGCTTGCAATATTTACAAGCGATTAACTCCGCCAATTACTGTCTTTGTAAGTAATGCTGCATGAAAGGGAGGCTTGAACAAGTGTTCTGCAATACAGGACGGCACAAAGTGTGTGCACGTTCACTGAGAGCAAAATGACAAGACTGTTTAGAGACACTGTCTGAGTTTATGTGGACAAAAGTAGTTTGAAGTCAAAGCCAACAAAACATCTCCTAGTGTTAGGGTAGTATTTGAGCAAACATTTTGCAGGCCAAACTTATAAAGTAGTGTGTTTTACAAGTGACAGCCCCTGTAGCCACAACACTGTCTTTCTCCCTCTCTCAAACACACACACACACACAGCTGCATAAAGAGCTCCCAGTGTCCCCGACAGTCCACTATGGACATCACTAATAAAGATAACACGCTGTTGAATCACCGTAATGTTTTCCACAAGGGCAGGAACAGAGGAGAACCGCCGGCGCATCCCGAAGAAGGACGCAGCTGGAGGTGCCATGTAGATTTGTAAACTTTGTAGCTACTATCTATCTATCGGAGCCTTTTGCCTCCGCTGTAGTTTCCACCGACTGACGCGCGGAGAGCCTGGGTGCTGGGCGCTCTGTCCATATATGGTCATCTACGTCACGTAAATGTTCCATCCCCCTATTTAATACAGGCAGACTGGAGTCCCCTATCCAGCTCCAATAGAGCAAGTAGAGCTGCTCTTGTGCAACCAACACCACCACCTCCTCCACTGATTCACAGACTTCAAATTCCCCCACAAGCAGCCCATCAGCTTCCACAGTGATCAGATTAATAACAACAGTAGCCTGTGATCACACAGGAGGAGATAACCGGCGCTGCTCGTCCTCCGCGGGATACTTGGATAGCTACAGCAACAGGATCCATCCCTGCTCCTCTCCCTTCTGATTTTTTCACGCCTGATCCACACCTGTGTTTTCCACTTTGAGAACACCCGCTGTGTTTTTTTGTGTAACTACTTGGATACCTGCGCGTTGTCCTTTTTATAAATGTCGGACTGAATATAACTGCTATGACAGGGAAACTAGCGGAGAAGCTCCCTCTTACGATGAGCAGTTTAATAAACACGATCCCTGACAGTCTCTACCCAGAAGAGGACATCCCGACGTCTATGAATATTTTCACCAGTACGGATTCTATTAACCACTATTCACAGATGAACACAGGTAAGATTTTTCTGCTACTTTTTTCCTGTTTGTGTGTGTTTGGATTAAAGTAGTTCAAAGTGCGATGTGCGCGGAAAGGCAACAGTTGTCTTGGGGCTCGGAGCACCTGTTTGCGCTCTGGCTGTTGCGCACAAAGGCACACTCCCGTACTCAATACTTTTCACGGGGTCAGGTGTAACACTGCCCACTATGAATTAGATACACCTTAAAATGACTGACTCTCAGCTCGGCCGTGTGATTTTTTTGTTTTCTGTTTGTTTCTTTTTTTCCTTCCCGTGTCCGTAGCCGAGATGTCAGAATTTCAAACGCAACGTGATTAAGACAACTGTGCTCATGTCAAAAGTTTTTTTTAAATCCCCGGTTAAAATATTATATTTAAGCAAATGTACCGTATTTGAAGTGATGTTAATTCCCCGAAGCTGAGGCGTGTTTGAGGAAATGTCTTATGGACGGCTGGGGAGAAAAAGGCTCTTTTACGCAAAGTCCACTAAAAACGCAAACGGCTCCTGACTGAAACTGAAACCCGTGGGTTATGAGAAAATGTGTCTAATTAATGTGGTCAAACTACAATTGCCTCTGATTTAATAATCAAACATGCACCCGCAAAGATGGGTCAACTACTTTAGACAATGACTTTCATTCACAGATTGAATTTTAGTAGGCGTGTGTGGCTGCTTTTCCCTATATGAAACATGTTTGGACGCAGGGCCCCTGAACCGTCTTACTCACTAAATTGCGAGGCCGGTGATATTGATTGATTTATTGCTTAGTCCAGATTAACGTATATTTCTGATTAATTCAGACGCCTACATAAAGATGACTTGTTGTTTGGGCTCAGTGTTTGGCATTAAATCAATCACTAATTGTACAGGCTCACCTTCTGAGGTGATGGGTCAATGCTGCACGAAATATACTTAATTCCTCGTGTGGCTCAGATCTCCATGTGATGCAGTGACCACAATTAACATTTCCCATGTAGAGCATTGTTCAGGAATCTTTTATCATGTCCAAGTTTTTTGTTCACGAATTAAAACAACACCTCAGTTGAATTTAACCCGACATATTTCCCCCTTGAGAAGTGTGCGTTAATTAATTATCCCAGCGCCAGGTCGTATAAATAGTGCACTGAATTTTTTAAATAAGTGGATTAAATTTAAGCGACATACATGTGGCATTTCTCTATAAATACGGCATTAAAATGTATTTTATGTGACCCCTCGCAGAATTTATTTCAACAAATTGAACAGGGAAAAAAGATGCTGCAGAACACAGGTGTGTATTGCGGTTTTAAGCATGCCTGATATTGGTGAAATTCACATTGTAAACTCTAAATTTTATATAAATGTAATTGTTGCATGTATGCTATTTTTGGGCAAATAACATGAGTAGATTTTTAAAGTACCATGTTATAATTTTACAGGTGGAGCAGGTGTGTGCTGTGCTCTTTAACACTGACCTATAAGAAAAGAGTGATGACTTTATTTCATGCCCCTCATCCTGTTTAAATATCCCACTGCTCAGATTAGCTCCAGCAGACTAAAGATTTAGAGTCAAATGTATTAATATCAACCCAGGTTTGTTTTCTTAGTGTTATATCCTCAGAAAATTATGCCACAAGTGTCATTGTTCCTGTACCTCATGTGCTGAATGCTGTTGTGCAATATACGTAATTTAGGTTTTGTTTGTTTCATTATGATTTGCCTTTAGTCAAATTCCAGCAGGCTGTAATTACTGGGAGTGAATATTTTAGCACCCCTGTGTATGATTTCCTGCAAATGAAAAGAGATGTCTATTTTAACTTCTGTTTAAGAAAGAATTCTTTTCAAATGTCTCACATTAAGCCCTCGGAGCACGATCAGCACATAAATGTATCCCCATTAAGCACATCTGCATGTGATGGTTTTTATGGCATCTTTGGAATAAGTTAAATGTGTGTGCGAGTGTGTGTGTGTGAGAGAGAGTGTGTGTGAGCGTGCAAGTGTGCGTATTCGGTGTGAAGTGTAAGATTCTGTACAATTAAAATATCAAGGAAATTTGTGAAAATGTTGTTAAGCTCACTAATGCAGAGATTGGATTGGAAACACTTAATTTTTTTTTCCCCCCGTTATGTGCAGATGTTCTATGCTGCAAATGTGTTTTGAATCCTTGAGCGTGATAGATGTGGCGTCTGCCTTATAATCCTCCCTGCTGTAAAGAAATCAGATCTTGCCATTCAGTTTGGCTGTCCTCCTGAGGGACACAATGACTGGATCAAAGGGGGTGTTTAGGTCTTGATTTATGAGAGCTTGTGGGATCTGAGAGAGAGAGACACCACTGTCTCACATGCAGCAGTCACTCACTTAACTTACAGGTCTGACAGCGCTCACATTTCTTTATGAACTGTAGTGGACTTCTTTTATTTTTGATCTCCTGTTGGCACAATATTACAGAGATATGCAGAAAAGCTGAATTTTGGACAAACCGAGGACAGACACTTCAAGTTCATATAGCCTGATAAAGTGAATTTTCTAGTTTTTTTTTACAACTTGTGCCACATTATCACTTTTACAGGCTTTTCTAGCTAACTGATTGCATTTCATATTCATGTTTGTGTAGTCATGTGGATGATTTGCTCATGATATCTGTTTTTTATTTGCTTTTGTCTAGATAATATCATGGATCTGGGCATGGGAAGTGAGAAAGCAACAGCAGAGATTCAGTATGGATCCAGCTTCCAGTCCAACCGCAGCGGGCAGACTGTCACCTATCTGGGAAAGTTCGCCTTTGACACTCCTCCGTCAGGTGGCATCGGTGGCTCTGGCTGGTGCTCTGATAACAACATCATCAGTCTTGTCAGCGCGGGGATCCTGGGCGTTTCTCCATCACCCGGCACGGTAACGACGCAGACAACTTCCTCCGCAGCCAGCATGGGCGGACAGACATCAGACATGGAGCAGGTATACGGTCCGCCACTGCCTGCCTATTCCACCTGCAGTGACCTGTACCAGGACCAGGTCTCCTTCCACCACAGCCCTGCCACCAGCACGGCTCTAGCCTACCCTGGCAATGACTATCATTCCACATCCAAAGCCTCCATGGATGGCAGCCTTTTCTCCATGATCCCTGATTACAACCTTTTCCACCATCAGGGAGAGGTTGGCGTGATGGAGCACAAGCCCTTCCAGACCATGGACCCCATCCGAGTCAACCCTCCACCCATCACACCCCTGGAGACCATCAGGGCATTCAAAGACAAGCAGCAGATTCACCCAGGGTTCATCGGCGGGCAGCAGCACCCTCCTCAACACCACCCACCGCCACAGACTCTCACCCTCAAACCCATCCGACCACGGAAGTACCCCAACCGTCCCAGCAAAACCCCCGTCCACGAACGGCCGCACGCCTGTCCGGCGGAGAACTGTGACAGACGCTTCTCACGCTCAGACGAGCTCACACGTCACCTTCGCATCCACACAGGTCACAAACCTTTCCAGTGCCGAATATGCATGCGCTCCTTCAGCCGGAGCGACCACCTGACCACACACATCCGCACACACACGGGCGAGAAACCCTTCTCCTGTGAGTTCTGTGGACGCAAGTTTGCCAGAAGTGACGAGCGAAAGAGACACGCAAAGGTTCACCTGAAACAGAAGGACAAGAAGCCAGCTGACAAGAGCAGTGGGGCAGCTGGGAGCCACAGCTCGCCGCCCAGCTCCTGTGGGGGGCCGACAGTGGGAACGTCATGACCGTCACTACGTGCACTTGGACTGGACCCTCACCATGCCCCATAAAGAGACTTAGGAAGAAGGGATCACGTCCACTATGAGATAAATAGGTGACTCTTTTCCTCTCTTTTACATCCCCTGCTGTTTTCAGTTCCTTCTATTTTGAGATGGATGCCTTTAGTTTAAGTAAGAGGGGAAAGGCTGCTACGCCCTTCTCCTTCAAGTAACTCAGAGCCTCAGCTACTGTAACACAGTGCCAACACACAGAAGGGCACCATGGCACATTCTGTCCACAAGGCCACTGTGTATCTATAGGTTTATCTATAGGATACACTGATGTAAATTTTACCGAGAATTTCTAAATTGGAAGGAAGCCAGAATCCATCACAGGAGTCAAAAACAGACAAAATTACAGTGGAGTTTAGTTTAAAGGGTGAGTTGTCTGGGATGTATGCATTAATTTTATTAGGCTGTTTAAAAGTGCAATTGGTTATATTTGTGTACTGTCATGGATACCTTATTAGTGGCACTTCTTTTTGTTGTTTTTGTTGAGGTGTCGTGTTTTTGTTTTTTTTTTAATTATTATTTTCTATTTGAATGTTGTTTTCTCGAAAGAATGTGCCAAATGTATTGTGGTGATACAGCCAACCTTGTTCTTATTATTGTGCCTGACATTTGCCAAACATAACAGTGATATCAGCTTATAGCACACATGTTGAGTAAAAAGAAAGATCAGATTCAAACACCGTATCTCAGATTTAGATTTACCTGCACAATTTGTGGAGGTCTAGATAATGACTGAATGGGTTACACAAAGCAACCGATGTCTTGTCCTATCACATGTACTTATAAAAGAAACATGCCTGCAGCAATCAATGCCTTTGCCAATACTTATTTATTTGTCGTCACTGAGAGACACTGTGTATTTTTGTTGCCTTTTTATGTGGTGTTACCAGATATAATTTCTGTTGCTTTTTTTAAAAGCTCACCAATACTGTTCATTTTTTCAGTTTTCTTGAGTTCTGCAATTATATGCAATATATTTGTGACATATGCCACCAACCGGTAAATCAAGTTAACTAAGAGCACAGTTATACAGACTGAACTACTTATATAAATGACACTGGGTTGCAAACCAGCAGTATATGAAAGCAAAGCTGAATGAAGGATTCACAGTGTAAAAAGACGAAACTACTTGATTTAAATCACCAAACGATGAGCAGCATATGGTAAAGAGAAAAATTAAAATGTCCAAATCCATGTTTACATCTTTTCTAATACAGAGAGACTGAGACTGAGTTGTAAAGTAAGGACTTGTTGTTTTTGTACAGTATACAAACATGTATGCAGGTAGCTACAGTAGAAGTTTCACTTTTGTACTCAAATGTCAAATGCACCATAACTCAGTATTAAATTGTGCATATATGTGCATGCCTACATGCACACTATGTAAATACAAATGTCTGCATAAACAAGAACTTTCAATTGACTGAATGCTTGTGCGGAATGTGTCTTAAAGTTTTAGTAATGTAGTTATAATACAGAATATTTTGTTGTCATAGGTCACTGCAGAAATTTTTGGAGCACTGCAATAGTGCCAAATATGGTGTATTATCTTCCATAAAAGAAAAAAAGAATAATAGCTTTTGCACCATTTGTACGTTTTAAAGTGGTAACAGGTTTAAGGAAGCACTAATGTGTTCTCTGAATAAACAGCAAGATTTTTTTTTTTTTTACATTTTATCTCCATTATAGTCGCAATCACTTATTTCAATTAACACATTATTTTCCCCATCACATAGAAAACACTGGTTGTAGATACGAGACTTAATAATTGGATCCTTTCTTGGACAAAATACATTACAGAGCAGTGCCAATATTTTGCACATTCCTTATTGATCTTTGTCCTGATAGAAGGAAATAGCTCTTTTATCATTGAGTGAAACATTTTGTGTAGACTCATCTCTTCCATTGCCTTCTATGGGATCTTAAAAGTGTGTTATAAGAATACTGACAAATGTTAAACAATGACCACATTTGATAAAACTGCCAGCATAATTGCTTTTCCTTTGTTATAACTAATCTCTCTAAAGCAGGAAGACTGCATTATGGCTCTGTGGAGCGAAATTCAAGAGTAATAACCTTGTCCATGTGTTTAGATAGTTTCCGATTTTATCCTTTAAAATTATCGCTCTAATACCAGATAAACGTCTCCTCTCCACCTACTTTGACCGGCAATTTTTCTGGTTATTGGCAGTGCTCTCTGACTATTAAGGAGTGTATGCTGTATACAAGGCAGAGTTTATATAAACATTGTTATCAGCTGGAAAAAATATATAATATCGCACCGGTTAGTAGACACAGCAATCAGACTTAAAGAGAATATCGACTGACAAATGCAAAGGCCAAAAGAGAGGTTCAGAAAAGCAATGCCACAGAGAACACAGTGCATGCAGAAATGAGCTTCCAAGGCCATGCTTCCCTTTCCTCCTGTAACAACCAGTTTTCACTGCTGAGCTTCCTGGCAAGGGTCCACTTATTTTCCAATTAATTTGGCCTCAGAGAGTCTTTTCTCAACTCATCTACATGGTTAAATGAACAGACCTCCTTGCACTTTTCCAGATAGTTTAAAAATTCTCACACCCTGTAACATCCAACTGTAAATCAATAGTTTAGTATCATAAAAAAAAAGCAATTTTATTGCATGGATGGTCATCGACAAATGAAACTTTTCTGAGCTTAGCCCCATAAAATTCAACTAAAATCACAAGTTAACAAACTGAAAATGTAACTTTTGACACATGACATTACACAGCATTCCTTATTTCTGATCCCAGATAATTAGCTTGATGATAACAAAGATTCAAACATTAGATTTGGATTTTCCAAGTGAAATCCTGCAATGAGGGATGGCCTCTAATGTGAACATCATGTAGCAGACAGCCTCATGGAGTCAGCACAAAAGAATATATATAGCTTATGAGGTGATAGGACATGCAAAATGTTTATCTAGAATAATTAGATGTTAGACACTGTTCATTATAGACTCATTTTGAATTTATTTGACCAAAAATGATGCTCTTGCGTGCTCTTGATTTGACACGTTGCTGGTGAGAATGGATGTTTTTAATTATAACATATAGAATGTGGCCTCGCTAAGAGAAAACTGTGTTTATGTTTGCTTTGTGTTGAGGAATGATGCAGAGTAAGGCGGAGACTACACCAAACTATTTCCACATCTAAATGAAGCCATGTAATTACAACTTTGCAAACTCAATATTTCATCAGTCATATCCTCTCGCTGTGTTTGTCACTTTTGTTTTGTGACACTTTTGTAATGGACGGATAGATTTTGTAGAATTTATATGATCCCCTCCATCCCACTCCCTCAATATAGTTTGGTGGTTGAACAACAATGCAGGCTGCACCACGTTCTGCTGAACAATAATCCTTCTGTGTAATGTGTGTGAATGCTATAGATATATGTCAATGACTCTGTTAAACAAACTCAGAAACAACCCCCTCTTAATAATGCTTCTCCAGGAATAATTTATTTTATGTTTTTTATGGTTTATTGTCCAAAAGTGGGCGGCTGAACGCTCTGAAATTGGAATTTGCCTCATCCTCATTCTCTGCTCCATGTTGGATCTGAGCCAACATCAGCAGCCATCTTTGTGCCAAACTGGGTTGCAGGGTTGGCTGATCAAAAACAATAATGAGATGAGAACTCCACAGGAGAAACAAATCATAAATGTGACCTCAGTCTGCTTGCAGTTGAAGGCAGCCTTGTGCTAATGTTTGTGTTTAACTGTTTGATTTAGTCTCCGTGAAGTTGGCCTCGGGCAGGGCAATAGGCTTGGGCTCATTTGTGACAATTAATAATTTCAAGATTTAAAAAAAAAAACTCATGTTTGAAGAGATTTCAATAATGTGTAGATATTATAGGCTACTCATGTCATTTTATGGACTACAGGGTGGCTTCAGGGATTTTGTGGTCTTCAACGGTGACACTATGGTGTTCAGATGGAGTCGATACTCACTGTTTTCTGTTGTGTTGTGTTTCCTTTTCATTACAGTATATCCTCATGTTTGCATGTGCACGGAAATGTTCCAAAGTGCTACCCCCAGATGCTGTGGGTGGTGCTCATTTCTTTATTATGCATGAAAATAAGTCACATTGGGTGAAATGGGATAAACCTAACAACAATTCAAGACAGACAATTGAAAACACACACTGGGATAACTGTTCTGTTGGCTTTTTCTTTTTTCTTTTTTTTTTTCAAGAAAACAAGGGGTCTTGTTTAAAATGTTGTGGATGTCTTTAGCCTATTTCATGTTTTTATTACCTTATAATAAGGTCCTTTTATGATGAGCTGAATATTGAAATGAATTTTACTATATCCTTGTGATGGGGAGATATGCTCCCCTGTTTACTTGGCACTTCAGTTTGTTGTAATGCAATTGTTTTGTTATTTCTATGTAAGTACTTGAATAAAGAAAAATATCACTTGCCTTCAGTTTACTTGGGTCTCTACTTGCGCGCGCACACGCACGCCATATACCTAACACACATACACGCGCATGATAATGAATGAATGAATGAATATGGCTTAATATACACACATTGTATAATAGTATATGAACATTAGTCGTGCTGTATTATTATAGGAGCAAAGTACAACGTTTGACATATTTTTTTCGCTCTCTGCGGAAGCGGAGCGGCTAAGCTCCGGACTTCCTGTTTAAAGCTCGACTGTTGACTGGTAGAAAGGGATGAAGTCCTCGGAAGATAAAACCATCCAATGAAACCGGAATAAAAGTTCTGTCAAAATGAGCTGGTATGTATTTTCACTACAGTAGTCATATAGCGTGTTAGATTAAAAGTACAACCTGAAAGGGTACATTAATAGTGACCTACAACAGATGTTTTGGCGACCGGGCTCCGGCTATTTCCTGATAGCGCTACATAAACTAACGTTACAGTAGTACAGGAGTTAGCGTTAGCTTGTTAAACTCACGAATAAAAGCCTCTCCTAGAGACATTATAACAGTTCATAGGTGGATAACAGTGTCTATATTGTTAAACAATTGTTACAACGTGATAGTTGTTGTAAACATTTAACTTCGACCGATGGGGGTTTGACAAAGTCGAGTATTTAGCTAACTTGTACAGTACCAAGTTAATGCTAGTTTGGTTGCTTAAACACTAGCCAGCAAGTAACATACAAAAACAGAATTGCCAAACGCTGCTATCTAAAGTTGTAACTGTTTGTTTATGTTGTTTAAATAAACCCAGGTTGTGCCTGTAGCACAATATGGAAACTAGGTGAAGCTAATTGTTGGGTCAACAGGGTCAGCACTGAAGCCATTTACAGGGATTTAATCATCAGTTGGCAACATGCTAGCTAACGTTAGCATTTTGACAAGCATTTCAGAGGATTTGTGTTGCTTTTTGTACTTCCGTGTGGACATATAATAGTAATATGATGATGATGATGTGTCGTTAACCATCTAGTAAGTGGTGATTAATTGAGTGTTTCCTAGAAAGTAACGTTAAGTCAGACTGTTTATACCTCTAACATGTTTACTGCTACTAACAAAGCATGACTTACATCAGGTATTTGCTAGCATCCAGGGTACCCATATACTCAAGTGTTTGAATATTGCAATTTGCATTTTGGTCGTTGTTGGGTGAGCTTTAGGGGAAATATTTGCCTCAAGTGTGAGCTCCTAATCCACAAGTCAGAATTTATCTGGGAGCAAGAGAAGCTTTTGACAAATGAGCACAGTTTGATATCTGTAGACCACGTCTTTGGGTTGTGTTTAATCAAAAGAGGTGTATCATTTGTCATTTTAGCCCCACAACTGTAGTCACTGTAGTAAGTATTATGGCTTACACAGTTAGTCGATTAATTGTGTGGTCAATAGACCAAAAAATTAAATCATTTGGCAACTATTTTAGTGACTGATTATTCTTTTAAATCATTTTTGAGCAAAAATGCCAATCATTTTCTGGTTCCAGCCTCTCAAATGTGAGAATTTGGTGCTTTTCTCTGTCTAATGTGATAGTGAAATGATCATCACTGGGTTTGGGATAGCTTGTTTTAATGAAACAATCAATGTTAAGACATCACTTTTTTGTTTTGATGGGCATTTTTACCATTTAACACCATTTTCCAAATATTTTTCCATTAATTTAGAAAGTAATTTACTTATTACTCAGTAATGAAAATAACCTTAATCAGAAAAGGAAAAGAAAGTGATTTCCATGTCATTATTATTGTGTTATATAAAAATACATACTGTGAAACCAAATTATGCCCCTTTGAAGATTTGGAAGTGTTTGGTTCTTGTAGTGCTTTGTATTTCTCTATGGAGCAACAGATGATTATGGAACTAAGTTCAATGAATGAAGAGAGGTGGTGTGAACAGTTGGTCTTATGACATGGTCTGAATGGATTATTTGCACAAATATTAGCTGAATCTGCAGGCCTTGTCATCAGAGCTCTTCTATCCAGCTGGTGACGTCCCTGAGAAAGTAAACAACAGCAAACAAGGCTGTACTATCATTTTCAGCCAAATCATGGCAACAAGGGAAAAAAAAAGTACTTGTCCTCAGCAGAATATGTTTTGTGCATTTCTTATTCTTGACTATTCCTTTAGACAAGTTAAGGTTATTTAAACAGTGTCTGTATATGCTTTACAATGTATCATTTGGCTTAACAGCCCCACATCAGCACTGGTTCTTGACCCAACCTAAGCTCTCTCAGGGGGCGAGGAGAAACTTCCTAAAACCTTCACTTATGAGTAAACATTCACCCAAGGATGTCTGAGAGAATATTTATCATTCGCTTCACTGTGTCTTCTCATTTTGGCTCTTTGTAAAAACGGCTATAGTCTGAATTTGTAGTGTTATATACTCTGTTTATGTTTTGCTCACAGCAAAGAATAGTTTATTACAGTTTATTTTCTTTGGTGGGCCTTTGTGTTGTCTTGATTTTTTGGCAACAAGTTGTTTCTAATTTCCTAGCCAAGTTTTGTTTTCTGTTTCTGGGAAATGGTTCCCCATCAGGCCGAGCAAGATGCTTGATCTGCTGTAAAGTCTGCAGCCATTACTCTGTGTATTGTATGTTTCGGATAGGGGATGTCATGTCTTTCATAGCCTACTATGTGTGGTACCAGTGGTTTGCTTAGGTATTGAGGGATTTTTAAAAAATCCAAATGGCTTAGTGTGAACAGATCAAATCTGTAGTTCAACACAGACAAACCTTTGGTCAATGCTTATATGTTGGAACATGTTGGTTGTTTGACAGAATCTTGAGAAATGGCTGGTAAGACAATAATAGCTCATCACTCTCTAGTTTTAGTCTTTCAGGCTTTGCTGGACTGTTTCTCTACTGCGCTTTCTAGGAAGTTTGCAAATCATACATCCACAATGGTTGAATTCTGTTTTGTTGTTTTGACAACATGTTTTGAGTTTTATTGTATCATTCAGGATTCAGGTGTAAGTATAATTGATTATTACAAGTACGGGAAGGTTTGTCATACAAGTCCTCAGTTGTCTGCTGTTGTATAGGAGTTTAAAAATTCAGTGATTGTTATGCACAATTCATGACTGTAGTTCAAGAGGAAATGCAGAGCGTACTATAACAAAGTCTTTCAGTACGTCTGTGACGTGTATGTGCATTAACTCCCTTTATAATACGTTACACATTCTTGGTGTCATTTTCAGGGAAGACAGTAATCAAGTAAGCAAGATGGCGTCATGCAGTTCAGTTAGATAGTCAATAGCTGGCAAGCGACGCTTCTACCAGCACGCACCGCCAAACACAAGGTCAAGAGTGGGGTGCTCGAGCAGTGAAAAGAGTCCTTTATGGGCTCTGCTGACTGATACATTCCAGTAGGGCCTGCACACTTGCTTCTATGACGTGAGAGGTTTGACTTTGGGGTCATCATCAGAACAATTCCACTTCCCAACATCTTCAACTAGCCCTCTGTGCTCCATGGAACATCCAAGGTCGAATGATGCACTATTCCTCTAATGGCATACACATTTGCAGTTTTGGTGAAAAGCCATTGGTTCTTTCAGTGGGTGCATAATGTGTCCCGGATAGAGAAGACTGTCGTGTCTTTGTTCTAGCCTACGTGCTTACTTGATGGCAGTGACGTGTAGCCTATTACTGCAAAGATCAGATAGCTCTGTCAATGCAAGTTGACCAACTTGCTGATGATGACAGTAAATGAGTAATAGAACACTTTTTTTTACACATCTTGACCTGAAAATGGACACTGACCAAATATTACCAATAATTTCTCTTGTCACGTTGATTCTCCACAATCCTATTCCCTGATATGATCATATTTACATATCTCTTGAGTTATTGGTCAGTATTTTCTTGTTTAAGTGGTTAAGTGAATCTTTGGATTAAAACGCTATAACATGTACATATACTATAATGACTAGCATTGTCACGACACTGGAATTTCTAATTTCAATTCAATACCTTGAAAATTATCATTATTCAAACCATTTTGATACCATGGGGAAGAACTGACACTGAGGGCATAAAATTATTACCATTTTTTTTTTATTAAAAATAAATATAACAAGGTTATGACATGACAGTGACAGTATATGCATTTTTTGGGTTTGTTGCAGAAAACAGCAAAATAACTGTAGTAAACATCAACAACAGAGCGAGAAAGCACAGCTTGCAGTGGTGTATTGATACTGTGGAAAATGAGTATCAAAACCATCTCTAATATCAACAATCTATGAATCGATAAATCGGTATTTTTGACAGTATTAATAATGACATTGTATTTATAAAACTGTCCAAAGTATTAAGCACTAAATACCAAGACAATATTCAGCTGAACTACCCACGCCTGCCATCACTAGGCTTAGATTTGTTTTCAGAAAAATTTGGACTTCAGCTGGTGTAACACACAAGTTTTCTGTCTTCAGCTGTCTTGTGGTCGGGCCTTTGCCATGTCAGACACTAGTTCTGGGTTCACAGGACCCGACTTACCAGTGTTTCTAAATGTGACAGCCCCTACAGAAATATGGCTGTGTGAAGAAACATTAGAAATGATTCTCACAGTGACTACCATCCTCCCTCTTTCTCATTCTCTCCCTCTGGTTGCCTGCTACATTTTCCCTCTCCCTCCCCGAAGCACACTTCACTCTGTGTGTTTGCCAGTTCTCATGAGCAGTTGAAGAGAGTGACCACTTTCCTTTGGCTCTTTGTAGAAGTGGATATACTCTGAATCTGTAACATTAAGGACTCTCTACCGTTTTTTTTCCTAAGCAAATATATCCTTTGGTGCATTAAAGGGAAAATCCACCCTAATAAGGTTACACTTGGACAGACCCTCTTGAAGTCATCGAGAAACAAAGTCTGTCATGGTCAGCCCTGCCAAAATGTACTAAAAGAGAAAATTGAAAGCTAACATTTAAATATATGTTTCATGGTATATTTATGGCTGTTTGGAACACTATAGTATTTATACTGAACTCTTCCATTGGGCTTTTGCTAAGGGTGTCATGATTTTCTCCACGACACACCCACCAAATGGGAGCAGACATCAAAAGCTCTTGCCAAACGTTGTGCAATGTTGGTAGAAAACCAATTGTCCAACCAGAAAAACATAAATGAATGCAAAATTGCACAATCACTTTGAATACACCGCTCGTGCTCTCCATTTATGAGAGAATCAACACCAGATCCACAAAGTGACGGTTTATAGTCCGTTTCCCACTGCACAAAAAACCCACTAACACCCGCTCACATTTTGCTTTTGTATTTAATTGGAAAGGTCACAATTGGCATTTCCTCCCAGGACAAATGACTCTGCAGTAATCACGGGTATTTATTGGCTCCGACTCCTATTGGCTTCGATCAGCAGTGATGGAAATATGACACTCATGTGAACACACTAATTTTGGCCCCTTTGCAGTTGCAATGCAGTAATGAACAAAATACCATAATTCTCCATCCAAGCAACGCTCGAACATAGTTCAAAATTAGTCAGCACCGGGTTTGAGAGAAAGGCTGTTAC